>CM052447.1:21524963-21558851 GCA_028533085.1 Varecia variegata | reverse complement strand
AAGTCTGAGGGAAAGTTACACTGCCCCCTTCCAAGGAGAAGACTCAGCTCCAGAGCTGCTCTGTCCAAGGAAAGCTTTTGCAATCATGGAAATTTTCTACATTTGTGCTATCTAACCCAGTAGCCACTCACCACATGTGACTAATGAGTACTTGGAATGTGGCTAGTGTGACCAAGGAACTGAATTTTTTATTTTATTTCATTTTAGTTAAAAAATAAAATTTAAATAGTCACATGTGACTAGTGGTCACTCTGTTGGACAAGACAGTTCCAGAGATCTCCAAGTCAATGGAAAATCTGATAATGGAGGATGATAGCCAAGAGCCAAGTTAGATACACAATAAGTTCTTTGGAAAGTGCTTGCAGAAGTTCGCAGCCTTCTTAGGAATGGGGTAAGTGCCTGGGTCTGAACTTGGGGAACCAAGGAAGAGACCTAAGCTGGTGTGAGAGCAGCTAAACTTTGCATGCAATCTCTGCTTGTGTCACCTAACTTATAAATAGTCTGTTCTTATAATTATTTCTCCCATGTGGACAGAGCTTTGCAGTTAGCAAAGCAATTTCACATCCATTATCTCATTTGATTTTCACAATGAGGTAGTGAGATAGGAGGGCAGGGACTATTTACTCAAGAAGCCAAAACTGGAATCCTTAGCAGATTTCGTGTAGGGAAAAATCTCTGTTCTAAGGTTACAGGCACTCCTAGTCCCTATTCTGTCCTCAATTATTTGGGCTAATAATCATAGGGATAGTGAAACAGAAGAGAAGCTAAGACAGTGGAGAAGAGACAGAACATTCATTCTTCTACTTGTCAAGTCCTACAATGTTCTAAGCACTTTGCTAGGCTCTGAGGACACAGCAGTGAACAAGATTGGAAAGGCCCTTCATTTATGCAATGGACAAAGAACTCCAGAATCAAATCTTCAAAGGACCTCAAATCAAATCAATAGGCCTTGTTTCTGCCACCTGCCACCCAGTTGTTATGGTCACAAGGCCATGTGGTCCTACCATGTCTCCCAAGTGGGGAGAGACACTTGGCGTAAAGCATAACTGAACTTAGGCAAGCTTCCAAAAGGAATTTTGTACTGTGTTCTACTGGTTAACCTCAGATGAAATTATTATCTTAAGAATCATAATATGTGTCATAAGTGAAGCCATGAAGCACAATCAATGCCAGCACACACGGAACCACTCTGATCCACAAAAGTCTAGAACTATGGCTCGAAAAGTTCAATATGCATAAGATTCATCTTGGTAGAAATGTCACTTCACTAGCCCTTCCCTGACTCAGTGACTGGGGCCCAGGAATCTGTGTTTTCACTAAGCTACTAGGTGATTCAAATGCAAGTGGTCTGTTGATCATACTTTCAAGTAAAAATTATCAAGAAAAATAAAAATAAAGCCTGCAAATAAGGGAATATAATTATATTCTGCAAATTTCCAACAATAACGCATGGAGAGTAAAGAATGAAATTAGAGTATTTAGTCTGTAAAAGAAAACCCCTAGAAAGGATCTATGACTAAAATAGACATAAAGGGCTGTCCCAAGGTAAAAGACATAACCTGGTTTTCTCTCGCTCAAGGCAGAACTAGGGCCAGTGGGTAGAAGTCATGAGGATGGAGAAACTTTGACTCAGTATGAGGAAGACCTTTTAAACTCCAGAGCTGCCCAACCCTGGGACGGGCTCCTCAGGTGGCCGGCTTCTCTCACCGCAAGAGTTCACACAGATGGGATGACCATCCCCGGTGACAATGAAACTGCTGGTTAGGTAGCAGTCCTGTCGGCTCCTGATAAACCGTGTGCATGCCTGCAGTGGTATCCACTGTACTGTGGCTAGCTGTTTTAGTATTCCTTTATTCAGTTAGGCTGTGAGCTCAAGGAGACACCAAGTCTCATTCATTTTTATGTCCGCCGCATGGTACCTGATGCATTAGGTGCTCAGTACATGGTTACTGTGAACCAAACTGTAGAGCCTAATAAATCAAGTTCCAGAATATGCAAACCTGGAGTTCTGACAAGTTTCCTACAACCTCAAAAGCAAATTCGGGTTTACAGCAATCTCTTCTGCTATGCACAGTGAACCCTTAGCGATTATCTCTGCTCTTACGCTTCAGTAAAGTTTTAAAGTTTCCTTCCATGAAAGTCTTACACTTTCTTTTGCATTTTTAAAGGAACTTTATTTATTTATTTATTTTTTGGAGACAGAGTCTCGCTCTTTTGCCCTGGCTAGAGTGCCGTGGCATCAGCCTAGCTCACAGCAACCTCAAACTCCTGGGCTCAAGCAATCCTCCTGCCTCAGCCTCCCGAGTCACTGGGACTATAGGCATGCACCACCATGCCTGGCTGATTTTTTCTATATATTTTTAGTTGTCCAGATAATTTCTTTCTATTTTTTAGTAGAGACGGAAATCTCGCTCTTGCTCAGGCTGGTCTCGAACTCTTGACCTCGAGCGATCCTCCTGCCTCAGCCTCCCAGAATGCTAGGATTACAGTCGTGAGCCACCGTGCCCAGCCCGTATGCCATCTTTGAATTGCTGTCTCTTTGCATTATAAGCATACTGCAGATTACCAAATTCAGCAGGTATTAAATAGTAAAGAATTAGTAAAACAGGCTCTCTTAGGCTGCCCTAGAAACTCACAAACTCTTTCTATGGCAGTTTCTATGGGAAAATGACATCAACTTCTATACAACTGACTTAGCAAATGTATTGCTGGAGCATACGCTGTTTGTAAGTTGTTGACAGCCTGTACTTAGGCAACTGCTAGCTTAAATAGCTAAAAACTATCTGGCACCCACACTGAAGTTCTTGTACACATACTTTATGGTTGACTTCTTTCTATGACACTCACTAAGGCATAATAATTAAGAGAGAATGTCAGCCTCTAGAAGTATCCTTCAGGGCCCTTCCACCAGCTGGAACCTCCACTTTAGCTACAAGTTTGCCTACACTGGCAGCAGAAAATTTAATTCATGCTTCTGAGCAGACTTTGAGGCATAGCATTTATATTTTATAGCAATTCTTACTTTTCTTCTTTTCTTACACAGGCAAATGAAAATTCCCCAATTTCAACCTGCCAGAACAGCTGAATACTGTCATCATGAGTTAAATTAAATGCTTGTCTCAAAGGGAAACCACTCTTTAGAAATTCCTGTGCATCTCAGAGCAAAGGAAAAAAATGTCATTGACAATTCATCTTTGCTACAGGATGAACGTGCTTATCACACATGGCTTTTCACAGCTGAGAGCAATCCTGACCCAGGGTGGCCAGAAAATTCTCAAGGTTTGGAAAGAGGCATCATGACTAGACACTGAACATTCAACTCCAAAGTCACTCTCGCCCCCATCCACCTATGTGAGTTTGGGTAAGTCACTAGAGCTTTCCATGTTGCAGTTTCCATATTCCAGTTCTTTCCTCACACTGCTCTATTTGCCTAGACAGCTTCCCTAATAGCTCCTCCATGTCTCAAATTCATGTAAAAGACTTCCCTGAGTTTCTTAAGCCAAATCAGCTTCCTTCCTGCTCATACCCCCATTCTAGACTGCCCATTCCTCCATCAGAGCATTCATTACATGGCATTACTGCTACATAATTATTATTCTATTTATTTTAGTTTATTATGTTATTTATGGCCGTTTTAGGTTATCAGGCAATATGCTATTAGTAGTAGTCTTACTAATATTAATAAAGTTATTAGTACTATTATGAGTGCCTACTATTTGTTAGGCCCTATATGAATATATTATCTCAATTTTCACAAAAACACTATGGGATGAGAATTACCATTTTTTAAAGTTGAGGACAGTAAAACCAAGAGTGATTATACAGATGGCTATTAGGAACATCGAGAGTCAAGATAAAGTCTACTTTACTCTAAAGCCCATACTTGTAACCATTACTCTAAATTATTACCTTTAAATAATAATAGATAACATTTACTAAATGCTCACTAGGTATCAGGCTTTGTACTATGTGCCCTACATGCATTAGCTAATTTGATCCTCACAAAATCTCTGTGATATAGATTCAGTGATTATGTTCTTAAGTTTTTAAAAAATGAAATTAAGGTTAAGAATGGTCAAATGACCTTCCCAAGCTCCCAAAACTATGGAGACTAGATTTGAATGCAGGTCAGTCTCCCTTCAGAGCCCAAGCCCTTACCCACTACTCTATTCCACCACCAGATGGTAGAATCTTCTATAATCTTCGCAAATTCTACACAGGTTTTCAGGTATAACCCCTCTGCAAATAGAAAACTGGAGTGTTACTCCTGCCGGGTAATGCAAATCAACCGAAAGGGTCAACTCCCTTAGTGTACTCACCTTAGTACATGTGTGGATCCGTTAATGGTTGTGGTTGAACAGGGGACAGTCTGGCCCAGAATGGAAGGTCTTCGATAGCGCTCATCATCACAGCAGAGGATGATGAGGAAGGCACGTCTAAAAGACTTATTCAAGAAGGCGTAGAGAAAGGGGTTCAACCCGGAATTGATATAGCCAAGCCAGAGGAAAGCGGTCCACACCTGCCCAGGGACAGTATAGTCTATGAAAGGATCCACAATATTGGTGACAAAGAATGGAGCCCAGCAGAGGCAGAAGCAACCCATGATGATGCACAGGGTCTTGGCTGCTTTGGTCTCTGTCCTCATGCGATGAGTGCTGTGCTGGTCTGCCGGCTGCGGCCTGCCCTCGGAGGGGGCTCCTGCCCGTTGTAACATCTGGATCTGACGGGCGTGTTCCTTAGCTGTGACATAGATGCGATAATAGGCCAGCACCATGAGGAGGAACGGGATGTAGAAGGCCACCACAGAGCAAGTGATGGCGTAGGGCTTGTTGACCATGAAGATACAGTACGTGGAATTAGAGTTGTGGTTGAACTTCCTTTTTTCTATCTGAGAGTTGGCGGGAGGGAGGAAAAAGAGGGAGAAAGGGAAGACAAAAGTGAAAAAGAAGTGGGAGAAAAATGAAAAAGAAAAGAAGAAGAGAAAAAGGGAGGTTGGACGATAGAAGGAAGGGGAGGGGAACAGGGAAAGATAGGAGAGGAAGGATAAAAGAAAAGAGTAAAGGGGAAAGGAAAGAAAGAAGAAGGTTTATCAGCAAAGCTTTGGTTTTCTTATAAGCCTGTAGCACACCGAACCTTGATGGCAGAGAAGGAACATGATCACATCCCAGGGGACAGAGAGCTTGTCTACACAAGAGGGGCTGAAGGCCCCAGGAAAGGAAAGAAATAAAATGGGAATAGAATCATTTTTCATTTCATCTACCCAGCCAATAGTGGAGTCCTGCCTCTATTCTCCCTTTCCTGTCTGCTTGCACATAACATACCAGTGTTTCAGAATAAGATATCTGCAGAACAGTAACATCAGACTCACCTGTGGTGCATACTGTAAGTGACGATTTCTGTCTTCCCCCCACCCCCACCGCCCCGAGCTAATGAATATCAATCTCTGGGCAGTAATGCCCAGATGTCTGCATTTGTAGTATACTATTTATGAATAATTCTAAAACTCATTAATATTTGAGAAGCATTGTTTTACACTGTTCTAAACCTAGCTCTTTGGGGGATGCCATGGGGCACTTTACTAAACTCATTTCTCTGTTTACTGAGTGCCTTGATGGAGGTTTTTCTCATTTAGATAATATAGTATTCAAAGTATTGATATAGAGTAACAGCCAAGAGGGGCCTTAGGGCTTGGAGAGAGAAAGGGTAGATATTTTAGAATCATGAGAGAAAAAGGTATGTAGATTGTGTAGGGCAAGATCATGAGGGACCTTGGAACCCAGCCAGACTCAGAACCTAGGCAATACTCACTATCTCAACTTACTCTCCTCCCACTGTCTCCTGAACCCACTCCATCAGGTGTTGCTCTTAATAACTCCATTGAAACCGCTCTGGTCAAGGTTGCCAATGACCTCCATGTTGCCATGCCCAGTACTCATTTAAAATGAGCCATCTGCCCCTTCCACACACCTGAACCCTCCCTCCGTCTCCTTCTTTGAATATTTTATTGAACTAAAATACATATAAAGTTCATAAATATTAAATGGCTATTCAGATGGACAAATTATTATAAAGTAAATATACCTGTGTAATCATTATTCAAATCAAACAGTAGAATATTTCCAGCAACCCAGCAACCTCTTAAAGGCCTTCTGCTAGTCATTACTATGCCCAAGGGTAGCCACTAATCTTTATCACCATAGATTAATTTTATTTGTTTTCCAATTTAGTATCAAACCAATAATAAAACATGTACTATATGTATCCTCTTTGATTTAATATTATATCATTCCTATTATTGCATGTACTAGTAATTTATTCTTTTTCATTGTAGTATAACATTGCATTGTAGGAATAAACCACAATTATTATTCATTCCACTACTGACAGACACTTGAGTCACTTTTAGGTTTTGGATATTTTGAATAAAACTGTTATGAATATTCTTGTACAAGTTTGTGTGTGTGTGTGTGTGTGCATGTGTACATATATTTTCATTTCTCTTAGGTATAAACCTAAGACTGAATTTGCTGTGTCATAGGATAAACTCAGCTTTTGTAGATATAGCCAAATGATTCCCAAAGGAATTGTGTCAATTTACATTCCCACTACTAGGGTGGCAGAGTTCCAATTACTCCACATCCCGACCGACCCTTGGTATTGTCAGAATGTAGTGGTATCTCATTGTGGGTTTGTTGTTAGTGGTTGTGAAATTTATTTCATTACCTCAGTAAAATACTCCATGAGTCCTTGACTATCTTTCCAATGGGTTTACATCAGGATTTGTCTTATGTTTTTTTTACCAAAAAAGTGTCCTGGGCATCTTACTCCCATGCATCCTCAGTTTGGGAGTAAGCAAATGCTCCAAAAAAGTTATATGCTCAATTCTAGGTTCATATGTCTCTAAAGTTTACACCTCTCTGGGATCTTAGTCTCTCAAGTTTCAGGCACCTTAGCATCCTCAAACTCCAAACTCTGTTCCCCCAGTTCAGCGGGGCAGCCTTAAGTCCAAGACTCTTGCTTTCCATTCAGCCTCTCTCTATCCATGAGTCAGTAAATGCCCCCCATAAAAACAGCAGAGGTCTTCTTTTACTCTTTGAGATCATAGATACTCAATTCTTGCCTTGGTTACTTTCCAATGCCTTCATATAGTATTTTATTTTATTTTAATATTTTATATTTAATTCAGTGTTTTTTATTCAGCTTTGATAGTCAAGGGTATGATAGCTCCCATTATATGTAGAAACATAATTCTTCTTCCTTCCATATAATAAGTTCTTAACTTGGCTTTCAAGACAATTTTTTTTCTCTTTGTTTTCTTCTTCCCTGGCTATTCCTTTCCAACCTCCTTTATGAGCTCTTTATTCCATAGACCACTTCTCTCTCTCTCTTTTTTTTTTTTTTTTTTTTTTGAGACAGGGTCTTGTTCTGTTGCCTGGGCTAGAGTGCAGTGGCATCATCATAGTTCACTGCAGCCTCCAACTCCTGGGCTCAAGTGATCCTCCTGCCTCAGCCTCCAGGACTATTGCAATTCCTTCATAAATGTTGTCATTATTTCCTGCCATTCCACAATCATTCTCTACAGAGCAGCCAGAATGATTCTTTTAAAACATAGGGCAGATAATGTCACTCCTCTTCCTCAAACCCTCCAAAGCTTCTTCTGTCACTCAGCGTAAAAGCCATAATCTGGCCCTAGCCTACCTCCTCTGACCTCTTCTCCTCTTACCATCTGCCTCCATGCTCACTGTCCTCAATGAGTTTCTAGGCCATTCCTGGAACTAACCAAGCAGGTTGCTGCCTCCAGGGCCTTTGATTTTATTATAATTTTAGCCTAGAACATCTTTTTCTCTAAATATTTGCTGGCTTACTCTTTCCTTTTCTGCAGGACTCTGCTTTAGCAATACCTTATCAAAAGGTGAATTTCACATGTAAAATAATAACATCTTCCTATCAGTTGCTATGTTTTTACTTTTGGTTTTGTGCTGTTGTTGTTTTGTTTTCTTTAAATAAAATTTAACACGGCCGGGCGCGGTGGCTCACGCCTGTAATCCTAACACTCTGGGAGGCCGAGGCGGGTGGATCGCTCAAGGTCAGGAGTTCGAGACCAGCCTGAACAAGAGCGAGACCCCGTCTCTACTAAAAATAGAAAGAAATTATCTGGCCAACTAAAATATATATAGAAAAAATTAGCCGGGCATGGTGGTGCATGCCTGTAGTCCCAGCTACTCGGGAGGCTGAGGCAGTAGGATCACTTAAGCCCAGGCGTTTGAGGTTGCTGTGAGCTAGGCTGATGCCACGGCACTCACTCTAGCCCGGGCAACAAAGCAAGACTCTGTCTCAAAAAAAAAATAAAAATAAAAAAATAAAATAAAATTTAACACAAAATACATTTTAGTTTCTCTTCACTAAATTTTAAATGTCATAAGAGTTGGAATTTTTTTCACCATTAATTTCTTGGATACCTAGAATAAATCAATGAATAGTGCTTTGGAGATTAGGGGGCATGTTACTTAACCTTGTGAGCCTGAGTTTTCTCATGTGAGAAATAGGGAAATAATTATACTTCTCCTAAAAAGGATGTTGTCAGAATTATATATAAAGTATTTAGCATACTGTCGGGTATACAGTTACATTAGAGAAAAAATTATTTATGACACTTGTTAAAGCATAAGGCAGATTTTATTCAGGACTATGGTGATAGGTTACAGGGACTACTGCAATGGAGTTTTGCAGAAAGGGAGAGAGATTGGGCTCAACTCTGAATACAACAAGGAAAAGTGGGAATCTATAGCCAAACAGCATAGTGGGTGGGGCTCAGTGGATGGAAAATTACTAAGAGGAAACATCAGGGGTAAGAGGGATTCTGGCTAAAACAACCTAGCACGATTCTTGCCGAAGACTGGCCTGGGTGATCAGACATCACCTGGGGGATGGTGGCAGATGTGGAACCTGATCAGATACCGAGGGTAGGGATTTTGGCTGACCCAACTTAGCAAGATTCTTGCTAAAACTGGGGGATGCAAAGACATACACTGAATTCCAAATGTCAAGGCCTAGTTGGGAAGAGGATTGAGAAGAACCTGACTGCAACTTGGTCCAAGAGAGACTCTTTGTGAGTAAACCATCAAAGATGTTAGCTTTTGAAAAAATGGTCACTCAGAACACTACCAGAATCTTTCTTAGAATATCCACCCAAACTAATACTATCTGTTTCTTTAGAATCCCAAGCCAAGTTGCCCAGACAGTAAGCCGGTGGGGTCTGTGTGGATACTCACCAGATCAATTATGCCAATGTTATTCCAGCCTTGCATTATAGGGAGGAAAGAAATAAACGTGGGGATGACCCAGCAGCCTCCCAGCATTAATGCGATGCGCAGAGGGGTCATCTTGTTCCTATAGACCAAAGGCTGGCAGCAGATGGCATAATACCTGGAGAGAGAGTAGAGGGCATGGGCCAGGGCAAGGGGGAAGGGGAGGGAGGGCGAGGAGAGCAACAGATGAGAGAAAAGAAGAGGAAAGACGGAATGGAGCAGGGGACAGAGAAGAGGAAATAGTGAGGAGAGGAGAAGAATTGGAGGGGGGAGCAAAGGACAAAAATGAGGAAGAAAAGAAAGAACGGAGAGGAAAAAAGGCAGAGCAGGCAGTAGAAGGAAAAGAGAAGGAAGAGAGCAGGGAGGAAAGAAGAGAGGAAAGAAAAAAGGTATTATGCAATAAAATATGTTATATTGCCCTATGAGATTTTGATAATATAAATATGCACTTTAGATCACATCTGAAAATCATTGCCTGGAGTCGGTCCCACAGCCCTCTCCATCTCCCTGTGTCTGCAGGAGCTCCACACACTCCGGACGGTCTTCCTGTCCCAGGCACAGTTCCAACACTTCCCTGCTGCCTGGACATTCGGGAGCTCCTGTCCAGCCCTCCGGGCCTCAGTGTGCAGGTGCATGTAGCCTGATTACAACCTAAGGTGAGGCAGGCATGGGCCTACATCTGGGCTCTAATCACTGTATCTCAGATATGTCCCCTTCCCCTTGATCACCTGCCTATGCTGAGGTGGGGCTCTAGGTCCGTGTTTTTTAAATTGAGGTCCAAGGGTTCTCCTCCATCTCCCCTGCTCCAGCCTCCTGCATCAGACTCACCTGAGGAAGTCCTTTGAAAATGCAGACCGCAAAGGTCTCCTGAATCAGACCCTAAGGGTCTCCTGAGCCTACTGGGGGGCAACCTGGAGCTTGCATTTTGACAAGTGGGAGTCCTTGCTGCTGCTTGCTAAGCATGCCCTGTTTCCCACTTCCAGGCATGTGTACTTCTTGGCCTACTTACGGCTGGGCAGGATCAAGTAACTGGTCCTGGCCAATAAGTCATGAACAGAATTGCACACATCACTTCTGGGACAGATCATTTGACTGTTTCTCTGACGCCAAGAAGGTAAAATTTCGAGTATTTCCTGTTCCATCACTTCCTATCTACTGTCTCAGACTCTCCATCACCATTTATCAGGGTCTGACCTCCCTCATGGGACTCACTGCTCACCCTCTTTTGAGTCCATGTTTTGCCTATGGTCCTCACTTTCTTCCTACCTCCAGATAGGGGTGCCATCTGCCCCACTCATTGGTCTAGCCTCTAACGCCTTGGAGATGATCCCTTCTATGCCCAGGCATGGCATGGAATTTAACAATACGCAAAACACTACAGTAGGTCTATCAGGTGTTGCTTTCTGAAAAAGTAAAAAATAAAAAGGTGCAAAAAGAGCCTGGAGGCTAAGTCTATTCTTTAAGATTTTGTACCATTTAGTGATGAGCCACCCCCTTACACCCTTTATTTTATGCAGTTCACTTTGTTAATTTTTCCCACCTCTTCTTTTCTTTTCTTAATTCAAAGCATAACTAATATAACAATGGCTATATTCTTTGAAGAGGTGGTGGTAGGATGGGTTGAGAGAGAGGGTGGAATGAGAAGCAGAGCCCAGTGTTGGAACATGAGAACTGGGTGCCTCAGGAGCTGGGAGGGGAGAATTATCCCCTTTCCTCCAAGGAATTGAGGAGCAGCTGGCCACACTGTGCCGGGAAGCTCCCTCTGGCTGGCAAGCTTAGTGGGGCATCCTGAGTGGGACCAGAGTGCAAGGAACAAAAGACCAAAGAACGAGAGAGTGGCTTGCTCAGGAACCCATTGTCTCCACTATAAAACTGACATGGCTACAAACTGACTAAAGATAACTCAGTAATGGAAACCATCATGACTAGCTGGATTCCCTCCATACTCTTGACTTATAAGAAAGGCAAATTATATCTGAGTGGCAAGTTTTTCTGAATGGTGGTAATAATGATCAGAGGTTTGTTATCCACATAGAGTGAGTGATAAAGTTGGAGTGGATAAGGTATACTTTTTTTCCCCAAATTTTGTTCCCTTTCTTATTTCCTGCTAGGAGGCAGGTCTTTCCCCATTTCATATCCTCATCCTTTCTCTCAGTAATAGTATCTCAAATCCTTTGGCAATTATCTCTTTGCTGTGGCTGCAGTGTTGTTGGGAAAGCAAATGATGGGGCTCTGAGTTTTCTAGCCGAAGAGTGACCCAATCAGACTTTTTCCTGGGACTCAACATGCAGAGTGGTGCAAAGACAGGAAGGTAGGCAGGGGACCCTTTATTTTAGCAGCAGCCTCCCGACAGGGCTGGCTTTCAGTTCCCACCCCTTGGATCTTCAAGCCTTCATTCCTTAGCTCTTCCTTCAATTAAATAAGCCTCCTCATGTCTTTTCAATAAATTTTCTGTCTGCTTACACTGATGCTATGGGTTGAATTGTGTCCTCCATCCCCCAAAAAGGTAAGTTGAAGTCCTAACCCTCAGTACCTTGGAATGTAAACTTATTTAGAAATAGGTTTTTTACAGAGGTAACCAAATTAAAATGAGGTCATCAGTGTGAGCCCTAATTTAATAGGACTGATGTCCTCCAATAAAGGAAACTTGGGACACAGAAACGGTTATCAAAGAAAGGAAGATGGCCATGTGAGTGTAGAGAATTGGAGTGATGCATCTGTAAGCCAAGAAACACCAAAGATTTCCAGCAACCACAAGAAGCCAGGAAGAGACAAGGAAAAATCCTTCCTCTACAAGTTTCAGAGGGAGCATGGCTCTACTGGCACCTTAATTTCAGACTTTTAGCCTCTGGAATAGGAAGACAATAAACGTATGTTGTTCCAAGCCATCTAGCTTGTCGTACTTGTTATGACAGCTCTAGCAAACTAATACAGTTGGCTAAGGGCAGTCACTGTTGCTTGCAACCAAAGCAACCTACCTTACACAGAGCATTAAAAGTGGTTTTGAATGTCAGATATACCCTTCACAGATACACTTTTTTTTCTAAGTATGAATGTCTTTTTTTATTTAATAGGCTTCCAGATTGTAGCTCAAGTTATAGCACCCCTTCATCTACCATCCCAAGGAAGGCAACAGAAGGCTAGATGAAGAATAGATGATGCCCTATCTTTGTTGTATAATCACATAATTTCTGAGGTTTAGAATCAGGACCCAGATGTCAAGAATTTTGGTGGGGTCTTCAATGTCACAGAAATCCAAAAGTTCAAAAAGGCAAGGCCAAGTTAAATATCTTGCAGTACAAAAAGTAAGTTTGAGGAAACAGGATATCTTACCAGAGAAGATTCTTTTGAATTCCATAAGTGGATATGGATGTTTAGAGGCTTATGTTGAAAAGATAACAGAATTCACAGAAGAGGACTTTAGAACATATAGTTATATTGGTGCTCATAACGTTTTTATGGAAGCCTTTCTTTCTAAGTCTAGCTTGGCCAGGGTATTGCCAGATTCTCATGCATGATGAATATCCCATGAACAATAAGGTCTCCCCATATTCTGCTGTCCAGATGCTCTATGCTCTAATTTGCATTGCCCTAGATTATTAGGAGCTGCTGCTACAGAAAAATAAATAGTGGTAACAGTTGAATTTCCTATTGAACTTCAACTTCAAGGGGGATACTGTGGATGTAATACACATTTTATCCATCCCTTATACAGTTTAATCATACAGTCAGTCTCCTGGATGATGAGTGCTCATTCTGTAAGGAGTTAAGGAGTTAAGGACACACATGGTCCCTTGCACAGGCAGTTGTAGGAAGTTACTCTAGCATGATCTGGGGTGGTTAAGTAAGACTTGGAAAATCCTTTATTTCCTTTTCTAAAAATTAGCAAGAAGTAAAAGGGGAAAAGAATTTTACTTTATTGAAATTTAAATTAAGTTGGCTCAATTGTGAGTGATAGGTAAGGATATGTAGAAGAAAAATATCAAATTGTGTACATGTATATGCTTTACTTAAATTTTGTCTTCTGTATCTTCTTCGATCTTGTCCTCTGTCTTACAGTAAACATAATTTGATTGTTAAGTGGCATGGAAAGTATAAGGCTCTTATTTAGAGCTAAAATTACGGCGTCCACTTAACTTTATGTGCTCAAGATTCTTACCAAGGCCGTGACACCCTTGAGGCAGCAGCCATAAATAAGTCACTTCATATCCTTCCAAATCTTTCCAATCTCAGCTTTCAGGTAAAGAATATAGAAAAGTAAACATCCCCTGAAGACTGCACTCAGGAATCTAAATTAAGTAGGTGAAAATAAATATTACTGAATAAAACAATTAATGAAAATGAGCTCTATAGTTAATTGACTAATGGAGCTTCTTTAAAATTCTAACATTTGTCTATAGATCAAAGACTAGATAGAAATCTGGTAACTTTAATCTATCGTGTTGCTTTTTAATTCCTACATATGGATTATATGGACACTGTTAATAACAAAAAAAAATTGGCTTATCATGAACTACTCCTACAACACACATGCAACACCACTAGAAAGAAGTAGTTAATTAAATTTGCAAGTTCTTTGGAGGTTAGGCAAAGTGCACTGGCTGATTTAATAATAATAGCTATTATTTTGTCTGCTTTGCCAAAGATCAGATAGCATATAAGGATGGTCTTATATCTGGGTTCTCTGTTCTGATCCATTGGTCTCTATTCTTGTGCCAGTACCACGTTGTTTTTGTTACTATACCTTGTAGTATAGCTTGAAATCTGGTAAAGTGATATCTCCTGATTTGTTCTTTTTGCTTAAGGTCTTTTCTTGTTCCATATTAAGCATAGAATTATTTTTTCTATATGGAGAAAAGAATCCCTATTCAATAAATGGTGCTGGGAAAATTGGATAGCCACATGAAGACTGAAACAGGATCCACACCTCCCACTGCTCATGAAAATTAATTCGCAATGGATAAAAGACTTAAACCTAAGGCATGAAACTGTAAGACTTCCAGAAGAAGAGGTTGTAAAAACTCTTACAGATATCAGCCTAGGCAAAGAATTTGTGAAGACCCCAAAGGCAATCACAGCAACAACAAAAATAAATAAATGGGACCTGCCTAAATTTTTAGGCTTCTGCACAGCCAAGAAACAATCATTAGAGCGAATAGACAACCTACAGAATAGGAGAAAATATTCACATGCTACACAGCTGATAAAGGACTAATAACCAGAATCTACAAAGAACTCAAGCAAATCAGCAAGAAAACATCAAAGTGCCCATTAAAAAGTGGGCAAAAGACATGAACAGAAGCTTTTCAAAAGAAGATAGACTAATGGCCAATAAACCTATGAAAAAAATGCTCCATGTCTTTAATCATCAGGGAAATGCAAATTAAAACCACAATGAGATATCACCTAACTCCAGTGAGAATGGCTTTTATCAAAAAGTCCCAAAACAACAGATGCTGGTGTGATTGTGGAGAGAAAGGAATACTTATACACTGTTGGTAGGATTGCAAACTAGTTCAACTCCTATGGACAGTAGTATGGAGATATCTCAGAGAACTAAAAGTAGGCCTACCATTTGATCCAGCAATCCCACTACTGAGTATCCACCCAAAGGAAAAGAAGTCATTTTATCAAAAAGGAAAAAAAGACATTTTTTAAAAAAGACACTTGCTCTCTAATGTTTATAGCAGCACAATTCACAATCATAAAGATGTGAAAACAACCCAAATGCCCATCAATACATGAGTGAATTAATAAGATGTGGTATATGTATATCATGGAGTACCACTCAGCCATAAAAAATAGTAAACTAATATGTTTTTTAACAACCTAGATGGAACTGGAGACCATCCTCCTAAGTGAAGTGTGGCAAGAATGGAAAAAAAAAAAAAAACCACAGGTATTCACTATTAAATTGGAACTAAATGATCAACACTCATGTGCACATACGGTAGTAAAATTCAACAGAAATCAAGCAGGTGGGAAGGGCCAGGAGGGGATGAGTTAATTCACACCTAACAGGTACAAGGCACACTATCTGGGTGATAAACACACTTATAACTTTGACTCAAAGCATACAAAAGTAATTCATGTAACCAAAACATCTGTACCCTCATAATATTCTGAAAAAAATTATATAAAAAATAGCTACTATTTTATTTGCTTACCAAGGGCTCTACCTGTTTTATCTCATTTAATTCTCATAACCCATTTTGAGACAGGAACTACAAATGCATCCATCTCACAGATGAGGAAAGGGAAACACAGAAGGGTCAGAAACTTGCCCAAAATCCTGCAGGTGGCAAGAGCTGAGCTGGCATCTAGTCCCGGCAGTGTGACCCAAGGGCCAAGACATTAACCTCATAGCGATTGCTCCATTCTGCTGCCTCTTCCAAATCCCCAAAGGATTTATTTTAATTCTTTGAAAGCCATTTTAGAAACAATCAAAGAATAAAAATATTGAATCTCAGAACATAAAGGATGTTCAGGATCATGAAATCCCCAAACCCCCTTTAAAATGAAGTGTGTATCTAAACCTACTTGAATTTGCTAGGGACTGGGAATTCACCACCTCCTACCACGACACATTTTAAATTTAAGAGTATCCCGAAGTTAAGATAATTTCCTCTAAAATCAATTCTCTGTAACTTTCAGTTTTACCCTCTTTTAAAATTCCTATCTCTAATCCTTTTTCTTCATGGTGGTCCTATAGACAACTGAAGACAGCTTTAACATTCCTCTAAAGTTTACTTTCTGCAGGTAAAAATATTCCCAGTGGCTCTCAACCAGGGGTGATTTTGCTTGCCAGGGGACATTTGGCAAAGTCTGGAGACTTCTTTTTGTTGTTGTTACAACTGGAGCATCCAGTGAGTAGAAGTCAGGAATGCTGCTGGCTGGGCGCGGTGGCTCACGCCTGTAATCCTAGCACTCTGGGAGGTCAAGGAGGGAGGATCGCTCGAGGTCAGGAGTTCAAGACCAGCCTCAGCAAGAGTGAGATCCCGTCTCTACTAAAAATAGAAAGAAATTAGCTAGACAACTAAAAATATATAGAAAAAATTAGCCGGGCATAGTGGTGCATGCCTATAGTCCCATAGTCTCAGCTACTCGGGAGGCTGAGGCACAAGGATTGCTTAAGCCCAGGAGTTTGAGGTTGCTGTGAGCTAGGCTGACACCACGGCACTCAAGCCCGGGCAACAGAGTAAGACTCTGTCTCCAAAAAAAAAAAAAAAAAAAAAAGAATGCTGCCAAACATCCTATTGTGCACAGGGCAGCTCCCTCCACCCCCACCCCCTACAAAAAGAAGGATTATCTGGTCTATAATGTCAAAAGTGCCCAGATAAGAATGCCTGGTTTAGATGAGTGATTTTTTACCAATAGTAGGGGCTCCCTGTTCTCTATAAGTGCTGCAGTATATTATTACCTCTTAAGAGTGGGGTGCCACAGGGAGAGCACAGTACTCTGGTACATCCTATACAGACCAAAGAAGACTACTGCATTGCCTTCTACCCTGCCCACCATAACTTAGCATAGCCTAGGGCGCACCCAGAAGTACAGGACACCTGTGCTCCTCAAAGAGCTTATGCTCAAGGACAGAAGGTGGGAGTATCCCCCTAACTGATTTATAAGTTCCATGAGGGCAGAGATGTTCGCCATGTTCACTGTTGTATCCCCAATGTCTAGTACAATGCCAGAGAGATTGTGGATGGTCCCAGACTGGATTAAATCAATAATAAACTCTCAATCACTACCAATTAGAATAAATTCCATTAAAATGTGTTATCAATTTTGGAGATGTGAAAGGTCATATCTAGCCGAAGAATGGGGAAAGACTTTTCTTTGGTAAGTATCTTTTAGGTTGGATTTTAAGACTGGTGAAGGAGAAAGTGTATTTCAGGTGCAATAGACAGCAAAGAAAAAGGCTCCGAGAGAGAAATTATATATATGAAATAAATATCCATAAATATATATCCCTATAACCACATAGCTCTATAAACAGAAAAGAATACAAGTTAACTGGATCATAGGGTGTTTGTAGGGAAATAGATGGAAATAAGCCTAGAAAGGCTGGCTGGGGCAGGTCTCGGAGCAGTGGTTCACTCCAGCCTTATTAAGTGTCAGAATCACCTATTTGTTGAAACACAGATTTCTGGTAGGTCTGGAGTGAGGTCCAAGAATTTACATTTCTGATATGTTCCCAGGTGATGCCATTGCCAGTGGATTGGGGATGACACTTTGAGAACCATTGTCTTAGAGGTTTTGAATGCTAGGCTAGGAGAAGTCAACAAAAGCTTTTTGAACTGGAAAATGTCCATCACAATCAAATACTGCTGCATGCTCTACTAAAAAAAGCTGAATTACAACAAATTCAAGAAAAGAGGTTGTTGATTCACAGGTTAGATGGACAGTATTCAGTAGGTAAAACAATTCTGTCTCATCTCCGGAATAGATGAATCTGTAAGTTCTGTTCTCCAGCCTCCATTGGACATTTTCCATTCTTCCTTAACTAGAAAACTTTTACAAAGTGATTAAATGAATGTTCAAATGACAAGTGAGGTTCCAGATGGCCAGGATTAACTAAAATGTAGCAAAGGTATTTACAAAGTAATTTCTTATGCAAAACAGTTCAAAAGTATTGCTCACAAAACTCCATTAAAATCCCTTTTGGTAAACCAACCACCAGCTTCTCCAACTGCAGCCATGTGCAAATGTGTGATCAAAGTGCTTTTAAATGTCTCTGGGGACACAATTTACTTTGACAACTCTTAGAAGAGAGCCGTGTATTTTAAGCTCCATGCTAATCCCTTTCCCACTCCTCCTGCAATTAAGGAAAATTCTACCTCCTCACTTCCTGCCCTCCCAACCACAGGAAAGGCAGAAGAAGCAAAAAGAATAACTTGGAATCCTAGATTTTCAGTATTGGCAAAGATCTTAGCAGTCAACTTTACTTCTTCACAACTGGGTACCTACTCTCCCTGCCTTAACCACTTACTAGCTCTGTGGTCTTAGAGTCAGTCAGGTAACCTCTCCAAGAACCAGTTTCCTTATCTGTAAAGTGGGGATAATTATGTCTATCTCCTTTGTTGTAAGAAATGATGAAATAATATCTTTAAAACATAGGAAGTTCCTGTTTAATACATATAATGATAAACAAATTCAAATATATTTTGGAACTATGAGCTCTAAATTATTGAACAAATAATATCAAAAAGTCACTTGGTTCAACATCTTTCTCCAGCAGTTGATTCTGTCGATAAAAGTGGAACTATAAAAAAGAAAATAAAATAAAAAAGTGAATGGGTTGGTCCCTAAAGGTGAATGAAGGCATTGAGACCACATTTGCTATGTGCGATAGAATTGATCACACGAAAGAAAGACTTAATGATCACACATTGTTTTTTAAACCACTAAGGTTTGGGGTAGGTGTTACATGGCAATGGATAACCACAATGAGGACAAACAAGTCATATAGAGCTTGAGATAGTTGCAGGGTTCATGGGCTGGGTAGCAGCCCTTCCTCCAGAAGATGGTCTACAAAATTTCTATGGCAGAGCTCTGGATAAAGAGACTTGTCTCCCTGCTCTTAGTAACTGGTTTTGTTAAACTGTTGAACTCCTGTAGTTCCTCTTTCAGGAGGTGGAGAAGAAAGAAAAGCAGCAGTAGATTTAAGAAAGAACTAAAAGCTTCCTCCCTGTAGTCCCCAGGCTTGGCAAGTTGCCAGCCACCTGGAGGATCAGTGAGGAAGACCCAGCAGGGATATTAACTGGGAGCCAGAAACAGGAAGAGAGGCTGAGAACACAGTCAAGAGCAGAGACAGAACTGTGGGTTCCAGGAAGGAAAGACTGTCAGGATAGGGAACAGAGAAAGACTCCTTTCTGTCAGAGATCTGGAAGACATCACATCGGGCCTTTGCAGGAATCGTAATCCCATTTGCAATCTACAGATTTAATGTTTACTGTGTTGCTATCTGTTAAATATTCTTCTGTACTTCCAAGATAAGAAAACTTGCAGGAAAGGGAGTTTCAGCTGTCTAGGAAGGTGTCTTTCTGAATTATTATACACTAAAGGAAATAGGATACTCTGCCAAAAATGTCATCTGAAAACATTTTGGCAGGGGCTTGCTGGATATACACAGAGTTGCCAAGGCACACAACTGTATGAACTGCTCAACCTGCCAGCAGACACTGGCTGCTTATCCCGCTGACTCTTCCAGACCCAGCTCGATGGCCACATCTTCTGCAAAGTCCTCACTGGCCCCCCAAAACAGTGAGTGGCTCCTCATCTCTGCTCTGGTTGTTTAGAGCACCTTGTATGTATTCGATCTGTGACACAGCATTTTTCTAATTTTATTGTGATTGTCCACTTTCTTCTCTATTGCCACAACTACTACTATTCCTGCTACACACCCCACTCATTTAGGGAGGGCACGCTACGTGGCAGAAAGCGTGTTCAGTATTATATCTAATACCTGTAACAACTCTGCAAGGCAGCTCTCATCTTCCTCATTTCAAATATGAGGAAACTGAGGCTCAGAGAGTTGAATCCACTTGCCCAAGATCATACAACTAGGTTATCGTAGAACTGGTTCTTAAACCCACATCTGCCAAAGTCCATACCTTGGTAAGTGAAACAAAGCCAGACAAAGGCTTCCCCACCCAGGAAGAGGAAGGAGAATATGCAGTGCCCTAGAGGCTTTTTGAGCTGAGGACACACAGAAAAAAAGATATTTAAAGATGAACCTCATAGATATGATAATACACAGGAATGATAACTAAGGAGATACTGCAGTAACTCAGAAATGGGATGGGAAAAAGGAATACAGAGGAAGAAGATGTATTTGAAAGATATTTACAAGAATCTAGCAATGATGTGGCATCTACCACTGATCATGGTAGATAAGTAAAAATATAACCTCAAGTAATGCATTTAAATGACTAAAAGATGAGTAATAGTTGTACCTTTGATGCACAAAGCGGAAGAGGGTACAGTATTAGTTTACAATGGAAATTTCCACCTTGAGCACCCTGGGTTTGAGAAAACAGAAAGAGGCTTAAGGCAAGATGTTGAACAGGCAGGTGGAGATAGGACCCCGGAGCCCAGCGTGGAACAAGATTGAAGGAGAGACAAGAGCAGGGGGGCAGGTGAAGCCACAAGATAGGTGAGGTCTCCAAAGGAAAGAGAGGAGATACTTAACTCACGGATGAGCGGCTTAGGATCTAAACTTCAAGGACATTCAGCTATGAGCCAGGGTGGGAACGATGACTATCAGTGTCTGGGAAGGTACACAAGAATGGGCTGGGTGCAGTGGCTCACACCTGTAATCTTAGCACTCTAGGAGGTTGAAGTGGGAGGATCACTTGAGCTCTGGAGTTTGAGACCAGCCTGAGCAAGTGCAAGACCCCAACTTTACTAAAAATAGAAAAATTAGCTGGGCATAGTGGTGCATGTCTGTAGTCCAGCTACTCAGGAGGCTGAAGCAGGAGGATCACCTCAGCCAGGAGTTGGAGGTTGCAGTGAGCTATGATGACACCACTGCACTGTACCTGGAGTGATGGAGCAGGACTCAGTTTCAAAAAAAAAAAAAAAACAAGAATGGATGTGACAAAGCCCTGCTCTCAAAGAGGTTATATTCTAGAATTAGATAGACAAATAAACCAATAAGACAAGTTATAACTGCAATGCTTATATTTAATGCACTATGGGAGCTCAGTGGAAGAAACAACAAATTTTGGGGAATGAAGGCCAGCCAGTCATTGAATAAGGGTCAGTGTTCACCAGGAAAAGAAAAGAAATTTGAGGTCCAGGTAGCAACATGGAGTCATGAAGAGACACATCACACTCAGGGAATGATAGCATCACTCACGGGTGGGAGTTGAGGTAGGAAAAGCACGGGGAGGACACACGTTGGGAAAAGCACTAAAAACCAAGCTAAGAATTTAGCTGTTGGTTAACAAGGGCTTTTCCGCAGCTTCTCACATGAGTTTTCTGGAACTGTCATGCTCTGTGCCTCACCCCCTTCCCTTTGTGACAGCCACATCATCTGTAGGTCCCAGCTTCAGCATCACCTCTCAGGAGCCATCCCTGCCCCGGAAATGGCATCTTGGCATGCTCCTTTTTGTGACTTCTCCCTATTCTATTGCAAAGGTCACCAATTCTGCTCTAATTACCCATTTATTACCTGTATTCTCCATTAGACTAAAAGCTCTGTGATTCAGAGCTTTTTCTGACTGTTTACCACTATGTTTCCACTGTCCACAACATCTCCTAGCAATTAGTAAGCACTCCATAAATATTTGATGAAGTGAACATAAAAATAACAGTTCAGATCCTTTGGCATGACATTCAACTCAACAAGTATTATAATTATGGATAAAGCATGAACCTGTCCTCAAAGTGTATGTGCGAGGGGGAAACTTTTAATACACTTTCCTTGCAAAATGCATTTCAATCTTGTTGGGAAAACCAATGTAATGGTGTGACACAAGTTCACAATGACAGACGCTTTTCATTTATACATTACGAAACTGAGTTATGCTCCAGGGAGATCATTAAGAAATGCAGAAACACTTATCTCCAGCACAGGATATTAAATATGCAACCTTGGAGTCAGAATTGTATATTTTACAAGTAAACATGTTTAAAAGAGGATCTGTGACTGAGAAACTACTAACAGACTTTGCAGATAAAACACATCAAGTTTCTTCGCTGTGCAGGGAAAGGCTGACAATTCAGTTGGATATATCAAAAATAAAATCTTGCAACCCTACAGAGAATGGTAGCCTCAATGAAGTGAAATAGATTTTTAAATTTAAATTACGTTTGATGCCAAATATAGGGCAAATTACAGCATGCTCAGAAAAAGGGGATCAGAATGGTTAAAAGTCTGAAAAGTGTGGCTTACAAGGTCAGTGAAAGGATCGAGGGATATTTGGCCTAATATAGGGAAGATTTGGGGACGACATAACTCTGTTTTGTTGTGGAGGATCCATGAAGATAACCTCTAGTCCCATTGGCCACCTAAGAGAAGTTGATATCTGCTCTTCCTGTCTGCCCAACACCCTTCTTTCCAGTGGGAGCTGCCAGTCTTTTACACCATACACCTCTGATCAAGCTGGCAGTCATGGTGCCTGACCTCTGCCCAGTGACCAGCCTGTGTCATCCCCACACCACGGTAACCGGTCAAGGAGAGACCGTCTGACTCAGGCAAAGCCAACCGAAGTTCTCCCATGAGAAATAGCACTCAGGTTTCTCCTCCTGTGGACTCATGTTCTACGGATGGTTCAAGGCTCATGTTGCTTGTGGCTACTTTTCTTCCCTGGTGGAAGAACCCAGCCTGACAATGAATCCGGCAAGAAATCAGAGCTGAGGGACAGCAATGGGGCCAAAGAGTGACAGATACAAAGAGAAGGACAGACACAGAGAAACAGAGGGGAGACAGGGAGAAAGAGACGTCAAGTTTAGACAAAGAAGAGAGGGAGACTCAGAGAGAAACAGAGGTGGATTAGATGACACTGTTCAATTCCTTGAGAGAGGCCTTTTCAGGTAATTGAACTAATCAGTTTATTTGCTGTCACACGCTGCTGAAAGACACCTGACTAATGCTTCGTTCAATACCCAGGTTGGTAAGAACATCACATTCAGGCAATTCATCAGCATATATACGGTAAATACCTCCTTCAAAAGCTTATTTAAAACATAAATTCAAAGTATATTTACATAAGTGTGCTTATTACACATGACGTGACTGGAATTTAGAGGGCTTATTATCTGCAGTGGTTACCTAAGGGCACGCGCTGTGGAGGCCGAAAGGGAGAATTCAGGACATTTTTATGTTTTACTTGTGAACTGATGGCATTTTTTTTAAATGCTCAGGTATTATTGTTATGATTTTAAAAAGTCTGTGAATATTAGAAAAGAAACTGTTGAACTAGATCAATCCCAAGGCCACGAACCGGGATGAGGTCAACCAAGATCAATGTGAGAAGCGATCTGCTGACCAGGGATGGCGGGGGCTCCTTTAGAAGGAGAATTGGAGGTATTTTGTGAAAAAGCGGAGAGAACACACTGGTCAGAAAGATTTCCTTGCTCCGACCTCACAGGGAACTCCCTGAACTGAGGCAGAATGTTTTTAGCAAGTTGAGGAAAGTGCAGCCCCCGGGGAACACATTCCACTAAAAGGCTCTTGTGGATGAACCTGCATTGGAGGTGCTTACCTCCCAGCAAAGGGAAAATTTAAGTTCAAAATGTATATTTCAGAAATTGGTATCAGTCAACCCCACTGACCACCCGGTCTGGGCTGCATTATGCTCTGTGGCCCCCAACCCCATTATGACCAACTGTTAATGGTTTGGTAAAAATTCATTAATGTTTTTTCTTTTTTATTCTCAATCTTTCTCTGTCTCCCCCACATACTCATGTATGCCCAGATAATACATACATCTATATATTTATTTCACAAAAGCAAAATTATGCTAAACATCAAAGTCTGAAACTTGCTTTTTTCCCCACCTAATACACCAGTGATATTTTCTAGGACAAAACACATACCTATTTCTCGTAATTTTTAACAGTTGCATTTTATGCCACTTTAAAAACCAGTAGTCTGTTATGGTTACTTGGTTTGTTTTTATTCACCATAGAACTTTATCTTTTTTTTAAATCAACTGTACTATAAAGCTTTTAATGCAGTTTGGATCTCCCATGAGCTATACGATATAATGCATTTATTTTCATTGTGCTTTGGAAATTATTTTTAAGGAGGCATTAAACTTTCATTAATGGAATTCAATTCCCAAGGCACCAGGAAGCACAGTGAGTTGAGAATGGCAGTTGGGAAAATGCAATTTGTAATATTAAAGGAGTTCTGCATTTTAGTTTGATTCAGGAATCTGCCATCTGGGGGGAATTGAGAGTCGAAGTGAGCATTCTTACTCAAAAGGCTCTACCCTGTATCACTCATCCCAGAACACTCACACGGCAGCTCTAGGGAGGACAGGCTTGTTGCCAGGAATCACATGGCTAGTGATGACATCGCACCTCGCTGAGACACACACTCTGTGTTTTGGCCCATCCTGGCTGAGCTCAACTGTCAGGCTGGCAAGGACACAGCAAAAATAGAAGCTAGATGATAAATAAAACCATACATTTCCAGGCTAAGGTGTTCCTCTGCAGTATTCAGGATGGATCCTCCAGCCCAATGAGAACATACTTTTGGGACAGGAAAGCTGGAGGCAAGTCTTCCACGCTTCCAGAGGAAAAAAGAACCAGACAAAACCGTCTGATATCTTACTTATGGTAGTGGAGTTTTTGACATCCATTACTCGAGAAAGAAATGGAATTATTGGCAGCAATGTTCACAAAGAGAATATGTTGAACACTCCATTTGTTCCATAACGTTTACCAAATACCTAAATAAGCATTTATGGAATTACTGGTTGATTGTCAATCTCCCCATTAAAAAGCAAGTTCCATGAGGGCAGGGACCTTGTCCTTGTGCATAGCCTTGAGCTTTCTCCCACTGGGGAAGAGACATTTAAGAAGAAATCACAGAGTTGATTTCAATCACAGTTGCAATGAATTCTACACAGGAGAAAAATGGGTTTGATGGGGTCAGAGAAGACTTCTACAAGGAAGAAAGGGTTGAGCTAAAATCTGAAGCACACACAGGAGAGGAAGGGGCAGAGGAACTTTCCAGGCAGAGGGAGGAGCCAAGGCTCTGAGGTTGCTGAGCATAGAGCACTAGAGAAAGAGAAAGTAGGTGAGGGCAGCTGGGGACTTGGGAAGGGCATGCAAGGAGGTGGAGGATGTAGATGTGAAGCAGACCATGAAAAACCCTCCAGGAGTTTGGTCTTGATCCTCAGAGCAATGAGTAGCCACTGAAGGGTGTTAAGCAAAGAAGCAATGGGATCAGAGCAGCACTTTTACAAACTGGCTATTTGATCTTGTGAATGGCAAATGGATTTGAGGGGGATAAAATAGATTTGGAGAGAACATTTAGGAGGATGTTGCAGTACTTTATGCAAAAGATGATATTAGTTTAGACTATGATGATAGAGTTGGAGAGAAACAGACGAGATCTATTTAGGAAGGAAAATCAATAAAACTTGTCATTTAAATGTCAAGGATAAGAAAGACTATGTAGCCACTGGAGCAGCTACTCACTGAGGAGGTCCAAGTTTGGGGACATTATGGATGTGGAGAGTTAAGAGAAAGTGAAATTGACAACAACAGCCACTAACATGGAATGCTGGGCCAACCTGGGTCAAACTATCCCTTAAATGGATTATCTAATGTATTCAAACTGCAATCCTATAAAATAGGTGTGACCTTCCCCATTTTTAGAGACAAGAAAACTTAAAACTCAAACTCAGAAAGGCTTAGTAGTAACTTATTACCATTTTTAGAGCTAAAAGTTGGAAGAGCTAGGATTTGAACCCAAATCTCTTCAGTTCTAGAGCAGAGGGTTCTTAATGACCAACTTCATCTTGCTTCATGACAACTCAGGCCTACTCAGGGAAAGTTTCCTGGTGTCAAAAGAATGTGAGCACAAATCTGGAACTTTGAGGCCAAACGTTCCTAGGCGAACTCCAGACCTTCTCTCAGGGCTGGCCAGAGTAAACGCTCCATACTAGACAGGTGACTGCATCTTCCCCCACTCTTTACTCCTACCTGGCTTTTCTTCCCTTTGCTTTTACCCAGACCTCAAGGTTACCTCCGGCTGCCCTGTGTCCCCAGCCTTGCCTTCTCCAGGTTCCTATAATACTCCCCATCTCACCACTCATTCCAGCAACACTCATATTCAGGTTACCCAACATGACTTCCATAGATTTTCAATGTCTTAAATTTTATTTTCTATAATGTGAACTTTCATACAGTGTATACTAACTGCCTTAAAAAGTCTTTCATGCAGTGAAGTCAGACTATTGTAAACACGCTAATAAACACAAATATCAAACTATGACATGGGATGGGTCTGGCTACAGGCCAACAGTTAGATTTTACCAGTGTCATTATCTCTAGCTATATAATGGAGTCTCATTATACATGCATTTAATTTAAGCACATTCAACTATATGTTATCAGCAAAGTGAAAGAAAAAGAACAATTTAAACAGAGGAGGCTACTACACCTGCCATTCCAATCAATGCACATGTGTCCCAAGAGATAGGAGGAGATGAATCCACTGTCCCATGAACTGGCTTCCGTTTGTAAGCACCTCTCCCAGTGTGAGTGATTCTCTGGGAGAACTTTGATTTTAGTGTTTAAAGGTATATATTTTAGACATATTAATACCAAAATCTCTAATTTCACTCAACTACTTTTCCCAGTCAAAAGAAACAATGATCTATCCCAAGACTAGAGGAAATTGGGGGTCCGTTGACTGCTAAAGAGACAGTAAGAGACAATCCCTGCTAATTCTGATATTAATAACATGTAATCTGCACCATACACTTTCTTTTAGTAACTATCCCCTAAGATACGACTACACTGACAGCAGCATATGTTCGTGTAATCATCTGACTTTTAAATTGCATTCTTCCTTTATCACTGGCTACAAATGAGCGGGAATTGGAAAATGAAAAGTGATGATACAAGCGATAAACATACATCTCCAACAAATGAGGCAAAGATGGAAATCATTAAACCTCTTGAAGTCAAAAATAAAGAAAAAGAGTAAAATTATGCAACATGAATGAAATTCTAGACCTGAGTCCCAAAACCATGCATTATTGGAAATTTTATTGTCATCTGTAACTTTCTGGAAAAGAAGCTCCACAATGACATGCACATACCTAAACACGTATATAGAATTATTAACTAGGCATATTTTCAGGAAAAAGTCATGTTCAGACATAGGACACTATCATTCTGAACTGTCCTCGCTGCCCTCTGGGCAGAGCTATTAATTCTTGCCGCTTAGCTCCCTTAGGATTGTGTTCATGCCATCAGTATAAAATTTAGAGCTCTTTAGCAAACTTGATTGTTGGTACCTATTGTTATTTAGATTGCAAGCTCCTTGCAGGCAGGTTGTAGGTCTTACTAACTAACCTGTTTCTACAGTCCCTTAAAGAGGGGCCTAAGAAAAGGCCCTCTGCAAAGGGTGGAGAGCGAATGAATAACTGAATTATCAAATTTACCTCTCTGAGATTCATTTCCTCCAACGAATTAGAGAAGAAAGAAAGACACTGCACAAAATCCACCAGGTCATGGTCCCCAGCACGGAGCTCACTACACACCATCCTTACCTATCCAGGGAAATGCAGCACAGGTGGAAAATCGATGCTGTTGTAAGCAAGACGTCTAGAGATGTCCGGACAAGGCAAAACATCTCCCCATAAATCCAGATGTCTTGAACCAGCTCAATGGCACCAAAGGGCATCACCAGCACGGAAACCAGCAGATCCGCAAAAGCAAGAGATACAATGAAATAATTGGTTTTTATTTTCCTGTGAGTGAAAAGGTGTAAGAGAGGAGGCGGGGGAGGGAGGGAGAAGAGAGCAAGAGAGGAAGCGGGGGAAATGGAAGCAAAGCAAGAAGGGAGGGAGGAAAAGGAAAGAAAAGTCACATGTTTAGCGTATTCTGTGAGATTCAGTTTCCCCTTCTGTAACGTGGCTGAGACAACCTTGCATAGTCCGGCCTCTTCTGACCTCTCCAGCCCCACCTTATGCTCAAAGCCCTCTCTTCCTCTCCCCTCTGGCCACCCCGGCCTGATCTGAGTTCCCTGAGCACACAGCTCCCCCAGTGCCTTCGTGCAGGCCTCTCTCCTCCAACCATTGGTCCAGTTATCAGAACCTGCCGCCCGCCCCTCTGTCTTTGGGCATTCTCAGGGAACCCTGCCAAGGAGCTCCCCTCACAAACAGTAGTCACATGTCACCGTTTTCCCCTCTTAGACTGACTACTGTGTGCCTCATCTTTGTGACACTGGTCAGAATTACACTTTGATACTTAATTTGCATCAGCATTGGATCAGTGCATGTCTTGCTTAGAGAGGAAAACTTCCTTTATGCTTTTTACGGCCCAGGGGCTCTCATCTCAGGCTGCACACTAGAATCACCTGGTGAATTTTAATAAATATGGATGCCCAGGTCTCACCCTAGATCAATTAGTTCAGGAACCCTGGAGGATTAACACCTTGTTCCTCAAAGACTGCCAGACAAAATATAGGTTGCCTGATTAAATTTTAATTTTAACAAAAAATCATTTCTTTTTAGTATAAATATGTCCAAAATATTGCATGGAACACACTGATCATACATAGTGGTTCTTTTTAAAGTGCTTCAGGTGATTCTAATTGTAGTCAGGGTTGAGACTGATGAAGTAGAAAGAGCAGAAGACCCAGGTTTAATCTCTCGTTCAGTCTCTTCTCAGCCATCCCTTCCCTGAACCATCGATAAATAAGAGAGGTTAGATCAGATGGTCTCAACAGTTGTACATATAGTGATCACTACTATTAAAAAAACAAATACAACATTGAAGAAAAGACAGGATGGACACAGACTGCAGTGCTTACACTGGTTAGGTGAGAGTTGCAAGATTATGTGTGATCTCTTTTTCCCTATTTTTCAAATACTCTTCCCATGAATGTTTTCCTGCTTAATTACAAATTATGATGAAACGTTCAGACTCAACTCTTCCAGGAGAGCCTGGAATTCCGCCCATGTTTTCTCAAGAGGGTCCCCCGTGCTGCTCACCTGAGCTGCCTGTCCCTGCACACGGCCACCATCACCAGCAGGTTCCCCAGGATGGCCATCAGGATAACCGCCGAGAGAAACGTGAGCAGCACAACCTTCTCCACTGACCCGAAACCCTCCTTGGAACTGGAAGACATGCACACATACAAGCACAGAGAGTTGAAGGATACTCGGAGACACAGGAAAGAAAATTCAGCTTTTCCTGCTTGACCTTCAGGAAGGTAACTTCACCATCAGCAGCTGCAACACACATTTACTGGGCACTAAGGTCTGAACTCTTCACTTGGCGTGTTATCCTGGTTAACTCCTACATAATAAGGAGGAAGAGGCTCAGAGAGGTGAATTAACTAGCCTGGGATAGCACAGTTGTCCTCCATCTGAGATCTTGTGGCTTTCCTTCAGAGCACTTAGCTCAGTTTGTACTCAGACATTGGGTTGATTCCCACTTTGTGTACATAGCTAACTAGATTGTAAATACTGAATGAATAAATGACAGTAACTAGAACCAGGGTCTGCACGAAGGCAAAGCCATCCTGTCTTCAGTGTCCCATTCTGGCACAGGTGGAAGCTGCTGTTTGCAGGTGTGCTGCCCCAGGGACACAAGATCATGGCTTGAAGGTTATTCTTCCATCAGTTCACCTGGGCAAACTGATCTCAGTTTGTCTGTGAAGTCCATTGGAAATATAGAAGCCAATCAATAAGCTCAGTGACTCCTCTCACTGACCTTAAACCAAGTTTCTTTTGGTGCCCACCACATGTCATGGTTTTAACAGTCCAAATTTGTGTACTTGTCAATTTCAGCATCTGATTTGATTCTACAAATGTTGCCTTCCCCATGTACACTCAGCATTTTGTTTTATTAACTTGGAAGTGAAGATCCTCTATCAATGGCAGCATATCATCTGCAGGTTATTCAGGAGCTATAGGAATTTTTTTCTTTTGTATAGTGTAATAAAATGTTCTTCAAAACATGAAGTTTCAAAGGATCTTAAAACTCCCAAACCCAGACCCCACATTTCAATATGGGAAAACTAGGGCCCATAAAGGGGGCCTAAGTTGTCAGAACATGTTAGTAGCTGGTCTGGGAGAGGCTGCTCTCCTCTGAGACCACCATTGAGAACACAGTAGTCTATGATTTAAACATACCCTAGAACATGGATTCTGCATCAACCACCATTATTGTACTGCCTTCTCTCTTATAGGAGAAGAAAACAGATTCAGCGTGTCTGTGATGAACATTGCTGGCTCCAGGGAAAGTATATTTCAAATTAAGTGGGCACAAGGGTCAGAAAGTACCAAGTTCAATGCTACGGCTCCTTCGTGGTATGACAATTAAGAGCTAGAAACAGCTAAACTTTAAACTGTGAGTGATGAGCAACATTTAGCCACAGAAGAGGATTTTTTAATTAGGCAGAACTGTCCATTGAACTAAACGTAAGTCCAGTAATGATAATTAAAATAAACTAGCAACTACTTTTGCAAAATCCATGTTAGAGCCTTGAGTTGCCTCTGATACCCTCCAGGAATACTGTTAACCTCTACCAGATGGTTCTCATCTGGCCAAGGAGCTGTCCACTCCACTAAATTGTTTCTTTGACAGCTATTCTTAGGAGAAATCTTGCTTTCTCTTTCCCTTTGCTTTTTCAGTGATCTTTTGATCCATTAATAAAGAAACTCCATAAATACTTGCAGGCTGTATTTGCAATTTTTCTCTAAGCTTATGAAAGAAAACATAAAGACACTAATTCTGGATAAATTTCCACACAGGTTATTGTATACAAAAGTGGATTGTAAGTGACAAAGTATAACACAAATAAGTAATTATTGTTTTTAATATCAGAAGCCCATACAGGGACAATAGCAAAGGAAGTCTTAGGTTATGTTTTGTTACACATGTACACACACATGCACACACACATGCACATACTCTAACACTTTTTGAGAATCAAGAATATGTTTTTTATTGTTTTTGTGCTGGTTTTGTTAATAACCAGCTATGTGACTTCAAAAATATACTTGCCTCCCCTAAGCCTCAGTTTCTTCATGGATCAATTGAGAAAGTTAGATTAAATTTCTCATTCATCAAATATGTACTGAGTGCCAACTATATGCCAAGCACCGTGCTCAGTACTGGATACAACAGCAAAGAAAATGGACAAAATCTCTGCCCTCATGGAGTTCATGCTGTGAATGGCAACACGCAAGCAAGTGTATGATCAAAGAAACAAATATAGCTTGTGATCAGTGATTCAAAGTCATACTTCTCCAGTTTTAACATTTATATTAATCCACTGAGGATCTCCTTAAAATGTAGATTCTGATTCTTTAGGTCTGGGAGAAAGTCTGGGGTTCTTCCTTTCTAACAAGCCCCAGGCATTGCTGATGCTGCTGGTTGCTGAACCACACTTGGACTAGCAAGACTATAAAAGGTGCAAACATGACAGTGTGATAGAGAACACACTGGGTTAGAAGGAAATGCTACATAGTCAGAGAACTGCAATACTGAGACATGCAGTAGAGAAGGAAGAACCAACTGAGGAGATGGAGAAGGGCTATCCAGGATATTTTAGGGACACCAGGTGAGTGTGGGATTGTGAAAACCTAGAGCAAAAAAAGTTTCGAACGAAAAGAAAAATTGGAACTAGGAACTACTACAGGGCCACCTCTGGGAATGACAGGAGGCACAGTAACTAGAGCAATTCTTATTTTATCTTTTGAACTTTGCAATAAAATTATGTTAGACAAAAGGGCTCCCCCATTGCACCAATGATCTCTGCAAAAAGTGCCTCCCCTTCCACCTGCTATGAGTGCCACAGCACACCCACAAAGATCCCATTTCTCCTTGCACAAGTGCTTTTTTCCCCCATCATGCCCCTGTGTGAAAGAATTACATGTTAATGAGAGAAAACGGTGTTTCATTTTCTTACCAATCAACAGTCAGTGAGAAAAATGCAAAGGCATTCTGACTTAAGAGAGGGAACCTGCCAAAACTGGATGTTTTTCTACCGTAAATCTTATTAACCTTACGTGTGAGGTCCCCGGTGTTTTCTCTACCTATAAAAGATGGGGCACTGACCAAAACTCTGTCAGGTTCTGCTCAGGTTGACTAAACTTCAGACAGGATTTTTCCTGATTCTAGGCTCTGCACTCCCTTTTCTTAGAGAATTTACTTTAGAAAATTTGTAATTGTAAATTCTTTCTCTGACCCTTTGGAATGTCAATCAAAGCCACGCACCAGTTTTACAATCTAGGACTGTGTTTCCCAAGGACCTGGGAGCCATCCCTTTGCAATGAACCATCAGGGGAGACAGTGCCCTGTCTCTCAGACTCCGTGAGAGGGTAGAAGCCTAGGTTTAGTGGGCACCTTGCTCCAAGTTGTGAAGCTACCTCCTGTCATGAAGATACGAGAAAGTTTGCTTTTCCTTTGGGTCAGGACAATTAGTAAACACAGATGGCCTATAATCCCCTCCCCGCCAACTCCATTTCTTAAAAACTTTCCTGCCCTTTGTTGTATTGAAGTGGGGCCCAGACTGCTGTTCTGATCTCTCTCCCTATTGCAATAGCCTTGAAAAAAGTCACCTTTACTTATTTAACTTTGTCCAGTGCTATTTTTGTTTTGACAGTGTATGTCATTTTTTGCAACTACAGATGCTTCTAGACTTACAATAGGGTTACATCCCAATAAACTCATTGTAAGTTGACAATATTGTACATGGAAAATGCATTTAATACACCTAACCTACTGAACATCATTACTTAGCCTAGCCTACTTCAAATGTGCTCAGAAAGCTTACATTGACCTGCAGCTGGACAAAGTCTTCTGGCAACTGAGTACACTGTACAGTATCAATTGTGCCGCTGATCGGCAGCTGCAGCCCACTGCTGCTGCCCAGAGTGTACAAGCCTGGGAAAAGACCAAAATTGAAAACTGGAAGTAAGATTTCTACTGAATGCATATCACTTTCCCACCATCATAAATCAAAAAGTCATTAAATCAAACCATCGTAAGTCGGGGGCCATCTGTACCGATGTTATGTGCTTACTTTCCTCATCATCATTACCACTTGCCATAAACAGAATCCACGACAGCTGAAGTACACAGAGGAGAGTTAAACTCAGATAATATTTGCATTGGTAATATGTCCTATGTAAATGAATTTTTCAAATACCTTTTTAATTAAAGTAGAAATAGTAGAGTCCATGAATATGTTGTTCTCCCTATAACCAATAATTAGAGCAATACTGTAACTGTGACCTTTTTAAAGTGTATGTCATTTCCTTTAAATACATGCACTTTCCCCCCAAGTTTCTTGAGAGACTGAACATACAAATGGACAATGGCCAGACCACATGTAACAATAAAACTCTGCCTGACAATCTCTGTATCAGCCAGCCCAGCATGGTCAGAACTTATTCAACCACCACTAGCTTCCTTATTTTTTCAGTCCTGTCTGCTTTCCAGTCAAGACAAACCACAGAACACCAAATATGCTCTCCAAACAGATTACATAAGATGCCCTCCCTGTTAGTGCACCTCCTGCTTCCCTGTGCCAACACCTACAAACACAGCATATCTGAAGTCTTTTTTTTTTTTCCACTATGAAGCCTTTCTACTCCCCTGCCTGTCTTTGCATCTCTGCTAAATGCAAGGGGATGGTGACTGATCCTCTTGCTATTCACGCTCTGAATAAATTGCTTCTGTTTGCTCCCATTGGTGTGGCCTTCATTTATTTCCACATTCCAGATATGTACTAGATGTTACGCTTATTTGGAATTCTACATTTGAGTAGAGAGAATATTTCTTATGATTTGGCTTATGTTAGTTTGGGTTTTTACAGTAAGTTTTCAGGTCTCCGATCTAGCTTTTTTTCTTTCACAGAATGCTTTTTTTT
>CM052447.1:21498132-21524863 GCA_028533085.1 Varecia variegata | reverse complement strand
TCAGTTGGGAACTTAGCCCTTAGAAGTGAGTTGATTTTGACATGGACTTATTGAGCACCTACCATATGGCAAACAATGCACCTACGAGGTTTTTGAAGTTGGCTCATTTAATCTTCACACTTGTCCTGTGATGTAATATCATAATGTCCCTTTTTCATAAGAAGAGACGGGAGCTCAGCACAGTCATGAGACTTAACATCCTACAACTACTAAGTGGTAGAGCTGGGGTTTAAACCCATCCATTCTGATTGTAAGTGCAGTGCTATTCCCACTAAATTTTAAACATGCTCATTTGAAATCAAATAAGTTCCCTTTAAAAAAAATAGACATGCTAAAGTTTTTTTGTCTAGAAACTTAAGATCCAAAATGTTGATGATGACAGCTTAATATGTCTTTTAAAAATATGCTGGATATAGAACATAGTAGGAGAAAAAGGAATACATCCTATAGGACAGAAATTATGCATAATGAAGTTTCTATGTAATTCTAAAAGAATTCTTTGTGATTATTTTTGAAGAAGCTATAGACGAGAGCAGGAGGGTGGGAAGGTGGTTGGTGCGCAGTTGGTAAAGGTTGGGTATTTCTGAACTGCTAACGTGGAGTAAAATTCTTGTGGCAAACTCTTAACAGACTTTTCAAAGACCTCAAAGATCACCTATATTGCTCATGAGAAAAACTTCAAAGGCCATAATGGAGGTAAAAGCTGCAAGGAATACAAAGGATGCCCAGATCAAAGACGGTGTTCTCTGAGGCCGTGCCTGAACGTAAAGGCACGCCAGACAGATATGATAAGGCGAGATCTACATTTGGGAAGATGCCCACTGCTGCACCGTGTGTTAACTACCAGGGATTTCATCGTTCTTGAAAATGTAATGCTACATGACAGCACCAGTAAGTTAGACCTTAGAGGTAGATCTCACCTTAAGAAATCCCATCTTCCAAAATTAAAACTGAGCAGAGGTAGATATTTTTCCTTTATAATCTCATTTCTTCTTTATATGTGGATTCAGTGTAGGGTCTCCAGTTTGTTTCACAAACATTTCTTTACCCACAATTGTTCAGGAATATGCTCACGAGGCACAGAAATATCCTTTTTTTGCACTAAAACACATGGCATGTTTTCAGCATTTGGCTGATTCTTTCCTCGAAATTATTCCTGAGATTATGAGAAATTCAGCACGGGGAAAATGTGGACCACACGTGCTCTCTCCACTGTGGTCAATCATTGACCCCAAGGATAAGCACTCAAGGAAAAGTGGAATTTCCCACGCTCTGATAACCACCCTCTCTCTATCTCTTTGCAACAGCTGGCCTCCGACTCAGGGCCCAAGTGCTAATGGATCTAGCGCTGCATATTTTGCCAGGATCTTGGCTTGATGTCCCTAATATGTTTTCTCTTCTCACCCACAGTCTCTGTCTCTATGCCCAAAGCAAGGAAGAACTGCTTAATGCTATTCTATCACAGAAGTAGCCAAATCCAGCCCACTGCCTGTTTTTATAAATAAAGTTTCATTAGGACACAGCCACACTCAATCACTTATATGTTTTCTCCTGCTGCTTTGACACCACAAAGGCAGAGTTGGGCAATATGACAGAAACTGTATGTCCTGCTAAAGCTGAAGCTATTTACTCTCTGACCCGTTATGAAAAAGTTTGATGACCTAGCTTTTTTGGAACCAGAGATAAGTTGGTCTAAAGACGAATATGGTATAGAAACATTAAGACCTCCAAGAGCCTCTATTGAAAGGAGCCTATTTAATTCATTCCTCTGGATTCTCTCTCTAGGTGGAAAGCAGCACCATTCCAGTTGACCAAGCCAGAGACTTCACACCTGACTCAATTTTTTCTTCTCCTACATTGAAGTCATTATCTATTGTGAGGATCTCATAAATCTCTTCACTTCTCTCCCATTTGCTGTCAATCCCCTAACAAAGGTCTTTCTTTTATCTCTGCCTAGCCTACCATGACCACTCCTACCCTACTGCCTGCTCTGTCTTTAGTTATTAGCCTATTCGACAGTTTCAGCTGAACATGTCCAAAGCCGATCTCTTCCTCACCTCCAATCTGCTTCCTGTGTCAATAAGTAGCACATGTATTTTCCAGTTGCTCAGGCCAACCATCGTCGTTCTTAGCAAGCTTCTTTCTCTCAACCCTCACATACGGCAGCAAACCCCGTGAGCTCTGCCTTCGAAATGTCTCCTGATGCCGGCCCTTCACCAGCTCCTCCACTGCTACCGCCTTCACTTTTAATACATCACGCCTCACCGGGGTGACTGCAAAGGCCTCCCAACTGGTGTCCTTACCTCCATTGTTTTCCACGTTCAATCTACTCTTCACCCACTAGACAGAGTGAGCTTTGTAAAATCCTTAGCTCGGGACGTATCACAGCTGTACTCAGGGCCCTGAGATGGCTGCCTTCCCACTGAGAGTAAAGCCCACAGCCCTTTGGAGGACCCCAGTGAGCTCACAAGGCTGCCTGCTGGCTGCTTCTGTGAATTCAGCTCTTACCACTCCCTCCCTTCCCCGTGCCGCTCTAGCTAAGGAGACTTCCAGACTCCTCACTGTTGCCAGAATGAGCCAACCGCACACCCACCTCAGGGTCTCACCTGATGCTACCTCCACCAGGGTCTTTTCGTTCCACGTGACCAGAACAGCTCACCCCTCACTTCATTCAGGTCTCTGCTCAGCTTCACCTCCACAGAGAGAACTCTCCTGACCACCCACGTTTAAAATAGAACCTTCCCTGACTCCCTATTCTCTCACATCTTGTATTACTGATTTTCAGGGCCGTTACCCGGTGTGCTCCCACACGCGTTAGAATGACTGGAACGTGAGATCACTGGACAAGGAACTTGCTCTGTTAAGTTTATGGATGTATTTCCAGCACCTAAAAGACTACCTGGCACATACAAATGGTGAAACAGTACAGTTGGCCCTCTGTATCTGTGGGTTCCACAGCCACAGATTCAACCAAGCAAGGACTGAAAATATTTGGGAAAAAACTGCATCTGTATTGAACATGTACAGACTTTTTTCCTTATCACTGTTCTCTAAAAAATATGGTATAACAACTATTACATATCATTTACATTGTATTAGGTAATATAGGTAATCTAGAGATGATTTAAAGTAAATGTGACATGTATACACAATGCAATTCTATTCAGCCATAAAAAAGAATTAAATCATGTCTTTTGCAGCAACATGGATGGAACTGGAGGTCATTATCTTAGGTGAAACAACTCAGACATAGACAAATACCACATAGTCACACTTACAAGCAGGAGCTAAATAATGCACACATATGCAAGCTGAGTGTGGAATGGTGGACAATGGAGACTCAGGGGGTGAGGGGCTGGGGGGCTAGATGATGGGAGGTTGCTTGTGGGTACCAAGTGTGCTGCTTTAGTGATGGATGCACTGAAGGCTCTGACTTCACCATCATGCAATATACCAATGTAGCAAAATTGCACTCATACCTCATGAATAGATACAAATAAAAAAAGGAAAATAATTTTTAAAGAATTTCCACATAAAAAGTGAAAATAATTAAAATCTGTTATAACAACTATGGGAAAAAACATTTTTTCAAAAGTATATGAGAGGTCATGCCTGTAATCCTAGCACTCTGGGAGGCCAAGGCGGGAGGATTGCTCGAGGTCAGGAGTTTGAGACCAGCCTGAGCAAGAACGAGACCCTGTCTCTACTAAAAATAGAAAGAAATTATCTGGCCAACTAAAAATATATATAGAAAAAATTAGCCAGGTGTGGTGGCACATGCCTGTAGTCCCAGCTACTTGGGAGGCTGGGGCAGTAGGATTGCTTGAGCCCAGGAGTTTGAGGTTGCTGTGAGCTAGGCTGACGCCATGGCACTCTAGCCTGGGCAACAGAGTGAGACTCTGTCTAAAAAAAAAAAAAAAGTAAAAAAGTATATGGGAGGATATGCATAGGTTATATGCAAATACTATGCCATTTTGTATGAGAGACTTGAGTGTCCTTGGATTTTGGTACCCGAGGAAGGTGCTAGAACCAATCCCCTATGGGTACTAAGGGACAAATGTATTTGTGGGATGAATGAATGAATGAATGAACGAGTTACTTCTTAGTCATATAATTGTCAATGCTTTGACTCTTACCCTTCAACCATTTTCAGCACCAAAGTCAAAATATGTTGTTGTTTTTTCTCAGAATGAATTAGCTTATCTTTCCCCCTTGTTCAAAATCCTGTAATGTCTTCCCACTGTAATTTTGATAAAATAGCAAATCTTGACCTGGTTTTACCTGGCATATGCTTACCTCTCCAGATTTATTTTTGACACTGCTCTATAACCAGCCCTGCCACAGAGAAGTCCCCAAATTCTCATTCAGGGAGATGAGACACACTTACTTCCTTTCCTTCCCTTCTTTGCCTGGCAAGCCCTTGCATGTCCTTTGGTTCTCAGTTTAAACATCTTATTCCCCGGGAAGCCATCCCTCACCCCAATATTGTCCTTGTCCTATATGCTTTTATAGCATGCTATAATCACATATTATACAGCTTTTATCATGCTGCATTTAATTATTCATTTAAATATCTGTCCCTCCAACCACACTGTCTTACTCATTTTTGTATTCACAGTGCCTAGCACAACAAACACATGTTAGACAAGTAAAAAGATCTGCAAGTTAGCCCTTGCCCAAAAGAAGTTTAAACTCTAGTCAACAACATAAAGAATTTTTTTTCCCTTTCTTCAACTATTTATTTAATCTTCAACTATTCTATTTAATCCTGTGTCTAAACCTCTCCCTGAGTCAGGTGCTTTAGGACCACCAATCATCTCTTTAAGTTACAACTTACAGTTGTTGACATCATATACAGACTTCTAAAGAGTTAACTAGTTTCTACGGAAAATAACAGAAGCCTTTCCCAGGCTGCACTCTGAAGGCTAACAATACTTCTAAGTCTATTTCTAGTCATCTTCTGGGCATCGAAGTTGTTGTAAGGATTGAGGAAATACATATAAAACACTTAGAATATTGCCTGGTGTGTAGTATGTGCTCTCGAAATGCTAGCCATTGTTACTCGTCTTTTCTATTCATTTCAAATGTACACAAATGACACATTTGTCCTGGTCCCCCCGCTCACAGTATAGCAAGCAACTCAGGCCAGTCAGTGACTGATCACTGTGACAGCATGTTGTAATTTGGCTGGGAGCTTTTGAAATGACAAGTATAAATAGCATCCAGAGAAAAGAGATGGTGAGTAAGAATATCTTGGAGTTTTTCCAGGCATAACTGGTAGAACGCAAATGTGATAGAGCAGAGAAGAAAAAGACTGTGCTGAAAGTTCACAGGAGTGGAGATGGAGTTTAGAAGGTGGTTCACAAATGGAAGGGGTAAAAATTGGGGAACATATGGAGCTGCTACAAGCATAAGAGAAGTAGGGAGTGTCCAGTAGTTTGATGAGCCATGAGGATTTCAAAGAGAAAGGTTCTGCATTCTAGTTCACCATCAACATGCGTACACTCACTCACACCTACATGCCCCATCCACGCACAGGATCCATAACAGAAGGCTGGGGACGGAGGAAGGCAAGTGGAGAACAATGGTGGGGATGCCCAGGGAAAGTCAGATTGAAGTTCAGGTTCTCTACCTGGATCAGATTCTCCACTTACACCTTCTCTCCCTGCCCATGCTACTTCGCATTCCTGGAGCCAAAGACAGTATTGTATAAAGTAGGCTCATTTAAAAATGCCTGCTATGGCATTCCAGCCAGGCAAACCTAAAAACTGTGTTATAGTACTGCATAAATGCATACCCAGACAATGCTTGTGACAAATGTTAAAAGGGCCTTAAAACATTCATGCTCCCAAAATTCTACTTCTAAGAATTTATCTTAAGGAAATAAATCATTAGAGCTGTTCTTTAAAATGTCTGTATATTATTACTCACAATCATGTTGTTTATAATTGAGAAAATTAGAAACAACCTAAATGTCTAAATTTGAGTATTGGTTACATAAACATTTTACATAGCCATTGAAATTTAGGTTTAAGAGAATATATATGAATATATATATATATATATATATCCAGTGCACTATGATCATGCCTGTGGACAGCCACTGCACTCCAGCCTGGGCAACATTTAAAAATATTTTTTTAAATAAAAAACATACATTTATATAGGGGTCAAGAAAAAAATATTGAGAGAATTAACTCATGACCTTTTTCTTAAAATCACAAAAAGACTAGAAGGAATGAAGAGTTATCTTGCTCTGCCATCCCAAGAAGATAACTAAGATTTAGATTCTGAACTCTCAGTAACTTTGGTTACATGTTTTTCAAGTTACAGGGATGAAGGCAGAAGTTTCCAGCACCAGAGCAAAATCACCTGACCTAAAGTCTAAATTAACCAACTAGGATATAAGGAGGGAGGTTTGCAGAAGGCAGGGGTTTGCAGATTACAAGAATAGCAAGAAGGAACGCCACACTCACTCTCAGCGCCCACAGAGACCAACCGATGGAAGACCCCAGTGTCAAGCTTCACATGGAAGCAGTAGAGCCCCCTGCCCTCAAGGGACCTGTCGAGGAGGTGGTGACCAGCGGGAACTGAAAAGCAAAAGGTCCAGTTTGACTCAGAAAGAAGGAGAGGTCCACAAAACGTCTGAGGTTGAATTTCCCCTTAAAACCTAGCTTGAAAAGCTCATAGAAAAGTTAACTGATTTAGAGATTAAAAGAAATGTGGCATTTCTTACACCTGAATGTTGCAGAGTAAAATTCAAATGCAAGCCTGGTATATGTATGTGATATTCATATACATACATACATGCTTACATATATACAAATATATATGTACAGGTAAATGATACATATAAAGTACTTAATATTTACACACATAATATACCAATATTTTTTACATATAACTTCATAGATTAACATTATATATATCCAACAGTTACCACAAGTTGATGTTATTCTAGAAAAATTTGAATTACTTCTTTATAATTTCTTTACCTTTCCCCAATATTTCCCATCAAATGTGTATTACATTCTTAAAGCACAGAAGTGATTTTTTCAAAATACATTGCCTACATCTGGCATTGATCATAAAATTGCCTTCATAAGTATATTAAATCTGCACATATTGTTTCTCCAACCAGTTATTAAACTTACTAATTGGTGCACTTGATTATAAAAAGTCTTTAATTGCAAATGTAGCTATAAACTGTAGAGCTTAAAGGAACAGATTTTTCTCCTAGTTTTTGCCCATCCACCTGAAGCTGCTATAAAGAAAGAATAACTTTAAAATTTTTACAAATTCTTCTCCCCTTCTATAGATGTTTTGGAGTTTACAACTTTGTCCTGAATCTGACCACTTCTCATCAGTGGCACCACTAATATTAGTCCAAGCCACCATCATCTCTAACTTATTTCTTACAATAGACTCCTGTCTTCAATTCCCAGCCCTGATGACATATTTTCTACACAAAATCCAGAGTTATATTTTTGAAACCTAAGGCAGACAATATGTGTTTCCTGCTCGAAATTCTTCCATGCCTTCCCAGCTCATGCAGAAGATCCCAAGTTCCTACTGTGACTTCCAAAGGTGCCCAGAATCTGGCACCAGCAGCCGCTTTGACCTCAACTTCTACCACTTCCTCTCCTCACTCTGCTCCAGTCACAAGAGCCTCCCCCGTTTCTCCAATATGTCAACTGCACTCTGAACTTTACACCTGTTTTCTTTTCTTTCTGGACTACTCACCCCCAAATATCTATTGTGTTCTCTCCTTGTCTTTAATTAGGTCTCTGATCAAAGGTAGCCTCATCAAGGAGCACTTTCCTGACCGTCCTAAGTAATGTAGCACCCCTTGTCATCCTCGGATTTCCTACGCCACTTTATTTTTCTTCATGGTATTTATCCAACATGTTCTTTGGTTCCTTTGTTTTTCAGTGTCTATTAACTAACTGCCTCTTCCCAATAGATTATAAGTGTCATGAAAACAAACGCTTTGTTTTCTTGCCACATAATAGGTACTCAAAAAATATTTGTTTGAATGAGTTAAGCAATGAATGGTGTCATTATAGACTATCTTGAAAATGTGGTTATGTCATCTGCTACAATAACATGTAGTTATTTATCCACCTTGACCAAAGCATTGCTTTCAGATACTTCAATCATCTTTCAAATCAAACACTGTCTTTTCCACAAGATTTTACATATATTACATCCAACAGCAGCTTCAAGAAGTCTGTCCTCTCCAGCTCTGTTGTCTTTTTCAAAACTCAGTGGAATTGGTTTTTTTTCAAAGTGTAGGGTTCTTAACCACCCTTAGTCCTATTTTGTTGTTCTTCCATAGGACTTATTCTATTCTAAGACTCATTTTTTTCCACTAATTATTTCTAATTCAGATTCTCTTATCCCTTTAGAAAAATTTTTTTAAAGTATAAATGTGCCTTTGATAATCAATTAATCTATAAATCAATCAACTAACCAATCAATATTTATTACTTATTTACCATGCTTAGCCTTGGAGCCACAGTAGAGAATGAAACAGATGTGGCCTCTGTCCTCATAGAGCCTGTGGTATGACATATATCATAAAGTTGCTCTTATTTTTTTACAAATTGTCCATAAGCTTACCTAAAAATGCACACGTTTACAAGTAGTTAGGAAATGTAACCTCAAACCATGAGATATAATTTCTAGCCATCAGATTGGAAAAATGCAAAATTGCTAATCTTTTGAGTTGATGAGGATGTCCTGGAAGGGCACTCTCAGGACTGGCTGTGGGAGGACACATTGGCAAAGTTTTTTGGATGCTAATTTTGCAATATCTTTAAAATATTTGAATGCATATTTTCTACATATCTATTTTAGGGAAATGCTCCAACACTTGCTTTGGTGTCTAAGATGCATGTGGAGGGATGTGAGTTGCTATATTGTTTGTAAAAATGAGCACTTGGAAGCAGTATAAATACCCACAAATCTGTGAGTGATTAATTAAATCGTGACACATTGACATCCATAAATACTATGCAGATGCTAAAAAGAATGAGAAGGGATTCTCATACATGTAATGAAAAATAGAAAGACATGCACTAGGTTTATAAACAACAAACCCACGGAAGTAGTTACAAAGTCAGAGCAGAGAGAAGAAGAGGTTTTTTAATCAGGAGAAAATTTGATTTTCATTGGAAAGAGATTTGATCAGGAGGAAATTTCAACTACATTTTTAATATTTTATATCTTAAGCTGGGTCAGGGGCACACAGGTGTTCTTTCATTTTTTTCTCAGTACCTTTCGTTATATCTGAAATATTTCATTTTTAAAATAAAAGGATTTTATATATACATATGTATACACACAATAAAGTAATAAAATGTGTCCAAACACATGGGTAAATAAAAAAATCATAGATCAATATATATAATATGATACTATAGGTGCTTGAAAGAAAATAAAAACTGAAAGAGGGAAACAGGTATGCAGATGCATGCATTTATGTACATAAATTTACATATACATAAATCTAGAGGTTATGGCCATAAGAATGCACACTCAAGTGTTAATCATAAATATTTTGGGCAGGAGAGTAGAAGGTGATGAGAGACTTTTTCATTTGGAGTATTACTGGAACTTTAAACTACAAAAATTTGTATGTTTATGGATTACTTGTTCAACTGAAGAATATGAAAGACTAGTCCGTCTTCTCTTGCATTTCTGGCACACTCACAAGTCTTCTCACTGTACACTAGAAGGTTACCGTATTGTTCTGCCAAGTAGGTCATACACGAGAGCATGAATTCCCCCAAGCAGCTAGGCATAAACTCTGCTCCAAGCAGAAAACAAACTAACTCACTGGCTCAAAAAGAGGTTTGGGGCTAAGGAGTGTCAGATCAGCTGTAGGCATGTTTGTCCATTTGCTCATTCAACCCTTCCTTCATCAACTCAATCATGTATATGTGCATTCAACAGAATATTTGAGGATCCACTTTATTTCAGGCACTGAGAAGAGAAAGCAGGCATAGCTCCTTCCCTCAGGAAGCTCAGAGGCTACCAGAGAAGACAGACAAGAATCCAATAACCCTATGTCTACATGCAAAATTACAGCTACAGTGGGTGCTATAGAGGAGGTACACATGGTGCCATTGACCCTTATGAGAGATCAGAAAACACCTTCCTGAGTTAAATAGAGCTACAATTTAAAGGAGGACTCAGAGTTGACCCCAAAAAAGGCAGGAGACATTGGGGACCAAGGCTGGAGGTGCAACCGTGAGAACTACGTGACTCGTGACTTAGTGCAGCAGTTGGAAGAAGATCAACGTAAGCGGAGTGCTGAGAGTGAAGGGAGGCTGTGTCAGATGAGGCCTTCAAGGGTCAGCTCTGGAGGGCTCAGAGGCTGTGCTGAGTATGCAGCTATCGTCATTGATTCGGCGGGGAGTCACGAGTTGTTTTGAAAAGATTGGCATTGGGGTGACATGATCAGATTTACGTTTTCAACCTGTTTGGAGTGTGGAAGGTAGTGGCCAACAGTAAGTTTGTTTGTCTGTTTTTGAGGATGGCGTTAATTATTTAAAAACATTTTCCATGTATGTATGCCAGTCAACCTATCTCGAACGTGGTTCTTAGTGGAAAGGGTATCACCCGCTAGGGGTCATCTGAGATATCTGTGGGACATCAGGTTGTAGTTATGATTGGGGAGCACAACAGAAATTTAGAGGAAGGACAGGTGACACATTATCATATGAGGAACAATCCATCATAAGAAAAATACATCCCATATTCTCCATGATTTTAGAACATCCTCTCAGCCATTTGTGTAAGTGAAAAATTTGTTTATAATTCCCTAACCTAGAACTTAGCTCCTTCTACGTATAAATACAAAGAATTTTTGCGTGGTAACTCATATACACTAAATAAAGGGAAGATTTTGCTTTCATGTTGTTCAAAACAAGTATTCACTATATGTCACCTACAACCACTCATGATATAGGAGTTGTCAACACAACACGCCTGCATTGGACTTTGTAGTTGTCACAGCCGTAGTGATTTAACGTACAAATGCACATATCTGACTGCTTCCTTGTGTTTTCTACTCCAAATGAGCCTGAGCATTTATATAATGAAATATGTATTATTCTGTTATAAATTACTCTCTTTTTATTACTTCTTTGTATTCCAGTTAAGGCATTATATTCATAATTTTAAATTGTGTATAGGTAGGTTGTATTAGTCATAGATTTCATTTCAGTATAATAAATGGCTATCACGAAATATTTGTTTTAAAAAAGAGAAGGGTTGTGGTTGATCTGAGGTGACTGAGAATCACTGGTCTCGAAAAATATAATGACTTTGAGGAGCTAGGTTGGTTTTATAGACAAGGCACATTTCAGGTGTCTAGTCTAAATGAATGCACTGGAGTGTTCCTGATTTATCAGCCCTGGACTTAACGCAGTTAAAGAAGCTCAGTGAATGTCATGGGTTGGAGAGAATATCGCAACCGCAGAGGCAGCCCGCTCCTTCCCTAGCAAGAAAATTACCAAGATCTGCTCCAACTCCAAGCTTTTCTCACAGTCCTGAAGGATTTTTAACAGCTGCGATACACATCTTCCATAAAAAGCTGTATTTCATTATCTTATGAATATCTAATTTGACAATATTTGCAAATCAAGTTTGCGGGATTCTGCTGTGTTTGTGAGAGTGTGTGTGTGTTATTGTTTTCTCAGAATAATTAATGGGGTAGAAATGTTTCTATGTGCTAGAAACTGCTGAGACAGAAAAATTAATTTTGTGGTTAGCTTGAAAATAAATGCTGGGCTGTAATATGCAATGTAATGTAAGATAATGTAATAAGGGCATCCCCTTAGGGTTGACCGTGGCAGCTTGCCAAGCCTTCAGGCCTCTTTGGCTTCTCTGCTCTAATGATAATAGAATAAAGAATAGTTATTCTCATCATCTAAGTGCTACTATGCGCCAGGAAGAGTGCTGTTTTTCATGCATTCACTCGTTTGTATTGTCACAACAGCCTATGGAGATAGGTATCACTACTACATCTGATTGACAGATGGGGAAACTGAGGCTCAGAGACGGGAACTGATGTACCCCAGGTCACATAGCTGGCAAGTAGTAAATTCAGGATTAGAAGTTAGGTCTTCTTAATTCCAGAACCTGAGCTTTTAATCCATATGATGTACTAATCTAATAATAATTGAATCATCAGTGGCATAATACGTGAAGATAATCTAAAGGTTAAAGTACATAATCTGGAATACAGATAAATGTAATGCTTGCCTCTTAAAAAAAATCATCTGATAACTCCTTTGAGAACTGAACCTGCTCTCCTCCCACGAGCTAGACAGTTGACCAGAACAGCAAAGGTTTAGAATTAGTCCCTGCACCACAAGTAGAGCAGTTGAGGAAAGGGAGATCTCAGCCTGGAGACCAAAGATCTCAGAGGTCCTGAGGTAGCCCGCTCTAATCTCGGAAACACTGTCACGTAGTTCTAAAGAGTATGACTTGGTCCAGTCAGGGAGGATGCTGGAAGGTAGAATTCAGCTCAAACTAAAAGAAGTACTTTTCATCTCATATTACAAGGGTTACTGAAAGCTCGACACTTGTCCATTGAAGAGGAAGCAAAGAGACATTTTATTACTTTACCAGCAAAAGGAGGAGGATGGAGACTCCTGTCTGAAATGCCGTCGTCCTAATAACAAGCAGAACTACAGAGCTTTTAAAGGATGGGTTCTCAGCTTCAGGCAATTACCGTTCAACTATGGTTGATGATTCTGACCCCATCAATCTCCTGACCTCCCTCCAGGCCCTCCCTCTACCAGGCCTGGGCTGAGCCATCTCCTTTAGCACAGATACCAAAAGACCTACCCTGCTCCTCCCAACCCCTGCCCTGAGGCAGGGATGCAGGCTTTCATTCTCAAAAAGGAGTGCAGGATGTGTTACAGAGACACAAAATATGTTTGCTGTTTTTTCTGGCCATTCCCTCTGTTACACATTCCCCACTCTCAATATCTCCCTGTCTGTGGGAGGAGGGGTGACTGCTCTGTTACACAACTACTGAACGCTGTGCTGAGAACATTTCAGAGCATGGGTTCTCAATCATCATTCTGTCAGTCAAAATGGGCTAGATTAACTCTAGTAACAAAGAACCCCTAATCCTCAGTAGTTTAAAACAACAAGGTCTATTTTTCACTCACTGTTGTCAGGGACTCTGGGCTCATCACATTCACGAAGGGACCCAGAGGGGTGGCGTGGCCACCATTTTAATTGCTGCTGGTTGCCACGTTAGAGGGAAATAGAACCAGGACGGTAGTGGTGGGAGAGCATGTGCGTCACAAACTGGTGATAAAATGCTCCAGCCCAGAAGTGACTTATACCACTTCCACTCAACAACTCATTGGCCAGAAGTAGCCAGAGGGCCCCACCTAACCATAAGGGAGCCGGGATGTTCAAACCTACAACGAGTCCCTTGGGAGTACAGTGAACAGCATAATGAGCACCGCAAGCAGCAGAGAGAGCAGTGGTGGGTCCGGGTCAGTGTTCTGGCATTTATATTGGCACTCGTCCTCCGGGCCCTGGTTACTAGAGCTGCCTTGCAAGGCCCCACCATGCATTGCGCTCCCCAACACCAGAGAGGTGCAAGCAAAGGTGAGAGGAGTGTAGATGAAGGACACCACAGAGTAAAGGAGCAAGAAGGATGCCCACAGCTGAGTCTCTACATGGCTCCCTTACTGCTATGAAATAAACAGAATTAGGCATTGTGGAATCCTTCACTGAGTGCACCAGATATCTAGAGAGAAACAGCCAGTTCTCGGACCAACTAATTGGCCAAGTACTGGGGTAAATTTTACTCATCTAAAATAGACAGAAACGTGAACTGAGCATTGTAGTTGCATCATTGTTCCTCTTCCCATGGGAGGGCTGATCACATTAACTCACTCCCCAGCAAGGGACGATGATCAGAAAAATCCAACATAAAGCAAGGTGAAGGATTTCCATTGGGAGAAACCCCTAGAGCAAAACTTGTGGTGCTAAATATTTCTTTGTAAAAACCAGAACCTTACTTTCGGCATTTCTATTCAGTTACAGACAGGACAGCAAATGGTTGCGTAAGAATATGCATTGCCATTCGCCCATGATCATTAGCAGCCAGTTAGACTACTCAGCAATGGATAAAACATCTGAAAACACCTGAGAAAAGGGCAAATATGCTGTAAAGTCTGTCTGTCTGTCTGTTTCTCTCTCTCTCTCTCTCTCACACACACACACACACAAAGGATAGATTTTAAATATTAACATTCGAATTTAGCTTTCAGTTAGCAAAAGCTTTCCTGACTGCTCCTGTTTAATCCACACAATTCAGAACGGTTAGGATTATTATTATAACTGATATGTTCAGATAAAGAAACAGATTCGAAACGATTAATTTCATCCACTCCTTATTGAAATGGGTGTATATCTGTGGTCCACAGGAAAGCACCCTGAATGAGTGTGTACCAATAACTGACTTCTTAATCTTTCAAAGTTGGTATCATCACACCACCACCACGTGCCAGTTGGTGATGGAATTCTGGGCTTGAGAGACCATGGTTCCTGTAATATATGATGCTTCTTGCATTCGCGGGGAAATCATTTATCTTTGACAGTCAACAGTAAGTCAGATTTTCCCCCACCACAGAATTCATTTTACTTCTCATATTGTCAAGTGATATAAAATAATTTTCTCTGGTTTCTACTGCTAAAATGTCCTTATAGTGGAGCTGACTATAATATCCCAAGAAGCAGCAAGCATTCTAGAATAACAAAGGAGTATGTCCACATAAAAGTCAACCTTCAAGAACTCTAGAAAATGAGCCGAACCATCTGTAGATAAAATGGCTGACTGGCTGTAGATAAAATGGCCGACTGGCTGTAGATAAAATGGCCGACTGGCTGATTAAACTATGGCTCACTGGGCCAGTGGAGAAGAGCTTCTGGGTGCATCTCCTCTTTGCTTCCTGCTTCTATCTGTCTTTTCTCCCCAACATGCAGCTACTACAGGCTTCTCTCAACCTCCATTTCTGGGGCTAGTATTATCCTTAATAAAAGGTGAGGTAAGCAGCCCCCGGTCAATTACAAAGAGGTCTACATCTCACCTTGGCCTTCCTGGAACTCCAGTGGACCTACCCAAACACTGAAGTTGCGTAGTGTACTAGTTCAGCAACTGGATTCTCTTCCCTTCCTTTTCCTAATTTCTTTCTTCTCCCTTCCTCGCCTCTCCCCACCCTCACTTCCCTCCCCCTCTTCTCCCTTTCTTTCTTTTTAATTACAAGAGTAAAACATGAACACATTCTTACTGTTAACAAAATCGGATTAGCAATAATTAATGTCTGGCATGCTCATGTGTTGACAGAGACCTGGAACAATGGGGCTTCTTATGAACTGCTAGTAGGAGCATAACCACGTTGGAGAGGATTTTGGCACTACCTAGTAAAGTAGAGATATGTACACCTTACAGCCCACTCCTAAAGAAACTCACACACATACTCAAGGTGACATGACTATGGAATAATTTTCTGTAATTGCAAAACACTGGAAATTTATCTAAATATTCATCAACAGGAGACTCACAAAACAAATCAGTCATAAAGTTGACTACTACACAGGAGTGAAAAAATTTAGTCCTCCCTGTTTGCATCCCCTCCAACTTCAGAGCCAGCAAGGCTCACATCAAATCCCTCTCATGTTCCCCTGTATCTTTCCTCTTGACCCAGATTTAAAGGGCTCATGTGATGGAGTCAGGCCAACCTAGATAATCTCCCTATTTTAAGGTCAGCTGATCTGGGACCTTAATTATATCTGCAAAATCCCTTCACAGCAGTACCTGGATCAGTGTTTTATTGAACACCTAGGGGAAGGAGTGTATACTCCAAGGAGCAGGACATCTTGGGGGGTGGGCATCTTAGGATCTTGCCACTCATAGCAAGTCACTTTGGCTTCACAAAACTTAGCCATAAAATGGGCACAGTGGTACTCACTGCAGAGAAAACATCAGTGGGGTACAGTGAAACAATAAAAACTTCCAAGTACTGACTATGCTCAGGATTATATCTGTTTATATTATTTTATCTTCCAAGTAATCTTTTTCCTTCTGGTTTCATTGAGACACTGTTGTTATACTAACAGTATATGGTTACCATATTGGACATATGGTTACACTTATGCTACTATCACTACAATCCAGGCAATAAACATATCTATCATCACCAAAAGTCCCTTTGTTTTCTTTTTTAGTGAGCTCTATCTAATAACATATGTGTAAGTACACTATACCTTATTGTTAACTGTAGGCACTATTTTGTGCAGCAGATATCTAGGACTTACACATCTTACATAACTAACTTTATGCTCATTGAACAACTCCTCCTCCCCACTCCCCTGGAAACCATGATTCCATTGTTTACTTCTATAGCTTTGACTATTTTAGATGTCTCCTGTAAGAGGAATCAAGAAATATTTGTCTTTGATGGGCTTATTTCATTTAACATAATGTCTTTCAGGTTCATCCACATTGTCACAAATCTTAGGGTTTCCTTCTTCTTTTTTTTTTTTTTTTTTTTTTTTGAGACAGAGTCTCACTTTGTTGCCTGGGCTAGAATGAGTGCCGTGGCGTCAGCCTAGCTCACAGCAACCTCAAACTCCTGGGCTTAAGCGATCCTACTGCCTCAGCCTCCCGAGTAGCTGGGACTACAGGCATGTGCCACCATGCCCAGCTATTTTTTTCTATATATATTTTAGTTGGCCAGATAATTTCTTTCTATTTTTGGTAGAGACAGGGTCTCGCTCTTGTTCAGGCTGGTCACGAACTCCTGACCTTGAGCAATACACCCACCTCGGCCTCCCAAAGTGCTAGGATTACAGGCGTGAGCCACTGCACCCAGCCAGTTTCCCTCTTTTTTAAAGACGAATAATATTTCATTGCATATGTATATCACATTTTCTTTACCCATTCATCTGTTGATGGACATTTGGGTCATTTCCATATTTTGGCTATTGTGAATAATGTTGCTATGAACATGAAAGTGCAGAAATCTCTTCAAGATCCTGATTTCAATTCTTTGGGTTATATACCCGGAAATGAGATTAGTGGATCATATGATAATTCTATTTTTAATTTTTTGAGGAACTTCCATACTGTTTTCCATAGCAGCTGTACCATTTTACATTTTTAAGCATTCCTATTTCTCTACAACCTCACCAACATTTGTTATCTCTTGTTTTTTGTTTGTTTGTTTGTTTTTTTATAACAACCATCCTAACAGGTATGAGGTGATATCTCAATATGGTTTTGACTTGCATTTCCCTGATGATTAGTAATGGTAAGCATCTCTTTTATCTACCTGTTTTTCATTTGTATGTCTTCTTTGGAGAACTGTCTATTCAGATTCTTTCCCCATTTTTAAATCAAGTTATTTGGGTTTTTGCTATTGAGTTATAAGAGTTCCTTATATGTTTTGGAAATTAACACATTATCAGATATAAGGCTTCCAAATATTTTCTCCCATTACGTAGGTTGGCGTTCCACTCCATTGATTGTTTCCAGTGCTGTGCAGAAGCTTCTAGTTTGAGGTAGTCCCACTTATTAATTTTTGCTTTTGTTGCCATTGCTTTTGGTGCCATATTCAAGAAATCATTGCTGAGATCGATGTCAAGAAGGTTTTTCCCTCTGTTTTCTTCCAAGAGTTTTAAGGGTTCAGATCTTATGTTCAAATCTTTAATCCATTTTGAGTTAATTTTTGTCTATGGTGAATGATAGAATTTTGTTATTTTGGATATGGATATCCAGTTTTCCCAAAACAATTTATTGTAGAGACTACCGTTTCCCCATTATATATTATTGGTACCCTTGTTGAAGATTAGTTGACCATATATGTGTGGGTTTATTTCTGGGCTTCCTGTTCTGTTTCATTGGTCTATATGTCTATTTTTATGCCAGTCCCTTACTGTTTAAATTACTGTAGCTCTGTAATACATTTTGAAATCAGGAATTGTGGAGCTTCCAGCTTTCTTCTTCCTGCTCAGGATTGTTTTGGCTATTTGGCGCCTTTCGTAGTTCCACAAAATTTGTGGACTGTTTTTTCTATATCTGTTAAAAATGTCTTGGGATTTTGATAGGGAATGCATTGAATCGGCAGACTGTTTTGGGTACTATGAACATTTTAACAACATTAATTATTGTTAATTATTCTTCCAATCTATGAACACAGGATGTCTTTCTGGGAAAAACACACAGAAGTAGACATTTTAGTCTGCTTTAATTTCTTTCATCAATGTTTTATAATTTTCAGTGTTCAAATAAGTCTTTCACCTCCTTGGTTTAGCCTTGTTCCTAAGTATTTTATTCTTTTTGGTGCCATCATAAATGAGATTGTTTTCCTAATTTTCTTTTGGGATAGTTCATTATTAATGTATAGAAATGCAACTGATTTTTGTATGTTGATTTTGTCTCCCACAGCTTTATTTTGTAGCCTGAATTTGTTTATTAGTTCTAACCATTTCTTTTGTGGAGTCTTTAGGGTTTTCTACATATAATATCATGGCATCCCCAGCAGCCCTTTTGAAATGAGCCTAATACAGAGTTTCCTTTGGTGATTGGTGCTGATTAGATACCCTGTAATTATTCGTTATATGAAAGAATGATGCAAAGACTATTATTACCTGTGTTTTATAGATAAAGAAACAGAGACTTGGAGATAGTATCTATGAAGCAGTTATCACAAGCTCTGCCACATAGGGAACACTCATAAATACTAATTGCCATCATCATTACCATCATCGTCATTTTATATTGAAAAGGAGAAACCCAAACGTCTCCAGTGGCGTCTACTACACACCCACTCCTCACGCAGGCCTTGCAAAAACTGTGGAGATGACAAGCACTTTGCAAGGCATTTCTGGAGAGCTGCTGTTCTCTGGGAAGCTGTCGGGTCATTTTTCCACTGCTTTCTTAATACCCGAGGGAGGGCTATTGTTGAAGCTCTAGTCCTGGAACTGGCAGTGCCAGAATCCAGAATCTTCCAGTTTCTTTTAACACCAACTCGATGATGGAATTTGCATTGCCTAGTGCAAAATGCAGCCCTTTTAACATTTACATTTGATCTTTATCTTCTGGTTATACAGATTCCTTTATATAATTTTACCTGTTATTTGTTTTAAAGCTTTTCACTCATCTTACCCAACTTTTAGTGGAGACAGGTAGTATTCGAAAACTCCCTTGAATCTTATAAAAGCACGTAAAACATTTTATGCCTATTAAACGAATACCCTTGATTTTTTTCCAAATGTCAACCTGTAATCGACATAAATAGGGTCAGTGAAAGGTAGTACACAAGGAAGTTTTAGATTTTATCCAGTGCAAACACCTTATTTTACTATGGAAAAACTGAGGCTTGCAGCAAGGAAAGGATTTGTCTAAAGTCCTGAGGCAGAGCCAGGACCAGATGGGGAGCGGAGCCCAGACCTCCATGCAGCCCCTCTCCAATTATATGCCTCCACTAAGGATCTGGCTTATGATCCCCAAAGCTCTAATTAGTGACTACTTTTATTGTGTGTGTGCATTTATATATAAAAAATCCAAACAACTGTAAAGTGAAAATGGCTCATTATAGCTTTAAAGTACTCTTGAGTAATCAGAGACTCCATGGAAATTCAGTGGCCAGGCTACTCTATCAGGTATTGCAGACACTGCTAACCACCTTCCCAGTAGCCATTCTCCCACTCTTCCTAGGTGACAGAACCCCAATTTTGTTTGGGGGCACCAACATGCCCAGCTCCATCAAGCTACTCTCTTTTCCAACCTCTCCTGCCACCAAGGGTGAGAATACATAGTTGTGGCAAATGAATTAGAAGCAAAAGATGAGTAGGGGTTTGGGGAAGACTTTTGCTCTACTGAGTAAAAGGATGGACATTGCTGGCCTCACCCCTTCCTTTTTCTTCCCTTTGATCCTGAACTTGATGTCTAGAGCAATAGCAGCCATCGGAAGCCATACATAGGGAAAAGAAAATGGAAAGCTAGAAGGTGCATGGATCCTTGGTATCACCGGCCTGCTGCACCAGCCTGAACTGTTTGGCTATCTTACTCAGGACAAGAAACAATAATTTAGGAAGCAATATATTATAGAGCCTAAAGGCACTCCCTGAGACAGATATGGATGTGAGTCCTAGCTAGCTCTGTGGCTTTGGGAAAGTTACCTAACTTCTCGGAGGACCAGTTTTCCCAACACACAGGATTGATTTAAAGATTAAACAAAATAATACATACAAAGTGCTTATAATGGTGCCAGGCACATTGCAAACCTTCAGTATATGGTAGCCCAGTTAAATTCAGGAATCTATCTCTGAAATTTGGCCTGAAAAGATGGGACATCTCAAAGTGGGGGCTTACAAGTCATAGGTGGGTTTAGGGATTCTTTAGTTGACAGTTGGCTGAAAGAGTAAGGCTCTGTCTCAAAGACCAGGAGTCAGTGGAAAGAAATGCTTGAGTTAAGATAAAGGTCTTCTGTCTTTCATGTGATGCTATACTGGAATCAGATCGGGAAGTAAACCACATTACATTGGGTTAACAAAACCTGTTTAGTGAGATTTTATCACTTGTAGGCACGACTCACCAGGCCCCCTTAGAAAGGAATCTGGGCAAAAGAAAAAGATAAGAGTTTACTCCTCAATAACTAGATTGGTCATGGAAGGCAGAAATTACCAAAATAAAGCTACTGAATATTCATTAAAGATTGCCTTAGAATCCTAGAATGCTAAAGCTAGAAAGATATCTCAACATTCATCCAACAAATATTTTTTGAGTGCCAAATCTATGTCCAGAACCATGCTAGTCACTGTGGATATATGAGTTTATAAGCGAAATTAAGACCCCTGTTCTCACAGGGTTTCTCTTCTGGTGGGAGCATTCCCTGAAGTGTATCCAATATGATCATCTTATTTTACAGCTGAGGAAAACAAAGCCCAGAGAGGTTAAATGACTTGCAAACAGACCTGGATCACACAGCAGCTGGTGACAGACATTGCGATAAAATTCAAGCCTCCCGACTCCAATTGGGTTGGTCTTTTGTCTATATCCTGACATTCGTGATTGAAACTCTTGTATACCATCACAAGGTATCCCTTGCCGTCTACCGTGATTACTGACAAACAGAATCTGATCCCGTTGTTCCCTTCATTTCTTATCATCTCTTTCGTTACACTTGCTCCAGAAAGTGGAATCTTGGTTTTATTTCCTCAAACATGTCAAACTTGGTCCTGCTTCAGGACTTTTGCACTAGTTATCCCCTCTGTCTGGTTGTTCTTCACCCCTAGTTTTACTTGTATGGCATTCTTTCATTGTTTGAGTCTCAGCTTAAATGCTGCTTGTACTGTCCACCCCATGAAAGACATCATTCTCTACTTCACCATTGTTCTTTCAGCTCATATAACCAGCTGAAATTATCTTACTAATTTTTTTTTCTCATATGCTTGTTTCTGGGCTGCATGAGAGCGGAAACCTTACCCGTCTTGCTCACTGCTGCAACCCTGGGGCCGGAACAATGCCTGGAACCAAAGCTGGCACCCAAAAAATATTTATCAAGTGAGTGTTGGGTGATGCTGCCAGCTCTAGAACTCTAGGCTCCCCAGGCAATCTTTGTCTGATAAATATTTGTGAGCTATGCTTGGCAATTTATGTTGAATGAACGAATGAATCTTGAAGCCACTTCATATTTAGCTTTATAAGATATTAGATCCTCAAGGGACCTTGGAACAAAGTTACTCCAATCTTTTCATGTGAAACAGGAGGAAAGTGAAGGCCAGTACTTGCCTGAAGATCCAGTTGACTGAATTCAACTGATGTGTATGTGGGGTGAGGCTGGGGGTAAAATCTATCACAGGCTACATCTCTGAAAAACGAGATGAATATTGAATGAGATAGCAAATGATGATTTGACTATGAGATGCCCCTACCTCTCTCACCGCTTATTCCCTGCTGCCCCAATCCTTTTAAATCTCCTAGGATGGATGCCTGAGATTCTAGCACAGGTTTCCCTTTCTTTTACCTGGAGCTGCACACTGGTGGCCCTTGGCAGCACAGATTTTCTGAACCATCTGCATGTGGATGCCTTTGGGTGAGGCAGTTACTCGCCAGTTCCTCTGCACCCTCATTGCTCCCTATCATCTCACATCTGGCTACTGTAGAAACTTATGTGACCTCCTGGTCCCCGGAAGCATCTAGGTTTACCATTTTTCGTATTAGGGCTAAAACATAATTTTTCTAGCTACCATGAATAGATAACACTTGACCATGAGTGAATGACCCAGAGCTAATCTTGTGGCATGAAGGACAATATCTTGAAGATATTTATAGCTGCATAGGATATCAGAGGTAAAAGAAATTTAGAAATAGCCTGATCTCACGTTTTTCATTTGAGAATGAGGAAACTGAGGCTTAGAAAAGAGAGATAACTTGCTCAGGGTCACAAAGCAAGTTGGTGGCAGATCTGGGACTGAACTTGCACTTGGTTGCATCATGCCCACCTGGTCTGGTCCAGCGCAGAGAGGCTCTGAGGTACGGGGGTGGGAGGAAGCTGGGGTGGTGGGCAGCGGAATTTCAGAGCATCCTCAAGATCCTGCCTGGGCTGAGCCCACCTTTCCCAGGCTTCTCCCCGCAGCAGAACTCTGAAAGGTGGGAGGCTTGCTCCTCCCGCGTAATCACACACTAGTGCTTTCAGCCTCCTTCACTAATTTGTATCTGTATCTTTTCTGTCACTTTATGTAACTAATTACTGTTTACTCTTTCCCAGCAGGTTGTGTGGGGATCCAAACTGTGGGAAGAGAATGACGTTCCTTTAAGGAAGCCTTTGAAGAAACAAGACGACCCGGAACAAAGGGAAACTCAAGCTGCAGAATTTTCTTCTCTTTTCTTGCTATGGCCCCATGTCCTCCCACCTGGGCTCCAGGGAAAGTCCTAGGTAGAGAGTCAGTAGCTCAGACTCAACATCTCTCAGCAGACACTAAAGCTGTGTCTGGAAGGCACAGCCCCTTCACCCCCAGACTTCCTCTCCTGGCCACGCCTGTCATAGCAGGGGAATGACTGTCCTTAGCGCTTCCTCTCCCTGCTACCCTTGTAACTTGATTTAGGGACATCTGAAGCAAATTTAACCACATAGGGAAGTGGTGTGGTCAAGTGGAAGAAAGGAAAACACCAAGACTCCTAAGATCGGGATCTAGTCCTGCTCTGCCACGCTCCAGCTCCGAGTCTCCCCTGCTGAACCTTGAATCAGCTCTGGGATTACAGGACCAAAACATTTTTCTCAACACCGGTCTGATTTCATTTCTGCAACACTTGCATTGCTGATCAAGTTCTTCTTGAAAAATTTTTTGAAACAATTTCTAATTATTGAACATTTCAAACATTCCAAAAAGTACAGAAAATAATACATTATGTTCAGCAAACAAGGATGGAATGACCATAGAGCCAGACTTGAGCAATTATTATTAAAGAAAAGCTCAGCTGGCCAAAAGTTAAATTCTGGGAAGGTCTTAGCTTTGGGGGATGAGGGAAGAACCAGGTATGACTGAAGTCTCCATTCCTTCAACCTCCCTCCCCAGAAATTACCACCACACAAAAAGTCAGTGCATATCATTCACAGCAATGTTTTAGTCCTTTTGTTATTTATGTGTATTAACAAGTAAACATAATATGTATAAACAGCATAAATAAAATATACTATTTTATATGTTTATGAATTTTTATGATTATGTGAATAATGGTATCATTCTAATGGTATCCTTTTGAAAGCTGCTTTTTTATTCAATATAATGCTTTGATATTATCTGTAGTATACACATAAACTGAGTTAATTAATCTTAATTGGTACTCCACTATCTGAATAGACCACAATCTATTGATCTTTTCTCCTATGAGAGACAGATAATTTGTTTCCACTGTTTTTGCTATCACAAGCAAGCTGCAATAAACACTGTGCACAAATTCAAGAGTTGTTTTTCTAGGGCAGAAATCTAGAAGGGGAATTGGTAAATTATGGGATATGTGCTCCTTCATTCTAGTGCTCTCCAAAATAGTTATAGTAAAATTTTGTTAAATACTTATATGAAAATTTTGCCAAATTGCTTTTCAAAATAATTATACCACTTAACTCTCCCATGAATAAAAGTTCCTGTTTCCTCACATCCTGCCAACACTTCATGTCTTTGATTTGTTAATTTTTGCCGATATAATGGGTAGCACTGGTACCTCATTGTATGATAGCTAGCATTTGCCTACTTTCTTGTGAGATCATGAAGTTTTCATTTATTTATTGGTCATTCCATTTTCTTCCTCTAAGAATTGCCTTGTTTCTCATTTTCTGGTTGGGTTGTTTGTTTGTTTTTTTTCCTCTTAGTGTTTTGTAGAAACTCTTTCTATATCTTGGGTACTAATAAATTGTTGGTTATATGGTTTACAAATAATTTCTCTAGTTTGGCTTGTTTTCTCACTTTGTTTTTGGCATATTTTGCTATACAGAAGGTTTAATTTAATTTAATGGAGGTATAACTTACAAATAAAAATGATATACATTTATGATGTACAACATGACATTTTGGTGTATATATATATATACACACACACACACACACATATATATATATAGTGAAATAATTAAATCAAGCTAATGAACATATCCATCACCTCACATACTTATTTTTTCTGAATAGAACATTTAAGACGTACTCTCTTAGCAATTATCAAGTATATAATACATTATTATTAACTATAGCCACTATACTGTACAACAGATGTCCAGAACTACTTATTCATCCTGTCTAACTCAAACTTTGTAAACTTTGACCAATATCTCCCTATTTCTCACTGTCCCCAGTCCCTGGCAACCACCATTTCACTCTCTGCTTTTATGAGGTTAACTTTCAGAAGCTTTAATTTTAATGTAGTCAAACATAACAACCTTTTATTGTTGATTATGATTTATAATGCAAGAAGCAATATAAAACACAATCTGTGTCATCATGTATTTTTTCTTCCAAACATGAGCCTCCCTAAGATGGATCTGACTGACAGCACCTAGACACAGGACACACTTCACTAACAAAAAGCAAAAAATGCCCCAAGTGCAGGAAGGGTATTCAGAGATCCTACAAAGCAATGACATTTGTAACAGGAGAAGTCTGCATATATTTTTATTGTTTTAATTTATACTAACATCATTATATTAATTATTGACCTGACAAGATTGACACATTGGCCATTATGTATGAATCATCTTGACAAAAGCAATTCATGTGGATTCTAAATGCAAGGAATAACTGAATTTGTCCTTTCCTATTCTTTCATGTGAGATATGAGAGGTAATTTTTAAGTTTTCAATAACCCCTTCCCACTCCACCCTCCAGCATCCACCAAAAAATTATTTGAAAAATCTTTTCCAATTTAAATGATACAAATTCTAAAAATGATTACAATGAATTTATAAGGATGATTATCCATAAAACTGTGGGCTGCATGAGGAGTTAGAGTAGTGACACACTGATTTACTCTCATGACTAATAATCATTGCAACATCATGCTTTGCTCTCCCAAGTTAGTTAAAAATATAGTACAGATGATCAGTTGCTTCAGACACCAATCAACAACCCACAGACTTCCGATCAAAGTCTGTGGCTGCAAATCAGTTGCAACATATGGCATTGTGCTTCTGTTACAGCCTGGAGCAGTAGCTGAGGACACAGTAATTAAGCAAATGCTAATGAACTGCCTAATAATCCACCAATGTATGAATGTATGGATTGTAGTCATTTGGTACCCATTTTAAGGGGCAAGCACAACCTATGTGAAAATGTACTTGTAAAAGCCTCAGGATGTGATGCTAATGGCTTCCTACTAGTCTCTGAATGTGTCCTGGGAATCTCTCTCTCTTTTAAAAATTGAAATGGTACAATTATCACTAACTCACTAACAAGTAATCCGTATTCATCTTCTTGAAGCAAACCTCAAATGTGTGCACTCCCCAATTTCAACTCCTGATCAGCTCTCATTATGTACTGTTCAAAGCTCACAGTTCTTACCTGGGCATTCAAAGCTCTCTATTAACTCACCTGGAGCCATTTTTCGATTTATTATCCCCCTTTTCCCCTTGTCTCTGGCCTATGGTTTCCCAACATTGGCATTATTTGGGGCTGATTTTTTTTTTTATTGTGGATGGCTGACCTGTGCCGTATAGACTATTTCACAGCATCCTTGGCCTATAACAATTAGTTGCCAGCAGCATCACCATCTATCCCTAGTTCTGATAACCAAGAAATGTCTCTAGATATTGGCAAATGCCCCATTGGTAAGGGGGGATTTGGGTAGTAATATTCCCTAGTTAAGAACCACTATTCTAGCAAAACTCCCTTTCCGTCTGGCGGCAGCCATCAGGTAAGCCAAGATGGGTGCATACAAGTATATCCAGGAGCTATGGAGGAAGAAGCAGTCTGATGTAATGCGCTTTCTTCTGAGGGTCGGCTGCTGGCAATACCGCCAGCTCTCTGCGCTGCACAGGGCTCCCCGCCCCACCCGACCGGATAAAGCGCGCAGACTGGGATACAAGGCCAAGCAAGGTTATGTCATATATAGGATTCGTGTGCGCCGTGGTGGCCGCAAACGCCCAGTTCCTAAGGGTGCAACCTATGGCAAGCCTGTCCATCATGGTGTTAACCAGCT
>CM052447.1:21411795-21491439 GCA_028533085.1 Varecia variegata | reverse complement strand
ATGTTTGTAAAATTCATACCTAATAAACAATTTAGGACGGTAAAAAAAAAAAAAAAAAAGAACCACTATTCTAGCAAAACTGAATTACTCATCCTTTTCTAAATAAATTTCCATTTTTTCTGCCCCTGTGTCAATTATTCATTCATTCAGCAAATATTTATTGAGTATTCACTTTATGAAAGGCACTCTGCTAGATGCTATAAATTTAGTAGTAAACAAGAAGGCTATGGCCCCTGACTTCCTGGAGCTAATGGCCTTGCGTAATAAAGCAGATGAAGTATAACAAGCCAAGAATGCAGAGATGAGTAAGCAGACCATGAATACAATGAGAAGTGCTCTGAGGGCAGAAGCCTTCACTCCCGTGACTAAAATGTCCTTTGCAGAACTCGAATTGTATAAATTCCACCTATTCTGTGAGCAGCAGCTCAGGTGCTGCCTTTGGCCTTCTCTGACAGCTTCATGCAGAAGCAACTCCATCCTCTGAACCCCACACCAATAAACTGCAGAGCAGACATCCCCTGTGGTACTTGGCACCTTGCCTGTCTTGGTTATTATTTATTGCTCTTTTATTGCAAATGTCTCTCTTATTGAATGAACCTCTTAAGTACAGGATCCATGGCAGATTCATTTCTTTCTTTCTTTCTTTTTTTTTTCTTTTTGAGACAGAGTCTCACTCTGGTGCCTGAGTTAGAGTGCTGTGGCGTCAGCCCAGCTCACAGTAACCTCAAACTCCTGGGCTCAAGCAATCCTTCTGCCTCAGCCTCCCGAGTAGCTGGGACTAAAGGTGTGCACTACCACACTTGGCTAATTTTTACTATTTTTAGTATAGATAGGGTCTCACTCTTGCTCAGGCTGGTCTCAAACCCTTGAGCTCAAGTGATCTTTCTGCCTCGGCCTCCCAGGGTGCTAGGATTTGCAACTGGAAGATACACTCCGGGCATTTTCTTTCTCATTTTGTTCTCTATAGTCTTTCTCTCCTTCTCCTCTTTCAGTTTTTTGATAGAAAATAAAGGACAAGTCTTTACAGTGATTAAGAAGCACACATAGCAATTCCACTAATGTTGCTAGGCAACAAGGACCGTATACATGAGCTCAGTGAATGGATTCCGGGCATCTGCATGAAGGAGAAATACAAGGAGCTAGCGAGTGAACTGTCTTGATAACCACAGGGGTTAGTGCTTTTTGACACACGTGTTCCTGGATATGCCTAAGAAGGGGAAAAGGCACACTTATTTGAAATCTTTCTGGTGGTTTATTTTTCCAAAATGTGTTCAGAATTCTCATTGATGGAAAGTTGACACAGTTTGCTGTAAAGATCATGATCTCAAGAGGGAAAAGTAGGTAAAAATGGCCCTATTTCTGTGTCCCTAGTTTGGGGCTGCATTTCCTATAGCCTGAGCTATTGCAACACCCTCCTGCCTGATCCTAGAACATGCTTTCTCCCCCTCCCCCTCCAGTCCATCCACTCAGCTGATTAACTACTAGGGTATTTTCTATCTCCTAGTCGGCAACTCTCCTCCCCTGTCATTAGCATTTACCCTCTTTAGCTGCTGTGAAAAATATAACATTGTTGACTATAGTAAGTCCTTTATTTTGTTCTTTTTACAAAGCAATGCACGATCATTAACAACAAAGCAGAGAAACACAGACACATGAATGAACATTAATACCCATTATCCTCTTTACCAGAGACAAGCAATGTAAATATCTTGGTGCATATTACTCTAGATTATTTTCTGTCGATACATAGATTTTTCTTTCTTACAGATATTCTTCTTGTATTACCAGTATGGGCAAAGCTATGACTTGCCTTATAAACTCAACAGCAGCCAATATAATTTTTAATGACTTCTATACAAGAATGAGTTAACTTTTTCCATGACACTTGAAACAGTAATTGACAGGATAAATGATCAGCTACAAGATAATTCTACTAATCTTGTTGCATCTTCCTATTCATCCCCTGAACCTAAGCATAGCTGGTTTTATTAACTCCCAAGTCTTACATCATTATTTTCTTTCCATTTCTACTAGTATTATCCTAGTTCAAGGCTCTGACCTGGCTTCTTAGAGTAATGAATTAAAAGCCAGACTCTGGTTTCAAATGTCAGAAACCCCAACTCAAAGTGGCTTAAGCAAAAGTCAGTGTAGAGCTACGTTGCTAAAAGTTCCAGTAGGAGGGGCTAGCCAAATGCAAAGTAACAGTCACAGACTCAGATAACAAAAGTGAGATTTAGTGTCACTCTCTCCGACTCTCAGCAATTCCCTCTTCTGCAGTGGCTTCATTCGTGGGCAGCCTCTCTGCTAAATGTGACAAGATAGCTGTCAGCATCTCTAGGCCTCTATGTTCTCAGGAACTCTCGGGGCAAAAGAATCCTCTGATTTGATCCTGGGAGTCGCTCTGATTGCACCCACCTGAGCCAATCACCGTGGCCAGGGGCTAGGTGCTCTGAGTGGGGCCAGACCTAGGGAACACACCCACTCTGCAGCCTGGTGACAGGGTTCACCCCACCCAAACTCAAGAACCCAAGAGTCAAGGAGGGGTCATTCCCTAAAGCAAAGTCAGTGCTATCTCCAGGGAGAGGGGAAATCGATACTGCGCAGTCATTGTCCTGTGTGTTCCATTTGCTCCTTCAGATCCAATCTCCACCCTTCTCCACCCGGCCTCAGGGTATGGACCTTATCAATTGGCTCCCTTTCTCTCTGGCTCCCAGCTGGGTTTCATCAACAGGAAGCACCAGCAGGAGAGTGAAGTCAGGGTATTTCTTTATCTCCCTCCCTGGTGGGTTATAGGTTGACAGCAGCCGTGTTCCTGTACTGAAGACCACTGCTCCCGTTGGGTGAACTTCTACAACCAACTACAGATCTCCCTTGGGGTTCTGGGAATAACTCTCTCCTCTTGCCCCTTCAGGTACTAACTGCTGTTGTGAGCTCCGGGGCACTGCACCATCCTTTGTGAATTGCAACCTTGCATACACCTTTACCGCACCTGTGTGTGCCTTCTCTTTCCTATGGGACCATCACAGCTTCAGCCTCCTAGCAGGTTGCTCAACTTACCAGTGTTCCTTTATATAAACCCCAAATCTGGTTACCCATTAAACTCCTCATTCAAAAAATAGATGTGCATATCGAAAGTTTAAGGATACTATCAATTTAATACAAATTACTGGTCACCATTACCTAGGCTTTGGTGGCCACAGAAGTACACTGAGGATTATAACACACACTAGTGAATCCAACTGCTTTCATTGTGGGTTGATTTAATAGAGTACATCTGGAACATACTCTGTGAAGGTTATATTTTAGTGCAGTTCATCCAGATTCTCTAGTAATTGAAAAGAAAATGAAGGAAGAGAGGAAAGAAGAAAAGAAGAGAGAAAGGGAGGAAGAAAAGGAGGTAGGAAGGGAGGAAAAAAGAAAGAAAGAAAAAAGAAAAAGGATATAGAAATAGAGTTTTGACCTTGGAGTCAGGAAACCTGGGAACTCAGTCCAGCTTTGCCTGTGACTCATTGTAGGTGGCCTTGGGACATCTCCCCTTTTCACTGGGCCTCATTGTCCTGCTCTGTAAAATACTGGGATTGGGCCAGATCATCTTTAAGGTCCCTTCCAGTTTTAATGATCTAGTAAATTCCGATGAACTATAATTAATGATGCTTGCAAAAAAATGCATTTATAAATACCACCAGTTCTAGGAAAATAAAGATAGTTTACTAAATTGGATAAAAATGTTTCTCCTGATCAAGAAAACAATTTTTTTTTTTTAAACTAGGCAATCATTTAAGTTAATAATGGAACGGAAACCTAAGGCACTGCCCTCAATTCAAAACAAAATTGTTTTTGTTCAGACTCTTGCTGCAGACCAAATTTTATGTACAGACAACGTGGGGCTATCAATAGGGATCTGCAGTGAAGCCCGAGAAAAGCACTAATGAAGTCAGCAGGAGCCCACACAGCCGGGCCATGGGCACAGTGCAAGATTGGAAATACGACTGAAAACCCGCAGAGGAGGGAGTCCCCACACTTCTCCGTGTGGTTTGCCTGGTCCAGCCAAGATCGTGGATGCTGTAGGAGGAAGATCAAAAAAAAAAGGCTAAAGCAGGAAATGAGCTGTAACTTGACAAAGTCACAAAAGAAAACAGAAAAGCATGAAACAAAGCAGGTCCAAAGAAGGGGCTTGGAAAAATAGAGCCTGTTTATTCTGAAATGAGACAACTGATAATGTTAAAAAGGATGCCAGAATAAATTAAAAGCTCTTAGGTATCTCATGCTAAAAATACTCATTATAAATAGCCAGGGTACAAGAACAGGCAATGACAAGCTTAGTTTGGGAAACTAAATGTGTTGATATATTGGAGGGAAAGAGAGAACATGAGCGAGGGAGAGACTCTGTTCCCGGGGGCTTGACGTTCACTTAGGGCAAGGTCAGGCAAGGGCAGAGCACCTGCACCAGACCCAGTGAGAGCTTAGCAGCCTCAACAAAGAAGGCAGAAGAATAAAGAAGGAAAGTTAGAGGTTGAACTATCTGTGCTGGCAAAATGGTTTTAAGCTGGTCACCACGTAACTGATCAGCTGGTGATGGCTGCCTTAAACACTGTGCTGAGAAGGATGGTGAAGTCACAGGAGAACCGGGTCCAGGAAGGAAGAGTGACAGACTGACAGTGTTTGCGGTGGGAGGTGGGACTAGGAATGGGGAATGGTGGCCCTCGTCAATAATTTGCTGGCTTTGGAACTTATGTTCTAGAACTGCACTGTCCGGTACAGTAGCCACTAGCTTTGTGTAGTTATTGAACATTTGAAATGTGCGTGGTCCACATTCAGCTGTGCTGCAAGTGGGAAATACACACAGCGTTTTGAAAAACCAAGTACACAAAAAATGTATACTATCTCAATCGTTTTTATATTGATTATATGCAGAAACACTATTTTGGATATGTTGAGTTACATAGAATAAATTATCACAATTAGTTTCACCCGTCTCTTTTTACTAATTTTTAACATAGTGACTAGAAAATTTAAAATCACATATGTGGCACATGTTTGTGGCTTGCATTCTATTTCTACTGGACAGAGCCGCTCTGTAAAGTTCCCTTCCTCTCTCTCTCCAGGTTTTTGTGAGGTTACAATATTTAGGAAGGCTTGACTTAGCCCTCACTGTCCTTTCCATCTCAGGCAGAGCCTGGTCTCAGAAGAACCAAAAGAAAACCACACTGAGAGTCAGCAGCTGCTGTATCCACACAGCTCACACCCACTTGGGAAGATACACTTACTTAGGAGATCAGTCACCACCACCTCTTCACATGCACACGCATTTACCATCTATGTACAAAACCATATTTGCATGTGCCAGAATAACTTCCATAAATAGGGAAGGCATATTAGCAGAATCATTTGTTTCAGTAAAATTTACATTTCTGCTGTCAACTGTAATCATTTGTTTGAATTAGGGAGACTCATTAGTACTTGTTAATAGGAAGAGGGTCTTTGAAACTCAAAAGAGTATTTGAACTTCACATCTTGCACTTCCTAACAAGAAACAAGTTCACGGAAAGGTGATTTCAGCATAAGGCTTCTACCTATAATTGAGATTCTAGGGCTGTCCATGCAGAAGAGACGGTAAAGGAAGTTCTTGCCTGGGGATGCAAACCTCCAGTGTGATCTGCCAACCAGCACAGTTGGATTCCACTCTCCCAGCTGTCTTCTCCAGACTTCTGCTCTTTCCAAACCATAAGAGCTGACTGATCCTTCCAACCTTGTCAATTTCACTGGCACCCACCACCTAGCACACCTATGCTCTGGTACCTGCTAGTCACATCAAACTCCTGGTCCAGGCACTGTTTGGTCAGACCTCGGCAAAGTAAAAAGAGACCAATACTAATGTCCTTGTTTGAGGCTTTGGTCCCGCAAGTTGTTCTCTCAAACTTTTCAATTAGGTGAGCTAATAAATTCTCATTGTTTCTTACGCCACTTTGAATTTAGTTTCTCTTGCTTAAAATTGGAAGAATCCTGACTAACAGCACTCTTCAAATATTTAGCCACTCCAGGAATAATCTATATTTTTCCTATACTTCAAGGGCCAGCTTCTCATGAAATCTCTTGTGATGATATGATTTCACCTTTCCTTTTCCTTTGTCCTTTTCAAAAAGTGGTCTGTAGGGCATGATTATGGAGATCTGGTCCACCCATAATCAAGGGAATTCAAAGGTCATTTCAATACTTCATGCTGAGTTACTGACAATGCTCAACATCAGGTCACCCTTGCTGCTCATTTTGATTATATCCCACCTCTTGGCTCCTGTATGGATCCCGAGACCCAGAGGCCAATTTGCATCCCAGCTTTAACCGGTAACCAAAAGCATCCTGATGTTTCTGCCTCTTATAATAATTGCTCTGAATCCAGTCACTGCAGGATCAGGGGTCTGTCTACCTGATCATTCCTCCCAAGCTAGGAACTGCAGATGGGTTTCTAGCATATTTTAAGAAACTTCTCTAAGGAAACTAAGAAACTTCTCTATGGTTTAAAAGTGTCAACTTCCAGATTACCCATTGTTGTGGTCTATTACCATTTACTGAATTTGCTTGATGCTAACTGCTTGTTATATTATGGACTATTCTTCTTTCCATCATGTACTTGTCATGTTACCCTATAACCAACCTTATCCTGATCAATAAATTTGTTTTCAGATCCCAAACACTTCTCACCAAACTCCAGCTAACCTTTCCATATATCCCAACCTAGAACAAACACCATGAAACCAGCATGCCTCTCTACCTATATTTTGTCATCTTACGGCATCACTGTTGTCATGCTGATATACTTCTGATACTTCTGTGTTCACTTACTGAGACATGTATAATAAGAAAACACTGGAATAAGAATGAAAACATCTGGATTCTAATCTTCATTCTGTTATTTATTGGCTGTATGGCTTTAAGTGCAAAAAAAAATCTCTTTTATAACCTCTCAAATTTTCATTTTCTTTAAATTGGTTAATAATACATCCCCTATTTTGCTGGGTGTTGTGAGAATTAGATAACAACGCATGTGAAAGCACATTGAAGTATCATATAAATAAATTATTTATGTGAGGCTTTATCACGAGCTAGAACTGTTATCTCACACTTCTTTTTAACCACAAACAGCCATACATATTACAGATAGTTGGTGAATACCTGTCAACTCATAAATATATATGCAAGTACTCCTAAAAATCTATCGGTAAAGCAAAAGGGAAATGTTCACCAGCGAACCAAGTGAGGGGCTAGGGGATAAAGATGCTGAAGGAAGAGGAGAGGTAGAAAGATGTGGGTTGTGAATGTAAATGAGAGTAGGAGTGAGGGGCGGAGTGGGACGGCAGGAGAGAAAGAGAACCAGGGAAGACAAGGCAAGTAGGATGCGAGATGATCGTGATGTGATGTACAAGACGAAGAGGAGGAAAAGACAGCAGGGAACAGAAAAAGGCATCGGTCATTCCAAAACCAGAGTTATTTGCTCAGGAAAGATTCAGGGATTGAGATGGAAAGGAGCTCCTTGCTCCCCCGTGGTTTTCAGTTAGGTGGGAAAAACTGGCCATTTGACTTGTCTTAAGGAAAGCCCAGCCCTCCAGTAGGGAAAGTCAGGAGCCGAACCTTCTCCACAGTGACAGACAATGGCTGCTCTGTGGGAGGAGATGGGGACACCAATTGGACAAATGACAAACTAGTGTGTTTAACAACAGCACAGATAATGAGAGAAGGAGTAAATGGGCAGAGGACGAATTGAAAGGTCTGTACAACAAAACCTGTTGCCGGACCTGACTACTTAAATACTGCACCATTTGACATATCACTGTTGTTGCTTTTCTTCCCCCAAAATATCTAATAATCTGGGTTTAGCTGATCATTAAGTCCAATGTAGCCAATTACCTGGACATATTCAAAAAGAGGACTGGAGTTGTCAAGCCAAAGCGGGGGTTGGGGGGCTGCTTTCTAGGACGCTGCAGTGGGAATTCTGATACGTGGGAGGGGGTTCACCTTCCTCAGGACAGCTCCTGTGCTGACATTCTAGGTCCTCAGTCACCTCTGAGGATGGGAAAAGAGGGAAGAGGTAACAGCAGCTGAAGGATTTCTGATTAGAGATGAGGGAGAATTTCTGGAGAATGAGTCAGTTCAAGAGAAACAGAAAGGCTGCTGAAGAGGGTCCTGGGAGGGGGTCCTGAATCACGGAGCACACGCCTCATCCACCTGGGATGATGCGGGCCTTCCTCCTCAGACGGGGCCATCTGTATCGTTGACCCAGGGATGCAGGGTACTGTCTGTGAAGCCATTAACACAGTACCTGGAACAAAGAAAGTCTTAGGAACTCATAGGTGTGGTAGCATAGACAGGAGAAATAAAATAAAAGTAATAGCTGTAGCAATAGCAGCAGTTGTAGAATTAAGGTGTGTAATGCTGATCTTAGGGCTTGGTATAATAATAATTTATGGACCCTGCAGGAGTATAGTATAGGGGTCTGAGCTCTGGAACCAGACCTCTTAGGTTTGGCTCCTTGGTGCCATCGGCTAATTAACTTTTCTGTGCCTCAATATAAAATGCAGGTAATCAGAGCACCCCCTTCATAGAGTTGTCACATGGAGTGAATGAGAAAATACTTATAACGAGTTTAGCACAGCACCCACCCTCACTGAGTACTCCATACCCGCCAGCTAGCAGTAGCAGGAATGGTGGTGGGGGTGGCAGCCCTGGCAAAGGAATGGACTCCACCTAAGGAATACAAAATAAAGGGCACAATGACCCTGTCCCTAGAGATCCCATGCCATGAAATCTGCAAACAGCACCACAGGAAGGGCTTTTTCAAGTTCACATAGACAACTTGTGTCCTTTTCATCCTCCCATCTCCTCTCCAATCCCATAGCCTCAGAACCCAGGGCTGCAAGGGAAATTCAGTGTGGGGTGTGTGGGGGTATTGGGGGGCAGGGAGAGGTGATGGTTACTAATATCCACCGGACACAAAACTTTCCACGATGGGCCTTCTGTGATGATAAGATATTGCCTAAAGAGTTGAAAAGTGAAATAAAGGCATTCTCAATTGTAGTTAAATTCCTCCAACACTGTAAGATGTCAGATAGTATATAAATACCGGGCACGTGAAGTCCAGCGGAGGAAGTAGACATGTTAAACAAGTAATTAAAAACAATTGTGACAGTTGCAAGCAATGGATAACAGCAGTTTGTTCATAGAGAGCTGTGGGAGGATAGAGGGGAGGTAAGGAGGCATAGGGGTCAGCAGGCAATAGATGACTTCAGACTGAGGTGTGAGTATGAGGCTGGCAAAAGAAAGAGGGGATGGGCACACTTGGACCTAGGCTGCAGGAAGATGGCCAGTCCTCTGGCTGCTAACTGAACTGGAGCTGGGGAGGTCCACAGCCAAGAGAGGAGTTTGGAGACAATGCCAATCACTCAGAAAAGAGATGGCACAGCCTCGAGACAACAGTGACAGGAAGGGGAGAGAGGGCGGCAGAGCCAAGGTTACATAATTCTAAATAAAACACTTGCTAAAATTAAGCTGGTGTAAAAAGGTTACTAGTTATTTTTTTTCACAGAGTAAAGCCTCATCAGTTCAACATAATTGGATAGAACCATGTCAAAATTAATCAAATATGAATTACAGATTTTTTTTAAAAAAAATATGACTAATTGCTTAGGATTTTTTTCATTAGATGAGCTATTTTAAATACCTTTCAACCTCCCCACTCTTAATTAGTGCCACCAATGTTCCTGCAAACAAAGTGAGGTTCTTAGAAGCAAAGTTTTCTCTGAAGTGGATCGAACCTTTCCCTTTTCTGATTTTGTTCGCACAAATGAGTTTCATGGATTCCAAAGCTAGTCTCTTTTTCACTGGCGTAGGAAGTCACAACCCTGACACTGTCCAGAGAACTAGCCTCTAAAATCCTCAATTATAGAGGACTGGTTGGCCAACACCGTCCCCCTCAAATAGGGGCGTCAAACTGGGTGATCCTGGCCCATCAGAATAACAAGCACAGAAAATAACGTTTGAAGTTACAAATAGAAATAGGCCACAATTGTCCTGATTCTCAGGATTCCCTGGGATGACTCAATTTGTTTTGCAAAACTTCTGTCAGTGGTGCAATGATAAAATTCAGTTCGCTCTCAGGACAAGCCATCAGGACATTCCCTTTTAGGGAGGGATGCTATCTGATCCTCGACAAAAGTACCAAAGTAGTTGAAACCCTTAATTACCATAGCACATCTAAAACTCACACTAACTCAGTGTACTGTTTATTTTCCAAATACTTGTACATTTCTTACATCATAACCCTCATGAGTCATAAAGACTGTACTATGAAAAATATTAGACTCAATTCTCACAATCACATTGACTTGAAAGTACAAAAGAAATAATTCAGTAATTCCCAGATTACCTATGGATATACAACAGGTAATTTGCTCCGATCAGCTCTCTGAGCTTAGATGAGAAGGGTCATAGTTTTAACTTTAACACACATCGTAATTGTGCAAAATAGTCCTTGCAAGAAAAAGAATAAAATGATCTCTAAGCCTCAATAAGGCAGAAGCTCCACATATGGGAAGTTTTCTTGATATTATTCTTTGGAGAGCTATGTTTATCTTTCACTGGTCTAGAAGATCATGAGCCCTTTTTGGAATCAATTTCTATTCTATTTAATTCACCATACAGCAAACGTGATCAGAATCTTCCCCAAAACATTTCCCCACTGAGATCCACACTAATTTAGCCAACTTTCTATCAGACTTTTTTTTTTTTAACTTGAATGTTCCCACAGGTTTTTCTATCTCAGTCAGCTCCAAACTAAGTTCTGTTTTCCTATGCACCATCCTCCTTCTCCAAGGTCATTTGCAAAATGTCTTTCTCTTCCTTCTCATGCAATTGATCACCTTCTACCAGACATGCTACTTCATAAATTCCTCTACAATCTGCCCTTTCCTTTACCCTCACTCCGTCAATCTTTCTTCTGGTCCTTATCCTACCTTCCTGGACCAGTGTCACAGCCTCCTAACTGAGTCCCCCAGGCCCATCCTCCTGTCACCCCTGTATCTCCACCTGCATCAGCCACGGTCATCCTTCCAACATGCCTGACATGACTTTTCCCTCTTCTGCACAGACTGAACACATTTCTGGACCTTGCATATCTAGTTTTCTACAATTCCTCTATATTTACTATTACCAACATTTTTTTGAGTGGTAAGAAGTTAAGAAGTTTGCAGGGTTTTTTAACATCTAAAAAATGACCTTCTAGCTTATGTATCTATCTACACATACACTTTTTCTGGAATTCACCTTTTGAGAGTTTGAACTGCAGTAATTACATATGATAAACAATGGTGGCATTTGAGATAAGATGAGCCTAGAAATGTCAGTTACACTGTTGATAGAGAGCGCTCAATATACATATGCATCTACATCTGATATGTACAAAGGCATGATAGTATTGAATGTTCAAAGATGAGTACTTTGTATAAAACCTTTTGCAAGCACTGAAATTAATAAAGTCATTATAAGTTAAGGAGCAAGTGAGTGGGCACAGAAGGAAAAAAAAAGATTATTTTTACAGTTCTTTAGAAATGCAAATAAGAACATTGCCTGAACATCATTACCTGACTGATCATGGTAATCACTTAACAGCTATTTATTTAGAAACCTGTTCCAATTGAAAAAAGGGTCTTAAATGCAACACAACCCTATTTGCTAAATGGTATGAAAACAGATTTCCAGGGAGAAAATAGCATGTACTAAATGTCATAATAAAGTTCTATAAACTTGGAGATAATTCTTAGCACTGTTTTCGAAATTTAAGTGCTAATGTATAAAGCCGTCAGGGGCCAAGCGGGCAGATCGCACACCCGGACCAACTGTGCACTGTGGCTATGGAAGGTAATGGAATAGTTCAAAACAGCATCTTTTCAGAAGATTGAGACTCATAGTTATTACTCTGGCAAATTGGAGAGTGCCTAGCTTTCCCTAAAAGGATTTCATTCAATTTTTTAAAACCCCAGACAGGCCAAACAAACATATCTGCCAGGCCTTCACTTTGGGAACCCAAGTCTAAAATGTCAAATGACAGACCCTCTAGAACATAGAAATCTTTAGAAAAGCAAACTATAAGCTCAGAGCATAGATTCTGACATCAAGCAAACTTGGGTGAAAATACTGGCGTCTCCTCTTCCTAGAAATGTGGCTTTGGGCAAAGTTAGTTACCCTCTCTGCCTCAGTTACCCCATATGTCATGCTGGCGTCACTATCGGTAAGGAATGCACAGAGTTGTCAGAATTGAGTGAGTTCCTGCAGGTCACAGGTTCAGAAGAGCGTCTGGACCACGGCAAGCTGTCATCAGATGTTTAAGGCAGCAAATAACAAGTGATTTGATATTTTCCTTTCGTTGTCCAAAGCCATTTTTTCAGAGTGAGTCATGGTTAAGGAACATTTTAATTATAATTATAGACATGTTAGAATATAGTTTGTCTTTGGATAGTTGGAAAATAATTTGGAAAAAGGCAGTGATTTGGGGAGCAAAGATTTGGACTTTAGTCTTAATCACTTGTTAGCATGTGGCCTTAGGAAAAATCACTTAACCTCTCTGAAACCTTTTTTATTTGTTTTGTGTACCATGCATACTGTAAGAAGCTACAAGCCATAGACGAGGCTCCAATTTATGGAAAGGAGCTTGAGGGGAGTTTTAAATAATTCTCAGCATCAGTCATATGCTTCTTGACTCTTAAAACAGCCTGTTCTTGTAAAAAGGGACAAAATGACCTAATCGTACTGGAATCCAGGTGACCCTTCAGTACAGACCATACTCTAATCCTACTAAGTACAGAGGAAATTCTGACTGGGCTGAAGCTGAGAATCATATAGATCTTGTAGAATTTTTTGTAAAATTAGTCAATATCTCTATCCCCACTAAGTTATTTGCATCACACAGGTCTTGAGAAACTAGACAAATCTTATTGAAATCTGACATTTAAAGAAAGATTGGTGATAAGTTGCAGGGCTCCAAAGGAACCAAACTGTGGGGAGGGATGACAAGGTGTCTGTCATAAGAAAAGGATCCAGACACGCCAGGGTTGACTGAGCGACAGAGCCAGAATGACGCACATTGGTGGTAGTTCTGAGAGCACGTAACCATTCGATACCCAGATTCCTCATAACCCAACCCCTCTGTGTGTCCAGGGAGGAAGATGAGGTCTGAGAATTGGAAATGTTGCACTGCTGGTTTCTGAAATACTTCTTCTATCTCAAGAAATTGTAATATGGGACCCACTTTGATCAAGTATGACGCAGCAGGCACACTCTTCTCACTTCGTAGGTGAAATGTTGTGTGTTTTCACTACCAAGAAGCTCTGCTTTGTTAGCATCAAGCAGGCCTAGGGACTGGTCACTCAGCAGGCTACAATTCTAAGTGTGCCTCGGTAAAACTGATAGAATTAGAGGCTGCAGAAGTTCAGCTTGGCAAGCAGAACAAATTCAGTGACGCTTGTCAGCACTCCTGTCTGGTAATAATCACATCTCCCAAGACACGTGGATAAGGTGAACTGGGCAAAAGACTGAGCTTCCTGCAGTCTAGCAGATTGAGACTCAGATGTTCATGTTAATGTGATCTCATGTGCACTCTCATGCTTGTGAAGCCCAATGCAAGAGTTTGCACAGCTGTCAGTTCCAGGAGGAACCAAGGTTATATAGTGAAGAAGCTGTATCTGGTGTTTGCTACTCTTTTCATGCACTCTTCTCAATCAGAGAAGGTTAGAAGCCTGAAAGCAGTCTTCAGACTTTCTTACCTATTGGCTTCTGGTTATGTTGTCCAAATGAGAGACTCGGGATGGAAAACTGAATGGTGAGAGAGGAAAAAAGAAGCATTTTTCTTCTGCACCTTCAGCAGCAAGGGCAGCAGCAAATGGGTCCAAAAGCAACAACTATAGCAATGGCAGCACCTGCAGCAGACCCAAGGCAGCAGGGCCTGCTCCTGAGGCTCCCTGGTTAACATCTCCTTCTCCCTGCTCTTCCAGGGAGCTTTGTGACCAAATCTTTGCGTTGAATCTCTCTTTGCTTGAAATACATGCAATAATTTCCATTTTCCTAACCAGACATTGACCAACAGAAAAGCAAAAAGAAACAAGTCAGAGGTATTTTCCTCTAAACAGAGCTCATCCACCAAGTTATTAATTGCACATAATGGAGAGCTGGCTGTGTTGAACACAGCAAAAACCAGGGGTCAAAAAGACACATTATGTACTCCTAGATCCTCCAATTCCCAAACAAAAATATGCCCAAGTTCATGGGAGCTTCCATGTAAAGAGAAAACGATACTGAATAAGGTATAAAAGATGAGTAGTCTCATCCCAACAAGCCACTTACTAGTCCCACTATTGAGGGTCTTCTATCACCTTTGGGAGATTCAGTTTTCTCACAAGATAATGACCAAAATCAGGGACAAATATTCAAAAAATTTAACAAATGATTAATAAGGTTAGCCAGGTAAATAAATGGATACTAAGGAGTAATAAATACCTACATCTCACGATATCTGTGATGACTAAAGACACATTTGTTATTATTCTATACTTACTATGTGAGAGGTACTATGCTAAGAGTTGTATCTATGTTACTTATAATCCTCGCAACAATCCCATTTCCAGATGCCAAAACTGACAGCTCAGAGAGATTAAATAACTTGTTCAAGGTCATACAGCCACCAAGTGGGACAGTCAAGACTTGAAGCCCTGTCGTTCTGTTTCCACAAACCCGACTCTTCCAGCATCCCATGGTGCTGCTAGTTAATCGCTATGGGAGGAGCCCTTTGGAAGCTGAATAGCATCACATGCATGTAGAGGATTGCTAGCTTAATTCCACAACCAGCAACGTTCACACATTACAAAACACCATTCGTTGCCTGAGAAATATATATGTGTCATCCTCCCTCTGGTAGTCTGTGATGTCTCTAGCTCGAGGTCTCCTGTGGCCCAAGAGGCACAGGGGTTTTCAGCACAGGATGAGTTCCAGCACATATCCACCACACTCCTGATCTAATCAGAGGACTAACTGAATAATCACCATTTTGTCAGTCAAGCATTAAAGTTGAGTATTATTCTCATTTCCATTTCTAAAGCAACATAAAAATAACCCCTTTTAAATGGTACCCACTCACTTTCTCCTTATATGCTAATTCATGTCACAATTTCAGAGCCTGAAGGGAGATTTCCTGCAAAACATCTTATTGCCTTAAAGTTGCACATGTTCATGATTCTGATTGCCAGGTTAGGAACATGAATTAACTCCGGTTCCAAATCAACTCCATATTGATAAGTCTTTAGGGCAGACAACCTGTACACATTGATTTTAAATTCTATAAATTATTTCAAGGCTTTAGAATATTTTGCATTAAAAATTCCAGCCTCATTCTCAGATGTTAATGAAGCATAATGTGTATTTTTATCAGTATTAATCAGACCAAAAATCAACTCCCCTATTTAAAAATTTGCCATCTTTTCCTCTTTGCTAAGACCGGGTAATTGCAGTTAATTCTTGCTATCAGATGTGGTTTGGATGTTTGGTCCCTTCAAATCTCATGCAGAAATTTGATGCCCACTGTTGCAGGTGGGGCCTGGTGGGAGGTGTTTGGGTCATGGGAGTGGATCCTTCATAAATGGCCTGGTGCTCTCCTGAAGATAGTGAGTTCTTGCTTTATTAGTTCACTCAAGAGCTGGTTGTTTTAGAGGAGGCTGGCACCACCTCCTCCCATCCGCTTGTTCCTTCTCTCGCCATGTGACACACCTGCTCCCTCTTTGACATCAGCTTTGACTGGAAGCTCCCTGAAGGCCTCAGCAGAAGCAGATGCTGGCACCATGCTTCTCACACAGCCTGCAGAACTTGGAGCCAAATAAACCTCTTTTCTTTATAATTACCCAGCCTCAGATATTTCCTTTATAGCAGTGCAAAATGGACTAATACAATATCCAATTAATTTAATTTCTTGATTTGAAGTAATGAATTGCAACTTAGTGCCATGGCATAATTAAGGCAACTGGGTAATTAATTTGAAGCCAGCCACACACCTTTGTTATAGTTTTTCATTAATGCTGTCACATGTGTAAATCAAGTGACTGCTTTTACATAAAGATTATGTATTTTATATTTAAAGTAGTCACCTTTTGGCATTTATTTGGACTTTCTGTGTTATATACAAAAGCTTGCTATTTTGATCTTCAGTTCAAAAATATTTAGTGGCTCCTTAGTATGTGGCATCAAATCCTACCAAAAGAAGAAGAAAAGAAGATTCTCTCCCTGGAAAATGATTCCATCTTGGATTCCTTTCTCCCTTTCTTTCTTTGCTTTCTTTCCTTCCTTCAAAAATGATCAGTATAAGATATTGTTAAGAAAGCAAAGGAAACAAGATGAAGAGACAAAAAGAAGGGAGCTCAAGTTCATAGCGCATGATGGCCTCACATATTCAACATAGGAAACATTTAATACCCAAGTCATAGCCAAGCTAGAAAATTTTCCTGAACAAATCGGTTTTCAGAGAGGTCAGCACACACACCACACTTAAAAAAAAAAAAAAGAAATGCAACTAACTGCTCTCAAAGTTCCTTAAACCGCCCTGCCATTGGATGTTCTGCCCCTTTCCAAGCAGAGCCCAGACTCTCCTTCTCTGCATCTTCTCTCTTCTCCAAGCTTCTCCCTCTTCTGTTCATTTTCCTCTATCTTCAGAGCAGGTAAAAGGATTCCTCCCCTGGGCCAGGGACCCAGGCTTTTTGTTTCTCACCTTATATAGGCACTTTTCCAAGTGAAGACATCTCCTTACCAAAGAAGAATTTCTGGTCCCTGCTCTTAAAAGAGTTGGAAAAATAAAATAAATGCATGTTAAAGCCATAGTACCTCCCTAGAGTTCTTCCACCCTCGCTGGTGGTGACTATGAATTTGGCTATCAGTTTCCTAGAAACCCAAGCAAAGGGAGGAAAACGCTACCATTCATATGACTCATCATTCCTATAAGATGCTTTTTTGCTTACTAACAAGAAACATTAATAAGAAAGCCCAACAGTTCTTTTATAGAAGGAGAAACAGAACCCTAAACGAGGGTTTTCTGATGAAAGGAAGAAGCCCCAGAGACTCCAGGGCAGTGAAGCAGAAAAGTGTGCAAAGCCCACGGGGTAAGCAAGTGAGTCAAGGGGGGAAGAAAGCTACAATTAAAAGGAATCAAGATATAAAATAAACTTTTTCTCTGCTCAAAGTCTGGGGTCACTATCTTGAGAAACTGCAAAGTGCAAGTTCATGTACATAATATGGACTTTCATCTCTTGCCTGAGCCCTGCACTGTCTGTAACTAGAAATTGATAGAAAAAAAATTCTTAGAAAGCAGAAACTTTTTAATTGTAATAAACAGCAAGGGAAAAAAAAAAAAAAGGAAGGAAACCCGGGCTGAGGAAAACCACATGTCTGTGGGAAGAATCTGGTAGTTAAAACAAATAAAACAAAAAGCATTGCTATCTCTGAAGTCAGGCAGTGTTTTAGGGCTGAATTCAGTGGTTTCACGGGCTCAAGGTTAGTGCTGGGGTAAGGCACCAGCAGGCTCAGTCCCCAAACGCAAGCTGATGACACTCCACAAAGAACATCCACTGCAAAATTACCAAAGCCACTGTTTCCATTTTTCTTTCTCCAGCCCTTCAAAAAGAATGCAGCTGTCTCCTCTGGAGTCTCAGCGAGGAGCAAACAGACTAAAAAAAACCCAATCAGCTAGGTGTCAGATTGTTTGGGAAGAGCTGCCTGCTGCCTGTTAAGTTGGTGAGACATTATTTACCAAAGGACAGGACTCCTCAGTAACTTACTTCTCTAACGAAGGCCTTGTTCATTGCCGGCTTTTCATCCTGAGTCAATCCACCCTACATACACTGCTTTCTCTGCAGTAGAAGCACTTAAGAGGAAAACGCTTGCAATGCTTCTCACATTTCTAAAATCAAGACCTGGTGTTTCTTTTCTTTAGTCCCATCTGAGTGTTCACAAAGAACATAGCTCATTGTCTATCTCACTATTAGGATTCTTTTATCACTGTATTAAGTTCTCTATTTGCATGATTATCTTCTAGCTAGACCATAAGATCCTTAAGACCAGGAACTGGTCTTACTCTTCCTGACACAAAGTTGGTGCTTAATTAATATACAGCAAATAAATGAAGGCCATGCCCTGACCACTTCTCCCCGTGGCTGGCCATTGCTCCACTTCCTAACTCTCCTGGAATTCCCAAAGTTCCCTAGTGCTCCAGCATTTTTCACCTTAATTCTTTGAGCCTGTACACGCTACCTGCCCCAAACGACCTTTGATTATGTTAACCAAAGTTAGTTTCTGATTCTTCTAGCCAAGAATGTTGACAGATACATAATGGCAGGGACTAAGCTGAATTAGCAAACTCAATTAAACGATGCCAAACAAACAAAAAATGATCTGTATGACCTGACAAAATACTTAAACGTAAGACACTTTGTTTAACCTAAACGTCAATGAGGACCGCTCTGTCTCTTGACATCTGGGGAAAATTGAGTGGAACTTCTCAATTCTACAGCCTGTGGAAGAAGTCTAAAGCCTTCTCTCAGATTCCTAAAACTTCCCCAGGGCATTTATCATCTCCTGACAACCTGTGTCTTTTGGGTGTCCATTAATAGCAAAATAGTATTACTTATCATGATAAGAAGGCAACTTTATTTATTTTTTTTTTTTTTGAGACAGAGTCTCACTCTGTTGCCCGGGCTAGAGTGCCGTGGCGTCAGCCTAGCTCACAGCAACCTCAAACTCCTGGGCTCAAGCGATCCTCCTGCCTCAGCCTCCCGGGCAGCTGGGACCACAGGCATGCGCCACCATACCCGGCTAATTTTTTATATATATATTTTAGTTAGCCAGATAATTTCTTTCTATTTTTAGTAGAGACGGGGTCTCGCTCTTGCTCAGGCTGGTCTCGAACTCCTGACCTTGAGCGATCCACCTGCCTCAGCCTCCCAGAGTGCTAGGATTACAGGCGTGAGCCACCGCGCCCGGCCAAGAAGGCAACTTTAAATATTTAACTTTAAAATAAATAAGTTGTTGGTATTCTACCTAAATTCATTACGTATTACTAATGATGTCTGCATCACAATTTGGTAAATGTGAGCCTAAAAACATCCTGTATTATGGACACTCAGAAGCTACACTGAGTGGAAACGAGTGGAAAGTCTGCAACATTTGTCTGTTATTAATATTGTGGGTAGACGGGGGAGGGGTGAGAAGGAACATATGTTGGATGTTATCTGGTTAGAAAACTGACAGAGAAGATGGTCCAGAGACAAGATTCAGGGGCGTGATATCATCTCCTACCCCACACTGTTCCACAGCACCCGGGAGAACGGCTAATGTCCATTTAATTGAATTACATTCTGCCGTTAGAATCTAATGCTGCCATAAATAAATGTTTAAAAGCCAGAAATGTTAGGGATCATAATATTTGAATTATACCCCAAAAAGTGCATTTTAAACAACTGATCCAGTTTGAGACAGTATCTGAAATTTAAAACAATTTCATAATGTGTCACCATTGGTATTGCTCACTCTGGCCTTCTAATTAATAATAATAAAATGGAGATTCTCTGGATCTCACTGTGCTTTCTCTGGGCAAACAATTTCACAAACTTTTAGAGAAAAATTAAACACATAGCGCCAGCCTAAAAAGCTATGTTGGGGTCCTAGGACTCTGTACCAAGTCAGTGTGTCCAGTAAATAACAAAGTCCACACAATTTCTATTGAGAGTGTAAAATGCTTTATAGCAAAGTATACAGAGTCTTTTTGTATATCGAGATGCACTAGAACAGCAGTCCCCAACCTTTTTTGCACCAGGGACCAGTTTCATGGAAGACAATTTTTCCACGGACTGAAGAGTTGGGGCAGGGTTGGTTTCGGGATGATTCAAGCACATTACATTCATTGTGCAGTCAAACCTCTCTGCTAATGATAATCTGTATGTCCAGCCACTCCCAGCACTAGCATCACGGCCTCAGATCCACCTCGGTTCATCAGGCATTAGATTCTCATAAGGAGCGTGCAACCTAGATCCCTCGCGTACACAGTTTACAGTAGGGTCCACGGTCCTAGGAGAATCTAATGCCACTGCTGATCTGACAGGAGGCAGAGCTTAGGCTGTGATGTGAGTGATGGGGAGCAGCTGTAAATACTGATGAAGCTTCGCTCATTCACCTGCTCCTCACCTTCTGCTGGGTTGGGGACTGCAGCACTAGAACACAACACTATTGGAAATACATATATATATATATATATATATATATATATATATATAGTATAGCAACGACAAGCGGATCAACAACTCTTTAATACCCACCGCACAGGGATTATATGAGGCATCATGAGACACAGTCTACACTTAAGGAATTCCCTTGGCTGGGTGATAGTACATCTTTGCAATTCAAGTCATATTGCACTAGAGTTTCTGTCAAGATATTTGACAGCTTTCTTTTGTCACAGCTTTCTACTACATCAACTACAGAGGCACACGGCCCCTAATCTATACCTGAAACATACTTTTCTACAGGTCTCAAGTGAAAGGAAAACAGCTCCTGTGATTGCACCAGGAAGGCATTTTTTAGGATGTCTTCCAGCTACCGATATCTAGGGTTAATCCTCAGTCTCAAATGCCAATTCATTATTGAATACAATTTTTTCTGCACTATATGGTTGTGTCAAATAAAATGGAGTAAGCCTTTAAGAGAAAACTTCCGTAGGAGTCATCCTATTATTTCATCTCCAAGGTTTGCAGAAAATTACAGGAAAACAAAACAAAACCAAAATCATTTAGCTTGATGTAACTATGCCATACAACCTATCATGTCCCATAACCTATTGACCTGGTTGCACGTAGAAGCGGACAAACTAGAATCTGCTTTTAAAAGCTACCTGAATTTATATCTAAAGCTTAGATGTACAGACAGATATTCTTAAGCTATTTTTACCCCCATGTAAGTACATCTTTCTTCCTATTACAGAGATGAGTATCTATTTTCAAACAGCATCTCCCTAATGCAGACTTTTAGTATAGGCAGCTGGAAACATTTACAGCCATATTACATTAATCATTGAAACAGAAATGCTAAAATGCTAATAGTCAAACAGCACAACACTCGTGATTATATATGAAACATCAAAGGAAATCTAAATCCATTAGCTTTGTAACTCTACAAACAGATTTTCAGAGACTTCGTAGCACGAATGTCCACAGTTTATAGCACAGTAGGTAGAGAGGTGTCACATACCTCACATTAGCATCAAGTTTGTCCATTACAGGAAATAGGCATGGGTGAGCTGGATCTCAGTGCCCGCAGGGTCCTACAATGGGAGAATAAAAAAGATATTAGACAGGAAAACAACATAGGAAAATAAGAGTCATTGTTAAAGGAAAAAAAAGGCCAAATAATCATTGCTTCCTATGTATTAGGACTTGTTTTGTAGAAACGTTTGATAAATAATGCTATAGCAAAAAGCTACAAAGGTTTCTTAACATTCTGCAGGTTTCCTGGTGACTAAAACATATGGGCATTTCTTTTTGCTCTATGTTACTCCGTTTATTCGTTGTTTTTGTTCTTCCCGGAAACACAGCTTATTTCTGTGATCTGCATTAGGACATCAGCCGGGGAAAATAGGTGACTACATTCTTTCGATTAAAATAGTACATTGTCTAAAATGATTGGTCATTGTGCTTCCTATGAGGACTTTCAAATTTCTTTTTTTTTAAACCATTTTGAGGGTGGGTAATCATACATCCCCTTTGAGAATATAGTAACTTTGGAGAACTCTTCCCAGAGGAAAAAAAAACCATACACACACCCACTTTCTAGGGAGCCCATGGTTCCTTGAACCCAGGAATCCTGGAACCCCAGGTCCATCCAGGAACCCCAGGCTACGAGCTCCCAATCGAAGGGGAGTTAACCTTCAAACGAAAAGTTCCTCTGGCACAGACACTCAGAGGACCTTACACACTTAATGGATGTGCACTCACTGATCTCAAGCAAATCAACTCTCTAACTGTGCAGTTTCATTTTTGCAAAAGAATTTCTATGTTTTTCATCACATTTGTCCTATAACTTGATGAATCAGAGAATGTAGGGGCAAGGCCCGCCTGTCTCTTCCAGGGTTACCTTAAACAAGTCCCTTTTTCCTCTGTGCCCAATCGTGTACTTCACAGTAAATGGAAGCGATTAGAAGAGACCATCTCTGGGTTCACTCCCAGCTCTGATATTCGATAGTTCTGTCTGCTGGTTTTCTAATTGAATCTCACCAAGAAGAAACTCTAAATCTGTTTATCTGTATAACACAACCATGAACTCAGCCTGGGCCCTTGGATACCTCGGCCAGAGTGGACTAAACCCATGTGGCTGGCAGCCAGGAAGAGAATGGCAGACCACCAGAGCTGGAAAGGACAAAGGAGGCATTTTTCAATGTTTGTGTTTTAGAGCCTGCAAGCCTGACATGAGCTCCCGTGAGGATTTCTGGGGCTGGGGCAGGTGTGGGGAAGAATCTGCCTGGTGGTCTCTGAGCCCCCTACCCTGACTTCAAGCAAAATACCTCTGTCTTCTATTTATTTTACATTTTAAATTTAGAATAATATTTTATTTGAATACGCAAGTACAAAGCTCTAACTATTGAAGTGACAGGGCTCGATCCTCTTCCCTCCTCTATCTAAAATCATTCCTAAAGTGATCACATCCATCCCGTGGCTTAAAATACAGCCTATTCACTGAAGACTTTCAAAATTTTATCCCTAGCCTGGGCCGTTCCCAGACTCATACTGCCCACCTGACATCCCCAGTTGGATGATTAAAAAGCAGGTCACACCGAACTCTTCCTTTCCCAGCCCCGGCACAGAAACCTGCTCCTCCCCAGAGCTCTCCAACTCAGTAAACAATCCCACCATTTACCCAGTTACTCAGACCAAAAGACATCCTTTTCTCATCCTACAACCAAACCATCAGCAAACTCATTCTCTCTCCTTTGAAAATAATTCCTTCACCTGACCTTTCTCATCCCCTCCGGAGCCAGCACCTGGATGGAAGCCAGCACCTTCTTTCCCTGGAATCCTGCCCCCCACCCCCCACCACCAGCTGGAGCCCTGCTTGCTCCACTATCACCTCCTCTCCCCCTGGCAGCCAGAATGTGATCTTAAAATGTAAGTCCATCATTTCCTGCCTGCATAAAATCCTAGTGGCTTCCGGTCACACTTAAAATAAAATCCAAACTCCTTATCTTGGCCCAGCAGACCCTACCTTACAGGATCTGGCCCCAGCTCCTCTCCAAATTCAACGTTAGCCATGCCCCACCCCCTCCCTGCCCACTAGCTAACTGGTTTTGCTACTTTCCTTGACCATCACAGCAGGTTTTCACCCCAGCGCCTTTTCACCTGTCTCATCTCCCTGAAATGCTACCATGTAGATCATCCCTTACTTCCTTAGGGATGCCGCTCAGATACCACTTCCTCAGAGAAGTCTCTCTCAGCACCTAAAATTTCAGACCTCATTTTCTAAAAATGTCTATCCTTTTTATCTGTTCTATTTCTTCTTCCTAATATATATATATATATATATATATATCCAATTGCTTCTTTATTGGTGATCTCTCTCCCTCACTAGAATCCAAGCTTCAAGAGGGCACAGGACATTGTCTCAATCACTGTTACATCCTCAGTACCTAGAACAATGCCTGGCATATTGTATTTTCTTCATAGATACTTGTTGAGTCAACTAGGTAGTTCATTAGTCTTGTAAATGAGGAAACGGAGGCTTGGGAATTTGTGACTTTCACACTGGGAGGTACTATATAGACCATCCCAGCATACAACATTGTAATAAAAAAGTAGCAAAAACCATTCTATCTTAATTAATTACCTTCTACTAAGTGTTAATAAGTGCCACATATTGTCCTTTTCCTCCTCTTCCAACTTCTGAGTCTTTATCTCCATGCTATAGATGAAGAGGTGGAAGTTCAGAGAGGTTAATTGACTTGCCAAAGTCACACAGCTAGCACTTGGCCAACCTGGGAATAGAATCCAGGTCTGTGAATTCCAAAGCTCAAGCTTTTCCTTACACGGTTCTTGTCACCGTATCATACTACCTCCCACTGGAGCAAGGGAGTTTCTTGATGAAAGTGGACATTTTCTATCATTTTCTGCTGACCCTCTGTTTTATCTTTCTCTGAGAACAGTGTCTTGCTTTTCCTTGGTGGAACCAGCCCTCCCCTGCCTCAATCCCTGGCTCCAGTGATGAACACACCAGCAGGGCTGGCCAGTCAGGACAGTCCATTCCTGGCCACGAGGATTCCTTAGCTCACTGGCAGGATCAGTGAGTCAGCCACGAGATTTCGCCAGAAAGAGTCTCTCTTTCCCCTGGTGTTGCTAAATAGTTTGAAGAGGTGGGTGGCCATCATGGGGAAAACCTGTTTGAGAATAAAACTAACCTAAAGGAAAGCAGAGGTGTAATACAGGGAACGTCAGTGTCCTGATTATATAATTTGAGGCTTAAGATCCAGCAGTGCCTTAGGACAGTTTTATGCTTGAACATCCTAACTATATGAGCCAACAAATTCCTTTTTTTCTCCTTAAGCCAGTCTCAGTTGGGATCCAACCATTATTTGCAACCAAAGGAATCCTTAGTAATATATAGGAAAATCAATATTATATTGTTATACAGATTAGAAGGAAGAAAATCTGGAATTAAGAAAAACCAGTTAAAAACTACATAAAGTTCATCTCATTCAAGCTGCATTTGAAAACATAATGCAAGAAAAATCTTATATATTCACAGCAATATACATTGTTATTTTTTGCTCACTGAAACCCAATGAACAAATTTAAAATGATTGCCATTGAATAAACCAGTGAGCATGCATTTTGTTAGAGAGAAAGGAACACTGACAAAAGAGGAGTCGGTGATTAGTACCTATCCTGATTTGATTAATCGATTATGGTCCTCTATTTTCTGCAGTGCTCACCGGGGAAAACTAATCAGAGCTGTGATTACAGGAACATCTCTTGTTGGGAAGACTGCATAGGGTGGGGGGAATGTGAGAAGAACCAGTGCTTTTATCCTGCATACTTGTATTTCTGGCTCCCTAACAAAATACTCCCTAGTTAATTAAAAACACAATGAACCCAGAGCATCTCCCATGCTCAGGTACAAGTTGTATCACTGCTGAAAGTTTTGCCAACTCTTAATTCAACAAAACCGTGTGTTTATGCGTGTGTAGATGTGAGTGTGTTTTAATGACAGTCACACTGTACCTAATCACCTGTTCTGAGAGACAAGGAATGATTCCCTCCATCCTGGTCTCCTTTAGAGAAGCAGTCCTAGGTCATCAGAAAAAGAGCGAGGCAAGTTTTGGAAAATGGATGGGCGAGTGACCCAAACAAACCCTTCTACCATGTGAGGTACATACAGATGAGCATCTCAGGATTCTCTCATGGCCACTGTAAGCTCAAACCACTAGAATTACTCAAAATGTTTTATCTGCCATAGAAGTAAAACTATGGCAACAGGAAACTCTGTAAGATTCCTTTGAGCTTCTTCTCCTTGATGGATATATTCAGACTTGATCTTTTCTTGAAAGAGAAAGAGGAGGAAGAAGAGACCATCTTGTTTAAGCCACCCAATACTGATTCCAAACCCTCAGTTTTCTGGCTTATAAATTTTAAGGCTAAACACAAACGGTAAGTGCATCCCATCTTTACCCTTGTTTTTTGATTCAGAATGCTCTGAAATATTGCTGTGGAACAGTCGTTAATGGTTAACAGAAGGTGTGTAGTTGCATCTCTATTATAAGAAGTATGAGCACAGGGTTCACCTGTAAATAGTCCCCACCTATTGGAATGAAATATCGATGTAATTTGGTATAGTGCCAACATCTGCCAACCTGGAACTATGTCATAAACTCAGCTTGCTTTGCTGTGCTTTGTTTTGTTTTCTTTGCTTTTGGTTGCATGGACAGATATTCATGCATAACCATGCTTGGATTGACCACGTTTCTTTATAGAGTATGCCTACATGGGTTAAATTTCTACATCAAAGGGCATATCCCAATACCTTTGTTTTGGACAAGTGTCAGGAATAGGTAAAACATTATTTATCTTAATAGCCAAATCAAGGGTGGGAGCCTGACATAATGGAAGGAGCACTGGATGAGGAGTCACCAGACCTAGGTACTCAGCCTGACCCTGCTGCTAACTCACTGTTCCTATTCTTAAGCACGTCCATTCACCAATCTCAGTCTCAATTTCCCCAACTGTAGAATGAAATGGAGCAGAAGGTGTTGGGCAAGGTGAACAAAGGGAAAAATTTCAAGTAATTAGAGCTTCTCAAAAATTAAAGGAAATTCCTATACTGTCTCAAACAGGTTGCATCTACGGAGTGGGTGGAACAAAAGTAAGAGCAACGTGTAAGTTATTTGGTAAGAATGAGCCATCCAAATGCTTGTTCTTGTCCTCGTCACCTCACTGCCCTAACCTACCACCAGCCATATACACCAGAATACACAATCCTACCAGGATTACACAAACAAGCAGCTCCAAAACAGTTTCAGTTTTATAAATTCCACGATGACCGTGGTTTCCTAGTATCCCAAGCTCCTGTGACCTTCACTGTAAAACAAAATCATTGGATTATATGAAAAATTGCAACTCTCACTAAGTGGAAGAAAAATTTCCTCTCCTTGATTATTTACTTGGACTTTTTTTTTCTGGGAAACATATGGAATTTATATGATGCTGTCTTGGCAATTTTTTTTAACCTCAATCATCTGAAACATGCTCTGTAAAAGGATTTCCATATGTAAATTAGTATCCCCCACAAAACCATATTATTTGTTTATCTATCCATCTAAATTGCAGTGTACAGGTAAAAATATGTATAACTGTTTTTTTTTTTTTGAGACAGAGTCTCACTCTGTTACCCGGGCTAGAGTGAGTGCTGTGGCATCAGCCTAGCTCACAGCAACCTCAAACTCCTGGGCTCAAGTGATCCTCCTGCCTCAGCCTCCCGAGTAGCTGGGACTACAGGCATGTGCCACCATGCCCGGCTAATTTTTTGTATATATATATATTTTTAGTTGGCCAGATAATTTCTTTCTATTTTTAGTAGAGACGGGGCCTCGCTCTTGCTCAGGCTGGTCTCGAACTCCTGGCCTTGAGCGATCCACCCGCCTCGGCCTCCCAGAGTGCTAGGATTACAGGCGTGAGCCACCGCACCCGGCCTAAGTATGTATAACTGTTTGTTTTTTTTTTTTTTTAAAAAGAGCCCATATTCCACAAGCTGGATCTTTTCAGGGCTGATAGTCAAAATGCCATTTGAGCAAAGTCATCAAGAAAGATTTAGTCCTAAATATTACAAAAAGCTTCTAGCCATTCCATTTCCATAACTGAAAATCCTACACAGAAGCCAGTTCAGTTACACTTGAACTACCCCATGCTGATATATACAATTAGGATAAAAAATGGCTTTTAATTTTTTTCAAAATAACTAAGGAAAATATTTATTCTAGGTAAATAAATAATTCTCAGCTGGTAAGTTTAGGGGCTTTGTCAAAAATTTGACATCTAAAACAGCCCTTAACTAATGAAAGAATATTTAAGAGGCATACCCCATCTACCTTTTGGGGAAAAGATGGAATATAGGAAAAATGAAGGAGACATGTGGACTTCCACCTCATGTAGCATGAAATGGAATATATCTAGAGTGTTTCTAGAAATCAGATTTTTTTTAAGGCAAAGATTTTTTTTCCCTCCAAAGAATTAGTAGAGCGAGGTTACAAGGAATCAGATCCAAGCAAGGGTGGATCCGGGAATTTCATGAAGAGAAAGAGAAGATTCAAAGTCGTTTATTTATGTAATTGTGGGATCACTTGATTAATGTCTCACTCTCTGTTTGACCACAGATTCTATGAGGAAAGAGACAGTACATGACCGAGAAACATTTGCTGAATGAATGGCATGACATGATCTGAACGTTCTACTTGATAATTAGAGAAGGAATTAGCCTCGTCTTTATGGCCGCAGAGGAGAGACAGGTGGAAGGCTGCAGAGAAGTCTGAGACTCACTGTGAGGTAGGTCATTCCCATAAGCAGAGCTGTCCAGTTATCGACCTGTGTGCCTCGGCAAGCGACAGGATCTGCCCCAGCGGGAGGCTCAGACAGAGGCCAGAAAGCCGTCACTCAGTCACGTTTGAGGGAGGAAGCAAGTCTTGGATGCTTCTGAATTCTGATGAAATCCAGGAATGCACTGAGAAGCGGAACTAAATAACAGGCTGTTTATCTTATGGGAGAGCAGTGGTTTGCCAGTTCACGCATGCATAAGAATCACCTGGAGGCTTGTTAAAACAAAAATGCTGGGCCCACCCCAAGTTGTTAATTTGGTAGGGTTAGAGTGGAGGATCTGTATTCTATCCAGTTCACAGACACTGCTGATGCTGTTGGTCCACGGACCACTCTTTGAGAACCACCACGGCACAACATTGATTCCCCAAGTGCGGTTCTCATCCCATTGGAGAAAGAACATGCTATGAGGCCGTAGGTAGCTAGAGCATCAAGTACTATCAGATCATATGGCGAAAAATGTGTTCTCTTTTCATTTTCTATTTCAATCACTGTTGTTTACATTGATGAAAAGGACTCAAAAAAGGTGCTAGCTAATCTTTGAAAACCTTCCTGTTCTTTGCTAATCTCTCTTTTATAATAAAGAAGAACAGGTCTCAGGCTCACAATCTTTTTCAAGAAACACTGTTGTCTTAGTCGGTCTACTCCAAGCAGCAGATCTCGAGCTGAGGACTAAATGCACACAGTTAACTTGGCAGATGTGGATACACGAGCAGGGGAATGTGATACGAGGAAAGGAACAAGAGTCACCAATGAGCAGAGTGTTATGAAGCCACTGAAGCTGAATCCCACAGGTAAGATCTGGGAAATGGTATGTAAAATATAAGCCTCAGAATTGTCCCTGACAAAGGGGTACGGATACTCCCACACTCATCATTTTGTAGTTAGAGCTATCCACAGGGGGACATGGGTTCCCGGGTACCAGCAGTTTGTTGTGTTTGTGCAAAGGGGATTCCAGTAGACGGAGGGCAGCCCTCCTAAAATGATGCCGCTTCATCACTGGACGTCAGATGGCTTACCCAGAAATGGTGAGAGGATCTGCAGGAAAATGAGAGGAACACCAACATTGTCTGTTCCCGCTATTTAGCTGAAGCCTAATACACTGTCTTGTGTGTGTTGCATTTGTTTTTACACTTCCTCTATTTCTTGCAATTAGTACTGGTTTCCACGCGCATGTTTGTTTCTTTACAAAATAAATTTATTTAAGGAAAATTAATTGATCTAAAGAAAAAAGCCATGCAGATAATTGCTCCAGATGGTACAAAAAGGTGGCAAGAATCACAAAGGGGTAGAACTCAAATGTTTGAAGTTTGAGGAATACTGGCATAGTGGCTTAAAGCAGGGTCAGCGTGTTTTGGGCTTTTTTCGGTAAAGGGCTAGTTAGCAAATATTTTAGGCTTTTCAGGGCATAAAGTCACGGTCAAAACTACTCAACTCTGCTGTGCAGTGTGTGAAAACAGCCACAGAGAATACATAAATGATGGGCCTGGCTGTGTTCCATTGAAATTTGAATTTCATTTAATTTACACTTGTCACAAAATATTTTACTCGCCTTTCGATTTTTTTCCAACAATTAAAAATGTAAACATCGTTTCTAGTTTGCAGGGCACATAAACACAGGCAGTGGGTCAGACAGTTTGCCAACCCTCGATTCAAAGCACAGCCCTGGAATCTGTCCTAGTTCCATTGGTTGCCAATATGACCTTGGGCAAATCATTTAACTTTTCCTAGCCTCAGTGGCCTCATCTGTATAATGGGGATAAACATAATATCAACCTCACAAAGTTGTTGCAAAAACATAAAGGAAAATGAATACTTATAAAGTAGGTGCTCAATGTGTCCACAATATGATATTAGCCAGCTGTTGTAACAAGGGGACCCCAGTTTGTCAGTGTCCCAATCACTGGATAATGAATGTTTCCTACTCTGCTTCTCCACAAAGGCAGCTGTGCATCTGGGGGCCCATCTCTTCTACTTTGGTATGTGGCTACAGAAATTATTCCTCGTCTCTCTAGGTTAGGCCCCTGAAGGCTGAGCCTGAGAATGCCCCAAAAGTCTCGTAACTACTGATTTCAGAAGCCTGGAATTGGGAGCAGGTCAAACCAACATTTGCATTCCACATACATTAAGTATTTAAAATTAGTGTTTGGAACCTTGCAAAATTCCGCTGCTGATAGCAATGGTTCTCAAACATTAGTGTATCTAAAAATCACTTGCAAAACTGCAGATTCAGAAAGGCACCTCACTCAAAGCATTTCTGAATCAGTAGGTTCAGGAAACTTCATTTTAACAAGTGTCCCAGTGGTTCTGATGAAGATGATTTCTGGAGAGCAGTTTGGGAGATGCTACAAGGATGGAGTACAATCCACCCAGGTGAGCACAGCCTTCTGAAGTCCTCTTTACTATTCTTCCACATCTGTTTAAATGCCTCATCAGCTGAGAAAGCTGAATTACAGTATTTGCTGTGCATGCCAAGAGAAGGTCTCTGCCAGCATATTTACTTCTTCTATCCTCACTCTGCTGTTTCTTCTGAACCTCCTGGATTAGGAAATAGTTTATACAGAATTCTCTACTTCAGATACCATGTGCCGATTATCGTATCCAATTAAATATGCCAGTGTAATCTCGAAGGACATAGGCTATTTACAGTTTCTTATATGGAAATTCTTCAGCAAAATCTGCATCTTTCCTAGACTAATAAAATGTCACCTCCCAAAAGGCTGCTGCCCACAATCTCCTCCTCGTAGTTTCTAAACAACCCCCCGGAGGGAAAAAGATAAAACTGCGCCCATAGATTTTAGAGGGGTCCGTTTGACACAGAAGAGAGGGCTCCTGGGAAAGACGCAGGAAAGGACAAATGACACGTTTTTTTACAACTGAGACTAAGGACCAAACCCTTCACACGCATTGCCTCATTTCATCTTCGCCTCTCCTCATTTCACAGATGAGGAAACTGAGGCATAGGAAGGAAGAGCTGCCCAAGCCCACTCAGGCAGTGGCTCAGAGCCAGACCTTTAATCACTAAGCTACCCCACAAGGATTCAGGTCTAAAAGGTCCCCTATTCAGTGGTCCCCAACCTTTTTGTCACCAGGGACCAGTTTCACGGAAGACGATTTTTCTGCGGACTGTGGGGTGGGAGATGAGGCAGAGCTCAGGCTGTGATGCGAGCAATGGAGAGAGGCTATAAATACACTCCCTAGCCCACCTGCCTGCCACTCATCTCCTGCCGTGTGGCCTGGTTCCTAAGTCTCATACAAGACAATTTTTCCACGGAGGGCGGGGGATGGTGGGCGGAGCTCAGGCAGTGATGCACAGCCCAGTTCCTAACAGGGACTGGGGTTGGGGACCCCAGCCTTATATCAATTTTCCCAGCTTAATTTTATTAACTAGTGTTTATGTAGCTCTTCAAAACTTCTGGAACGTCTACCAGCCATGAAAGAGTTTTTAACCAAAGCCCAACTTTGCTCTTAGCATCGTGTGATTTTGAGTTCTTCACTTGGTGTTTACAGACCCCAGGTTTCCGGCTGTTCAATGTGGTTAAGAGACCCAGCCCACCTGTCTTGCATATCTGCTGCTACATACACATGAAGTTCAAATACGATAACATACGTGAAAGTCCTCTGAATGTTGCAAAAAGTTATCTAAAATGGTAACTTCCCAGCCTGTCATTTTTCATAAATTATTTTTAAATGTTGAGAAGGAAGAAAGAATGTATTGGTTTTATGAAATCATCTGTGTCAAAAATTAGATTTTCCAGAGGTCTAAGGTAGGTTGAAAGTACCAAATCTGGAGATCTTTGGGGAGGGAGGCAATACTACTTACAGGGGGAAGGTGGACGATTTATCATGGCTCAATGTAATGCAGACTGTGGGAACTTGAGAATTAGATGACCTGGGCGCTGGCCACTGCCCTGCCACTACCTGAACTTTAGCAAGTCTTTCCCTCCCCCCTTTCCAGGGAGACAGAGCTATGTAGTGGTTAAGAAAGTGGTCTGGGGAGTCAGACTCCGAGCGTTAAGTCCCAGCCCGATCACCTTCTCATGAGTGACCTTGAGCAAGTCTTATCAGCTGTCTTGGTTTTGGTTTCCCCATTATGAAAATGAGAATAAGAAATAGTAATCACTAGATATATGACAAAGCAACTATAGTAAAATGTTGGTTGTAGAACCTACTTGGTGAATATATGGGTGTTCACTGTATAATCCTTTCAACTTTTCCCTGAAATATGTATTTTCATAATAAAATATTGGGAAATAAACTTTTTTAAAAAGGGCAACAAGAAACAGGGTTTTTTAGAAAAGTTAGATGAGATGCAGAGCTCTCAGCAGTGTTCATGGTGCTTGGCATGCATTAGCAAGGATTATTTACTGTACAGGTAGAAGGTGGGACAAGATGATGGGTCTCTCTAGCTCCTAAAATTTGTGACTCAGAGCCATGCTAGATGAGCCAGAAATATGACATGCATGAGCAGAATGAGAAGCCAGGACACAGGACACAGAAACCAGATGAACAGAGAAGAGCCAGGATGTGCCCACTGACGTGTCAGAGTCCAAGAGACATGCACAAATGGAAGGATCAGGACCCTTCCATCAGGAATGCCCAACGTGGAGGAACCTTGAAAATCAAGGCAGATTGTCTTTATTACATGCCATTAAACGTCCCTTTGGGAGAAGAAAAACACTGGTTTTGGAGTCAAACCTGGGTCCAAATACTATCTTTGCTCTACTAGTGTGACAGCAGGGGACATTCATTCAAGCATCCATTAGACCACTTGTCACTGGGAAAATCTATCACAACCACAGGGTGAGCCCAGGACAATTACGCTTCTGCTATGACGTCCTAGCTATACACGATTGACCCAATCAGATTGTCTTTCTTGAGAACCTGAACTGAGAAGAACAAACCCTTGGAATGATGCCCCACTAATGGCAGAGCAATGGAGACTGGTCATGAACTCCTGCAGCTGAGTTCTCTGGAGATGACCCCTGGGGTCTAGTTCCTTAAATCCATAAGAAAAGCTCCATCATCCCTCCAATAAAGTCCAACTTTTGCTTAAACAAGCCCATGTTGGCTTTTATTATGTATAATAAAAAATATATTTACTAATACAACTAGCCTTCTAACTAATACAAGAGTTTTCTTAAAGTTCCTAAGCCTTAGTTTTCTCAGTTGTAAATGAGAGAAACAATACTTCTCTCAAGGGTTGTCAGAAAAATCAAAGAATACTAGGTGTATAAAACTCCACAGCATATGACAAATATTCAGTAAATATTATTTAAATTGGATCTGAGTTTCTGAATTGCTAGATCTTTCTGAGCAAGTACTTGGAGCTACGTTGGTTGGATGGAGGATGTGTGGTCATGCAAAAAACAAAACAAAACAAAAATGCTGGTTGTCAAGAAGAAGGAAGGATTTGATTGAGTTTGAAATTTGATTTTAAAGGCAACTTTCTGATTCAGATTTCAAAAACTTAATCAGTTACACATAAATGTGCAGACTCAAATTTCTGTTGGGTTTCTCCATTGTGCTAATAACGTGGATTTGAAAGGGGAAAAAGTACAAAGAACTGCACAAGAAACAAAAGCTGGATGGTCAGATAATACATCTTCCTTAACTTCAGACAGACTCAATCAGAATTTATCGGACGGTAGACAAGATATTAAAGGACATTTGATTTGGATTATCCTATGAGTAATGAGGGATTTTATCATCCAAATTAAGGCTGCAGTGGGGGTGGGTGGAGACAGAAACATGACAAGATCTAAGATGAGAATTAATCCCCACCTACAAGTACAGTTGCTGAGAAAAAACAAAGGTTTTTCTGAAACTCAAAATGAGAGGAAAAGCTTAGATGCTTAGCGAGAGATGTCAATTCATGCCTAGGAGTTATTGTTCTTCCCACCTTGCTCCACTCATTGATTCTCATTAATCCAAATGTTTCATTATCTTAAAAATAAGATATATTTTCAGTTTAAAAAATCCAGGTGTCTGGATTGTAAACTGTGTTTTAGTTATTCAGGTCGTAACCTGGTGGTTCTCAAATAGTGGTCCCAAGACCATCAGCAGGAGCAGCACCTGAGAACCCATTAGAAATATAAATTCTCAGATGCCAACCCAGATGCACCAAATCAGAAACTTTAGAAGTGGGGACCAGCAATCTGGGTATTAATAAGCCCTACAGATTATGCTGTTGCTCACCAAAGTTTGAGAACCACTGTCCTGGCCAAATCACAAAGCTTGTAAAGCCAGGCTCTGCCATTTATTCACCAGCAGCTACCAAACCTGTGGATTTGTTGATGTAGGGTCTTAAAGAAAATAGTCAGCCTTCCTAGGATTACCTTGGATTTTCGAGTGCATTAGTCATTGGTACAGTAGTTGTTCTAACTCTGACTATATGTAAGGCTACCCTACAAAAAAGCCTGTTTGGTAGCCATTTACACTGTACTTTTATTTCCCTCTGTCCAAACGTGTGCCACTTTCTACTGCCTCAATAGTATAAGAATTCAACAGCATGCAGAATGGAAGGACCAAAGGGCAAGCCAAGAAGAATAAGGAGGGAGTTGATAAAAATGTGGCAACTTTAATTCTAGTGAGAGAAGAACTATCTAAAGTTTATAATGATGGTGAGGAAGAGTTCATGGAAAAATAAATATCTTGTTCTCCATCCTTCCTCTCCCCTGCACATCCTCCCTTTCCATTATCCAACCCTGCCACCACCTGTCTCACTCTGCACGTGCCTTCGAGCTATCTCTGAATAACAAAGAGGGGAAGACACAGAAAATGAGAGAAATCACAACTTACAACTTCGTAGTCTCATAGGCAGGCTTGGTTCTACGACTGGGCTTGAGGATAACTAAGATCTTTTTCACGCTGTGATGCCGAGATCCCATTCATACAGGGCAGTCCAGCATGGGGCTTCGGAGCCAGACAACACACAATCCAACTCAGCTCTCCACTCAATAGCTGAAAGAACCTGGGCATGTTATTTCTAAGTTTGAGCTACCTCATTTTTTAAATGAGGGTAATAGAAGTATCTCTCCCATAGGATTCTTAATGAAGATTAAATAAGTTCATCCACATAAAGCATTTAGAACTGTGCCTGGCACATACCAAGGGCTGTATTAATGTGAGCTCCTAGGACTCTTATTATTAATATATTGCCTCTGAAATGCTTCTCAGCCTCCAGCAGCATCTTGAGCATTTCCAGGCGTAGCAACAAGGCAGTGAAAAATCAGGAGGGATCAAGGTAAATGTGTGAGGGTGGCAAAGCTGGAAGGGGGTGGAGAGGCAGCTAGCAACACAGCAATTCATCTACTTATTAAAAATTGTTGTTATGTTTCTGTACAAGGCTATAAGACTTGTGTTTGAATTACAGCAGTGGTTCTCAACTGCAGTGGGCGGGGGGAGAAGATTTTGTCACCCCTAGGGACACTTAGTAATCCCTGGAGACATTTCTGGTTGTCATAAGTAGGGGTTGCTCCTGGCATCTAATTCTAGGATGCACAGGACAGTCCCCACAACAAAGAATTATCTAGCCCAAAATGTCAGTAGTGCCAAGAAATTCTGAATTATAGCATGGTGTAGAGTTATCTTAATAAGGCTTGACACATTTTTTCCAAATTTCGGAAAGGCAATAGTATGGAAGATTCTGGCACTTGATGGGAGCTGAGAAAGGGTGACCTCTAAAACTCCTCTAACTCTAAAGCTTAATTAATGTATGCAGCTGAGCTTCAACCTCAAACTTAAGTCAATAGTGCATTTTACTCTTTTCCCCTTTGCCTATTTCCTTTCCCTAATGACAAACTGAATTTTTAAGGAAGATGGTTAAATATCAGAAAGTTATCATCAGGCATTAGGTGAAGGGCTTCTTGCTAAAACAAACAACCTCGATGGCAATCAAAGAATTTTAGAGTTAGGAGAATACTTTAAAAATGATCTAGCAACTCGATTCTAGTTGAAATCATTCATCACATTTCATAGGTGAATAAACTGTGATTTCGAAAGGCAAAGAGACTTGACCTAGGTCACATAATGCTACAACCATCATCCAGATTCTTCTTCCAAAGAACTTAGTTAACTTCTTAGTCAGACAGTGACAATATTAAGGGTCTCCTCTCCATGCATTTTCTTCACGTTTTCCGTGATCACAGTCTATATCTGCTCCTATCTCTGAAAACCCTGAATATGCATCTCACCTGATAAGGTGGTAACAGCGGGAATAAAAAGGAAAGAAAAATTAAAGATTTATTGAGGAAAAACAGACAAAACCTGCCTACTGATGAAGCTGTGGCCGCTACTGATGAAGGAAGAGGAAGAATAAAAAGGCGACTTCAGTCCCCAGTCCGGGTGCCTCAGAGGATGGTGGTGATCAGGAAGTGATGGAAGAATCAGGCAGCGATTTGGGGTCGCGGGTTCTTTATGTTGGGTGTCAGGTGCTGTCTGTTAATCTGTGAAGTTGTGGAGGGAGATGGGGGATAACAGACTGAGGGCGGCCCAGGAGAATAAGTGCAGAAGAAAACACATTGGACATGTTGGCTACAAGGCTCCTGTAGCCCCCAGAAGGCCAAGCAGAGCGAAATCCACATAGCTCAGAGGAACCAGCAGCACTACTGCGCTCTGGGCCCTGGGACCTCCTTCTGCTCATTATGGGCTGTCCTCAACACTCCCCGAAGCGCCTGCTAGCTTTGATGTGCTACCACTCTCCTAGAGTTGAAATGATGGTTGTCGCTCTACTGTATAATAATAATTATAATAAACATTTCCCAAGGGGGGAAGGATGCAAACATAAGAGAGAATTTAGGATAAGAATACATGAGGTAAATAAACATAAGATTAAAAAATGACAAGAATGCTGCAAAACCTGTTTACTTTTTACTAATATTTCTTCCCACACCCATGTATCTCCTGAGTGAGTGCTCCCTCTCAGAACTCTGTGGGTCTCCTCCCCTGTCCTGACTTTCTCCTTGTTTCTGGGGCACCGCATCTGTCACCAGTGTCCTTTTCCTTTACCACCTGTGCTCACCAGCAGCACACAGCAACTTCTCCCTTGGTGGCTGATGCTTAAGCTCCATTCAGAGGACGAGGCAAACATCAACTTCCCACCGGGGTCACCCTCAGCTTTACAGCCCAGCAATAGAAGACAGCGAAGGCCGATTTACACCAGTGTCCTTCCATCAAAAGCCATCTTTGGTTCAGGCCAAACCTGTACCCTAAGAAACATTTTTTCTTCATCTTGATGGACCAAATGGGAATCAAACCAAGATTTTCTACTAACATTGAACTCTAGGAAGGCGAGCTCGCACCTCTGACTTTTTCACCACTGCCAGCTGCCACTTCTCTGTGTCAACAGCCTCGTCTTCCAAAGGCAACTAACAGCACAGTGCCACACGCAGGGTAGCGAGCTGGGAGGAAATGCATCTTCAGCTGGGTTTGGGATTCCGTGACAGGCAACTGCAAGATGATTGCTAGTCCTGGCAGTGACCGTGAAAGCTTCATGCAGCACAGCGGTACCCACACGTTCACGGCCAGGTACACGCACAGGTAGACACTCAAGACACACTATCTTGTCTCTCTCTCTCACACACACACATACACACAGCACACACATCACACGCTCTGTTACACATCCTGGACCATCCATAGCGTCCACACATGCATCGGGTTACACACACGGCTATGGTTGCTCAGCCTGTGTGTTCTCTCTCTCTCTCTCTCTCCCCACACACACAACCTCATACAGTCAGTGAACACACATGCAGTTTCGCAAGTACTTACATACACAAGCGCAGGGCACCAGCCCCAAACCTGCAGTGGTCCCAGGCTGGGAACCCGTCCTACACGACCAGCCAGCCCACCTACACCCGGAGCCACCAGGCAGCCCACCCTTCGGCAAAGACGGGTCTTCTGAGTCCCCAGCCCATTAGCCCCCTGCCCCGTCGTGCCGCCCCGCCCCCGCCGCGTCCCCCCTGACACACGTGGGCTCCCGGGCTCCTGACCCCTGGGCACACTTGCCGCACCTACCCGCTGCCCGAGGCGAGGGAGCGAGGCGCCCTGGCTGGTTGGAGCGGCCACCTCCAGCCGCGGAGCCGAGCTTCTGCCGCCGCCGCCGCCGCCGCCGCTGCCGGCGCCCTCCCCGCCGCCCCCTCGGGTGCCGGCTCCAGCCCCCGCGCTGGGGGACCGGCGGGCACGAGGCGCGCGAGCGGCGCGGGCCGGGGCTGCGGGCGCAGGACCCCAGCCCGGCTCACCTGGGGGCGCCGTGCATCGTCCTTCTCCCCGACCGAGCCGGACTGCGCGGGCTCAACAGTCCCCCATCCGGGCGGTCCCCGCTGCCCTGCCCGCTGCCGCCCCCGCCGGGCGCCGAGGACGGCGGGGGTGCAGCCCTGGCAGCCGGCGCGCAGGAGAGTGGGCGCAGAGGCGGGCTGCAGGGATCTCGCCCACTCTGGGCTGGCCAGCATGCGCCCTCCCTGGCCAGAGCGCTGCCCATCCGATGGAGGCGGGCAGGGAGCCCCGGCTCGCTGCAGGCTCCTGGGTGACCTTGGGCAAGTTGGTTAACCTGCGAAACCCCACTTCCTCTATTCAAAGACAATATAATATTAATAAATATGAAAGGGTTTGTGGTGTCTGTGCCAGGGGAAACCCCACTCCTCTATAGCTTACTTCCTCCTTCTGCCTCTGCCTCCACCAGGGCAGGTTAGTTTGGGAGCAAGGTTCAGAGTGAGCTCCCTAGCGCCCAAGTTTTCCAGAAGCAATGTTTCCATTTGCCTGAAGTCTTCCTCAGGGATCCTGCCCGTATTTGTTAGTCCACTATTTCCTTTCCTGCCCCAGAATCAGCCTGTGCTCCCAGCTTTGACCACCTGTGACCTTGAGCCTGCGATGACGCTGGAGCCAAGCCTCAACGCTCCCATCTGTAAAATGGGTGTCAACTCGCAGTTGTGTTGCCGCTTACGAAAGCTCCCGTGTGTCACTTAGTAAGTTGCTGTGTCTGTGAGGAACTGTGACAGAGTAACAAACATTTTTCCTCAACACATCTGACAAAGGCCTCAAATTCCAAGGATAAAACAATTCAAGAGTTAAGTCGTGTTGGGAAAGGGTGAGGGAGGACAGAGGCTTCCTTCACTGAGACGGGTCAGGGGGCCACAGGCGAATGGTTTGCCCCTCAAGGAGCGCTAAGGACTCCCGGAGGCCAAACAGCACAGACAGGCTGTGGACAGTGACTAACTTCTGAAAGCAAATAAATCTTCCCAGGCTTAACAATTATTAACTTACAATTGTGAGCACAATTCAAGTGAACTGGAAATTTAAATTGATGAACTTGTTCATGCCAAAAGCCTCTGAGTTGGTCCCTTTCTCAGTTTCTCTGTTGAAATTCCTGTCTCTCATTCCCCCTTCCTTTTGCCAGGCTCCAGTCATTCTTCCTCGTGGTCTATTTTTCTTCCCCATCTTACTCATACTCTTTCTCTCTTCCCTCCCTCTCTTCCCATCTCAGACTCCCCATCCGATGTATCTCTGCTTTCCTGTCTTGTCTCTGTCTCATCTCTCACTCTCAGCCATTTCCACCTATTACTCCTCTCCCTGGCGTGTATGTACCCTGAATCCGTATGCGTCCCATACCTCAGTTAAATGGCACCGTTATCCTCACACTCATAGATGCTCAAAGCCGGAATCACCTTCGACACCTCCACCTCTGTTCCCCTCCTCCCTCTCTCCACTCACCCATTCACCAGTTCCCGGGGAGTCTATCCCCACTCTGTCATTTGCATCTGTCCCTTCCTTCTTATTTCCACTGGACCTAATCATATTTTTTTCTGAAATCATCAAAGGTATTCTAACTGGTCTCTTTCCCTCCAGTCCATCCTCCTCACTGATGTCAGCATAGTCTTCCTCAGGCAGATCCCCAACAGTGTCACTCTTTGCTCTAAAACCCTAACGCTCATGGGCTTTGAGAAGCAAAAAACAGCTCCCCAAAGATATCCATGTCCTCATCCCAAGAATCTGTGACTGTGTTACCTTACATAGCAAAAAGGATGCTGCAGATGTGATTAAGAACCTTGAGACAGGGAGATTACTGTGGATTATACAGGTGAGCCCTTAAAAGGTCCTTGAAAATAGAAGAGAGAGGCAGGGAGGAGAAGGTCAAAGTGGTAGGACATGAGAGGGACTTGACCAGCTGCTGCTGGCTTTGAAGAGGGGGTCATGAGCCAAGGAATGCAGATGGTCTCTAGGAGCCGGGGAAGGCAAGGCAACAGATTCTCCCCTGAGTCTCCAGAAAGGAATGCAGCGCCCCAGACACCTTGAGTTTAGTGTAGTGAGATCTACGTCAGATTTCTGATCCAGAGAATTGTAAGATAATAAATTTGTGTTGTTTTAAGCCACCAAGTGGTCATTTGTTGCAGCAGCAAAAGATAACTGATACAAGGCCTCTCTTTTACTTACGGAGTTGCACACAAATGCCTTACGTTCTTATTAACAGCAATCAAGCTAGCCCAGACTTTCAGCCATCACACTATATCCAAACCTTGCATTTCAAGCAGTCTGTTCTCCGAACTTCTTGTCTTTTCTCCTCTGTGCCAGTGCCCACAATGCTGTCTTCTCCAGAATGCCCCCTCCGACGATGCCAGTCCTACCACCCATCAATGCCCATTGACTCCTTGGAGTTGTTCCTGATCTCTCCTGCCTTTGGTTCCCCAGAATCCTTTGTTTGTATTTATCAAGGCATATCTCATATTCCCATTTTAAATGGTGCTTTCTAATGGGGGAGCAGGGAACAAAAGGACTTTAAATGAATAGGTTAAAAATGCTCCTGGCTCTCTGGTCCCCAAACATTGTGTTCATACCTCTCCTGTAGCAGGGACTGCAGCACTGTATTGTTTACGAGGTGTTTAGGGGTCGGCATGGCCCACTGGACTGAGTGCCTCAAAGCTGGAGACCAGATCTTACCTCCCTTTATAAGCCCCAGCCCCTAGAATCATGCCAACACACAGTAGGGACTTTATAAATGTTTTTGAATAAATGGATGAAGAAAGCAGGTGCGATTTCTGGTTATATTGAACAGACAAGGCTATTAATAAAATTTTCTTGCACCATCTGTTTCTATTTAGTTGAGCCGCTCAATGGCAGCATCTCAATTAATGCAATGCGGTTTTAAATAGGGCTGCCGTGGTGGTACCTTGAAGCATAGGATTTTCTTTGTTTTTGTTTTTGTTTTGCTTTGTTTTTGCTAAAGAAGAGACCTACAATAAAAGGGTTAGTCTCTTTTAATAAGGGCTATTCTTGTGAGTAAAAGCATCGTAAACATCCAAGTTCTTTGTCCCAATAATTCTACTTCTTGAAATATGTCCTAAGGGTAATTAAGCATATGCACACAAGGATTTACCTAAGAGAATGTTCACTGAAGAATCTTTTCTAACAGTGAATAATTGGAAAGAACCCAAACATCTAACAATAAGGGATTAGCTACACAAACTATATCATCCCTCCCATGAGACACCACTCAAGTATTAAACAATGATTTTGTCCATAGATATTATATAGAAAAATGTTTATGAACATATTTATATTCTTTTTTATGCTTATATAAATTTTCTAACTACCATATAATAAACATATATTTAAAAGTTAGTTTTAATTATTTTTGGAAAACAGTTGTGTCTCCAAAAGACAGCTATATAAAACTTTAATATTTATCCAAGTTTCAAGAAAACCCATCTGCACATGAGATTCAGTTCTTCGATTATGACAAAAGAAGTGAAAAGTCATAAAAGGCTTGAAATATAAGATAGGGCTATCTTCATTCCATTAATTCATTCACTGTAGGAACATTTATTGTACCATCTCAATTAAGGCCTTTGATAGCAAACAACAGAAGCATACTCTAGCTACCTTAGGAAAAAGAAAAGTATTGGAATGATAGGGACTCACAGCATCACTGAGATGCTAGAAGCCAGGCTTGGAGAAGCAGGTTACCTAGAGAACTCCCAAAAAGCAGAAAGTGCAGCCGCTGGCTCACAGATGAACTCAATCAAGACTCTGCACCATCCTTCCTGACATGGCCAATGGCCTCCACCAGTTCTCGGTTCCTGTGTGGGTCACTGTCCCAAATTCAAAGTCCCTGGAGAACACACCAGATGGCCAAGGTTAGCTATGTGTCTTCCTCATCCTTAGTTCTGAATCAAAGAGGAGGGGGTAGAGGCCCTGGTCTTGCCACCACGACTACCCACAATGGGGAAGATATTACCTCCCCAGGAAACTGGGAGTGCTGTTAGGAAGCTAACAAGGAAGCTGGCAGCCTAGAAACACTAAGCCCCGCCCCCTCACATAACCCTGGAATGTGCCAGACTCTGTGCCGCTCAGGCTACAGGCCCAGCTTCCCTGCCAGAGCCCCCCAGTGTGACTGGCCACCAGGCCAGAAACACTACTCAGAAGAGATGGGGGTCTTTGACTCTATTCTTTCATTTATAAGCTTGAATATGTTAAGGTTTTCTGTTGCTAATTTCTTCTCATCCACAGAAACAAATACTATTTTTCCATTTTGGTTGTGCACACTTTGCTCAACTGGTACAAATATCCTGTTATGAACTTACTGCACAGCAGCCTGCCAAACAGACTGGAGCTTATTATCAGCACCACACCAGGGGGGTTATCTTAAAAGTCTCAAAGCTTGTTTTAAGTTTATTTTATTTAGGGTGCCTGAGCTACAGAAGAGAGCTGTGTGTGTGAGAGAGAGAGAGAAACAGACAGAGAGAGAGAGAAACAGAGAGAGAGAGAAGACACAGAGAGAGAGAGTAGGCAGAGAACAAAGAGAAAGGAACAAAGAAGATGGAAATTAAATTCCAAATTCAGATTGTTGAAATAAATCAGTGCTTCTCTTGAACTCACAAACTTGAAGCCTGCATACCTTCCATCCACTTAAGAGCTGCTAAAAATTTAAACAGTTAGACAAAGAGTTTTAATGCAGCTGCAAAGGCACAGAAACCAAACTGTGAATTCCTCTCCTATAATAAACTCCACAGAATAAATAAGATCCTAGAACAAGACACTGTGTCATACATGGGCACATGGGTCATCCACAGCTGTCTCAGTTTATCTTACAATCATTGTATGTCAGGAAACAACTTCCAGCAAAACCTCCTCCAAATAAAGTTGTAAGTGGAGAAATTTTCGCACTTTATCATTTCTAAGAGTCAAATCCAGCGCAGAGGGCCGCATTATACATCTTTATTTCGCTACATGTCCTGGAGTGTACGATCATCTCCCACTCCCCGTAACCCGAATCAGACCCAATGAGTGAGGCTTGGTGCTCAGACTCCTCTCCCTGAGCCTCCAGGGTGTCTGCACCCTGCTTCCTCTCCCACCCTGGTTCACAGCGCTCTCCTCGCCTGCTGTGCTCACGCCATGCTGGCCTTTAGGTTTCTAGTTACACACAGCTCGCTCTGGTCTCAGGACCTTGGCATTTACTGTTTCCTGGACCTGAAGTGCTTTCCCTCTGGGTCAGCTTAAATATCTCTTTTGACAGAGAGGTTTCCCTGGACCGCCAATTCCCCCACCGCTATTATTTTCTGTCCTAGCCCTCTGTTCCCATCACTCATGTCTCTTATCCCACTCTATACCTAAGTCATTGATGTATTTTTCACTTACTTTCTCTCTGCCACCCACACTGAAACGTAAGCTGCAAAGAGACAACATCCTTCGCGATGAATCTGGCTTAGAATGGACACTCGGTAGGAGTTGAGTGGGTAGAATATGAACACGCTGACAACTGAATTTGTCTTTAGAGCATCTGGCCTCCCCAGGGGGTCACAGTTGCCCAGGAACCAAGGACCCTCGGAGGCCAAAGGAAACTGCATCCGTGTGGATGGAAGGGTGATGGCTCATTTCTATGAGAGGATGTGGCTCAGGAAGAAACAGACTCGTGTGCGGGAGGAATTGCAAAACAGAACAGGTGGATCGGATTCAATGACATCATATATCTGCAACTGCAGAATGAATGAGGAGCCAGAGAAGGAGGAGAGAGGCTCCAGGCTGCCTCTAAAGAGTAAACAGCTGCCCAGAAGTCAGTCTACTACAAGAGGAATTAACAGAATTGAGCAAGAGAGCATGAGATCACATCAGTTCAAGATAGGGTGTTTTTGATCACTTCCTATCTGGCAAAGTCTGCGTTAACCTGCTGTTTGAACCCTGAAAAGCCGTCTGCCTGAAGCCGCAGAGAATAAGGGCAGATAAAGGCGGCAAAGCAGAGTTATCGCAGCCCTGATAAGCGCCTCCTGGCCCCTTTCAGTGCTGGCTGCTCTTTGTCCTCTAGTCTTCCCGATATTGTTTGGCTTAATCTATCTACGTTTGAAAAGGCCGTTAACTAATTAATGTTTTATTATCAATAAAAATCAAATAAATGAAACCTAGAAAATAAACTCTTCCAAGTCAGTTCTTTCAGACAGGGGCAGCCAAATCAACGGGACGGAACATCACGAGTGTGACACACCAGGAAAAAACCCGACATGACTGGAATTTTACCATTTATTTCTAAATTTATGTGTAGCAAAATTCACTGTTTTTTTGGTGCACAGTTCTATGAGTTTTAACAGATTTATAGGGTTATGAAACCACTGCCACATTCAGGATACAGCAAAAGTGAACTTTAACATGGACAAATGTATTTAAGGATGAATTTCAAATAATGTATTTAATGGGGTATCATTGAACAAGTCCCTCCTTGGTACTGCCCAATGCCCCTTCCTTACATTGGTTGGCTTCATTTAGAAACCTAGAAGCTTTTGTGCTTTAACTAGGAAAGGAAGCTCTGAGGAGGGTGCTTCTTAGTTGGGGACAAAAGTGGGCAGATAGGGAACGGCCTCTGGCCCCAGAACATCCCTCGGACTTGTTTGAGGTATCAAGAGAAGCAGTTAGAAGCAAAAATCAACAGGAGTACTCAAGAGGGGCTCAGGGCACAAGTCAAGACTCTGTGTTCAGGGCTAGACTCAGGGAGGAAGCCCTGTCCTTGAGCTTGAGGGGCAGGTCTTCGGGCCACCCCCAGCTGGACTCCTTGACACAGACACTGGTGCTCCTATGACGGGCAGGGGAGCAGGGATCCACCTGCAGGCGGCGCTGTGGGCAGTGGCGATGTTCAGAGCAGAAATGGGAAAGGTGAGGGCAGCTGACGTATTTGGATTGTGGGTGCATGTGGATCCTTCTAGCAGGAACTTACAATAGGAGGGTTAGTGGATGATCCAAACTAGCATTCAATATTGAAAGAAGGGCAACCTGGGTAGCTAGGGGCTTGGAAAGTGTTTGTTCCATAAATGTTTCACTAATTTTCTGCATGGCAAGCCTCGTGCTCAACCCTGAAGAACATGGTGAATAAGAAGATGGGACCCTTTTTTCAAAGCACTCAGAGCCAACTAAAGGAGATAGGGGTGGTCACAGACAATTTCAACATACTGCGATGGTTAATCATGTAAGCAGAGGTGGCAAGTGGAGCTCATTATTATTATTGTCATTATTTTATTATTACCTAGCAAACATTTATTGAGCACATAGTATTTACTAGGTCACTGTGAGAAGCACTTTTCCTGCATTATCTTATTTAGCCTCATAGCAACTCTATGAAGAAGACTCTATGACTGTTACAACTTTACAAAAGAAAAAGAAACAAAGCACAGAAAGATAAAGGAACTTGATATTGAGATGACATGACCAGAAAGGAGCACAGCCAAGATTAGAATTCAGGCTAACATTAAAGCTTTTGCTGTGAGCAACCACGAAATAAAAGTCATAACAATAACAACGATGCAAAAACAACGTTAATGGTTGATTGCGTTAAATGTATTGGGCACTTAACCATCTCAGACAATTTGGAGAGCTATTATGCAGAGGAAAACAATACAATCAGGCTGGATTTCTGCTGCATGCGAATGTGGAACAGGGGCCAGGATATTACAGAGAAACGGAATTCGGCTCAGTGGAAGATTGTCTCAACATTTGGTCTAGCACTGTAGGTACCAAAGCACAGGCTGGATGCCATCTGGCGGGAATGCCGAAGCAGGAACCCCTGTTCCAGGTGTGAGGTTCAACATCACCTCTGCTGCTCCCCCAACTCACTGATTCTCTGATGCTAAGATTTGAAAAGCTCAGTCTCTTTTGCCAGCTCCTTCTCCAGGTAGCACTTAAATGTCAAAGCCCTTCCTCTCCTCTTTTTACTCTCTGTAGTTCCCCGTGCTATTTCATCCATAAGCCTCTCTTTAATCATCATTTGTATGCTAACAAGTCCTAAATTTTGTACCTCAGCCCAGAATTCTTTTCTGAGCCCCAGATCTACCTCTTGGAAGTAAGTTATCCATGTCACTGGTCTCAGGAGTACTTGGTCTAATTTGGCCTGGATGACCATGGAAGAAAGGTCTCTTCAAAGGGCAAAGGAAATGATAAGAGATAAATCAGTTGGACTGAGATCTTGGAAAACTTACAGAAATTGTAACGGTATTTGGTAGTGGTGAGAAACAGCGAAGCCATTTGAACTGGAGTGGTGCAGACGTATGTCTCTGACCACCTAGAAGGGAAGTATAAACATCTGGGCCCTTGGGGAACACTATATATGATGTCATAGTGATTTAAATGCTGTTTTTTGATTTTAAACTTTTAGAATCAACCTATGGATATCTGAAAAGACTTAACCAGTGTAACAGAACAGAATGTATATTTCTCAATCTCGGCATTATAAAAATACAACTGGCAAAGTAATTAATTAGGAAGTAGGGGTGGGAAGGTGTCATGAATTGATGAAGAAACTTTAATGTCCTCATTATACAAAATGGGAGTCAATAACCATCCCCTGTGGTTAAAGGAATAAGCAATAAATTAAAGGATTCATTGTGCTATTTAAAGTTGCAGAGGTGACTACAGAAGGAAATAATATGATATTAGGAGGTCACTAAACAACAAGTGAATAAATAGCTATGTAAGCGTATTACATAGAAAGAGGGACGTAATTTCCAGAAGAGCTGTAGTGAGCATTGGTTTCTCTAGGTAACTGCACCCATTTTTATGTGCAGTAATCTTATCTCCTCCATCCAACCAATCTATGTTGTAGGGAAGCTAAACTCATTTCCAGTCCTAGGGATGACCTTGACTGACCTCAACCCATCAGTATATTTTGTCTACCCAATCATAATGATTGATTCAGGCATAAGCAAGCAGTCCAGTTGGGCCAATGATACACAAAGAGCCTTTGTTCAGGATTCTGGGAAGAAAATATTCTTACCCTCCTGTGAGAGGTCTCAGAAAGTATGTCTCCCTCCTCCTCTGAACCGTGAGGGATAAGGATGCTCTATCATGAAATGCTACAGCCATCCTAGAAAGAGCCAGCCTAGAGGTAAAAACAGCACATGAGGACACTGAACCAGAGAATCTCTGAAAAATGGAACCTAAGTCCTGATAATGTTGTCATAAGCTGGATCAAACTGTACCTGAAGCTATAGACAACTCCTGAACTGTTCAGTTATGTAAAACAATATATTGCCTACCCAATCTTCTTCCTTTTATTCCACGATACCAGCACTTGGCTGAGCTCTGGCCAATGAAATTGAAGCAGGTTTGCTGTATAGACCTCCCAGGAAGACTCCTTCAAGGTTCCTGACGAGGCTAGAGCATGCCATCTTTCCTCTGCTTCCTTGCTCCTTCCTGCTGTGTAGCACCAGGAGTCCCAGCAGCAGCATTTTAAAACCTTGAAAAGGGAGGCCACGAGGGAGAAGGAATCAGCCAGAGCCCGGGGCCCTGACAGAGCTCACATGGCAAAGACCGACTAGACATCTTCAGGATGCTTCTGCCTGAGAAAAACCAACGAGAAAGTGTTTAAGCTACTATTAATTTACATTTTCCATTATATGCAGCAAACCTGCTCCTGACTAATACAGCTGATTTTTCTGTAATTTTCAAAATTGAACAGTCATGACAGATGCACTCAACCAAAAAGTTCTCTCCTCTGGAGATAACAGATTCTTGGGTGGTAAACCAAGAGACAGATGACTCTTTGTGTTTTCCTATAAGCACTGAATTACTAGGTTAAAAAAAAAAAAAAAACTTTGATGTGAAGAATAAAATATGAAGAAAATGTAATTAGGCATGAAAAAGCCCCAAAGTAAAGAGGAAAACATCAAAATACATGGTTTGCAGTAACTGCAGGCCTACCACAAATAGGAGATTAATGTTGTAAAAGAACCCTGGACACTTCTCTAAGGGCAATTTTAAATTATGGACAGCATCACTGGAAAGCATAGTGTTAAGTGCACAGACACATCCAAATGTGGTCTCATAGACTATTTAAATAATATGGAGAAATATTCACAAAATGTTATTAAGAGAAAAAAGTGGAATGCCTAACAGCACATTTACCGGCATCCCAATTGTAGAAATGCTATAGTACAGAATTAAAAATCTATGTGGAATTTCATAAAATATTAGCAGTGATTATCTAATAGTTTGGGCAGAATCAGAGTCAATACTTGCTTTTTCTTATTTATACATTTCAGTATTTGTCATTTCAATTTGTCAAAATCTCTACATTGATTATGTTTTACTTGATAATCAGAAAAAAGAAATATATTTTCTTTAAAATGTTTTTTTAAATATTTTCTAATTGAAAAAAAAATCCTAGACGTTGACAACATAGCTATTTGGGAGCCCAGGCTGGCGTCAGCTCTGTTGAGGGGAGACCAGAACAGGGGCTGTCACCACATCTGGGCTGAGAGCAATGGGAAACGGAGCAGCAGCCTGGCTCCAGGTAAAAGCTGGACTGGCCACACAGTGCTCCAGTGCTCCCAAGGGCCACACTCTCAGGGCTCAGAGCAGCAGGTGGAGCCTGAGACCAAATCTGCTAAGGCTGAGAGTGTGTCCCACACTTCTGTACCCATAGGAACTCACCTCCGTGCATGGTGACTGGACTGCAGGCACCCAGGTTTTGCTCCAGTTTCTTCCATCCTCTATCCTGGGATGAACCCAGGAAAGTGGAGCGGAGAAAATGGAGGCGCATGTGATAGGGCACAAGGTGACAATACTCAGGGGGAGTGCCCTTCTGCACACTCAGGTGGTAACAAAGCCAGGCTTTGTGCGAGCTTTACAACTTCCAGTATCTTTCTGATCCAGAAGGCAGCCTGGGTCATAAAGTGCCCTGAGGAGAGAAAATGCAAGAAGGTACAAAGTTGATGTAGATAAAGTCTCTCATGTTGGCACCAGTAAATATAATAAATTCCAGATTAAGAACATGAAGTCAAAGAGACACCTTTGAAATGAGTTAGCCAATTAGCCTTTAAAAACAAAGAAAAAAGTCATGATCTCAGAGGAGAGAAAAAGCAAAATCAAACAAAAAGGTAAACATTTACTTGGAAAATAAACTGGAAATTTGATGGCCCTTCTCTGAGCTTCAGCTTATAGCTTTAAAAAATGAGATAGTTTGACAAACTCAATGGTTTTAAAACACAGGAAATACATGCAGTGAAATTGCTAGAGAGCAGGACTGCAATGTAAGAGTCACACTAGTTCATTAACAGGTTAGATCTCTTCTTTGTATTTGCTCCATGAAGTTTAAAACAGAGATACTTTAAAAGCAACAATTTGCCATCCCAGCTTCCAATTCTTTTCCGTTCAAGTACCCCAAATATCTGTTTCAAAACTTCTCCCTAGCTCAAGACTTCTTTTTACTCAGCCATGTTGTCTACTGCTAGGACCCACCGGATCTACTAGGACCCACCGGATCAAGAGGTTCTGGAAACTTTTTCAACATTCCTTTTCCTCCTAGGCTCTTTCTCCTCCTTTTTCTAATAATAGCAAGAGTGATAATGAAAATAATAATAAGATAAAATGTAAAATATTCATCTGACCCCTTAAGGATAAAACCCATAATGCTCCTGGGCATTTATTTATTTTTTTTAAATGAGCAAATATGTAAAATTTCTGAGTTGCTTAAGGACAGGGATGGTCTCTTAATTCATCTTTGATTCCTCAGCACCTGGGACAGCATCTGGCACATAGAGGACACCCAATTACTATTCTAAGAGTAAATGAATGAGCTCGTAAATTCAAGCCCAGCAAAGGCAAATACTCACACCCTGCTATCACAAACATCCCCTTAAGGACCTTCATATGTGATAGACCCATACACAACTAATGTTATCTACTCGAGGGACTGGGAGGCTGAGAGTATAGTGGAGTGACATGCATTTTCACTTGCAAAAGTTCAATTTTACATGTTTGTCAAAACATATATAAAGAAAAATTATTAAACAAGTAGTGACAATTCTGTCCTCCATTTCACTCAGTATCTATAAAACCTAGAGTTAGCTTATGGGAGAAGTAAATTTCATTTCCCAGTTTTCATGCACCTCTCCTGAAAGGAACATCTCACAGTGCTAAGGGTGATTTGGGGGTCTCAGGTAATGCACTTTTCATATAACATGCCCCCTAAATACAAACAAGCAATATCATCTGATGCTCGACTAAAGAGGCAGCAATCGGTTCTAAGCTGGAAAAGAAATCAAGTTGGCTAAATTGGATTGATTCTAAAATGGCATAATGGCTTTCAGTGCTGTCCTTTCTAAGGAAATTTATTGACACTGTAATTTCTGTCCATATGTTATTTTTATCTTTCAACTAACTTTTGGGATCAGGTCTGAGATGCAACTGCACTGTAAATATCTGAGAGTCTAGGGAGAGTGATTTTCTGTATGTGTGTGTTGACATGACAGGAATATATTGTTGGGCAGAAAGAAAAGTCACTTTTCATCACAGAGCTTCACATTTTGCCACTTTCCTCTGCCTTTGTAGTTAAGAAAATAGATTTTGCTGTAATGGTAGAGGTCCCTGCTCCAGGGAAATGACTTTTTCCATTTAATAGTGTATAAGTTTATTTCAAAGAGAAAATGATATCTAAATTCAGAAAAAGGGTCATTGAAGTATAAGTCCATGGTACTGTGGCTACGAGAAAGGTGAATTCAGTGGGAGAGAATCAGGGAGCCACACACAGGCATCTATGTCTTGGGAAGTGATTGCATATTCCATCATTTATAGGAATTGATGCTATGCAGGGTATCTGAACTACTAGCTATGTAACACTGGACAAACTACTTCACCTCGATAGACCTCATCTCTAAAATGGGCAAAACTATGGTACCTACCTCATAGGACTGTGGTGAGGATTAAATGAGATAACACATGTAAAGTGCTAGGGCACATGGTCAGGCAGGAAAACGCACTTAATAAACATTAGTTATTATTATCACTTCTTCATTCATAAAACGAAGCATGGAATTAGACGGTTCCTCCCAGTTTTGATATTCTAGCACAGCACTGCCCAACAGAAATATGCATGCTACATGTGTAATTCTAACTTTTCTAGTAGACACATTTTATAAAGTAAAAAGAAAAGGGTAAGTTTCGTTTAACTAACATATTTTATTTAATTATCTACATACAAAATATTATCATTTCAACACATAAAAATCATCAGTGAGGTATTGTGTGCTCTTTTATTTGAATGAAGTCTTTGAAGTTCACTGTATGTTACACACACAAGGCATCTCAATTCAAACTAGCTGCGTTTCTTGTGCCCAAAAGCCACAGATGGCTGTTGGCCACCATATCAAACAGCATTAGAATAACCAGTTTGGTTTTAAATATTTAATTTGCTTTAGCAGAAGGATATCTAAAAAGTAATGCCTCAAAAGCACTTGAAAGTTAAGCACAGAGACCTTGAGTGAGAGATCTAGGCTAGCCATGGAGCTGAAGGAGCTCTCTTCACTGTTCGTGCCATGAGAATGGTGGCCGCCACCACGCCTGACATCTTTGCCAGGGAGCCATCCCTGGGTTAAGGTAGCATTGTCCACAAAGGAATTATAGAAAATATATTACCTTGAATGGACGGTGGATGTCACCATTTGGATCTCTCCATGGACCTATGAGAGGCCAAGAGCAATAACATTATGCTTGTGTCCTTACTAAAACCCAGTTAATTAATAGTGACTGTAGTCTTATATATAACAATAGTTAAAAGTTAATGGGCAAGCAGAGTTGCAATGATCATTAAGGTAATAAAGAATGTAAAGATAGCTTTATGTTATTAGTCGATGAAAGACACTACGCTAGAAATGAATTGTGGAGCAAAAGAGGAAAATTATGCTCGTGTGTGTGTGTGTGTGTGTGTGTGTGTGTGTACACGGGACCAGTGAGCCACGTGATCTGATAAGGAAGCATCGGTTTAACTGTTGCTCCAAGAATCCAAAAAGATTCTGAGAAGACCCACCCTGGAGTAAAGGAAGAACTATCAGATAGAATGGCAGGGCAGGAATTGATAAGATATTATTAATAAACTGTCGCAGCGGCACTTTTGGTTGATCTACCTCAGCCATTCTTTCTAACAAACCTCCTCCCAGCCCTACAAGAGTTCCCTGAAATTAAATGCTTTTCAGGGCTGCACCTCACAGTGGAAGCTGCTCTTTCTCACCCTGTTCATCTATGACACCCAGACTGTGGAAATGAGGTCGTAAAATGACTGCACTTTTGAATCAGTTTATTTTGATGAGTATAATGGAGAGATTAAGAGCTCAGACTTTAATTCTACAAGATCTGGGGGTGGATACGGCTCCCCCATGTACCGTGTGACCTGGAGCCTAACCTCTCCCAGTCTCCACATACCGGTGAAGCGGGAACATAGAGTCACCTCATTCGCAGGAGTGTCGCAAGGCTTAAGTGAAATGGTCCATGCAAACCTCTGGGCTCAGTGGCCGGCACCTCACTATCATCAGCATTTGTAGTAAACTTTCTTTGCAGATTTAGCTTTGTGAAAAGCAGCGTGTTTTTGAGTTGGCAGATCATAACCAAGAAAAGGCATTTGGATGATTTCATACATTTTGCTCTATATTATGCATTTAATTATTTTGGATAGTTGGGGAAAGAATCAATTAAAATGCCAACAAGAAGGACAATGTCTTAAAATGTTGTTGCCATATTTTAAACATAAAAATAGAAGGGAAAAATTGTATCCCAGCTTCATGAGGAGAATCTTTAAGGTAGTGTTATGATCCTACTACGATACACTAGAATTCTTCTGGAGATGGGAATTCAATGGAAGAAAATTAAGTTCTGAGCCTCATTCAAGGGAGGTTAGCTATTAAAAGATTAACATGCTGCCTTACTTATCAGATTGTTCCTGGCACGGAGAAGCTGCTCTGGCCTCCTTTCTCTGGTCCTTAGATGAAGTTAGGGACAGGTGCAGGTGGGCAGCACCAACCACAGGACAAGAGGAGGGGGCAAAAATGAGAAAGTCAATGAAAACATGAACCCTGACAATCTCCAATCTGCAAAGTGGGAGCACTGCACTGATACCTGATTTCCTTCTACTTTTCATATTCCAGGATTCTATGCCTGTAACAAAATTGGGTCCCAACAGTTCTATTAATGAGTATGCAACAAAATTAAAATAATTAGCTTTTGATAGTCCTCCTTCAACCTAGAAGGGGGAGTCTTCCCTATAATTCTTAGGACTGTAGGATTCAGGATCAAGAAGAAATGATGTGAGGGTAAAAAAAAAGGACATGAGGATTTAAGGAGAGACTTAAAGGTCAGAGAAACCAATGGGAGCGCCTGCAGTTGGAGAGGCAGGTGAGAAAAAGCAGGAAAGAGAGTTTGAATGTTCCTGGGAATTATGCTTCATCTTCATGTTGTTGAGACATACAGAAGATTTTGGTCTTTTGAAATGGCTGTAGGTCTCTGAACTGTGTTATTTTGATGAAAACAACATTTCTAGACCAACCAGGTGGGCTGTGGCATTATCAGTGCCCCTGCTGGTTGCAGAGATGCCAACCCTCCACATGGTCAAGGTTATGCCCTTTCAGACTGGTACACCTCTTCCCCCATCCACCCCCGCCACACACACGCCTCCTAAGGAAATCTCTTACATGAGACTATTTTACCCTTTTTAGCTGGGAAAACCCAAGATGACAAATGGGTAGGAATTTCCTTTTCTTCCATATTCACAATTTTATTTAGCTGGAAACACATCCATCCTTCCCAGACATAAGCCACGGACAGACTACGTTTTTTACTTTTCTGAGGTTTAATTCCTCTCTCATGTTTTTCCTTTTTGTGTTTTAAATTTCCTTTATGATTTTGAATTGAAAGAGGAATTTAATTGGCCATAGTTTTCTTCCCACTGTTCCTTCCCCTCTCTCATTTGGCTAACTCCAGGACGATTTAGGCACTGCCTCTCCAGAAAGGTTTCTTGATCTCTCTCTGTAACCCCTTATGCAAAGCCCCACACCTCACTGATCACACTGGGTACTGAAATGATTCATTTATGTGGTGGCCTCTCCTCCATGGTCAGCACTAAATCTCATTCACCTCCTCCTTCACCACGACGCTGAGCACAGCATCTGACATGGAGCCATCTCCAGCGAGCGCTTGCTGTGCCGAACCACCTGATGAACGGCAAATTTTGAAGCCACTCTGGAAGACTCCTTTGTGGTCCGTTTCCCTTTGCTGAAGCCCAAAGGGGTGGGAAAAATAGGGAAAGTCCTTCTCTAGGTTCCCATGGGAACCGAAATAAATGCAGCAACAATTAGAGGAGAGATGATTGCACCAAAAATATCATTTTACAAAGTAAAAGAGTGTCACCACTTCAAGTATTCACATTATACCTGCTGCCCTTTCTTTCCTTTAGGGAAATGTTTAAAACAGCTTTATAAAATTACGGTTCTTTGTTAATTATGAAGGTTATTCATCAATCCTAATTTTACATATATATATGTGTGTGTGTGTGTGTGTGTGTGTGTGTGTGTTTGTGTGTGAGTATCTCACTTCAGCATCTATATCTACCTAAGATCCTCTCTGTTCCTTTCATTTATTTATTTATTTAGTCAATTTTTACTGAGTGCCAACAACAGTGTACCAGACACCAAGCTAAGCTCCAGAGACACAGCCACGATTAAGGGAGCCAAGATATATAGTCTTTATCCCTCATGGAGTACACAGTCTAGCAGGAGAAATAAACAACTTAAAAAGCAAGCAGACAAATCAATGCAGACAAACTGCAGGTGACGGGCAGGACCTAGCAAGGTGCCATGATGGACACTAACAGAGGGGCATCTCCCAGGAAGAGAGGCATCTCCTAAAGGAAGAGAAGGGACCGGTCTGTGAAGAGCTGGAGGAAGACGGTTTCAGGCCAGAGAGATTGCAGGTACAAAGAGCCCAGGGCAGACAGAGTTAGAAGTGTGAGGAACAGAGACAAGGTGCTCGCAGCTACAGCAGAGCTGAACAGGAGGCGATTGACTGCGTATAGTGGGGAGGAGTTTAGAGTTTGCTCAAAGTGCAATGGGAAGTCACGGAAGCATTTTGAGCAGGGATCTGCTATAATTCAATATACATTTCAAAGATCACTGTGGTTGCTCCAAGAGAATAGTTCTGAGGGGGTGAATAAAAAAAAGTGAAAGCCAAGTATGAGATTTTCCGGAAGTTGAGCAAGAGATGACAGTGGTGTAGATAAGCATGGTGGTAGCAGAGACAGGAAGACAAGAATGTGCTCGAGAAACATTTTGAAGGTAGACATGCCAGGACTTCTGGCATCATTTCTCTGCTCGCAGCTGTTGATGGCTCCTCTTCTCCTCAGAGGGTGAGCCAAGGTCCTGCAGAATCTTCCCCTGCCCTCACCGCTCTGCTCTCCTCTCCACTCCTGCCCGTTCATTCTGTTCCCGTCACACCCACCTCCTTCCTGTTCCGTGAACACACAAGCCATGTTCTCAGCTCTTCTGTTCCCTCTGCATGAAATAATTTTCCCCACCATTTTGGATAGCCTCATGGTGCACCCCTTCAACTCTTTAAATCTTTGTTCAAATGCATCTCAACAGTCATGCTTTTTAAAATTGCATGCCCCTACCCCAAAATCCCTATAACCCTTCCTTCCTTAGTGCTCTTCTCAGCACTTAACCACCTTCTAACATGACTGTAATTTAGTTTTATATTTTGTTCATTGTCCAACTCTCTACACCAGAATGGGAGAAGTTCACATGAGAGCCTCATAATGTAGAATAGAGTCTGGTACATAGTAAGAAATCAGCAAATTTTGTTTCATAAATAAAGGGGGTCAAGAAAGGAATTAAGAGTGATTCCCAAGTTTCAGATATAAACAACTGGGTTGTGCTTTTTAATGAGATGAGAAAAACTGGGAGAGAAACCATTTTTATCTCTCTGATAGAATAAAAACAAGCTAAGCCCATTTTATTCTATGATAAAAATCAGTGCTTAAGATAAAATGAGGTTGAACTTGTTTTCTCAGGAATGTGAGAAATATTGATTTTGAGGAAACCGTGAGGGACCTGAGCAGAACAGCAAAGGAGACCGCTGGATGTTCACTTGCTTTCTCCCTCCTCCTTCCCTCCTTCCGTCTCTCCTCCCTCACCACGTGCTCTCACCCTGCACACATCCTTGGGCCCTCCGCATCCTGAAGCAACCTCCACCTTGCTCCACGGTGAGCTCTACATCCTATCTCTCCCCTTGGTGCCTGCCAACACGCTTGCATTTGCTTGTGACTGTCACTGTAATCCAGCTTTGGATTTCCCTACAAACAAAAACAGGGACTTTATCATAGAATAAGGTCCTTCTACTGATTTTGCTCAACCCACCCATCTAAACCACTCATGCACTTACAACTACAAGAACCATGCCCTGGGCTAATAAATCTGGACCCAACGTACACCCCTCTCCACATACTGCTTCAGGCCTTTCCCCGCTTAGTAGGCTCACCTCATTCCTCTCCATCATCTTTTGTAATTGAACTTGGATTTAAGCTGCAGCGACATGGGGTAGCAAGTGTCTTGCCTTTGGACCAAGAAGGCTGCTAGGAAGTCTTAGGTGAATAAAATAAACATGAGCATTTCGTTGCAGAGCTATGAACTAATGATAAAAATGCATCCTTAATTGCTCTCTTCACACTTTCATCCTGACACGAAGCATCCTGCTCTGTGCTGGCCTGTTAGAAGAGAATCTTTTAATTTTCCGTTTGAATAAAATACTGTTGTAGAGAGGATTAAAAGGGCTAATACATGCAGAGCAATTAGGACCGTGCCCAGCATCTAACGGAAGCTTGGTAAATGCTAGCTGCCCTGAACTATAAACGCCCTCTCCCCCTGCCTGCTATCTGGGGCTCGCTCAAAGTCCTCCAAAAGGAGCCTCAAAATCAGTGTGAATCCTTCCCCTTTGAAAGAATTTCATACCTTAGAGCCTATTGATCTTCAGCTGTTTTTAGTCAGAGACTCTTTAAAGGGGCTGATTGTGTGTGTGTGTGTGTGTGTGTGTGTTTTAAATATTGAAAAGTTCAGTTTCACAGAACAGTATGACTGTTAAAACAATAATTATGGATTTTAGTGTTTGTCATGGTTTCCCAACTACAGGCATACAGTGGTAAGTAGAATATGAGGATGCAAGCCCTGAGAATGACCTTAGAGAGCATTTATTCAATTTTTTCATTTTCTTTTTCCTTATAGGAAATTAAGATCGAGAGGGAGCAAAGCAATTTGCCAAGGGTTATATAGAGAGGATGTTGCTGAGCCAGGATGGCCCCAGGGTTTCCAACTCCCAGGTCAGTGTCCTTCAGACTTTCTTCCTTTACTGGCAGGGGATTCCTCATATAGACTTGGGGCCAAATCTCGTTGGGGTCTCATTCCATATAGGGACAGAGAAGAAGGGTCCTCAGCCTATGGAGAACCCAAGGCACAGACAGTACCCCTCACTCATACCAGCCTCTCAGGGCACAGAGAGGGGGCCAGAAACCAATGCAAACTTCCTCATTGTCCATTGGATCCTTGGATTAGTCCAGACTTGACCTAAACCAAATGCCCATTTGCAGAATCAAGAGCAAGGGAAAGATGGAATAGGACCGGGAAAGGGAAGGGTTATGAGTACTCCACATTGTGTTTCTTTCAGGCAAGGACTGTATTTTTGTAATCTTGCATTTCTCAATAAGTATTTGTTGAATAAATGAATAAATTCTCAGCCTTTGTCTGGCATTACATTTAAACAATATGTTAAACATGTACATAGATTCTAAATGACTGTCAGAGCATCATATATAGTTATTAAATATATTAATCTGAAAAATGCAAGAACTAGATGAATTTAATGGCTAAAAAAAAAAAAAAAAAAAACTAGACCAAAACTTGTGCTCTAAGTAAATGCACCTAATGGACTCATTTTCGAGTTCATTTACCTCATCTAATGCAATTTCTGAGTTCTATGTCTGTCTTAAAAGTCTTCTTATTTTGACAATTTTTAGACAACAGATATAGTCACTCTAGTCTTGGAGGAAATACAGAGAATAGTCAAATGATCACACAAACAAACATAATTGTAGTGAGTAGTATGAAATAGGTGAACTGTGCACAACCATGACCTAATTAATAGAGGTCTATCTTTCAGAACATGGGAGGTGATGATCTGTCCTAACTTTTGCTCTTCTCCAGGTTTGAGTTCTGAGTTCAGTTCCAGTTGCCCCTAGTAAGAAATTCTTCTACTGCCTCCACAGTTAGTCTGCTATTTTAGGTGCCATTTTCGTAGGGGCTCTGCAGGAACAAAAACAGACAAAAGGAAACTAGATTTCTTTCACTCATGAAGGATTTATAGAGTCCCTGCTATGTGCCAGGCACTTCACTAAAGCTGGGGACGCAGTAGATGGAGAAAGGAACCTGGCTTCTGCTCTCTTGGGGCTTGCTGTCTTTTAGGAGGGGTGGACGGCAATCACACTATTACACAAATAAAGTTGTAAATACAAACAATAAGTACCAACAAGTAAAGGAAACTGAAAAACATAATGTAATTCCAATTAAGGTTCTTGAAGTGTTTTTCTAAGGATTGAAATTCACATTGATATTTAAAGAATGTGTAATAATTAACACAGCAGAGTGGGGTAATGTCCTGGTATGAATGCCAGAAAAACACTACCATCAGGCAAAGTTGTCCCTGGCAAATCGTGTGACCTGATGATTTAAATGGCGAATGGGAGGGAATTGAGCATTCCAGAATAAAGAGTTAAATTGCAAAGGCCCGTGAGCCAAATCCAGCCCTGCTTCCCATTTTTGTACAGCTGAAAAGACAGGATTGGTTTTTACCTTTTAAATGGAGGAAAAAAAAATCAAAAAACGAATAATATTTCATGACATATGAAAATTATGTGAAACACGGGCAAATTTCAGTGCCCATAACTCAAGTCTCTTCACCATGCAGATGCAGCCACTCCTTTGCGTGCTGCCCTTGGCTCCCTTTGAGACGCAGCTGCAGAATTGAACTTGGCAACACAGCCTTGCAAAGCCTGCAGTATTTGCTATCTGGCCCTTTGTAGAAAAAGTTCACCTGGATTACAAGTTCATCTGGATTACAAGAAAGTGTTTCTTTTGAGAGATAAAATTGTCAGTGTTGAGGTCGCTGCTTAAGGAAAGGGCTTAAATGTTTAGCATAGTGGAATTATATTGGTTCCAAGAAACAGGTCTTGAAAATTTATAAAAGTGATTGACCTGCTCTCTGGCCCCAGGTGTACCTAAGGGATAACTAAGGTTTCAGAGGAAGGCTTCACTTCCTTCCGTGTAATACAGCCACTTCATCCCTACTAAGACAAGGCAGTCGCTTGCAAGGACGGGGAGGATTTGAGTTCCAGTTGCAGTGGCCCATCTATTAAAACAACAACAACAACAATACACACACACAGAAAAAAAAACAGCCTATGGGATCTTTCGTCTTCTGAATCAATAGCGGACACCCAGCATCTGATGACATCAAGGCTGCCAGGGTCTGTGATCCTCATTTCTCTCCTCCTGCTGCACGGATACGGGAAGATTAAAAAGGTGATTGTACTATTCGGCCTGCTGAAATTCTCTCTACCCCTCTCATAGGGTCAGTGGCTCAGAGGCGCGGGGCGTGAGCACTAAAAAGCGTACATGCTTGGCCTGGTTGCCTGTTTTCTCCACGCTAATCTGCCAGCTTGCAGAAGCAGGGCCAAGGCATTTAAAACGGAAAATATGCCTGCTTTGATCTTCCCTTTGGAAGGAACCATGCAAAGAGGGGAAGAGTATTCCAGGCAGAGGGAGCAGCCTGCTTGAAGACTCCAGAGTGAGAAAGAGGTTGACGTGTTCGGGAACAGAATGGAGGCTGGCGTGGCTGAAGCTTAGACAGCAAAGGCAGGGAAGAGTCAGAAAGAGGCTGGAGTCAGACCACGCGGGGCCATGGCAGGATATTGAACATGTTAGGATGATCAGAAACCACAGAAGAGTTTCAGGCTCTGGACTGATGCTGCTGGGAGGTGGAGCCCATCACATTTTCCAGAGACAGCCACACCGAACATCCCATGCCACACGCTCTTCTTTCCATGCGAAGGAGAAACTCCTCCGCTGAGACATGGGGCCTGTGTTTCCTCCCCTTGAAGCTGGCAGAACTGAGACTAGAAGTGATACCAGGTGACTTCCAGGCCACATCACGAGAAGAGATGCAGCTTCCGCCTGGTTCTTTGAGGATGCTTGTTCTCGGAACCCAATCGTCATACTGTGAAGGAACAGAGAGGCCACGTAAAATGTTCCTGCCAACAGCCCCCACCGAGGCCCCACTGGACAGAAGGTGTTAACCTCCAGACAGACGAGGGATAAAGTGTGGAGATAATTCCAATCCCCAGGCATTGAGTCACCTCAAGGCTTCGGTGCTCCCAGCTGAAGTCCAAGACACAGTGAGGCAGAGGCAAGCTTCCCCTGGCATCCTGACCCACAGAATCTGTGAGCATAATACAACGGTTGGTGGCATTTCATCCCACTACTTTGCAGAGGTCCAGGAATTGGGGTACACAGCAACAGATTCCCAGAACAAGAGGCTAAAAACTCCAAAGTCTAGATTTCCTAAAACTTATTCTTTTCAATTCCCTTCTCTTTTTAGTTTTTAGAACATCTACTAGCAATATTTCCCCTTTGGTATTTAACCTGACTCTATACAGGACTCTTTCCAGACCTTACCCAAGGCCTCTCCCCGCCAACCAATTCTGTTGCAATGAACTCAGCTCACAAGTTTAATTCTTTTACAGAACCTCTCCAAACTCAGAGTGTAACCCGAGAGGGCATTTGAACAAGACATTTTAACAGAATTTATAATTTTATCTTGCTTCTCTCCAGAGGCATAGGTCCTTTTAAGGAGTGGGGAGAAGAAACCAGGCAAGCCAAAATCACTGTTAGTAGCTGCAGATGATGAAAAAAGAAAGAAATATTATATGCAAATATAGTTTTACCTAGCTGCAGGAAAACTTGGGAAAAATGAACACCTGTTCCCAAATTGTCACCTTTCTTAACAAACCCTGGCATGCTGGGCAATTCAATCTGCATGCAGATTTGATCAGAACGCTACTTTCTTACTCATCATAAGCTGTTTTCTTGGAAACAGATCCCTCCTGGGAGAGCAGGAAGTTTGACATCAATTTTAAGGTTTCCCCAAGTGCTGGCAGGGACGACTTGCTCCGTGGGTGTCTTCTGCCAGCCACAGACTTCCTTGCCCACGACCTGCCTGGTCTATGCTTCTTACTCAGAGACCACAAGGAGGAGGCTAAGAGAAAGGAAGAATTGTCCCTCCACCCTGCTTCTTGTCCTCCAGCTTTGCCGACTCCTCATGCACAAAGAGAAGTAGATGGAGTGAGCCCTGGGGACCGACTTTTTCCCACCAGAAGGAGTGATCACCTTCAAAGGGGAGAGCAACGTGCTCTGCTTTGCACAGTATCGTCTGCTGCTCCTTTAAGCACTGTTTGATTTAAACACAATAGTGAGCCTTCAGGATGAAATACTTTTCATTTCTAAGAGCAGATCAATTCCCGTTTACTTCTGAAGTTCTGTTTTCACGAAATAACTTATTTCGTGATCTTATGGGATTCTGACTTGTACAGCAGATCTTACTGAGCTGTTGTAGGTTGATGAGGTGTGTCTGTGAACGGGTTTTGGGAAGCCTAAAGAGCCACGTTAAGGGAAGGAGAATCTGGTTGACTCTGTACCACTAAGATTTTTGAGCACGCATCGGGGGCCAGGCCACTGTGCTACGCACTGTTCACCAAGGACTGTAGTTTGTTTAATTCTCCCAACTTTATGAGGTTGGAAATAAAACTGTCACCGTTTTACAGATGAGGAAGCTGAGACTTGGAGACCTAAAGCAACCTTCACAGGGTCACACAGCTGGGCAGTGGCACAGCTGGGATCCAGCCCACGTCAGACAGCTCCAGGGCCGGCACTTACGGGAAGCCACACTTGATGCTGACGTGGAGCCAAGTTTGAGAACTGACGGGTGAAGCTTCCAGGCTTCATTGAGTTCTAATCAGGCAGCAGATCAGCCACACACAATACAGTTGTGCACGAAGTCTGATCTCAGCTGATGAATGATAATCACTGCCCACAATGTTTGCAATTTTTCTTTTTGACTGTCTGGATATCATTGTTTTTAAAAGCCCTTGAATAAGTGCTTAATAACTAAAAATACTCCAGTGAGCTGTGTACTGTAGTCAATAATTTGAACTCACCTAAGAATGGAATGCACAGTGATCATGATATCAAAAGTAAGGCTTCCCAGGATTGGAGCTGGGAGGTCCGGGTTGTCATCCTGTACCCAGATTTGCTGGGCAGCTTTGGGCAAGCCTCCTCCCCACTCTAGACCCTACTATCCCCGTTTGTGAAATGAGTGACTGGTAGCAAGATAATGGCTTTTAAGCTTTACACCTCAGAGATGCTTGTGGGGCCACCTCCAGGAGGTGAGCAGAAGAAGAGTAAGCCAAGTTCAGGTTCTCCATCACCACAGAACCCAGAACACCTCCACTGTTGGCATTTTATATACTGGGGCTCTGGTTACGTTGTCAATTGAAGCACTAGCCCAATGTCGCTTTTGCCTAGCCACCATTCATTCCCTCCCCTCTGCTTTCTTCTCATAGGGGTCCTTAAGTTTTCTTTAGAAAACTACTCTTGTCCCCACTTTTCATGGTTTCAGTAGGGGTATTAGTCAGGGGTCCCAAGCACTGTGGACCTAGTGGTGGGTCCACAGCCTAAGTCAGGGCAAACAGATTCTCTGGGAACACAAGTCCAAAGCATGGGAGCCCAGAACAAAATTGGAGCAGATCCATCTCCCGAAATGACACTTGAAAAGGTTGGTGTTATAGACTGAATCGTTTCCCTCACTCAATTCATGCGTTGAAGCCCTAACCCCTGATGTGATTATGTTTGGAGACAGGGCCTTTAAGAAGGTCTTTAAGGTTACACGGGGTCATGAGAATGGGGCCTTAATCAGTAGGACCAGTGACCTTATACGAAGAGGAAGAGACACCAGGAGTGAGCACCACCGAAGAGGCCACGTGAGGACACAGTGAGAAGACAGCTGTCTGCAAGCCAAGAAGAGAGGCCTCACCAGAAACCAACCCTGCCAGCACCTTGATCTTGGTCTTCTAGACGCCAGAACCGAGAGAAAATAAATCTCTGTTGTTTACCCGCCCCAGTCTGTGGTATTCTGTTATGGCAGCCCTAGCTGACTGATAAAATTGAGCTACAGAGATTGGCTCCCTAGATGTCCAGACCTGCCCTTTCTAAGGCCCGGTATGTCAACTTGCTCTGGGATCTGTGAGTTACCCCAGATCTTCCCAATAAATTTTTCACTGGCAAACATTATACAGAGTGGGTTTTTGTTGCTTATAACCAAATAACTTGGCGCGGTGCTTTGTAGAAGAAAAAAAAAATCAAAACGGCAGCCTAGATGATCCCTAAAATCTCCTCCAATCCTAGAGCTTCATAGTTATCACATCACTATCACCCTAGGATTTAAAGTTGTTTCTCTGCTATAGAAAACTTTCAAACTGAGGCAGCAAAGGAAGAAAATAAATCAGACAATTTGGCATTTATCCTACAAGTGCGGCAAAATGATGTAAGGTATTAAATTATATTTTATTCTACTCTATTTTTACCTTCCATAAACCCCCATGTACATATGCACATGTGCAAATGATTGTGCGTTAACACAAATTTGTGTGCATAAAAACCCCCACACACATACGCACACAGATTTCTAAAACACAGCCAGGCCCTTTGTGCCTCTTTGACTTAGGGCTAAAAGGAGATGCCCTCAAGACAAAACCTCTCTTAGGCCTTGTTTTCTTATACTCTGAGCTCTAGAGTAATCTGGGCTGGGGAGGAGGATACTAAAAGGAGAATTCTCAATATGGGCAAGAGGACATAGGTCTGTGGGTTCCATAAATAGCAGGAACCTGGGCCCTGATTCCCAGAGATCTCACTGGGATCTCTCGAAGGGAAAGTCTGCTCTCAGCAAAGATTCTCCACTAAGCTCAGCACGTAAGGTATCTTGCTGCCCAGTTTAGGAACCATGCAAGCGTGGACAGAATGAGTATCAGTGGCCACCATGGAAGACTGGGGTCAGAGGATTTGTCATGAGACTCTAGGGAAGGGGAAAAAACTGCCCTGACATGATGGGAAGTGAGTTTTCTGTCCTGCTGTCAAGATGGGGACTCAAAAGTCAGATATCATTTCATTCAGGAAAAACATTTGACATTTCTTGCACACTCAAGTGTGTGGAATGAGATTCATATGGGTTAGCTACATGAGGCAGACAGTTCATATCTCTTAAATTTTGCAAGTATCAAATGAGATGATTTGAGGCTAAAGACATATTACTTTCCACGTAAATGGAAAATGTTAACAATGTTAACAAGCTGGGAATGTATAGATTGGAATCATATTTGCTGGTGTCTCCCAAGGTGGGGCTTTGGCTATTGTGTTCCTGGGGAAAATGTTGGAAAGAAAAGAACCGGAATGAGCTAGTGTCTTATCTTCAGGATGTATTTTTGCTTCCTCTCTGCAGTACTGCCTTGTGCAAAGCTCCCTGTCCCTTCATGCCATTTCATTATCACCATTGTCATCTCTGTTATCATCATGGTCATCACCATTTTCATTGTCACTGTTGTCACCACATAGCAGCTACTTATTTTCTTGCAGACACTATTCTAAGCACTTAAATTTATCATCCTATTTACTCCACACAACCACCCTTTGAACAAACTTCTTTTATTATCCCCATTTCACAGATGAGAAAACCAAGGTTTAGTGAGAGTAAGTAACTTGCAAAGTGAAGCAGCAGAGCAGCTTCCACTAATGTGGTGAATCACTGGACCTCATAAAAATACTATAATCACATAGTTAAATATATTTCTATGGAAATATGTTTTATTCAAAACAAAATGTAACATACAAATTTACATATAACAATAAGCCCTTAGATCAAATGTGAAAAATAAACAACTAAATTCTAAATTGTGGGATTATGTCCATATACTACTAACCAATGATTGCCTAGTCCATAGGGTTGACAGAGGCTATCGTTAGTTCATTATGAGTCCCCATTTTTATGTCATTGTATGGAGCTAAATCCTCCATGGTATCTGTCACTTTTCCTTTTAATGCTTCTTGACTTTTTATAATAAACCAATTAAATGGGGTTTTCTTTTGGAAATTGATAAGAAATGCATTTCATTATTTTTTCTGACTATAGAAGCAATATTAGCTCATAATTTAAAATTAAAACGTAATAGACCTACATTTCCCAGAAAGTGAATGTCTCTGAAATCTCTCACACTGGAAAGACAAACATAACCAATAATTTAATGCACCTGTTCCTTCAATATATTTTCTTCTCCATATATATATGCATATATTAACAAATTTATAATGTAATTGTGCATATATGAATATATGTATATATTAACTTACAAAAATGGAATTATGCAATATATAATATTTATCACTTTTTTCAATTAACAATATGGTTTGAATCCTTTTCATAACAGTATGTATAAAACTGTCTAATTACTTTCTAATAGAAGTAGTGCATCCTCATTGTTAAGCAAATTCTATATATAAAATGTATAAAATAAAGAGTAAAAATAGGTCACCCTGTTGCAGAAATAACTTTCCAGCAGTAATCACTGTTTATCATTTCACATGTATCCCTTGGAAAATTTTAAGCCTATAAGAACACATTATATGTCTACTTTTAATTAGTCTTAACCAAGATCAGTTACTGTGGTCCCAATTTCTTCTCTTTCCTCTCTCCATGTGGTTATCTGAATGTCTATCAACCTACAGACCTGATAGTCTGATTTCTAAGCCATTCCCCATATACAAGAGTTGTTAGAAATAGACTCAGTAAAAGGTTTCTATTTCTTAAAGAGCCAGATTTTTATCTTCCAAATCTCTTCTGAAGCCATAAATAATAGTGGTTAAAACACAAATAGGCAGGCTACTAAACAAAACACATATAATTTTTTAATGTGATCTAGTTTTAAAAATAGGCCATAAACAGCTTTCTTCAACAAGTCCCACAGACTTGCTCTCAGTAATGATGATCCTAAGTCCAATTTTCATGCTTACAAACCCACACTGGAATAGATTTTCTAGCCTGTTTATTTAACACATCCCTCATTTATCATGTGGCATCTCTGCTAGTCCCAGTTATCCAAGCCAAAAGTAATTCAGAAACCTAAATAGCTGCTAATGACCAATGGAATTTTGAAAAAAAAAATGTATTAAACATTTTGATTACGTATCTAGTCTTCTCTGTGTTCTCTACAACCATTTCTGCTCTGTGGAAGAATCTTGATCATGTCAGGAGCTTAGCTCAAGCCTCATTTGACATTACGATCATTTGTTTGGTTGTACAAGTCTTAGTATTGCCCCTAAAAGGAACTCACTGCAATGCCACAGAGAAGAGAGTGTACTTCTGTAGGTATCAGGAAGTTATCAGAACTGTTCAAGCAAGGAAGTGGCTTTAGAAGCTTCAGAAAGAGGTATTTAAGTGACTGGAAATTAGAAGTGATGCCCAAACCCCTAGTCCAGGCAAGACATAATGAAGGCCCAAATCAGGGAAGCCTCAACGGGATGAAGTTGGCTAAGAAGATCCAGGGAGATAAAAATCAGTAGGATTCATTGACATTATGCTGGGTTAAAAGAATGAGAAGAGTCAAAAACAACCTGGAAGTTTGCAGCTTTTTAATAACAGCAACAGAGATAATGTAGCTAGAGATGCTTTGGGATGGAGCCCTACTGCAGGGGAGGAGTACTCTGGAGGGTGGGACCGGCAAGAAGGATTCCATTAAGGAAAGCTGAGGTCGGTATGTCTGCTGGGTATCTTCCGTTTCAAGTATAAAGGAAGTAATAAAAACAGCCCAACATAGAAATCAGGACGATGAGAGGAGCAGTATTACTGGCAAAGAGCAGCATGATGTGGAAGATGTTGCCAAGATATAAAGGAACACAGAGGACTCACCACAGTTTTAGTTCCCAGGGTCACAAAACTCATTTTTACCCCAACTTGTTTGTTATATTCAGCAAAGAAGTTGACAGTGAAATCCATCAGCTGAGCCCAGAGGGACCCCCGGGGCTTATGCAACTACACTTCAGCTCCCTACAAATATCCAAAAGATGCCAGGGACAAAGACTTCCCCTTCTGAAAAGAAACCTAAGAGCTGGCTTTCTCCCTCTGCCTTCCAGATGGCATTGCACATGTCGATTAGAAGTGTTCAGGAAGTGCTTTCTCTTTGCAACCAAGAGAAACATGTTCCTTCTTTGGAGCCCGCTCCCACTGTCTCTCCCTCCTTAAATGGAATCTGATGTGGTTTTCGTCCCCAAATTATCCATGGCTGGTCCCTTGCACTGTTTGTGCTCTTGGTAGATACTCTGGAGTAGGCAGATAAGGACGGGGCTCGGTGACGTGTATTTCTCGACTGGTTTCCTTAGCAATGCCCCAGCAGGCTTCCAGCTCCCCTACAAACCTGCTTCTGAGTCAGCCTGCTTTCGGCTACAGTCCAGGCTCCGCCAGAACATCACTGTTAAAACAATAACAACTCTTTTTCCTCCATGGCACTTTACAGTTTATAAAAAATCTTTTGCAGCCTTTATTTCATTTTATCTCTGTAAGCACAATCTCACAGAGAAGGTGTTATTAATATCAGCATTTTACAGGTAAAAACATAGAGGCTCTCAAAAGTTTAAGGACTTGCCTAGATTGCATAGCAATAAGTCAATAGAAGACAATGATCTTGGAAACAGGGGCTTGTGGAGTTGGTTCCTTGAGCAATAGTGGCCACTGAGTCACAGCCAGACGTCCCCATGTAGTCTGAAGACTTCAGAGAGCGGTTATTCTACCCAAAAATGAAATAGGGAGCAGATCGTCCCTGTGAATTAGGATATGTCCAAGATCTACTGATATAAAGTCTAGCACATGGATGGTAATGATAAAAAGCTTCTTAAATCAGCCACCAGCTTGCCCCAGGTAGCATCAGTGGTCAAAATACAACAGTTTTTACAGGTGGCCCCCTGTAGCTAGTCAATGTATAAATTTAATGTTGCTTTAACTATTGATGTACACCGCTATGGCAAAACAAAGTTCATCAGGTACAACATTGAGTGGAGTGGATCACAGAAATGGTGTTGAGTTGGTAGAACTTGTGAATAACTGGTACATGTTAATAGCGAGCTGGCAGGTGAGCAAGAGCATGTACTCACTGGCACATGGCCGTGTACGTGTGTGTAGGAGGAGCTGGAGGGGGCAGGCAGGGCTGATGGGTGATGACGCTTTGCAGCACACAGCAATGGATGCATCAATAGACTCTCTAAGATGCCAATACATGGGATTAATATTTGCATTGTAATTATTTTTTGGTGCTCTTCTGAATATCTTAATATCTTGAGGGGAGCTCTAAATTTCTAATATCTGAATGTGAGCCACATACTTACAAACCTGAGAACTGCTGTTCTAACTTTTATGGTAAAATCAAAATTAATATCTAAGATATTTGATTTGAAAAAGTCCTTAAAAGGTATAAAAGACCACTGAGTTAAACTGCCCATCCAAATTCAGGCTGTCTGTAAGGAGGTTTTCCACCCATCCCACCTGATCCATCCACAGGAGTCTCACTGCCTCATAAGGCAGTCTGATCTTTCTATCACATATTATTGTATCTCATAACAAATTATTCTGGAGTCTTATTCAGGATCAGTACCAGTGACTTGCAGTTCACAGATGCCGCCTTCTTTTTCTTATGACAGAGGATCACAAGCCTTCTAGCACCTCCTATTATTCTTAATATTTTCCTTTGTATTAATATTCTACCTTATTATAGCTTTCAGGAGAGACAATTAAGCAATAAAAAAAAAAGATAAGGTCTTATATTTTGAAGTCAGGAACCTATATGTAAGTGCCAGCTGGGCCACTCCCTGTTTCTGCAACTTGAGATGAGTTACTTAGCACTTTTGAGAGTCAGTATCTCAATCTATAAACAAGGGAGAATAAAAGTAATAATACCTACCTCTCATGACTGTGATAAGAATTCACTGAAATAATGTACATAATGTTCGCATAGCATAGTGCAAGCCTGTGTCAGGTAGTAATTTAATTAACCATAGCTATTATTAAAATTCTATACCTTGGTCTTATGGAGACCAAGCCATGTTCTTATGGAGTCATGTGAAATGGATCAGTGAGCTCTTACACATGTGAGCCTTTTCATATATTTGAAAACTGCTCCCATTGACACCCATATCTTCTCTTAAGGTAAAGGATCATAAGTAACATTTGAAAGGAAGGACGAACTACTCCTGTCCCCACAAAGTTAATTAAAAGATAACAATGCTCACAATTGATACTCCAGATAATAAGATTTGGCCTCTACATAAGCATATGAGAGATTTATAAATAGGGAACATGGCACAGCAGTGGAGAGAAAACTCAACTAGGACTCCTGAGAATGGATTATACTTGCTCTATGCCCTTGGGCAAGTCATATGACTACTCCAATCTCTTCAATTGCAGAAGAGATGAAATGAGATACATATCCAAAACTAGTATGAGGAAGATAGCACATATAGGCATTAAATTGGTTGATTTTATTTCTAGGACCCCAAAATTTTGATACCCAATTAGTATTCTCAGTCTAGGTAGTTGGCTATAGCTTTTCAGCAGATGGTTATGTTGGCTTCTTTAACTAGTCGCCCTGTTTCTAGTCCATCCCTGGAAATCTAGTTCTAATCATCTGCTCAAAATCTAATAGAGAATATTAAAACATTATTTATTTTGCATCAAAGTCTATAAGAAATAGTCAAAACAATAGGAAATAAATTTGTAGCTTTACTTGTCTTCCTTCTTAAAAATAAAAAGAAAATTAACTGAGCTCTCACCTTATTATATGAGACAAGGAAATGAGGAAAAAACTGCAGGAGAATAGAAAACTATAAACATGATAAAATAAACAAATCGATTAAAGAATAAAGAAAACTAAAAGAAGTGATTAACGTGACCAAAGATTACTTTTTGAAAAAGGACTAACAAATGGCCAGGAAACAGCAAAATCTAATTTAAAAAAACTAATAAAATTAGAAATAAGGCAGATAGAGCACCCAAAATAACAGAAAAAAATGTATCGAGAAATACTTTAAACAGTTTAATGTTAATATATTTTAAATTCTGTGTGAAATAAATTTTTCTCAAAAGCAAAGGGATTATCACTTACTGGGTACTGACCATGCACCTTGTCACAGTGTTGAGTGTTTTATGTGCGTGCTTTCTTTTGTTAGTATGACAACTCATGAGAGAAATATTTATAGATAGGAACTGAAGCTTAAAGAGATGAAGTTATATGTCCAAGGTCACCTAGCTACTAGGAGATGCAGCTGGAATTCAAATTCAGATCTGCAAGGCATGTGCTATTTATACTCTTTCAATTTTTCACCCTAAAAATATAAAACATCAAAATGGTCATAAGGAAGAAGAAATTTGAATATCCAGCTAAATATATTGAAAAAGTGTTCACACAACATTATCAAAATAAGACTTGCGCATACTTGTTTAGATCACAATTTCTCCAAACTTCCAAGTAGCAAATATTAATAGTAATTTACTACCCATTTCAGTTCCCCAAAAAGAAAATAATAGCAAACTACCTAAATTATTACAAAAGGAAAAAAATTAGTCTTAATTCTAATTGTGATTAGGACACACGCACACAATTATTGTGAGCTTTCCTCTTATAGGTATGAATTTTTCACTAAAAAGCCCGTTCAATAAAGCAATAAATTAAAGTAATTCCATGCTAGAAGATGCGAGCAGAATACAGGCATGCTGGAAGAATACAGCAAAAGGAAAATATATTCTACTTAATATTTTCATTTCAAAAGCTTATTCAAACAAAATCACATCAATAGAAGCCATAAGTCATTTGACAGAATTTAAGACCCATTCCTGATGTTTTGAAGGTTTAAAAATAGTAGAGCAGCAAGAGGAGCTTGACAGACATGCAGCAGCAGAGGCTGAGCACTGTGGGGAAGGGAAATAGACATCACTGAAATAACCCAGCCAGTCACTAAGCAGATAGCAATAAAGAGCCTCAAGGGAGAAAGGGAAGAATCCAGAGCTGCTACAGTATACTATTTGAAATGTCCAGTTTCCAACAAAACTGCAAAGACATGCAACAAAACAGGAAATATGATATAAACTGGGGGAACAGTGCAGGCAGAAAAAAACTGCCTTTGAGAGCAACCAGATGTCAAATTTCGCAAAGCATTAAAAGCAGTTATTAGAAATATGTCCAAAGAACTGAAGCAACTATGATTAAAGAAGTAAAGAAAGGTATGATGACAATATTGCCTCCAACAGAAAAAATATTAATATTGGTATTAGTAAGGAGATAGAGATTATATTTTAAAAAAAAAACAAATGGAAATTCTGGAATTGAAGGTATAAGAAAAGAAATGAAAAATTCACTAGAGGAGCTCAACAGTAGATTTGAACTGGGAGAATAAGGACTTAGCCTACATGGAGATTAATCTACAGAGATTATACAATCCAAATAACACAGGGAAAAAAATGAAGAACAAACAGAGCCTCCGAGAAACGTGGGACACTATTCAGCACACCAACGTACATGTACAACAAGTAGATAAATGCAGGGAGATCTGCAGACACATCATTGTCAAAATGCTGAAGTCAAAGACAAGGAGAAAATCTTGAGAGCAGTAGGAGAAAAACAACTCATCGCTTAAAAGGCAACCCAAATAATGCTGACAGATGGCATCTCATCAGAAACAAAAGAGACTAGAAGACAGCGGGATAACATATTGTAAGTGCTCAGGAAAAAAAAAAGTTATCAACTTGGTTGCATGTTGCAACCAAGAATCCTCTATCCACAAAAAAAAAAAAAAAAAAAACCACTGTATTTCAAAAATTAAAGTAAAACAAAGATGTTTCCAAGTAAACAAATACTGAAAAAGAAAAAAATTTGCTGCTTGCAGACCATTTCGCAAGCAATAATAAAAGAAGTTCTTCAGACTGAAAGCAAGTGACCCCAGACAGTAATTTGAATCTACTCTCACACAAAAAAAAACACAGAAAGTCTCAATAAAGGTAATTATGTAATTAAAAGACAGAGTATAAATGCACATTTCTTCTCCTTTCTTCTTTTAGCTGATTTTAAAAGCAATTGTATAAAACAACATGGATAGCATATATTGTTTGGCCTATAAAATATAGAAATATGATACATTTGCCAACAAACAGCACAAAGGAGGTAGATGGCATTACAGCTGTACTGAGTTAAGGGAATGACTATATACGCTAACTTGAATCCATAAGAACAAATAAAGAGAAGCAGAAATAAACAAGAAGGATACTATTAACAAGCTGTAAATACACACTTGCCCCCTTTTTTTCATCAGCTTCTTTACAACACATAAAGTTATATAAAGTAATAATTATAGAAATATGTTGCTGGGTTTATAACATTTATAGATGCAATATCTATAACAAAAATAACACAAGAAAGGGAAAAAGGAATAGAGCTCTATAGTAGCAATGTGTCTGTATCTCACTGGAATTAAATTGATTATAACTCTGAAGCTGTTCCTGATAAGTTAAGATGTATGTGGTAAGCTCTAAAGCAAACACCAAGGAACCAACTCAAAAAAAAAAAAATGAGTGAAGAATCATTAAAGATGTTTAAATGCTACATTAGAAAATGTTCACTTCATGCAAAGAAAACAGTGAAGAAAAAATAGAGGAACAAAAAGACATGAGTCACATAGAAAACAAAATATAAAACCGCAGACATAATCTAATTTTATCAATGATAACATTAAATGTGAATGGATTAAGCAATCGAACCAAATCAAAAGGCAGAGATCGTCAGGCTGGATTTAAACAAGACTCACAATGCCCTTTCTGCAACAGACACACTTTATGATTGATTGATTGATTGATTGATTTTTGGCGTAAACAACAGAAATTTATTTTCTCACAGTTCTGAAGGTTAGAAGTCCAAGAACAAGACGCTGGCAGGGTTGTTTTTGGTGAAGTCTTTCTCCTTACCTCGCAGGTGGTCACCTCCTTGCTGTGTCTTCTGATTGCCTTTTCGGTGTGTGCTCACTCCTGCTGTCTCCTCTTCTTATAAGGACGCCAGTCCTATTTGATGATGACCTCACCCTAATGACCTCATTTAACCTTAATTACCTCCTTGAAGTTCTTATCTCTAATACAGGCATATTGTGGGGTAGGGTTTCAACATACGAATTTGGCAGGGACACAATTCAGTCCATAACGAAGGGTAAAAGCAATGAGATAATTTCAGCAAATCAGGAAAGGAATGATGGCAACTCAATCATGATCGTGGTGGTAAAGAAGGTGAAAAGTGATTAAATCTTAGATATATTTCAAAGATATTTCAAAAGATATTTGAAAAGATTTCCTGGTTCTTTGGAAGTAAGGCACAAGTGAGAAAATCAAGGTAAGGGTAACTCCAGGGTTTGGGCTGAACTACTAGAAGAATGGAGTTGCCATCACCTGAAATGGATTAGGCTGCTGAAGTAACAGATCTGGGGCAGGTGGCAATCAAGAGTTCAGAGTTGGACTTGAGGAGTTGGAGATGTCTATTACATGACCTAGCGGAAATGTCACAGAGGCAGTCAGACTTATCTGTGTGGAGAGAGGCATAGAATGAAAACAGAAATGTGGGAGTCTTTGGCATATAGGTGGCATTTAAAGCCAAGAGACTAGAGAAAGCAAAAGAGTGCATGTAGATGGGGAAGAGATGAGTGCAAACACCTGTGTTCCGCACTTAAGTCTGGGGAAGGAAGAGAACCAGCAAGAAAGGGTGAGAAGATAGGAGACCAGAAGAGTGGACGGAAGACCAGTTAAGTGTATAGAAAGCCAAAGGAGGAAAGTGAATCAAGGAAGAGGGAGGGATCAATTGGAGACACACTTTAGATGAAAGATGTATCATGCAAACAGAAATCACAAGAATGCTGGAGTGGCTACAATGGTATCAGACTAAACGGACTTGAAAATAAAATGTTACTAGAAGTAATGAGAGATGTTAAGTCACATTAAGTAATCACATTGATTCATTTATCCAGTTCTTTTTGAGAAGCTACTATGTGCTAGGCAGGTACGCGGCATGCCTTTGGAAACAGAATAAAGATCCTGCTTTCATGGATCTTGTGCTTCAATAGGGGTAGGGACATGGACAGTGAACTGAAGACATAATAAATAAGTACACTCAGTGTGGTAGAATGTGGCAAGTGCTACTGAAATAAATAAAAAGTTTAACAGAATGAAGGGCAGGAGGACAGGTTGAGAAAGAGCAAAGGTATTGGCCATATCGATGTCTGGGAGAAGAGTGTTTCATTTTGCTGTGACAGCCCCTGCAGGGAAAAGTATGTCTGAGCTGCTTAACAAATAGCAAGAAAACCAACAGGGCTGGAAGGATGTGGGCAAAGGAGAGAGGAGTAGGAGATTAGATCAGACTGTAATGCGGGCCAGAGCATGCACACCTTGACGGACATTGTAAGGACTTGGACTTTTACTCTGAGTAAGCTGAGAAACCATTGCAAGGCTGCAATCAGAGAAGTGACAAGATTTTCCTCAGATTTTTAGAAGAAGCCCCTCGGGCTGCTGTGTTGAGACAAGAATGTAGGGAGGCAAGGGCAGAAGCAAGGAGACTTTGGGGGCTATTGCATGAAAAAGTGAAAAAGATCTGAGATGGATTTTATTTTAAAAATAGTGGTATATACTGTATCTATTGGGAGGATGGGGGCAGAAAGGGAAGCAGGGATGGAATAAGAGAGTTAAACCACCATTTACCATAACAAGGAGTTAAGTAGGTAATAGCTAAAATTAATATGTAAAGAAAAAGCAGTAAAATTATAGCATGCAAAAATATTAAGGTAATTATTAATAAAATAAGATATACCTAAAATAGTTTGAAATGATTGCCACTAGAAAGAGAAACTGGGGAAGAGGAACAGGGGACAGTTGTTTTCTATTATGAGCTTTCCACTTCATATTTTTGATGATATGAATGTATTGCTTTGATAATTTTCTTAAGAGGACAAGACAGAACAAGGGTGGCATTTAACTTCATAATTAATGTTGGATTGGGGAATTGTGTGCAATTGCAATAAGTTACAAAGGAAGAAAAGAAGTCTGTTGGGAAAGTCTATGTAAAATATCATTATTTGCAGATGGCAGAGTGCCCAGTTAAAACAAGACAGTCACCTAAAATATTTCAGTAAAGTGATCAGGTAAAGAGGTAGTTTTTTAACCTACTGGTTAGTATAATGTCTTGTTTAACGAATGTTTCTCTTAAGTGCAATAGAATTGTCTTCACTACTAGAAGTTCAGCACTAAATTCAGCATTTGATTATAGTTAATGATTAATATCCTAGAGGCTTGCTCTTTCTAATTTCTAAACACTAAATGACCATTCAGCTTTATCTGTTTTAATATTATTTACTGCTTTGAGTTGATTGCAGACCTGGGACAGCGTGAAGGACATTCCTGCAGCCTAGGAGAATCAAACACACTTCAATTTAAGGGAAACCAGCAGAAACTGTGACTAATGAGGCTTGATGGTCTCAATAAATTTGAAAGGAATGGAATAGCATTTGCCAACAAACAATGTACAGAAGCATCTATAGGGAGCATGCCCGACAGATCTTAACTTAGGTAGCAATCCCATTTCCAGAAATTCCTACTTTGAGCTTATGGAAAATATGAGGCTGAAAAGGTAGATAATCAGGGAACAGATTACAAAAGGTCTTGGAGGCTGTGCTAGGGAATTTGCAATTTCTCCAAAGGGTTGGAGATGCAGTGAAGGATTCTAAGCAAAGTATTAATTGCCTACGTTAAATATGGTATGGAACAAATGGCTTACTACTTACCCTCAAATATGGACTGAATGACATGAAGCTGAAATACATTGAGTGGATTTTTCAGTTTTCTGCAGCGTGATGATGCATATACCAGGTACCATCTTTAGAATCTGCCATTAATTAATAGCATATGTCCCTGGGGAGAAATAAAATTTGGGTTCCATATGTTCTCCCCCAATAGTGATACTCCTTCTGAACTCTGCATACTGATGACTGCTCTAAGACAGCATCAGCAGAAGACAAGGACAAAGATACGTCATTGGAAAAATGACATCTCCTCAAGCTTGAACCGCAACCTCTTAAGTAGACACCAGAAGTGAATCCAAGGGTGTGTTAGTTCTGCTTCCTGCTCTCCCGAAAACAACAGCTGAGGGAGCCAAGACAGGGCAAGAAGTGGGTGGTAGGAGAGGAGGAAGCTGCATTTTGCTGATGGAAATAGCTTCTGGATAAGATCTAACCCACAAATACTAAACGGTCAGTCCTAAAAAGATGGCAGAGGAAAAATTTTCTAATCTGTGGTGTGAAAAGGATATCAGCAATTTCATCTCATTTTTTCTCATTATTTCTAGATGATGGCACAGAAATTAGTGGAGATGAAGTGCCTGTGTGAATTTATCTCCCTGGCAGTCCCTAAACTTCTTAGACCCAGAGTCAAAAAGGGCACAGGAAACTAATATTGATTGAACACCTGCTAAGCTGCTATCTACCGGGCATTTTCCTTACACTGAACTCAGAAAATTGTCCAGTCTTTTCCTACGTGTCTCTTCTCTACACTGCCCCCCTTACCATCTGTCATTATCTCCCTAAGGCAGAAAGATTTTGAACATATCCAATGGCCAAATAGTTACACAATGAGTGTCTCTTGTTTTGTTGTTGTCGTTGTTGCTCCAAGTTTAGAATCCCACTGTGGCCTCCTGTGTTCCCTATTAGGATGTCGTGCAATTTACATCTAACAGATTAAGCAACTCACCCATGTTTTGTGATGGTAGGGAATGGAAATTGCAAGAATTAGTGCAATTGTCTTATTTCTAGCTTCTCCCCTCACTAGACTGAATCCTCATTGAGAACAGATAAGAATGATGTTCATCTGAATCTCTCCATACTATTGCACAACATGCATGTTTAACTTTTTATGCTGAGAGTTTTCAAACATATACATAGGTAGAGATAATAGCTCTAGCTCAAATAACCCAGTTTTTGTTTGAACTGGTTTTTCCATACTCAACAATGAAAATCTTGAGCAATTCAAAAATTCATTTACGCATGAACCAAGGATAGAGGGATCGCAGGGTACAAAATCAAATTTGTATCCTGAGTGTTACATTCCTCACTTAAATGCCCAGACTTTCAATGTTTTCAAGTCCAGGGTCCATTAAATTAAATGGATCAATTCAATTAAACTTCTCAAAATGTCACTTCCAGAATGGAAATAGCAAATAACATTTCTTACTGAAGCATAATACATCAGTATCAGAAATATAACTTGTACTAGTTTCCAACATTTGTTCCATAAATGCCACATCATAAGGTTTTTCATGATGATAGCTGAGCTTGCTGCATTTTTTCCCCTAGAAAAGTAAAAAATGTGATAGAGAGAAGCACCAAGACTTTGCCAGGACATACTTATTCAAGAACATCTTTTTAAAGAAAAATGGAGTGGGAAAAAAAGGAAGCCTATGCCTCCAGATACCTCTACGTCATTGAGCCACAAAGAAATTCAGGCTTAAGAACACTCCTGAAGTATCTTTGACATTTGCTCCTTCTCTACAATATAGAAACTTATTTTTGAAATTATAATACACTCTGGAGTTCAACAAGGGATAATAGAATCTCATAGTTGAAAATAATAGAATTGGGACCAGGAAAATAGGAAATATAAGGCAAGAACAGTCAATAAAGGGAAGTGCCCTAGGCCAGGCAAGGAGTTGGTTCCCCAGAAGTGGGCAGAAGGCTTGTAGCTAGTTCAACCCAGCCTCAGCAAGCTCAGATATCCAAGGTGGCTGATGCAGAGAGTAGGGGACTACAGCAGGAGTCTGTGCACAAAGACTGTTCTGTGTCATGAGAATGGTAGCACCATAGTCTATTAACAGGTCTATTAAGTTTGAAGCAGGACTCCAGTAGAATAAGATGAGCCAAATGTAGGAGGAATCAGCATCACAGACAGATATAGAACTCACATCCAGGCTCTGGGTCTGGTAGGGATACAATAATAAGGACAGAAAATCAAACCACGTATACAATCCTGAAAACTCCAAAATTGTGACCAGTATGAACAAGAAATGCCCATTCACATCGCTCCCTTTGGCACAGGGTAGAAGACTATTTTGAGCCCACACAGCTGGTGAGGATGGGGTTCCTGTTACAGTGAGAGGCTGGAAGTGGGGCAGGCATTAGGGGACAGGGAGAGCCAGCGTACCAGCTACTGGGGGCCTACTACGTGCTAGACTTTGCCACTGGATCTTTGTATGCATTACTCTTTCCTGCTAACATCACCACCACTACTCCACGAAACATTTACTGAGCACACATTGTGTGCCAAGTAATCCTCTATATGTGTTTTACGTGGATTATCTAATTTAGTCCTTACAACAACTGTATGTGCTAAATACTTTGTATCTCTATTCTTATATAAGTAAATTGGAATAAAGAACTGACTAACTTTCCCCTGAGTCAAGAACTTGCTCCCAGATCACACAGATCAGCGAGTTGGCAGGGCTGGGATTTTAGTCCAGGCATCCTGAGTCTAGAGTCCCAATCACTGCCTTACGATCTCAATTAACCCCCAAGAGTAGCTCTTGCTGTGTGCAATTTACAGTTAATGAAATACACTCTCTGAGCCTCCATGCTTTTCCAGGGACATGCAGGACCTTCCGATGTCCTCATTTTATAGGCCCAGAAAGACTTTGCCTTGGGGTCATTCATTAAGCAAGTGGCAAGGGCACAGTGAAGGTGTGTGTCCCCCTCTCAAATGCTGAGTTTGAGATATTGAAACTGTTTCCTCATCTACCGCCTAAGTCCCTCAGTCTTTTTCTCTGGTTATCTCTTTCCTTTCCTGGCCATCTTACAAAATCTGGAACACAACTTTTTCTGTCATTCTTTTCTTCTCTCTCTTTCATTATTGGCACGTAAATCTCATCACATATAAACCCTGATCCAGAGAGATATTCCCAGAAATC
>CM052447.1:21364163-21411295 GCA_028533085.1 Varecia variegata | reverse complement strand
TGCCGGCCTTTCTATGTTTAAAAATAGCAATTAACTATTTTCAGTCTAGTGATTCTCAAAGAGTCGTTTAAGAATCACCTGCACCAGATTACCTGTTTCGTTTGCTTGTTTTAAAGTCCATTCCCAATGTACTTAGCAGATCTAATTAATCAAAACTGCTCTCAAAGGGCAATGGAAATATGTATTTTTAATCACCCCCTTGGTGATTCTTATGCACCTAAAGCTTGCAAATCAATTCTTTAAGCCATATGAAATTTACTATACATCTTTGTTTTTAGGAAATAGATGGACTTGGAATAATTTAAGTAAGAAGGACATTTGATGGAAAGATTGGGGAGGCTTCACAGAAGTGCAGTAAAACCTGATGAGCTTGGCTTGGAGAGGAAAAGACCAGGCAGCTCTGGGGATCCGGGAAGGAGAGGCCACCGACAGACCTGAGAGGAGTATATCAATGAAATGAAGGAACACTCACTGTCCTCCCCCTGTCCCCGTACCCTCCCCAGACTGTAAGCCCCATGGGGGCAGGGAGCTCTGCCTGGCACCTGGTAGGTGCTCAGAAAGTGTCTTCTCTTCTTGTTGCGTCATTCACAGGCCCTCGAGACAGACTCCAATTGTCCTGACTTGGGTGACAGCCATCCCTTGACAAAAAAGGGCAGGGAACCTTGATTTATAGTTCTACCCACACTGCACACACAGGAGGAAAGTTCCTTCCACAAAAGGAAGCTAAATTTATTACCACTAGAAGGGGAAAGAGATTCTGAGTGGCTTAAAAACAATTATGTAGTATATCATGGCATAAAGTATGGCTCTAGGATCATTTTTTCCCAAATGGTTTGCCAAGTATTCCCAACATCATGTATTTATTCATCAATCTTTCAAGTCTTCCTTAGATTGAATACTTTATTTAAACGTTACATTGCTACACTCAGCTTCATTTATACTGAGAATTGTATTTTATTCTGCAGACCTAGAACTCTATGTTTATAACACTAAATTCACTACTATTTAAGACAGAGTTTTCCCATCATCTTTTAGAAGCCATAAAGAGATTAAATAGGCTGTTCCTTGTGCTACCTACTTGGTTTCATTTACTGAAAATACGTTTCTAGTTGTAATGATCTTATTTTTTGACATGTAAACAGCTTGCGTCTCCCTCTAGAACTAAAAGTATGTTTGCTTAGTAATGGATCCCACTCTGTTTTTCCTTTAGGTATGATCCAGCCAGAAATTAATCATAAGATGAGATGTTTTCTTCTTTGAATTTCTCTCAATCTTATTCATTTGAATTTATTTTCGGAGATATAAAGCCATGGGCAACCAAACAGAACACTGCCCCCAATTTCTCAAGTTTCTGTAGCAATGAAGGATGCCTCTTTTGCTTAAGAGCCAATTAATTGTATTTGAGCCCCTATTCTATATTTTATCTATTTATTATGCAATAGCCATATTTTATTTGGGGACTCCTTCTTTATTATTCCTGAGAATCCACAAGGAATAGTTCCACACTGTAACAAATCCACCTTGACTACCATTTGTCATCTCTTACTCTGGGCCACTTCACTGCTCTGGGATCCTCTGCTGGGCACTTCTCATCATCTCACAACTTCGCCAGCTGGCAAAGCACGATGAGAAATGTAAGAAGTTTGGGGAGCAACAGGCTGCAAGTCCACGCTGGCAGATGGTCTTTCAGCAGCAAGACCCAGGCTGAGAGGCAAACGGAACACCCTTGGCAGCCAAGGCAGGCTTCTATTATCTCTGTTGTGAAGAGGCTTATCATTGGGCCACAAAAGCCTTCGTACAGAGCAATGATTCAGAACACCATAGGGAGCTGCCAACAGCTAGGGAGGAAGGGAGGACTTTGATTTATTTCTTGCTGGCATTGATTATCCTGTCAATGGAAACAAAGTATCAGTAGTAAGAGCTCGCTCTGCTGGAGAGAGAGATCTGCAGAAAACACAGGAACCCTCGAGGTAATGGCTCCGTTTCAGGTCTTCACAACTTATAAGCTGGGTGGCTGTAACTCTGGAAAAGTCATTTTATCTTTCCGTACACCAGCTACAAAACAGCACAGTCAACTGAGGATTGGGGTGTCCTTCAATAGTTTTCAAGTATGGATAACTTGGGGAGGTTGACAAAAGTGAGCTCCTAACTGGGGGTGGATACAGATGGCAAGAGGAAGAAACATGGGACCCCTCTTACAAATAAGTAGCCCCCCCATGCCAGACTATCCTAGCTCCATTTCCCTTACAGTTGGTCCTTTTTACACTTTTTGTAAAAGTTTCGATGAGTTCCAGTATAATTCATTTGACAACAGTAACTATTTACTGTAGTATGGGACTACTTCAAATTGTGGCCAACATCTGACCTCTAGTGGTCTGAAAATTGCAACACCTCTTATTTAATATTAAACTGTTCTTGAACGTAATGAGAATTTTCAATGGTTGGGCGACCCCTGCTGTCATATTAGTCACATCTCAGAACGTACAGCTAAAAGGGACCGCAAAAATCATCTAATATGTCTTTTTTCATAACCTAATCCTTCCAAAAATGTACTTGGTTCTTGTCTCAACACCTAACCCCCAAGTAAAGGGAGCAAAGTAAAACAAGAGCACAGAAACTTCTTCCCACATCTGATGAAATGGTTATTTTTTTCTTAAGGTGAGTAATTCATGAGCAGCAACCAGAGAGGAAAGGAATTCTACTTGAACCATGAGGTTTGGCAGCCGTGAAAAGAAAGAGATTCTGATATGACAACTCCTGAGGCCAGCCCCATCTCCCAAAAGTAGAGGTAGTCAAAAAATGCTAAGGCTTCAAAATAATATTCTTTAATTCAAAAATGAATAGAAAGGTACTTTAGCTCTCAAAGCAATACCTTGATGAAAGGAAGACAAAATGGTTCCAGATAAAGTGGGAGAGGATTGAGACTCCATCTATCATTTCGGAGAAACTATAAACAAAGTTGCTCCCTGTTAAACATGAGCAAAATGAAAAAAAAAATTGTACAAAAATCATGCAAATCTACTACTACAAAAAAGAAAGAAAGAAAGAATTCAAAGATATAACCTAAGAAAAATTTCCTGAAAGAAAGAACAGTATTAAAAGATTAAAAGGGTACAATTTATGCCAAGAAAAGTTCATACAGAATGACCTAAATTGAGAAAGTTCCTAGTTAAACTGTTAAATGTTAAAGGTAAAGAAAAAAAAATCTTCATACAGTCAGGCAGAAAAAGGCAAGTCAGCTACCAGAGGGGGAAAAGTCAGGTGGTTTCAAGGCTTTGCATTGCAACTTCAGTGCCCAGAGACAATGGAGCAAGACCACAAACTTCTGAGAGAAACAGTTGATCTAAAAATATTACACCAATAATATTGGTATAATATTTTATACCCTGATACCAGAGTGTCATCACGTATGGAGATAAAAGGCTGACATTTTCTGACATGGAGGAACTCAGGAAATATAACACTCATGAACTTTTTTTTAAAAACAAAACCAAACTAATGAGTGAACTTATGAGTGAAAAAGAAAGGCTATAATGAAAGTAGCTCGTGTGGAACAGCAGGTTTATTTAATTTTACAGCTAAGGCTAATTGGTCATAAAGGTAGTATGAGAGAGTTTATCATAAGTCCTAACAAACTGAAAATAATATAAGCAAAATCTGGAGAAGAGTGAGGTGGGAGGAGGAGTAAACACAGTCATTCTCTTATCTTTTGTAAAAGGGGCCACCAAACTATGGCCTGTGGGCCAAATCTGGCCCACCTCCTGTTTTTGTAAATAAAGATTTATTGGCACACACCACGTGTATTCATTTGCAGATTATCTCTGGCTGCTTTCACACTGCAATAGCAGAGCTAAATAGTTATGGCCAAGATCTTTTAGCCCACAAAGCCTAAACTATGTACTATCTGACCCTTTACAGAAAATATTTGCTGATCCCTATTTTATAACACTGAATTCATAATATCTAAAATTAAAATGTGTGGGTAAAAAAATGAGTCTGTCTTTTAAATTATTTTAGTAATTTCCTTTTTAACTATAGAGGTATCTATATTGAGGACATTTTTATCCAACATAGGTATGCATATACATGGACAGAGAGATGTCTAAAGCAATGTTCACCGAATGGCAATACTTTTTACTTCTGCATGGTGAGATCTGAAGTAATTTGTTGCTTTTTTGTTTGTGTATTGACTGAATTTTTTTGTAATAAGTATGTGTGTGTATATATATATATATATATATATCTTTTTTAAACAGTAAAGTGGTGATTATTCTTAAAACTAAAAGGGCCAGTCTATTTCATCTTCAAGCCAGCTTTCCTGAGAACACTCAATCTGTTAGTTGGGAGCTTATTCATGTCCCCTTCTCTGTACCTCAAAATGTTGGTACATAGCTGGAAAATGTGCTTGCAGAAAAGCTGAGAAGGTTCTTTCCTCACTTTCTGGATCTGCCATCCAAGCGGGTTAAGAAGGACTCAGAACAGCAGAGGGCTCCCTCCTCCATGTTTATGGGATGTAATCACAGGCTGCACCTGCCCAGTCCTGCCACTTAGAAGCTGTGTGAACAGCAGCCAGTCATCGAACACCTGCAAGAGTGGGAGTTTCTCCATCTTCCACGCCCTCCTGTGCCAACCCATCACCCATGCTGCAGAGCGGATTATGCCGCCCTCCTGCCAACCCTTCTGTGACTTCCCGCTGCACTCAGAATAAATTCCAAACTCATTAACCAAGGCCGACAAGGCCCCACACGATCCTGGTCCTGCCCTCTCACTCCATGCACTACGTTATGCTCGATACCCCAGCTACCCTGGCATTTAGTCACTCCCTAGAACATGTTGACCTCTGCTCACCTGTGGGCCTTTGCACCTGCAATTAATTTCCTCTGCTGAGCTCTTTCCTCTTCCAAGCCTTTTGCATTACAAAATCCTTCTCAATGTTTCAAGCAGGTTAACTACCACCGCCTCAGAAAGACCACCCCCCATGACCCTATCAAAAATCTCACCCACTTAATTTTCTATCACAGCACTATGTGCAGTACCTTAGTTGTACTTCCCACAGTCTGTGATTGTTTAATTTGTTTGTTGTCTGTCTCCCCCAATATCCCCTAATTTCCATGACAGCAGGGAGCTCACCTGTCTTCTTCATCCTTACACATTCAGCATCTGGCCCAGTGCTTGGTGCTTAGGAAATACCTGTAAATATTTGTTGAATTAATGAATGAATGGTCTTGCAAAATGTGAATACTAGCTGCTCCCTCAGTAGCTGAGAATGTGACTGTATTTGGAGATAGGGCCTTTAAAGAGGTGATTAAGGTTAAATGAGATCCTATTGGTGGACCTTAATCCAGTCTGACTGGTGTCCTTTCAGAAGAGGAAATTCGGACGCACAGGAGAGACCCCAGGAACACACAAGCACAGAGAAAAGACCATGTGAGGACACATCGAGAAGAGGCTGTCTACAAGCCAACAAAAAAAAGCCTCAGAAGAAACCAAACCTGCCGACATCTTGATCTTGGATTTCTAGCCTCCAAAACTGAGAGGAAATAAATTTCTGCCATTTAAGCCACCCACTCTGTGGTATTTTGTTATGGCAGCCTGAGCAAACGAATATAGCCCATGATAAACTAAACAGTATTAAATGAAAATAACAATATTTGAGAGTAAGATGGTTAGGCACTAATGCTGGATCCTGCTGGCAAGTGTGTTTAAGCTATTCCGTTGAAGCCACAGAATTCGAGAAGCTGAATACTGAGGCCAGAAGGGCAGGAATGACTGCATAACTTGGAGACCCAGGGCAAAATCAAAATGTGGGATCCCTTGTTCAAAAAGCAGGAAAAAAATGCCATTAAAGGTACTAAAATATAAAGTTTTCTCTTTCTTCCAGGGCTTATGGTGGATTTTTTTTTACTTGCTATTTAATGCCAATCTAAAAAAAAATGAACATTTAAAATTATCGGCATGAATTTTACCATTCATTTTTATGTTCTATAATGTTAGTTTTAAGAACAAATGTAAGAACATTCAACTTGATGCAGAATCACTGAAATTACACAATTTGTATTTTGTAGCTCACACATGCATAGGAACTTCCTCCGTACCAGAACAGCGCAAATGCTGCAAAAACTCAACTGTTTTTATTTCACTTCTTTTTTTCTTTTCTTTTTTTTTTCCTTTAGGGAGACAGGATCTCGTTCTGCCACCCAGGCTGGAGTGCAGTGGCCTGATGATAGCTCACTGCAAACTCAAACTCTTGGGCTCTAGCAAGCTGCCTCAGCCTCCCAAGGAGCTGAGAATACAGGTTTGCACCACCATGCCTGGCTAATTTTTTTTTTTTTTTTTTTTTGTGGAGACGGTCTCACTATGTTGCCCAGGCTGGTCTTGAACTCCTGGGGTCAGGCAATCCTCCCACCCTGGCCTTCCGAAGTGCTAGGATTACAGGCGTGAGCCACCTCACCCTGCCTATTTTGCTTCCTGATTTGTGCACATTCTACCAACACTCTCAACCTTCAGCTTACTGAAGAGTAAGGAAGGACCACTGAAGGAGAAGAAACCATGGGTTGCCCACCTTTCTCTTTCCTTCTACAGGATCATTTCAGCCTCAGCAGATGGCTGACACAGGGAAGTAACATGAGTAAGAACGAATATGACAGGGGTCCTTGGTAATTCCTGTTTCTCAGAATGCCACCAAACAGAAAGCATGGCTTCTTGGGGCTGCCAGTGCCCCCCATTTACTCAGTAGTAGATGTGACACACTTACCTTGTCCTTACTGTGATTCTCACTGCACTGGGGCACAGTTGAATTCCGTGCTCGTGCCACACTGTGAACACTATAGACAGCAAGGAATGGCCGTGGACGTGTAGATCACGTGGGTGCTCCATTGTCCCACTGGACTTTACATACAAAACACAAATTTAGAGATAAAGCGATTCATAATTTCCAGATGGCCTCGGCAGAGCATTAAACCACCTATGTGGCCCTCCGAGTGTGGGTCCCTGTGCAACTGCACAAATCATAAGCCCTTGAAGCCAGCCCTAAAGAAAAGCGAAGCTATTCTTCAAAGAGCAAAGAAAGTGATTGGGTCCCAGACTGACTGCAAGCAAATTCCCAAAGAATGAGCATCCTATGGAGTCCCTAAAGCCTTTCCTACAGAGAAGTGCCAAAGCAAAGTTCAGTATCCAGCCCTTAAGAGTAGAGACGGGAATTAACGATCATGTGTTACTAATTTTCACTATGGTGTGTATATCTCAGGTTCACTGGGCTTTGTGGGTGAGATTGAGAACTTATAAATACACAAAACCATCTTTCTAAGGTAATTGTATTTCTGAGTTTCCAAAGACCATCTCTCGAATCTTCTTTGGGAACACACCCTATTTCTAAGGTAAAAATTACTTGCACTTGTGAGTCCTGGGAGACCATCTGGCTCTTGATCAAGGCAGAAGCCAGTTATGCACTTTGTTGAGACTATTTATTAAGAGGTAATGTGGAGGCAACTAGCTACAGTGGGACCCCTGGGCTGGAAGTCAGAAGACCTGGGCGGCACCATCAACTCTGATAAGAAGTGTGTGATCTTAATAAACTCACTTTCAAACACTGAGTCTCATTTCTCTCTCTTTTGCAAAACAAGAGAGTTGGATTTGATAATCCCCAAGGGCCCATACTGGACTAAAAATAACCCAAACCAGCAAAACATTGTGACAGAGGAGGCAGAGAGAAAAGAATGACAGTCAATTGGAATAACTTGACAGTGAATAATGAACTGAAGATGGTTTTAGAATCCACTGTGGTCCTCTTTGTCCATTGTTTGGGGTGTGACTTGTCAATGCTAGAATAATAGAAACGCTGTGACAGACCATCCTATTGCACATGGCCTTCTGCTGCAGGATTTAATGGAGAGCTCAAATGTACACAGGCTTTGTCACCATACATCTTCCTAATGCCGGTCGATATTTTCTAGTTATTGAGTCTCCTACTAAAGCTTTGCCTTGAGTGTTTACAGGTGGGCAATACCCAGGTGTTAGAAGCAGAACAAACACACCCAATCTGACCCAGTTGGTAGTGAATTTTCCGCTTCTGAGAATGTTATATTTGTGTAGCACGTTATAGTTTAACAAGAGCTTTCATCCCCCAGTGGCTGGCTCGTGGCTGAGTGGTCAATAAATGTTTCGTAAATGATTGAATGAGTCTAGAGGGTCATTTTCTCCTCCTCAAAATTAACCCTGTGAAGTAGACAGAATGGGGATTATCACTCCCACTGTTCCGAGAAGGAAACTAGGGCGCCAAGAAGGGAAATAAGTTTCCGGAGCCCACATAGCCAGTGACTGTAGCCACTCAAACCAGAACCCAAGTGTGTTGGACCCTACACGAGTTCATTTCAAGAGAAGACCGACTGACATGCTGTCAGAAGAGGGAAGGCCTTCTTGAAAAGTGGGGAATTAGATCAAGTGCTTACGTGTCTTCTCAGTCCTGTCTCTGTCCCTCGCCTTCCTGCATAGTCTCAGGGCATGGCAGGGAGCTGCCGTGGGGAGCCAAGGGGTAGGCAGAAGTTCAGGCTGCTGACCACCTGGGAATTGGGCAAAAGGAACAAGAGAAAGACCTTCTGGTGCCAAGACTCCAAAGAAATGTTTGTTGACTTTTTGCTTCATCTTGACTACTTCCAACTAGGCTTTGAAGCTAACTTTTTGATAGAAGGGCTCCCTGGGGTGGATGGGGAGTTCACGACCTCGTTGCTGTGGTTCCCCAGGCAACCGCAAACCGGGCAGCTCCAAGAAGACGCCTGAATTACCTGGAAAGTGGAAGGGAACTACGGAGAAAACAGAGAGAACTACAAGGAAAGTGAAACAAGAACAACAAGAATTTAGAGGGCAAAACAAGGGAGGCCACAGGGGCAGGGCAACAGCCGTCATAGCTGTGCCTTGAGGATGTTAAAGGTGCCTCTCCTGGAGTCCTTCACAACAAAACTGTCCCATACATAGTTGAACCAGGAGGTGCCCAGAGGAACCAGAGCCTCAGCTCTCGGTCAAGTGTCTTAAAATGGATTTGAAGAGATGGTGTTCTCTCTAAAAATGTAGATCTGAACATTTGCTCCCTTGCTCACGAGCTCTCCTTGCTCTCCATCGCTCTCAGCTAAGGTTTGTGCTCCTCGGCAGAGCTCAGGGACCTACCGAAATTGCTCTCCACGCCCAGCAACCCTCTTGAATCCGGTGTGGGTATCTGTGCAGGATTCTCCCCCTCGGCTAATTCCTGCAGTCAAGCTTCAACGTTACCTTCTCCAGGGACACTCCCCGGACCCTTTTTCTCCCTCGTATTAGGTCCGGTGTTCCTCCTATGTGCTCCCAGGGCATCAGGGATTTTTCATGACGGCCACACCACTAGTGCCATCAGGGGCATGTGTCTCTTTCTCGGCTACATCTCCCACATGAAGCAGAGGTCCTGGCACTTAGGAAGCTTCCCTTGAATATCTGTTGATCAAATAAGAGGGAGAAATGGTAAACATCTCTAAAAGAGCCTTCTCTCTTGCCAAATAAGGAGGGAAAGGGAAATAACTAAGTGTGGGGGTTTCAGCAAAGAGATTATTTTTAAGTTGAACAGAAACCCAGAGAAATAAATGCCTCTTAATTTATCTAAGGGTCATCAAGAAGTGGATTATCCACTCGATGACAGTGCAGTTATAATTGCCCCTGCTGGAAAGAGGGCCCTGTCGGAAGAAAGATGAGAGAGATTTGGAGATGTCCTTCCTGAAGAATAAACGTGGAGAATCAAAATCCACTCAATGTCTAGATATCTCGGGAAAGAGATCAAACTCGAGTGAGTGAGTGGACAGGGCAGCCAGCGTGGGTCTGACACAGTAGCCCCTTGGGAAGGCACCACTCCTCGGCTCCAGCCAATTGCTGAAATGCAGAATCCCCAAGTCCATGTGTGTGTATGTGTGAATCTTATGATTTTCAAAACTCCCCAACTTGTTTATAGTTTTCCTAGTTACTGATCAGGCCGAAAAAACAACTTGCGTGAGGCCTAGAGATGTTTGACCTTTGCACCAAGAAACCTGACCTCCCATGGGTCTGTTTATCTAAATCTGTCGACATCAAACTGTGAGCACCAAAGCTCCAAACAACGTGAACCCATAAGAAGTGATCGATACATGAGTGACTGAATGAAGACAGAGGTTTGTCTGAGTCGGTTATTGGCACATAGTAAGTGAGTGGTCAATAAATAGCTATCGAGTGGGAGAAAGAATAAATGTATAATGAATGTCTGTCTGTAGTTCCAAGTTGCTACCACTAGATGGTGAAATTTGTTTTTTCTGCAGATGTAAGCATCAAGAAATAAAATCTTTATTAAGGTATATTTATGGGCACGTCTACAAGCCATGAGCCCTTAGCTTGGACATCCCATAAATGCTAATAGCTGTTTCACATCATCTTTGCTATCCCCCCTCACTTCCCACCCCAGTCAGCTCTGGATACAAGTAAAGTCATTAGAAGGAGATGATTTTCCTTGGTTTGAGTAGAAACAGAGGATGAGCGCTAGATGATGTATGTATAGGACGAAGGAGGGAGGGCTGGGTATTTAAGAAGCTCACAGTCTTGTGGGACAAAGAGACCTTTAACGCAGTTGCAATGCTTTGTATTTGATACTATCTATATTGATGGTGTGGAGATGACGTTTTGTGGACCCAAAGGAGAGAGTGACTATCCTGTCTTAGCTGAGGAGGGCACAGGAAGTCTTCTTGGAGGAGCAGCTCAGGGACTTGATGGACTTTGAAGGATGAGAAGGAATCCACCAGGGTACAAGACCCGTATTTTATAGGGTGGTCCAGGGGGGCCTCTCAGAGGAGGTGGCGTTGTGGCTGCAGCTGAAGGATGAGAAGTTACTAGTGACACAAGCCAGATGGGGGAAGAAAGGGCTGCCGTGGGAGTGGGAGCCAGGGCTGCTCCTAGCAGAGGGCACAGCAAATGATCTCCAGGAGGAAGACCTAGGATTTGTGAAACCGTTGGTGGAAAGTTGGGAAACCTCCCAGTGTATTTGAGGAACTGTGAAAAGTTCCTGTTATATTCAGAAGTGTGGTGGAAAAGGAGAAATGAATACAGTGGGAGCCGAGGCCAAAGAGACAGGCAATGACCTATCAGGGAAGGGCCTCAGACTTTAGCTTAAAGTTCAAAGTTTCCCAAACAAGTGTTATCCCCATAGCAACCTCATCATTCCTGCCACATCCTCATTCCATCAAGACTATTGTTTCCTTATTTCTTTAAATACATTTACTTTTTTACTTAAACTGTTTTTAAGGGAGACAGTATTATCACTGTATTCTATATAGGAAAAAAAACAGTAAAATTTGCCATTAATAGCAGGTAACCAGAAAAAAATAAATACAAGACTAATAAAATTAAAACATATCTCACATGCCTCCTAAAATTTTCTTGAGTAGTTCACATGGTACACTTGAGGATGTGCGGATGGAGCATGTTGAGAGATTTTAATTAGGTGATTGAGGAGGTAAGACTGAATTTCAGAAATCAGTGTTGAAAGCACTATTCCATTTATAGCTCCTACTAAAAAGTGATGATGATCCTGGGAGTCAAAAAAAAAGGGATATTTCCGGACAAAAACTTCTCCCCCAAGGGGCTTTCCAGTGGAGAGTTACATGACGCCAATTTTGAAAGCCCTGATGAATAGCAGGCTACTACACAAAAATTCAGAGAGAAACTGGTGAAGGACAACCTGCTCACTGAAATTCCCAAGTTTAGTATCATTTCCTTCGGCATGAGGAGGATTGCTTAGCTTTTTGGCAGCTGGTGCGTAAAGAGATTTTAGATAAAGCTCCTGAAAATGAGGAACCAGCTCATAATTCTTGACTGGGGAAAGCCACAATGCAAAATCTAATAGACTCTTTTGTTTTTCTTATGAACTCATCTCTGGCAGCTTAGGGGAAGAAGTGAATTTAAGCACCATCTCCTGGAGCAGTTTAGCCTTTGGTTTTGCCATTTTAACAGATATTTATGAAGCACCTATAAAAAGGCAGATGCTGGGTAGAAATCAAAAGTGCTTAATGGGGTTGCACATTCCAACATCTAACAGGTGCCAGGAGGAACATGCTAAGGATGAAGCAGCCCAGCATAAGACAACAGGGAGTCGTGGAAACTACAGTGAACTGAAGAATGCAACCTCCATTTGAAAGGGGAAAAGTGGCTCAGCTCCAGTTAATAATGCAGGAATGCAGGAATGGGGGCCCCTGGTGAAGGCTCTGCAGATATTTCACTGAAAAATGGTCACACAATGGGCATTATATTTAGGGGGGAAGTTGGGGATGAGGGAATATCTCCTGATTTTTAAAAACTGGCAAATATCAAAAAAAGTTTTATATATGCTACAGGCCGAGTAAAATATGTCTACAGGCGGGATGCAATCCAAGGGCCCCCGTGGGTGACCCCTGGATGTCACAGAGTCTCAGCCTTTTAAGGGCTTATGTGTTGGGAGATAAGACACGTTCATAAATAACCGCAATACAGAACACAGTGATAAGTGCTGTGCGAGCAAGAAAAAGTGCTAAAGGAATTCGGAGGAGGGACGGATGACTAAGCAGTGAGGTCCTAAGGCAGGAGAAGGGGTGTCCCAAAAAGCTATTTCTAACCACATATTGAGAAACCGATGAACTCGATGAGGAAAGGAAGAAGAGGTATCCAGTGATGTCAACAAGCTGGCCAGGGAAATAACTAATGAAGTCAGGACTGGGCATTGGCATATCCCAAGGAGCATTTTCAAGATGCACACGTCTAGCCCTTAGCCCAGACATCCTAAATAGGAATTCCTTGGGTGGAGGATCATGCACTCAAATTGGTGCCCTGAAAGGTTGCTTATCTAGATGCCAATCTCCCCTAACAAACCATGCTTCAAACGGTGCACTGTCTCAGAGAAGACACTCAAGGAATGCAACGTTCTTTGGTTGTTTGAATCATACGCATTTCAAAATCCAGGAAGCCTTCAATGTGCAGAAGTCGTTTGCTTTCTCGGCCGCTCCTCTTTTGAGCCACATCCATTCTCTTCCATTCTAGACTCTGGTAAAAATGCAAGTTGTACATGCCTTCTAAGCTTGTGAAGTGAAAGAAGATTTTGGATAATGGGAAAGCCTTAGTGTCACAAAAATTAATGTCTCCATGAAGCTCTACCAGCAGCCATTAAAATGAGGAGTATTTGCATTTTGTGAGTTACGTGTGCTGCCCAGAATAAAATGAGGGGAATACGCTTGAATCCTGCAAGAGGAACTGATCCCAGGAAACTTAAAATTGCAGTTGATAGAGTGGAAACTGCCTATTCAGCTCGCACACTCTTGTGCACTTGAGCAGGGGAAGATAGCAGGCCCTTTAAAACATAATACTTGATGTTGTTTGCATGTTGTAGTTTAGAAACATTTTCATATCCACTATCATTTGATTCTCACAGCAATCTTGAGAGGGGGCAGAGAATGATTATTATAATCAATTTACAAAAAAACTGGGGCCTAGAGGGATGTGAAGTGGATATGTGATGTCGCTGCCAAATGCCCCTTTACCTTTCTCCTGGTTCCCCTGCGGGGCACACCCACCTTCATTGGGAGTCCATGTGCTTTTGGAAGATATAACAACACAATTCATCACTCTAAGGTTGGGGCATGTGAATCAGAGCATTAGGCTCTTTAAATCTCATGAAATTCTTGAGGGGTGGGCCTGTGGACTTGATTAGAGCTAATGAGATGCAAGAAGACTTTTATCAGTTGGTAGAGAGATGGGTCCACTTTCCTTCTTACCATCATGTGGTGTCTTGGAATGAAGCAAGGTGAGGAAGAGTAGAACCACCAGAAAGAGAAAGGCTTGGTCCAGGTGAACTCATTGATTTTTCGGTCTTAAAGCAATTACATTTTTTTTCGTACACTAACTTGAGCTGGGTTTCTTGGCACCTGCAACTGAAGGGTGATTCCAAACGTCCATGGTGTCCATGGCCCCATATTTCACTTTGCTTTTGGGGGACATAGAACTCTAGTCCCCATTTAGTATCACCTTTCTGCATTTCTGTGTGCTGTCAATTGGCAACTTCCCTCCATATTTCAGGAAGAAAAGTGAGGGGGTGGAAATATTGCCAACTCCTTTTTTTTGCATCTAAAAATTTATGGCCACTAACCAGCCAGTGGATTGCATACCCATGGCTCAAGTGCACCCTCCCTTCCTGACCCAACCCACGGTGGCCAGAATGGGAGGCCAGAAGGGTGGGGGTGGAGAAAGGCCAATGGGTGATAAGGCACAGGATATGGCCACTTAAGCAACAGAAGCTTTGAAAGGTCAGCTCCTTTAGCAAGAGGCTATAAGCACAGTGGAGCTTTCTACAGCACCAGTGCTTCTCAGTGGAGTCTCAGGGATTCACAAATTCTTGGGTATCCTATGGTAATGTTGTAATTTTGCATTGGAACGTTATCACTCAAATAGTTTTTATACTTGGGTCACCTGCATGACTACTCTATGAGATTTCAGAGCTTGCCTTCATTATGTTTATAAACAAATTGGCCCCAAGCAATTCCCTCAGCTGTCACGAGTTAATGAAAACAGATAGAGGCATCTTAATGAATAAGTGATGCATTTGCATCAAGTGAAAGCCAAATGACATCACCGATCTTTAGGGAACAAAAGTTTTGCAACAATGCAAATAGAAAACCTACGATGGGAGAACTGAGGCTCACGGGAGTCTAGACAAGTCAAACTCCAAAGAACTTTGCCAGAATAGGTGTAAGCAGAGAATGCCTTTCAGCCAAACAGGATTATCCATCACAATTAATTTGGCCATGTAAATTTTAGTTTTTGTAATTTTTTTTACAGTACATTTAATTAATAACGTTTTAATGCTGTTTTGGTTATATACAAAAATAAAATGAGCAATTTATTCTTACTTTTACGTTTGTGTATGTGCAAATAACATAATAAAAGAAACATGTCAACACTGGTGACCTTGAAAAATTCCTTTTTTTCCTTTAAAGGGGCTGGTCAGTGTCTCAAGCTTGAAAACCACAATGATACCAGTGTCTCTCCCAGGGCTACCTGCCTGCTCCTGGCTCCCTACTTGTGGTTTTAGTCTTACAATACGTTTCTTCTTTTTTAAAAAAAAAAATCACTTTATTGCTGTGTGATTGACACACAAAAATCTGCACATATTTAATGCATGCAATTTGATGAGTTTTGAAATAACTATACACCAAAAGTTTCCTCCCACCCTCTTATATATTTTGTGTGTGTGTGTGTGTGTGAGAGAGAGAGAGAGAAAGAGAGAGAGAAAGAGTACAAAGGTTCCTATTATCCACACGCTCACCAACATTTGTTATCTTTTGGTTTTTTGATAATAGTCATCCTAACTGGTGTGCAGTGGTATCTTACAGTGGTTTTGATTTGCATTTCCCTGATGATTAGTAATGTTGAACATTTTTTCATGTATCTGTTGTCCATTTGTATGTCTTCTTTGTAGAAATGTCTGTTGAGGCACTTTGTCCAATTTTTATTGGGTTCTCTGGGGGAGGGTGGGATTTTCGTGTTTGTTTGGTGTTTGCCATGGAGTTGTAGGAGTTCCTTATATACTTTTCATATTAACTCTTTATCAGATATATGGTATGCAAATATTTTCTCCCATTCTGTAGGTTACATTTCTTTGTGTTGATTATTTACTTTTTTGCACAGAAGATTTTCAGTTTGATGTAATCCCACTTGTTTATATTTGTTTTTATTGCCTGTGCTTTTGGTGTCATATCTAAGAAATCATTACCAAGGCCACCCATCTTATAGGTAGAAAAATGATATCCCAATGTTTTCATTTACATTTTTTAAATATGAATGAGATCTATCATATTTATAAATTTGAAAGCCATTTTATTTATTTTTTGTGAATCACTTGTTCATATTATTTATTCAGTTTCACTGTTTTTCTTCCAAATTTATCATACATCTTTAATATTGAAAAATAATCCCTTTTCTTTCTTATGTGTTGCAATTTTTACCACGTATATGGTTTATTTTTCTACACAGCAGTTTTTAATTTTTGTATGGGTAAATTTATCACTCTTTTTATAGCTGCTAAGTTTTGTGTCTTGCTTTGAAAAAATTTCCTCACTCCAAGCAAGATTTAAAATATATACAGTATATTCACATTTTTTTAGTACTTTGTTATTTCATTTTTGTATGTAAGTTTTTTTTATCATCATGGAATTTACATGTTGTCTTAGTCCATTTTGTGTTGCTATAATGGAATACATGAGGCTGGGCAATTTATACAGAAAAGAGGTTTATTTGGCTCATGGTTCTGCAGGCTGCACAAGAAGCATAGCACCAGCATCTCCTTCTGGTGAGGGCCTCAGGAAGCCTCCCCTGCGAGGGGAAGGGCAATGGAGCAGCATCACAGGGTAAGAGGAGGGAACCAAGAGAGAGGGGAGGAGGTGCAAGGCTCTTTTCAACAGAATGGCTCCAAGCCATTAATGTGGGATCCACCACCATGACACAAACATCCCCTACCAGGCCCTACCTCCAACACTTGGGATCAAATTTCAACATGAGATTTATTTCCAGGGGAAAGATATCCAAACCATAGCATATGGATAAAAAGAGAATTAAACTTTATGTCTCCCTGAACTGTTCATTTTCTACTGATTTTAAATATTATTTTTATTGTATATTTAATTCCTATGTATTTGGGTGTATGATTTACTGGTTTGCTATTTAACATGGCACTCTCATTCATGAAGGGAGTGCAGAAAACGTCAAGGTGGAACTAGAAGCTATTTAATATTGCTTCAAGCTCCATTAAAGTAGAAAAACAAACAAATTTTTAAAATGCAATGTATATTTTTTTCCTTACATTTTTCTTCGTGGTTATCATCACTCTCATACCTATCCGGCACTGCACTGTTTCACATCTATTTTCTCGTTTCATCTTAGGTCTGTAGCAAAGGTGTTCCTACTCCACTTTGCAGATGAGGGGAATGGGTCTCAGGGAGGCCATGTGGTGTGCTCGAGCATATCCTTCTGGTAAGCGACAGAGTTCGGAGTTAGAGTGAGATTTTCTGACCTCAGGTCTCCTATTGAACTCCAAAATTCCTTTGAGAAAGTAGACATCACATAAATTACTCATGAATGACAGTCTCCCAATCTGTTCCTCTTTGTACTATACTATCTGGCTTCTGTTAAAGAGAATTTCCTTACAAGATACTCAGTTAGGTGTTATTTTTCACCTGAGGAAAGAAAAACAATCTTGAATGGTCACAGTCAGTATTCAATAAATAGCTGCTAAATGAATTTGTCATTCAGTCTACCTCTCAGTTTTTATTTAAAAAAAAAAAAAACTCTCTTCAGTGGGAACTCATCAATTAGGAGCTGTTTTCAAGAGAAGAGGCCCTTGGGGTACTAAATTAGTCTCTAAGCATGAATATTTAAATATCATTTCAGAAAAATTTAGAGAACTTTGATTCTCAAAAGGATCCCCTGCCTTCATTCTTATGCCATGGAACTTTTGAACTTGGTTGGAGACTTTGTACTTTTCCCTACGGTTGAAATCCCCTAAGATTCAAAATTCATCGTGTGATCAAAGTGTTTATTATTAGCTTTTTGACAGCCATATCTCACGGCAAAAGCCAGAATAACCCGCCAAATCCTGGAGGACCTCCTTAAGCAACACTCAGGGTTTGCCTAGGTTTGTTTGCATGCAGAGAGACAGAACTTATTCTCTTGACAAGTGGATCTGTGCAATTTCAACATGAGGAATTATCCAATTCAGCTTTTAGCCCTTGTCTTTCCACATATTTCAGGGAGTTACGAAAAAAATTACAAATGCAAAATGGTGAAATTTTTCTGGCAAGTAGAACAACAACAAATATGAAATACAGTCAGATTTATCACAAGAAGTCATCAGGAAGACCCCCAGGACCTGGAGGAACTGCTCTGCAGAAAGCAAGCATTTGTTCGCTCACTCACTCGTTCAGGCAGTTCAGATAAATTATAGCAGAAGTGAATATGATTTCTGCCAATATGGAGCCTCCATGCTGATGGAGATTTGGGCCTATCATTTTCCAATTTTTTTATGTTTGTTCTATAATTTTTTTTTCTATTTTTCTTTCCCTGCTATATTTTGGGTTAATTTAACATTTTCTTAGCATTCCATTTTAGTTTATCAATTGATGTTTTAGCTGTATCTCTTTGTATTATTACTGTTGTTATTCAGGCAGTAGCTATAGAGAATGGTGGCATATATTTTTAACATTTCAATATCCTTAGAGTTAATATTGTGCCACTTTATGTTAAATGAAAAAACCTTACAACCGTATAAGTTCGTTTATCCCTATTGGTCCTTTGTGCTATAGTTGTTGTGCTCTTTACAATAGAAATGTTATACACCCCATAATTCAGTCTTACAACATTTGCTTTAAATATTCATATGTATTTTAAGAAAATTAAGAGAAAAATAGTTTTAAAAAATATTTACCTACACATTTATTATTTCTGGTATTCTGCATTTCTTATTGGAGAGCTGTATTTCAATCTGGTATGATTTCCCTTCAGCCTGGAGAATTTCTTTTGGATTTCCTTGTAGTATAGGTGTGCTGGTGATGAATTCTCTAGTTTTCTTTTATCTGAAAATACCTTTACCTCACCATCTCACCTTAATTCTTAAAGGATAATTTTATTGGATATAGAATTCTAAACTGACAAGTTTAATTTCTTTCTTTCTTTCTTTCCTTTTCTTCTTTCCTTCCTTCCTTTCTTCCTTCTTTCTTTTTTCTTTTCTTCTGTTTTATTTTCTTTTCTTTCTGTCTTTTTCTCTGTTCTCTTCCCTTCTCTTTTCTTCTCTCTCTCTCTCATTTTACTTTCAGCACTTTCAAGAAACAGTTTCACTCTATCCTGACATCCATTATGTCTATTGAGAAGTCAGAGAATATTTATAGTGTTGTTCTCCTATGAAATGTGCCATTTTTCTCAGGGTAATTTCAAAATTGTATCTTCAGTTTTCAGCAGTTTGACTATGATGTACCCAGATAAGGTTTTATTTGTATTTATTACACTTGGGGTTCACTGTTCTTAAATCTGAAATTTATCTGTAAATTTGTTTCTTCAAGGATTTCTTCTGTTCCAATCTCTCACTCCTTCCTTCTTGGGATTCCAATTATGCATTTGCTCATCTTTTTTAAATAGTCCCACAAGTCACAGAGATTGTACTCAATTATTTTTAGTCTTTTTCACTCTTCTTTAGATTGGGTTATTTTTATTGCTCTATCTTCAAGTTTACTAGCTGTTCCTTCTGTCCTCTCTCATCTGCTAAGTCCGTCTAGTAATTTTTCAAATTTAAGATATTGTATTTTTCTGCTGTAGAATTTCCAGTTTTTCATAGCTCATTTTTCTTTTGTGAGATTCTTTGTTTATTCATCACAACAATCATTTTCCTTTACATCCCTGAGTACGGGTATAACAGTAGCTTTAACATTTTTGTCTACTGATTCCAACAGTTGGGTCATCTCAGAGTCATGCCACTTTGGTTGCCTTTTCTTTGCGGTATGAGTCACGGTTTCCTGCTTCTTTGCTTATCTAGTAATTTTTATTGGATCGAGAATATTGTGAATGATGCATTGTTGTGACTCTGGATTCTGTTATGAACCTCTGTTGAGTACTGATTTTCAATTTTAATAGCCAATAAATTTGTCTAAACTCAGACTCTAAATTCTATCCTTCTAGTTGTGGGCAGCAGTTTCAATGTCCAACCTGTTAATTTAGGTTTAGTCTCGCACAGGCACGATTCAGGCCCAACCAGAGATGAGGACAACGTTTTCACACAAAACTTAGTTGTTCTCTGTGGCTCTCCCCTTTCCAAATTTTCGCTTACTCCTAAGTCCTGTGGTAGTGCCAATCTCTGTCCTAGAGTTCCTCAAGCCATCAAGACCACAGGAGTATTTTTTGTTTGTTTGTTTAGTTTTAGCCATCCGGTTTCTGCCCATTCGAGCCTGCCTTCAGGAAAAAGTCTTAAAAATTGGGCAGCTCATCCAGTCCTCTTCTCTTCTCCCACTTGTAGACTCCTGCTCAGTTTCTTTCTGCTTGTGTTTCCTCTCTAGTGCTTTTGGGTACTATTTTGTCCAGAGTTTGGCAATGTTGTCTGTAGGAAGGTTGGTCTAATAGGAACTATTAACACTTCTCAGTTACCCCAAACCAGTTGAAGCCTCATTCTCGTGGTGAAGACAAGCATAAGTTAAACAGTTATTCAGATAAAGATAAAATTCCAATTATGCTAAAGTCCTAAGAGAGGTACATGGTATTAATAAGAGTCTAACAATTGATATAGTCAGTCAATTCTTCATTGAGTTGCTTCAATAATAAAATGAATAAATGCATGTGAGATTCTTAAAAGTGCCTGGAACATAGTAAGCACTCGATAAATGTTAGCTATTATATTATTTTGTATGATTATTAGGAAGATCAGGGAAGGCTTCTCTGAGGCAGGGGCACCTGAACTTAGTTGTGAAGAGGAGTAGGAGTTAAGGAGTTAGGGGGGAGGGAAGGGTTTTCCAGGTGTGGGGAAAGCACGTGCAGAGTATGTGCTGTAGCTGAGAACAGAGTGCAAAAGAGGGGCTGAAGGCCCGTGTGGTCAGCATGGGGAGAGTGAGGGGTGCACGGGGAAGGGGAAAGCTAGGAGGAGGTAGAGGCCAGACCAGGGGGGCTTGTAGGCCATGTCAAACAGCTTAGCCTTTATCCCAAGAGTAATGGGGAGCCACTGAAGTACTTTAAGGAAAGAGGTAAAATGATCATATTTTTGTTTCAGAAAGAAGTTTCTGTCTACCGTGAGTAGATGTGGGTAGAATGGTCAGGAAACTGCTGTGGAGTCTAGGCAAGGCCTGTCATTAACATGTGCTAAAGGGTGGTAGTGCAAAGTTGGAATTAGGTAGAACAGGTTGGAATGAGAGAACCAGAAGAAACTCAGACACAGGCTGCCTACGGGGCCACGTTCTCCTAGATGACCCACAGGCATCTTTTACTCGACAGGTCAGAACAGAATACCACTTGCCGACTTTCAGTGAGAGACATCTCGGTAATTTCTGATGCTTCCTGCTTTTTACTCCCAAAAATCAACTCACTCCCAAGTCCCAGCCATTCTTCCCTTCAGCCTTCCTTCATGTGTCTGCTACTACTAACTGCAGAGCCTCATGCTTCCTCACTCAAATTTTCAAATCTTGAAACAACATTCTAACAGATATCTCTATTTCTAGTCTCAACCTTTTGCTATTTGTCCTCCACCCAGGACCCAGGGCCAACTTTTCTAAAGACTCAATTTAATATGTCATTTCTGCTTAACAATCTTTCAGAGCCCCTATTTGGTATAGGAGAAAGTTCAAATTCCGAGGAATGGCCTGTGATTCTCATGAAACATGGATCTTTTCTTTTACCTCTTCAGCAAAAATTTTTGTGCACCTACTATTTGCTGTAGAAAAAAAGAGGAAATGTTGACTGAGACCCTTGTCCTTGTGTTACCAATAGTCTAATGGGGGAGACAGAGACCAGTTTCGAATTCATCTTCCTTCACTTCCTTCTCCACCCTCACTGCTCTCCTTAGACTTTCTCTAGCACAGACTTTTTTTTTTTGCCATAATTAACCACTTTGTTCTAGTCTCTGATACCTTTAAGCCTTTGCACCTACTGTTTGCTCTTCTTCCCTTTCCTCTTTCTTGTCTTAAGAAGACCTAATTCAAATACTTTTTCTAACCCCCCCTACACTTGATAGAGATATTTTCCTACTTATTCATTAAAATTTCTATCAGTAATCTGCTGCTTGGTAGATACTTTTATAACAGTGCTTATAACTTCATATTTAACTATTGCCCCTCCTGTCCCTTGCAGTAAACGATAAAATCTCTGAGAGCAGGAAGCTGATCTCATTCATTTTTTGTTCTGCCGTCTACAACATTGCCCAGCCCCCAGTCAGCCATCAGTTGTTTATTGACTCCTTTAGATCCTCCTCATTCTACAAATGGGGAAATAAAGATCCAGAGAGGGGAAGTGATGAGTCTTGCAAAAGATCTTAGAGTTGCTTTAAGATCATGGTTTCTAAGTAGGGAGTTGTCAATATTTCTCTGAGCAACATACTAGAAGGCTTCATGGAAGTGACAGAACTTAAGATGAGCTGACAAGTTTAAGTAGGATCTGAGATTGTGCATATACAAATGGAAGCTGGGAGAAGTTGGGTTGGGGCTGAGGAATTTGATCAGTAGCTTAATGACCTCTTCCAGCTGAATCCATGAACACAGATGGCAAGATGGAAAGCAACAGGGCTATAGTGAAAGAGCGCTAACATGCAAGGGGGAAATCCTGAGTTCTGTTCATAGCGCACACCTCACCGAGTGGTCCTGGACAAGGCTTATGTTCTTCCTGGGCACTAACTTCTACTTATAAAATACACAACATCAACAATAATAATAACCACTTGTATTTATTAAACCCTTATTATTTTCCGGGTATTATTCTAAAATCTTTACGTTTTATAGATGAGGATACCTACTTTCAGAGAATTAAAGTAACATCACTAAGGTTACATAGCTAGTTAGTGATAAAGCTAGGAATCTTGCTCCCTAATGTTGGACTAAACAATCTAAATTCCAACTTGATGATCAAGACTTTGAAGGAGTTTCTGCCACAACTAATCTTGGACATCCTAGGGTTATTGCAAGAGTAACTCTCTCCCTCTCCCTCTCCCTCTCTCTCTTAAGGTAGCCTATGTACCCAGCTCCCTCTCAGCTGGAGAGAATTTCTCACCTGGGAAGCCCAGGGATTATTTCTGGTTTGCACACGCAAGAGAAACACGGGTCATTTGAGATTCTGAATTCGCTGTAATGGGAAATCATTATTTTTAAAAATAGTTTTAGCACACAGAAGTCTTATCTGCATGATTCTATATTTCACTGTTATTTTCCATCTTTAAATATTATTAATCACACCAGCAAGTTAGCAAAGCACTTTCGCATATCTTATTCAGTCAACACAACGGCCTGTTTTGAATGAGGACACGGAGACTTATCCAGTTATTTTCCCCCAAGCACACAGACAATAAGTGGTGACGTTGCTGTTTGAACTCCTAATGCCCTTCGCTGCTGTCTTCACCTCTAGAACGTGGTTGGCCACAGATACGGGTAAATTTGTGTGAATCACCAATAGGGATCCTAACTCCCTTTGACTGACTACTTTGCTGCGCTGTAGAAGCTCTGGGTGGAAAGTTTCTTTAAAGACCCTCGGGCCCACCATTCCTCTTCTCAGTCCGACAGTTTCACTCTCCACTTTTGAAATACCCCCGGTAGGTGGAGGTATTTTACAATTACCTTTGGAGTCCAGTCTCCAAAGGTAGCTGTGATAGTTCAGTTAATGTGTCAGCTTGTCTGGGCCATGGGATGCCCACATAGCTGGCTAAACGTTATTTCTGGGTGTGTCTGTGAGGGTGTTTCTGGAAGAAATTAGAATTAGGATTAAGCATTGAGTAAAGCAGACGGCCTCCCCAGTGTGGGGTGGGCACCATGCAATCTGTGGAGGGCCTGGAGAGAACAGAAAGGAGGAGAAAGGTTGAACGCCTTCTGCCTTATTGCTTGCTTGAGCTGGGATATCAATCTTCTGCCTTTGTCGAACACCCCTGCTTCTCAGGCCTTCAGCCCCAGGTTGGAATCTGCACCATTGGCTCTCTGCTCTCAGGCCTTTGAACTACACCTCTGGATTTTCTGGGTCTCCAGCTTATAGACAGCAGAACGTGGGGCTTATCGGCCTCCATAATCATGTGAGCTAATATCTTACAGTAAATATCTTATAATACTTATAAGATATACTGTAGTACCTTATTATATAATATTAATATCTACATTTTATCTATATTATAATATCGATATTCAATATTATATTATTAAAACATCTACATTAGATATTATTTGATTAAAAAAATATGTTACAATAATATTGATAATATAATATCAATATATTATAATAAAATTCATTATGCATAAATATAAATATTTATCCTACCCTATATAGAAAAAATATATACATATATCTCCTATTGGTTCTATTTCTCTGGAGAACCCTGACTAATACAGTAGCCCATTTTATCTCTGAGCAGCTGTGAAGGTTAATATGAAGGCTAATAATCTTCTTTTATTGAGAGAAATCCACCTCCAACTGTTACCACTCTTTGGTCCTAGCTGTGCCTTTTGCCTCTTCTCTCTAACAGCACCTCAGATAGTTTATTTCAGATCTCATTATCTTTGAGTCTTCCCACTTCTTCTGTGGACTTGCCTGGGTCTCAGTTTCCTTATCTATATAATGAGTCAATGGACTGTCTTGTGTGACCTCCATAAAGCTTTCATCCTGGGATCCTATGATATTTTAAATGTCTGAAAAATTGTACCCCAAAACAGAAACGCTTGCTGCCAGGAACTGCAAAAGGCACATGTTCCCTAACATGTTGCCCATTGTGTCTCTTCCTTCCTTCCATTTTGCTTGTGCTTTTCTGGAGATGGAGCAGATAGTGCAGAGAAGGCGGAGTGGGTACAGTCTCATTGTTGATGCTGCCGTGGGCTCACGCTGGGAGGAGGTTTGCAGTGGTCAGGGATGCTGAAAGCCCAAAGAATGTCCACCCTTTCCCACCTTGGCTTCTGGCTTCATTTCTTAATTACAAGGTGGTTTCCAGATAAAAATCCTGATTGACTGGCATTCACCCAGGGTCCCACACAGCCTCCTCTCTGGAACCTTCTCATAGATTCGTCATGCACCCAAGTATGTCTGTGACTTCTACTCCAAAATAGCCTCTGAGGAAGGAATAAAGCCTTTCTGCAATGTTTCTGAGAATGCAGAGAGAACCAAATGTTTACAAAGTCTGTATCGATCCACACACTAACTAGCGTGTGAAACAATAACAACAATAAAAGTAATAAATAATTATTTAACAGCAAATATGTTCCAGCACGAGGCTAAGATCTGCATGTGGTTTTACCCTATTTAATTCTCACTATAACAATCTGACATTGGTATTATTTTCATCACTGTTTTGTAGATAATGAAACTAAACCTGAGTCTTACACCATCCTCAAGTGTAACAGATTTCATTTCCTATCAACCTTCATATTTGGGGGCCAAAATTGTTATTATGCCAAAATCATGGAGCAAATTCATACCTGTTGCAATTACATATGTATAGCAGTGTATGTGCATGAAGAGTTTCTGGGAGCACATGCAAGAAACTGCTGAAAGTGGTTGCCTCAAGGTAGTGGGATTAAGGATCTATACGGTGGGGGAGGTATGTTTTTTATTGGAAATGTTTTTATGTATTGTTTAACTCTGGGCTATAAAAACTCTTAAGAGCTATTAGGGGTTACTTGGAAAGAAAAACAGCTGGCACAATGTTTTTCAAAATATTCTTGGTACAAAACATTTAATATCATCAAGGTAGTTTTTCTCAGAGATCTGAGTCATTCAAACTGTCTTCCAGCCTTTCTCTATTTGAGAGATTAAGAGGAAAGGTAGAGATAGGTGAATTAGCATTTATTGAGTGCCAACAATGCTAAGGCACAGTACTATGTGTTTTATATTCTTCACTTTCTTTAATCTTCACAACACACCCTTCATGTAGATATCATACCCATCTTACAGAGGAGGAAATTAAGTCTCAGAAGAGCTTATATAACTTTCCAAATGATCTTCTCACCTGGATCTACCTGGTCCCAAAACTCATTTGCTTTCTCCTTTTCCACAAAGCAAAAAATCAGTCATTGAATGTTAGCCTAATAGCATAGTTAATTTGTACATCCTGTATATGTTGTTTATAGCATATGATGTCCCTTGTAAAAATCAGTGTGTGTGTGTATATATATATATATATATTTATGACTGTTTTCCTAGTTTTGGGAGTAAGCATGATGTACTAACCTTGAATGTCAGTGGGTGTGGATGGCTGTATCTTTGGTTTTCAGACCTATTGTTGGTCCTACTTTGTTTTGATGTGGAATCCTTGGTTACCAACAAAGGACCAATGGTAACATAATTGGGAAAATTAAACCTGTCATTTGATAATCTGCCTTTTAACAATTTCCAGGAGAGAATTCTAGTGAAGAGAGGAACTGCCTGTGTGCGTAAACGCGGCTTTCCTAAGTGGTCCTGACTCAGAGGATGGGCTGCCAAGTCCCAGCAAGGGCGGAGCTCTTAGCTGAGCATGAGGAAGCCTCTGTGTAGGCTTCATAGAGAACGTCATAACTGACATCCTGGCAACTGAGCCCTGAAAGTCCTCAGGCAGTACAAGTAAATATAACTTTCTCACCATGAAAATTCTCTCAGGCCCTTCAGGGAAGACTGTGACCCCAACCCCCGCAGCAAAGGTAACTGCATCTGTGAAACATCCTAAAGATTCAGGAGCTGACCCTCCCCAGACTGTACGGGAAACAATCAATCCCGAATTGACGTAGAACTTACCTATTTCCAAAAAAGAATTTGCATGGCTCATGACAATAAAGGTAAAGAACTGGGATTATATAAAATGTGTTCTTCATATGTAGGTGCAATCCAAAATTTAAATTGATTCATATTTCATAAAATGTACTTTTTAATGATTTCTTATATGTCATATATGTGTAGCTATAGATATAGACATATGTGTGTGCAGACAGTTGGCCTTCCAAATCTGCAGGTTCCGTATTGGTGGATCCAACAAACTGTGGATCAAAATTATTTTTAAAAAATACAACAATTAAAATAATACAAACAAAAGTATAGTAGCACCACTATTTACATAGCATTTACATTATATTAGGTAGTATAAGTCATCTAAAGTTGACTTAAAATATATAGGAGGATGTGTGTAGAAAATATGCAAATACTATACCATTTTATATAAGGGACTTGAGCATTCATGGATTTTGGTGTCCAAGGGGTCCTGAAACCAATCCCCCAAGAATACCAAGGGACAACTATATAAACACATGTATGTGTGCGTGTATGTCGTGAGTGTTGGTATAGTTCAGAAAAGAGCACTGACCTAGGATTCAGATTTAGAGTATAATCCTGGCTTTTCTAACAGCACACTGCAAGCCATTGAACTTTCTTGGGCCTCAATTTCTTCAACTTTGAAACAAAAAAGTGTTAATAGGTCATCTGATACACATTAAGCATAATATCTGTCACCTGTTTTTATGATAAGCAAGTACCTTTAGTTCTCCCTGAATACTAGGTTAGATTGGCCTTTCGAATAGTCCCTGCTGATCCTCCCTTCATAACATGTATTGTAGGTGGAGGAAAATCATAATTTCTATAATTTTGTTAGTCAATATTTGTTTCTTTGAAAACACTTTAAACTCCAAGAGGACAGGGACTGTGCCTTTCTTGTTCCTCACAGCATCTGTGCACCTGGTTCAATGCTAGCTAATGTTTTTTGCATGAAGAACTAGATACTAAAAGACAATAACCTGTGGCGAAGGTACAGCATTTGTTCGAAGATTCTGCAAAAATGACACTTTAACACAGTACCTCTGATTGACAGCACTCTCACCCTTCTTGCAAGTTATCTACGATCTCAGTTGTCTAATCCAGAAGGTCTCCAAACTCACATGTCAGTCTTGCTCCTGTGGGTCACCTCTGCAGTATCTGCGGCTGACCAGCCCTGTCCTCTGGAATGTTCTCCACTCAGCTCCAGCGACAACACCCTTTCCTAATCCTTTCCTGTACCCCATCCGTGCCTCTGTTTCCTTCCTCAACTACTCCTCAGGCTTCCTCCAGAGACATGCAGTATCTCCTAGGACTTGCCTCTTTGCCCTCCTCAATCTAGGCATCCTAGACTGTGAGCATATTGCAATAAATACATCCGCTTCATCCCTATATTTATAAGATATGCACCCAAAAGGAGTTCAAGTGTTTAGGGGGTAAATATTTGTTGAATGGTTGATCCTATAAGTATTTATGGCTTTAGCCATCACCTCAATATTCTTATCTACCTTGCCAGCTCTGTAGCTCTTCTAGACTCCAGATTGATACATTCGTTAGTTTCTTATAGGTGTCATGATAAAGGACCACAAAATAGGTGGCCTAAGATAACAAAAATTTATTCTCTCACTGTTCAGGAGGCCAGAAGCCCAAAATTAAAGTGTCAGCACAGTTGGTTTCTTTTGGAGGCTTTGAGGACAGAAACAATCCCCCGTCTCTCTCCTGGTGGTCACCAGCAATCTTTGATGTCCCTTGGCTTGCAGATGCACCACTCCAATCTCTGCCTCCACCTTCACTTTACCTTCTCCGTGTCTCCTTTTCTGTCTCTTATAAGAAAACTCTCATTGGACTTAGGGCTTACTTTAATCCAGTGTAATTTCATCTCAATCCTCAGTTTAATTACATCTGTGAAAACCCTTATTCCAATTAAAGTCTTATTCTGAGCTTCCAGGTGGACATGAATTTGGAGGGGATGCTATTCAACCCACTACAGTCCACCTTCACATCCATCCCAATATCTCCTGAAGTCTTAATCCATTCCAGCATCAACGCTGCATCTCAAATCTCATCTTAAAATCATCAGCTTGAAAAGTCCCAAATCTCATTGTCTAAATCGTCTAAATCAGGTATGTGTGATATTCTGGATTTCATCCATGTTAGGGCAAAATTCCTCTCCATCTGTGGCCCTGTGAAGCTAAAAAACAAGTTATCTGCTTCCAAAATGCAGGCACAGGCGTAGGAGAGATAGACATTCCCATTCCCAAAGTCAGAAATAGGAAGGAATTAAGGGGCCTCTGGTTCCAAGCAAGTTTAAAACCCAGGGGAGCATGGGGCAAATTCTACTGTGTTTCAAGGCCTGGGAATCATCTTCTGTGGCTTGGTGTTTGATAAATTTGACATATAAAAATAAAAATGTCTGCGCTGGAAGAACCATGAGCAAAATTAAAAGACAAATGACACTTTGGGAAACATGCAACTCATATAATAAACCACACGCTGTCTCCTTAAAGTATACAGAGCCTCTAAAAAAATGATAAAATAAGACCAACATCCATTAGCAAAATGGGCAAAGTGTAGACAAGATATTCACAGGAAAGGAAATTGAAGTAGTTCTTCAATGTATGAAAAGATGATCAACAGAACTGATAATGAGAGAAATAGACATTAAAACTTCTCTACGAGGAACAGTGTAAATTGGACAACTTTTTTGGAGGGTGATTTGACAATAATATCTAACAAAATTAGAAATTCATGCACTCTTTGACCCAGAATTACACTTCTGGAAATTTATCCTATAGGTCAATTACCAGATACCCAAAATGGCAAAGAAAAAAAAGTTAATTACAAAATATTAGAAAATATATAAGTGACTATTAACAGAGAACTGTTTAAATAAATCATGGTATATTATACAACCACTAAAAATGAAAAGCTCTTTATATAAACAGAAGGAATGTCCTCCAAAATATATTGTTATGTGAGAAAAAAAAGTGTGCATAGCTCTGTGTATAGTGTAGCAAAAATAACATGCACATGAATGTGCACATACATGTATAATATATCTCTGGAAGGCTGCCACAAACTGTTGACATTGGTTGCAGTGAAATACTTGGCCCAGGAACCATGGTAGAAGAGAATGTTCTCACTCTAAAACATTTTGTACCTTTTGAGTTTCGAACACTGAAAATATTTTACCTATCATGATTCATCCATTCATTCTCAGAATTCTTTAAGAAGTTATTAGAAACTAACAGTTAAGTGTGGCAAGTTGTAAATATGATTTATCTGCACTCCTTCCCGAAATCCAGTGAATAGACAATAAAGAATATTTTCTCAAAAAGTCATAAGTTAACAAGGACAAAAAAAGTGAAAAAAGAAAATAGAAGACAGTCTCAGACGTGTGATGCCAAGAAAATCTTGGAAGAAAGGAGAAGGTGTAGAACCAACCACCAATGAACTGGGGCCCCAGGATTGCTGAGAGTGGGGTGCATGGCAGAGCCCCAACACAGGTAGTTTACTTTAAGAAGCATAAACAGGCTATTCAAAAATATTGAGATAAATAATACAGGATGCAATTGGCTAAGATAGGGAAGAGTGAGCAAAGGATTGCCATTTTTTATTATGTATTACAATTCAAATTTTTAAACCATATACATGTATTACTTTGAAAAATGCCTTTAAAAATTATTGTTTATAGTGTCATGCTAACATACTCAAATTTGCAGTGGCATGGATGAGCCTTTGCAAAACTATAAATGACCAAAATTGGTCCAAAGAGAAAGAGATATAAATTGACTAATGAACCAAAGAAGAAATTGAGAAAATTTTAAAAGAACTATTATTTTTATCACAACAAAGATAATTAGTATCATAGATAACTTCTTAAAATTTTACCAAAACAAATAAACTCTATGTTTCTAAATAACAAGAAAAATTTTATATGCTTACTCATTTATTTTATTAGGGATTATTCTACACAGAATCTAAGCAAATAGAATTCACCCATATGCTAAGAGAATTATTCTCTGTGACTAAACGCAGTTTATCCTACTATTGAAAAACTGGAAAAATTAAAAAAACCCTAATAATAAACAAAAGCAAAAAACATTGAAAAGACTTTTAATAAAATTCTCTATCAATCTTTGACTGAAATCAGACTGATATTAAAAATACAATAATAACCGAAATATGTGTTCTGTGCTCTAGGAATTCACAGTGTAATAATTTTCATATTAAAAAAAAGAGTAGAAGGGATTCTTATTTACCACGCCAAAGAAAGGTTGACAAAAATAACGATTATTTAAATCATCCACTGATTGAGCAAATATCTTTAGAATGTCTGTGAGGCAGACACTCTTGGGTAGTGGGCTGGATACGGATGAGTAAGGCACTGACCATGAATTCAAGAATAATCACAATCTGATCATGCACATTATCACAATACATGACATTTCTTGAGTATTTCTTATGTAACAAAACTGGAAACCTTACATGGTGATGATGACCAGTAGCCCCTTGGCTATAATGGAAAAAGCAGGAGGTGGTTGAGCCAGACTGTCAGGCCACTGAATCACATGTGAGGGGCTGAGCGAACTAAGAAGCTTGTAATCAGAGAAAAGCACTTCGGTGTGGGGGTTTCAGGGAGTGGGGTAGTTACAGGTGAGGACAGGTGCCAAGTTTTACATGGCAATGCAATGCATAATAACAAAATGGAAATGACTCAAAAGTCTCAAATTAGAGTAAGATAAAGCCAACCATAGTACCCGAAAGCAATGGAATATCATGTAGCTATAAAAGAAAAAAGGCCATAAAGACTCATGAAGATGTTTCTATATTACACTAAATGGAAAAAACAAACCCAAGTGTTAGAGCTGAGGAAAATCTCTGTGTGCATATTGATAATTACAGGAAGAAATCATAGACAGGATTAATAGTTTCAAAAAAAGTCTATTTTTGTTTCACTAGTAGTGTTATTGTCATACTTCATTCCTGGTGCTATAACAAAAATATCTGAGACTGGGGAATTTATAAAGGACAGAAACTTACTTTTTACAGTTCTGGAGGCTGGAAAGTCCAAGATCAAGGCTGTGGCTTCGATGTGGCAGAAGGACAAGCTAACTAACCAAATGCCACGTGAAGCCTCTATTAAAAGGGTCTTAGGCCGGGTGCGGCGGCTCACGCCTGTAATCCTAGCACTTGGGAGGCCGAGGCGGGTGGATCGTTTGAGCTCAGGAGTTCGAGACCAGCCTGAGCAAGAGCGAGACCCCGCCCCCACCGTCTCTACTAAAAAAAAAAAAAATAGAAAGAAATTATCTGGCCAACTAAAAATATATATAGAATAAATTAGCCGGGCATGGTGGCGCATGCCTGTAGTCCCAGCTACTCGGGAGGCTGAGGCAGGAGGATTGCTTGAGCCCAGGAGTGTGAGGTTGCTGTGAGCTAGGCTGACGCCACGGCACTCACTCTAGCCCGGGCAACAAAGCCAGACTCTGTCTCAAAAAAAAAAAGGGCCTTAATCCCTTAAACATGCGAGAAGTCCTCAGGTCCTAATTACCTCTTAAAGGCCCCATCTCTTAATACTATCACATTGGCAACACCTGAATTTTGGAGGGGACACATTGAAACCACAGCAATTATTTAAAAAGGAAGAATTTTTTTTTTTGCATTTTTTTAAAAAGGAAGAATATTTTTGTTCACCCCAAATTATCTCCTTTGCTGAATCAGGAGAGATCTATCAGGACTACAGAGATTCCTAAGGTAACTTGCTTTTTCTTCTTTATTCTTGGGCCCAGAATTAGTTGTGTCCATATTCTGAACTGAGGGAGTATTTACTTTTCACCAAATACTTTTCAGAAACACCAGCAAATGTCTGAAACAGCAAAGAACAATGAATAAACTTATTGCTTTATTTTACCTGGAACATCCATGGGGTCCACAAGTTTTTGAAGCAAGAAGAAAGTCTAGCAATCTAGACTAGTGAATTTTAAATTCTCTCCCACAGAGACAGCTCAGGGATCACCTTTTGGGACAAAGGGGTGAGAAGGCGGGCAAGTAAGCCCAGTGTCTTTGTCTCTCCTCCACGCTCCCCGATGGAGCTCCAAGCACACAAACAATTCCACCAGAGCAACTTTGCTGAAATATCTGCTTCGTAAGTTGGTGTTTCCAAACACGGCAGCTGCTAAAAATCAAAAGAGGAATCTTTCAACTATTGAGTCCTGGGCCCCACACCAGATCTACTGAATTGGCATCTCTAGTAATGGAGTCCGGCAATCGGTATCCGTTAGAAACTTCTTTAATTCTGATGCAATCCAAATATGGAAAGCCTCTCTACAGAGCCTGGAAGAAGGAGACACGTGACTATTGATGGAGTGCTTCCAATAACGGGAGTCCTCCCCAGCAGAAGGCATTTTTAATTACCAGCAGAGAATACACTGTCCATGGAGCTGGGCCAGCTCTCTCTTTCCCCTCACATGCTACCCAACACCAGTGAGCTTTCTCATTCCCAGCACAGGGCAGTGGGACCAACTCTGGGTGGCTGCCCCCTTACTGTAGAGCTTCACCCTTTCTTCTGTTAACCAGCTTCATCCACCTTGTCACAGTGATCAACAAGATTCAAGGTCAATCATATTTCCTCAAATTCTAGCTAGAGTTTGTGACCCAAACCAATCCAATCGGAGTACTTCTTCAGGACTTTTTAATAAAAACTCAAGCAGGAATAGAGAATTTTTTGAAGTCACAGAGCCAAACAAATATAAATCTAGGGCCACTGATGGCCATGTCTTCTGCTCTTTGTAGTGGGTGCTATGATGGGCCACAAGATCAGGATCGATGCACTGACACTGACACCTCCAAATGCCACCAGGTTGCCTGCTGGAGGCTCACAGCTGAGTCTTTCTCCTGGGCTAAGGGAGCTGCCTTGCCCCTGATTATGCCCCTTCTGGGTGTAGCCAGCCCACATTAAATTACTGGTTAATATCGAGGTATGAAGACCTGACTCCTCTGCCTCAATCTGGGACAACCTTGAAGAGCTACCCCAGCTCAGAGCTCCCCATGAGACAGGCTAAGGCCATTGTTGGGAGGACGCTGCAGCCTAGCATCTCCCTCCACCCTCTCCTGCTTCTTCACGCTCTCACAGCTCTAACAGCACTCCAAGCAAACCTCCATGTGAGTCTGTCTTTCCAAGCAAATTAACCTATGTCACTATGGAGGGATCTCATTTGCTGAAGGAAGAAATGGGGCTGAGCAGAGACAGCAGACACCAGATGGAATCCTGACATCACCTGGGGTGCCCAGTTCTCCTCTTCTCCCCAATCTTCTGACTGTGCACGACTGCAGATGATTCCACACATCTCACCATCCTGATAATGTGATGGTCAGACCTGAACATAATTGCCCAGCTGTGGACCTGCTAGACTAGAGTAGGTGGCGATTTTATGTTCATTGTACTTCTATTAATTTAACTGAAGATTAGGTCAGCCTTTTAGCAGCCCAAAAATCCTGCTGGTTTATTGGAGCTTGTTTTCAACAAAGACTCCTACATTTTTCTTCTGTTGAGCCAGCTCCCTCTCCCTGCTTCCAAACATCACTTACTCTTCTCAAAGAACTGCCTACACTTTATGGCTGGCAGTATTTCTTAGCCCTTTTAAACACATGAACCAAATATGAGCAAAGATCTGGAAGAGGGTGGAGGGAAGGAGAGGTGGAGGGGGGGTGTTTTTTGCAGTTTATAATATGAAAACAATAAGTGCATATGGAACACACTTTTCCCCAAAAGTGCACACACTGTTCACCCATCCTATGTTCAGTCCCCTTAAGAACCGTAGAAGACATCTTTTTTTTGGTAGCTTGTAGTTCTCATAGTTCTTATTTAGAACTTTTAATCAGACCTAATGTGTGTTGCATGTACCAAAAGCCCCAGAGACATTCACTTAGCCAATACTGTGGCTGTTTGAAAATTAGATTTCCCGGTGATTAAGGCCCACTGAGAAAATTAAAGTGCTTACAGATTTCGTCAAGTTTATTTTCTTTAATTTCTGGCCATGAAATGTTTAGAGCTGTACAGGACTTTAGAGACCATCTAGTGCCAGAATGGGGGACACTCCCCACTCCCCTGCTGCCTCCCTCCCCGAGAGCCCTGGGCAGACATCACTAGTCAAATTCAGCACTCTTCTCACAGAGTTCCAGAGCCTCCAGGAGGGCATGCTGCCTCAGACAGCTACTATTAATTAATTGGCTAGCCCTTTTTTTTTTTTTTTTTTTGAGACAGAGTCTCACTGTGTTGCCCGGGCTAGAGTGAGTGCCATGGCGTCAGCCTAGCTCACAGCAACCTCAAACTCCTGGGCTTAAGTGATCCTCCTGCCTCAGCCTCCCGAGTAGCTGGGACTACAGGCATGCGCCACCATGCCCGGCTAATTTTTTCTATATATATTTTTAGTTGGCCAGATAATTTGTTTCTATTTTTTAGTAGAGACGGGGTCTCGCTCTTGCTCAGGTTGGTCTCGAACTCCTGACCCTGAGCGATCTACCCGCCTCAGCCTCCCAGAGTGCTAGGATTACAGGCGTGAGCTACCACGCCCGGCCTTCTTAGCCCTTTTAAACAAAAGGACAAAGTAGATGAACTTTTCTTTTCCTACCCCAATTGCCCTATTCTCCTACAGGGGTGAAATCATTGACCCAAATTTGTATAATCATGACTAGTAATTGAGCTTAAACTCCTGATTCCCAATTCAGTGCTCACTCCATCTGCCCTCTTCTGAAAATTCTCCAATTATTTCAACCATTATAGGCCCACAAACCGGTCAGTTCTGCAGAATTCTGGGCCCAACTTCACTAGTGTGTCCTCCACTACAGTATGACAGTGTCGTCATCGCTGGCTCTGCTTATGACATGTCTAGGAATACGGGGACCATCTGAAGGAGAGAGGTGGTCAACCTTGGGCTCCAGCACCCACAAGGCCTTAGACACTTCAATAATCATAGTAAAATGCTACAACAAATAGAAACCTGCCCTGTACCAGTGACTCATAGCTCTAAGCTAATCCCACAATGGCTCCACCTCACTATTATAAACTAGAGAGAGAGAGAGAGAGAGAAATACAATTCCATGTCTGTCTGTCTATTTGGTAACCACAACAACCAGCCATAAAATGGGAAGTGACTCCTGACAAATGGTTTTGTTTGAAGTTGAGACCAGCTCACTGGCTCCTGAAGCAAATGGCTCTTGGGCTATTTGAGCCCCGCTAAAACGCTAAGTGTTTCCAGCGCCAGCACCACCACTTTTCTTGTGCCTGGAGGATGGCAGCGCGGTAGGCATGATGGAAAACAACTGGCTGGCATGAGGTGCCCCAGGAGCCAGTCAGAAATTACAGGGTGACGTGTCAGGATCCAGGAAATGATGGATGTGATGAGTTGGTCATTCTTTCTCCTTCGCACAAAAGAACACACCTGGAACTCCAGCCTCCATCCTAGAGGATCTGAATGCCAAAGCAGAATGCACCCGAGAGACACCAGACACAATCCCGCTACCTAATAGAGTATTAGAAGGAGGACCAGAGGGGGAAGAGACCTGGCCAAGGTCACGTAGCAAATAAGCACATAGCTTATGACTTATGTTTCCAAGAGTAGATTCTTTGAGGAATAAAAAGAAAGGAGCTGGAAACATGAGAACATCAGGGGCAACAATTGATCACCCAGTGAAACACCACTTGGTCTTTACTGGACCGCTCACCATAGAAAGCAGAAGTCCCATCCCCCGTCCCCATCCCCACCCGTACGTCGCCAGCGGGTCCCCCTTTTTATCCAGCTCTGACTCTTACCAAAGCAAAAACACTAGCTACGAAGTGACTCACTTTGGAAACAGACTTGTGACTCAATCTCTGCTCTGTAACCACTGGACTAAGTTCCTCTAGACTTGAGGAGGTTTTACTACATCTACCAGCAAGCCGACATGAGAGGGGTTCTCCTTGCATTAAAGATAAATAGGTGGTTCATGGATTAATGATAGATTTCATGAAATAAAAGACAATGTAATTCGTAATCCATTCAATATGTATTAAACCAGGATCGATGCAGATGTACTCTCCTTTGTCGTCCCCATAACAACCCCAAGGGTAAAGATGATTACCTGATGTGTTTAGAAGCTAAGGATCAGAGATGATAGATAACAGAAAGGTTGGGAGGGGTTAGGTGACTTGCCCAAGTGGGTAGAGTCAGGATGAAAAGCCACGTTGTCCTGGTTTCCTGTGCCCTCCCCCTTGCTTCCCAAACCCCACACCCTGCCGCAGCATTTCTCATGTGGACAAGGCACAGCTTCCTCTGTTATTTAATCAACACAACAATTCTGTGGAGGGTTGCCGGAGTATTTGCCACATTTTTAAGAAAAAAGACTTTGGAGGCAGAAAACCCATGTGGCTTTGAGGCAATCACATCCTATGTATGAGCCTCAGTCTTCCTCATCTGTAATATGGGGTGATAAGAGCATCTACCCTATAGGTTTGCTTTCAAGATGAAATGAGATAATGTAAATGAAAAGCACTTTGCATAAACTGCTAAGTGCCAATCAGGGAAAAGTGAAGAAGCTCACGGAGAATGAGAGAGATGGCAAAAGGACAAGAAAAATGCCAACCCAATGAGCTGGGTCCAGTGTAGAATCATGACTTGCCTCCTAGCAAGAAATAGTAGTCATGTATTATATCTACATAATGCCTCCAGCTTTATAGCTTATACAGAGTGTTTTAGAACACAATTCTCTTCAATAACCAATAGCCAAGGTTCTACTCTCTTTTTTTCTTTATTCAATATAACCATTTACATTTGTCAAGCTTTAACATATACGTTAGGTAAGTTGTAGCAGCCTATGTTAGAAATTACATATAATTCTAACAAAACTCTTCTGCAGCAGGTGCCACTCCACCGCTAGTAAGCAGAGAAGCTAAGCTTTGCCCCCTGGTCTGGCCTGACCCTCAGACCCACTGGGTACACCACGTTCCCAGAGCTCTGCAGCTTCACGGCGCCCTTTGCAGGCACTGGAGCACAGTGTGACCCCCTTGGAAAAGAGCCATGTTGAGCCCAACGGAGGGAGACATGGAAGCTCCTTCTTGGAACTCGGAAGGGCTGCCCTGGTGAGGAGGACATGAGCCTCGCGGTGTGTCTGCAGGGTTCACCTCACATGACTTTCTCCAGCCCCTGTGAACAGCTACCCATGCTGTTCTGAGTCACGCCTCTTGTTTCTTTCCCGCTTTTCTCCCTAACATATTTTCCCACAGTGCTTTTTTTGAACTTCTTCTTTCCCTAAATCCTCAACTCACCCCAAAGGACCCTGCCCTCTCCTTTCTCCCTAACCCCACTTCCCAGTTGTGTTCTAAGCCTGGGACTCATTCCATGACTTAACTGGGAAGGGTGGCCCCAGCCTCACGCCTGCGTGTGTAGTGGCCCTCCTGGCCCTCAGACAACGGGGCAACATACAGGTGTGGGGACTGGGCCCTAGAGCCCGACTCACTGGGTCTAAATCCAGGCTCTGCTCTTGGGGGCTGTGAGACCCTGGCTGAACAAGTTGGTCTTTGAATAAGCTTCAGAGACACCACTGGTCTCAAAGAACCACAATAGGGATTAGAGGAGATTATGCCTGACCAGGGCATGTTATAGAGTATCTGTTACCATCAATGTACTTGTATGCATGACCGATTCAGTCACGGGTATTACCCTTCTCCCATCCCACCTCCCATCCCTGGGAAAACATCTCTCTTCTTAAGCCAAATCCTCCACTTACTCATCCTTTCCCTGCTCCCCCAGGAACCTAGGCCCAGGGCTACTCTTCCTCTCCCTGGCATCATCTACTTCCTCTTCCACCCCCACCCATGCCTCCTCCTGGACTCCCATCTCTGTTACAGACACCGCCACCCATGGAGGCTGGACACCAGACAGTCTGTCTTTTTCCTTTGCCTCTACGCCATCCATGCATGGTCACTGCAGCCCGTGGATTCTTCCCCGGCTTCCCCTCTCCTTGCCACAGGTCACTGTCCTCTTTGTTTCCAGCCCCACGCCCTTCCTCGGTACACCACTCCCTTCCCAGCCTTGACCCTCTGTTCCCCCCCACGCCCCTTCCTTGAAAAGCTCTTTCCCCGCCCTGCATGGCAGGTAGCACTTATCCCCCCAAGCACGCCTTCTCCAGATAGCTCTCATCATTTCCAGTCAGTTTTCAATTCTCACAGTCTGCCCAGTTTTCAAATTATATTATTATACGTTTCTGCTTTGTTCCTAACTGAGTTATAAGCATCTCAAGAACACAACTCACATGTCTGTGTGTCCCCTTACAAGGCCTAATGAGTGCCCGATCCAGAAAAGGGCCTCAGAAAATATGCACTCATCAACTGATAAAGAATTAGTCTGCAAGCTTTGGGAAAAAAGAGATAGCAGCGTTAAGAATTACGTTATCGAACATTTACTCAGTTCTTACCATGGGCACACTTTCATCACTAAGTCACAATGGACTGGGCGATGGAAAAAATAAAATAAAATGGAAGAATAGTATCTAACACTGTGCCAAATACCTTGCATGCATTGTTTATTTGATCTTCACGATAGTTACATGCAGGAAGTACTATCATTATGCCCATTTTGCAATCTTACTTATTATTAATAAAACAATTAGCTCTGTGGGAAGGGAACATAATTAGAGGCTCAGTTATTCTGATAAATTATGTAAACAATCACAATTTGAACATTGACTAAACATTTTTTTCACTTATTTAATATTTCTTAAATTCCTACCATGTGCCAGGCACATTCTTCCAGGCTCTGGGGATACACTGGTGAAGAAGACAAGCAAATTCCATTCCCTCTTGGGTCTCATATTCTGCTGGGAGGAGCAAACAAGGAATAAGTAATCTCATGGAGATGTAACAGTGTGGCTAGTGGTAAAACTACGGGATAAGGCAGGAGTGTTTGGGGTCAGAAAGCAGCAGATGGAGAAAGGGGAGACTTGAGGTCCAGAGGTCTAAGACGACTTCCCTGGGAAGGTGGTAAGTGAGAGAATTGAGTGAGGAAAGGGTGAGCCATGGGAGGTTCTAGTCTAAGAGCATTCCCAGGGAAAGGGAGAGCATATGCAAAGGCCCTGCAGCAGCAATGAGCTTGGCATCTTTGATGAAGGTTTTATAAATTGAAAGGCCAGCAAGGGGTGGAGTGGCAGGAAATTATGTTGAGAAAGCAGAAAGGGGAGATCCCTGGGCTCTGAGAATCTATCTTTTTTCCGCATGTTTCAGGAAGCCATTGGAGGGTTCTAAGAAGAGGAATGATATACATGATTTGTACTTTTGAAAGACCACTGTCTAACTGATTGCTACTCAGAGTTGTTCATGAGAGACCCAGTGGTTTCTGAAACAACTGGAGTTTCATGGCTAGTCGTGGTTCATCTGGGATGATTCCATTAAGGGGTGACTGTGGATCTGAGTGATGGGAAGACAGTTTGGCTCCCAGGAGTGGGGAAGCCATTCGTGTTGATGCTAAGTACATATGTGATGATGTAGGCAGAAGTCAGGAAGTTGTGTAAATTAGCATTTCCCAAAGCGTCTTCTATTAACACTAGTTTCAAGGTGTGTGAATAAATGTTACACAATGAAGAGCTGAGTTCGCGTGGGAAATGCTCTGTTCCAAGGTAACCAGGCCTCTTTACTAAAGGATTTCTCAGAGTCTTCCAGGTGCTCGTTTGCATCTGGTCTCTTCAAGATGGGGCTGAAGTTAGCAGGGTTCCTCAACCTTCTTTGACTGCAAGACTCTTTTCACATAAAACACACATTGGGGAAACCCCAGTGTGAGGACTTCAGCTTAAAACCAGCTGAGACCTATTCAGAGATGAAAACAGGGATGTAATGAGTAATAGACTGTGACGCCAGGGATAGGGCATTTTTGGTTAATACGAGGCCAGTGTGAACTTACCAGTTTGATAAAGTTCGTAACATAAAAACCTGATAAGTTCACTTTTGCTGTCCTGTTTGGAACAGTAGGATAAAGTAGAGGTCTCCAAATATTTTAGGGACTTTGTGAGATGGAGTGTGAGAAGGAAATATTATGATGTCTGTTTATATTTGTATTTCAAAAAATCACAAAGAAATTAATATTATAATATTTAATACATGGATTGAATGTGGCACATGAATATGAGATATGTATGTATGTATATATACTTGAATGTTCAAAATATTATAGATAGGAATGTTTGATCAAGAAAAGCTTGGAGATTGCTGGATTATACGACCTGGAGAAGGAAGTGCCTAGTGCATGCACCAAGGTTATGGTTGCGGAAATGAGAAGGGAATAAAATCAGGAACCTGATGGGAGCAGGGTTAGGGGGGACAGGGTGTTGGGGAGCGGGAGGTGGTCATAAGCAGCAACTGTGACAAAATGGCTCTGGAGTGGAATGAATGATGTCTCCAAGGCTACGAGGTCTGGAGATGGGTTGAAGTATCCTGCTGACTATATTGGAGAAATTAAAAAGGAACAGAACAAGGGGCCCCAAGCAATTATTATGCACCCACATTGCAGCACTAATTGTAGTATGTAGCCCAGTGTCTGGGACATAATAGGTATTCAATAAATGTTTTCAAGTTTAACGAATACGTGAACAAATCAGTGGATGAATAAATGCAGAGAGTTCAGCAAAGGAATATAGAGTAGGAAAATTTGTACAAAATGAAAATGACCTTCCTGACCAAGATTCTACAGAATACCTTTCCTAAAGATAAAAATAGAAATTATAACAACCCTTGATATTAGTTCATTTGTTTTTCACATGAGATCAATATTTCAAAAGAGCAATTGCTTGGATGTATCCATACATGTTTTTATGATAGCCTTTAAAATATGCTGTGTCTATATGTTCATTGTAGAAACATCAGAAAATGCAAATAGGCAAAAAAAAGGAAAAAAATAAATCTTATATACCACCACCCAGCAATAACACAGGCCTATGTTTACAAAAATACACTATTTTGTAATTTTATATACTATTTTGTAATTTTCACTCAGTAATGTTTTGAGCATCTATCCATATCAACAAATATGCTTCTATGAAGTCATTTTCAACATATGACAATATTCCATCAAATGTAGGTATTACAATATTCTCAACCAATCCTCTATTATTATACCATTAAGCTGATGTTTGTTTGTTTTTATTATAAAAGTACTTTCTATAAATATAATGGCAACTACATCTTTGTCCATATTCCTTTTTTTTTTTTTAATTAATACCCCAGGCTTAAAACCTGCAAGTTGAATTGCTGAGTCATTTTAAAGGCCTTTGATATGCATTTTCACATTGCCCTTCAGTAATTTTTGAATGAGATTTCATAACAGATGTAAACTCTTTAGTTTAAATTGCACTTTCTCTTATGCTCATACCTTACGTGACTTCCACAACAACTCCACGAGCGAGCAGGCCTCCTTGTCCCTATTTCACAGGTGAAAAAGAATTCCAAAGCAGTTCTGAGCCTTTCTCAGTCTTACAGTGCACTAATGCTGAGCTACCATGAGGGCTCTTTCCAGGTCACTGGATGGAATGCCAACATGTCAATGAAAACTACCAGTCCTCGGATCCACACTTCTTTTCAACAGCAAAATACATAAGCTCAAGTTTCTAATGAGGGTGTTTCTAATTTAAACAATAGTCAGATATTGCCTGTTTGACATTGAATTTTCTTTCCTTGGAAAGAAGGCTTCCTCACATCTTGCCAAATTATTGACTTTGCCCTTAAGTCCCTTTGTTAAAATATGGTTTCCTATAACTGGCACCTGGCCACCAGTACTATTTATGGTATTTGGATATTCTTTTTGCCTTCCAGCAGAAAAAGAATCAGAGACATACAGAGATCAAAAGAGCCTTGCAGGTTATTTCAATTTCACCCCAGCTAGTGGGGATAACGAAGCTTGTCTGTGTCTAATTGGGACGTGACTGGCACATAGTGAATGGCAAAGGTAGCATCAGACGGGAAGTGTCCTGACCGCTATCTAGAACTCTGATTAGTATCACAGAATCTTGTCATTAGTTTATACTTTAAAAACATAGAGTTTATCCACATAATTTTACATTTAGAGAAACTGAAGTAAAAGAAGAGGAAGTAGTTTAATAATGCACAGGTAATTAATAGTAGAGCTTAGATGAGGAATCAGGTGTCCTGACTCACAGCTATGAGGCTGTTCCCCCAGACTCCACTCTGTCCCACCAGAATCCACACCAAAAGGCCAGAAGTAGGGTTGGGTGAGTTTGCACTCAAGTGAAAAATTTAAGGCGTGGCTAGGATAAATAATATCTTCATGCAATATTTTAAAAATCAAACTTAATACAAAACCTCCAGAGACAGGATCCAACCCTGCACATGTGTGACCACTCACTCAACTCAACCTAATCCCTGCCCCATCAGATCCTGTCTTTATTTAAAACTTTGGTATTTTTCTCATCATGGATACATTTGCATTAATTTTTGCACTCAAGGCAGGTGCCTTACTTACCTCACTCTCACCCCAACCCTGTCCAAGGACTTCCAGTGCCTGGGCTGGGGAGATCTTATCAGTAAGGTGCCAAGGATGGGACAAGTTGCTCACAAGGAGCCACAGCAAGAGGCCCATCCATGCTTACGACCAATGGGGCTGATCACTGGACACAATGACCCTCCAACTGGGTGCGGGGCCACAGAGAAATGGCAACTGAAGAAATTGTTCCTGGGCCTAAAGTTGTTAATAACTCAGTTCTCATGATACCAACTTGAGCCATTCAACAATTAATTATTTAGGAATCTGTGTATTGTTCGGTACTTAGTTTCATAAATTTGAATGTTCAAGCACTGGATGGATGAACTGGTTTGTTAACTAAAGTGAAAAAAAAAAATCTGAGCCTTCTAATTGACAACAAGCTTAACGTGAGCCATGATGAGGGGTGACAGACAGAAACACAAACGGAATCTTGGGCTGTACTTATGGGCTTGTGGTATCCAGGAGCTGCGAGCCTGAGTCCACGGGACGCCAGAGCCAAGTGGACACACTCAGACCTCTCTGTAGAGAAGGTGCGTGGTTGTTACGTGTATCCAGTGTAACTAATGCCCTTACAAAACGGGGACATTTAGACACAGGGAAAGGCACACAAACAGGGAGAACGCCACGTGAAGATGAAGGCAGAGATCAAAGTGAGGCAACGACGAGCCAAGAAACACCAAAGATTGCCAGCAAACCACGGAAGCTAGGAAAGAGGCCTGGGACAGATTCTCCCTCACAGTCCTTAGAAGGAATCAACCCTGCTGACACCTTGCTTTTGGATCTAATACCGTGCTCCAGAGAGCATTTGGCCCGGAAGCACCTGCTTGTGCCCGAAAGAAGCAGAGACAACCCATCTCCTCAGACTCTCACAGACAAAACCATCCCTGTGCCTATTCCAGGGCCTGGCACATAGTAGACTTGCAGTGACTACTCACTGCAAAGAAATGAATTTCAAAGCTATCCACTACTGTCAGGGAAAAAAGGAAGAGGTAGACACACCTGATTACCCTCCTACTCCTCCTCCCTTATTCTAAGCATGAGCCATTTTAATCTCATTCTATTTTCAGGGATGAATCATAGGATGTCAGGCATAGACAGTATCACAGGAATTATGAGTGCAACCGTCCCCTCTACAGATGAGGAAAATGGGACTTAACGAGGAAGGGGACAGTGTCTCCCGTCATCAAGGGGAGCCCTTTCCCTTTTTTTTTCTATATTAACTAATATACCTCCTATAACTGTGACAGCTTAAAATGTGAGAAAGTATTCAAGTTTACCGGAAGTCAGGAAAGACATGAAAACCGCTGGTGGTTCTCATGAAGGAATAGTAATACTTAATATGTATGAAAAATTAATTTTTTTCCAGGCCCTCTCCACAAAGCACTTCAACTGAACTATCACCTCATTAAAAGCTCACAGAAATGCTACTAGGCAGGTTTGATTTTATCTTTGTTTTAGAGGTGAGCAAAGCAGGTTTGGAGAAGTAAACTACCCGCGTGGTAGAGTTCAGATTTAAATCCAAGTCTGATGGTTTCTGAAGTCCATGTTCTTCTCTCTCTCTCTCTTTTTTTTTTTCAGGATATTATGGGGGTACACACATTTTGGTTATATAAATTGCTTCTGTACCAAAAACTGGGTTGCTTCAATGACAAAAGTATATTGCCTCACAATTCTGGAGGCTGGAAGTCTGAGATCCAAGAGGTCATAAGGGGTGGTTCCTTCTGAGGGCTGTGAAGGAGCACCTAATCTGTTCTATGCGTGTCTCCTAGCTTCTGGTAGTTCACTGGCAATCGTTGGTGTTCTTTGCCTTGTAGCTGTACCACTCTGAACTTGTCTTCTCTCTATGTGTGTCTGTTTCCAAATTTCCCCTTTTTTATAAGGCCGCAAGTCATATTGGTTTAGGGGCCTACGCTACTCCAATGTGACCTCATCTTAACTAATTATATCTAGAAAACCCTATTTCCAAATAAGGTCACATTCTGAGACAGGATTTCAACACATAAATTGGTGGGAGGGTGGACATAACTCCACCTGCAACATGCTCTGACAGTTTCTCATATCATCTCTGCTCATAACATCTCTTCTAGCAACTTCCATAACCACCGATTTGTTTGGCAAACTAACTCTTACTCATCCCTCAGGTTTAAGTTAGATCTTACTTTCTTGGGGAAGTTCTCCCTGACATTTTGCCACCTCACTATTTTAGATTAGTGGCCTGTCTCATGTTCTCCCAAAGTCACATGTGTTCACACCTCTCATAACACCTTTCACATTGCTCTGTATTCGCCCGTTTACTGACCTGTCTCCCCGCAAGACTTTAAATTCCTTGCAGACAAGAACTGCTTAATATTGTGTTTCAGAACTCAGATGGATCCTAAGTAAATATTTGTTGAATGAAGGAATGTCAATTCTCTTCCCATACTCTGGACATAACCTATTTTATGATTCTACGGATGTTTAGAAGTAGAAAGCTGCAAAAATTAGAAAGTAGACATTTTAAGTAACCTATCAGAGTTTAGTTTGAAGATGAAAAATCATGCTAGATATTTCAAATAAGAGGTATTTAATACAGGGAATTGATAGCACAGTTGTTGAAAGGTTAAACAAACAAAATGAAAATGCTGAGACAACCTAGATATGAGTAACTGCAGGAAGCAGCTACCACCCATAGGACTGAGAGAACAGAAAGGAAATGGAAAAGTTACCGGAAACTAGAAGTTCATAGGAGGATCCCATGCTTGCCTAATGCTTAGATCTCAGAGGGAGGAGGAACCACGTGGCTGGAGCTCAGACTTCTGAGTTGGGGACCACCTACAGGTTACAGTGGGGGTGCTGAAAGGAGCTGGAGATAGAGCACTAGCTGTCCTTTGCTGCCAGAAGGAAACATCAAGATACCTAGCAAAAAATTCTAGGAAATGTAGTTTGTAGACTTCCAGCACCAGCACGACAGAACAGAGACAGGAAGGTGGGATAGGAACTGAGAGGCAATAGGAACATCACCAGCACCAGCAAAGAACCTGATATAAAAATGTACAGATTGCATGTATTTAGGAAAGAGTCTTGCCAGTGAGTTTCTAACCATGGCTCTGTCACAGGTTGACTATGTATGTTCTTAGGCAAACACCTTTCCTCCTGTGCATGTCAGATTCCCCATCCATGGCAGGAGGATGGAACTATTATAGATGATCTAAGGGCCTTTCAAGTCTGAGCCAGGATTTGACAGGAGAAGCACCAAGGAGTTGCTGGGGATTTCTGAATGATGTTGTCACTCTGGAGGCTCCTATCTCAGGCTTCAGCCATCAAGTGAATAGGGCATTTCCTGTTTCCGGTTCTGCAGCTACTGTTTACATGCTCCGATAAAGCAGAGGAAGGAAGCCCGGGCTGAATTTCTCCAACATGGTAACTCTCTCGGCCAAACTGATTCCAAAATGAGCCATTCAGGGGAATGTTTCACTGCATGCTTTACGCAACAAATGGAAAAATAACCAAAATGGCAGTGGGAGGAGGAGGGGGTGGAGGAGCAGGAGAAGCAGGTTGGAAGGTGAGTGAAGAGAGCGGGCCCTAAATTTGCTGTGGTCTGACTCACAGCAGCAATGGCTTCTCCAGCCCTCTCCTCCTGGCATTGCCTCTCCACCTCCCACGACCCTGCTGGGAGTTCCTTTACCATGTGGGGAGACTGGGCTCAAGTCTCAGCTCAGCCACACACTGGCTGGGAGACCTGCCACCAGCCATTTATTTTTGCCTCCTGTCAGCCTCAGCTTCTCATCTGCAATTCTGCCTGCCTTGCGAGATCGTGAGGCTCAGATGAGTCTGGGTACTGTTCACAAAAGTGTCGTCATTTTATGAAAATGCATGAAAGCATTAAAATGCATTTACAAAAATGAATTACATATACTTGAGATTTTTGCACTTATGTATATGTGTTGTATCTCAATAAAATAATTCCAAAAGGGCAAAACCAAGAGGAGGAGAAGTAAAAGATGATTTAAATTTATTTCATTTATGAACAATGGTTGCACTATGTGAAAAGAAGTGGGCTATTTAGACAACAGAGCCAACAGTATGCATAAATATACAAAAGGGAGCAAAGCACTCCATATTTTATATATTAAATACATAGCTAAAATTCTGGGG
>CM052447.1:21299317-21363663 GCA_028533085.1 Varecia variegata | reverse complement strand
GTGTATCCTTTCCTTAAATTCTAGCTTTGCAAAGGGAAAGTATGTTTATTGTAGAAATTTTGGGATCTACAGGAAAGCACAAAGAAGAAGATAAATAATAATCATAATCTCAGCCTGCACACACACAAAATCAAACCGAGCTATGCATTGGAAGTGCTACTCAATAAACTGATGAAAATGCTGTTCCTTCATTCATATTTCTTCCTCTTCTGCTTCTTGACACGCTGAGAAGTTGAGAATTCTTACGAGCCAGATAGAGGTGGCAACACAAGGGCCTGCAGAAGGCAGGAAGGCAGCACAAACAAGTGGAACGGTGGGATGAGTCACTGCAAGTGCAGTGACAAACGGCAGCTGACCATCGAGCCTGAAAGCCAGACGTTAGGGAGTGGGGGAAACCGGCAAACCCAAGATCTTGTGTCCCAGGGGAGCAGCCTCTACTCAGCTCCGATTGGCTGTTTTCGTATTTCCAGTGGGGATGGATCATTGATATTTTTAAGAGAAACTGGGCATCTGGAACTTCATGTGAAAACCTCCAATTTTTAAATGTTAGAGCCTAACTGATTTTTTAAACTCTGCAGGTCACACCAAAGACATCTGCAGGCCAGATGTGAACTGTCAGTGCCAATCTGCAACCACTGCTAAAGGCGAAGGCGGTAGGGAAGAGTTCATTGAAGGTCTGAGGCAGGGAAGCAACAGGAGCAGATGTGTCGTTCAGAAAATTCCCGAGGCAGCTGGTGTGAGGGAGGCACTGAAGGTGATGGAAATATAATATTCCCAGGGAGTGGCGACGGTTGCCTCAATGGCGCTGTAGAGAGGGAGCTGGAAGGGAGAGGAGGGGATGTAGTGTTGGAGAGTTGGGGAAGGGTGGGGCCAGGAGCCCAAGGTGGGGGGGTGCCCATGTTGCCCAGGGCCCTGGGGACCCACATTTTAAGTTTGAGGGGGAAGTGCCTTGTTTTGTAACAGACAACTGTAGAGGAGGAACTCCTTGGTATTGGAGATGCTTCCTCCCAAAATAGCAAAAAGACTAAACAAGCCACTGACTGTGGGGTGTGTGGCAGCCACCTGAAGGTGGCTGGGAGGGAAGGGGATTTGGGTTGAGTGGCATCAACCAGGGGTCAGTGGAAGGGAAGGGAACAAAGTCAAAACCAAGTCCTATACCTTGAAGGGCCTGGAGACGTTTAGTCCAAGGAAGAAAAGACACATGGAAAACTGGAGCTTGCATGCTTGCTTGCAAAAATTATTTATGGAGCATCGACATATTCAGGAGTTCCAGCTGATGCTAGATTGGGGGAATATGGTGATAAGCAAAAGCCAATAAAATTAACAGGTTGTCCCTGCCCGGAGGGAGTCTTTTCGAAAAGATATTTACGGAATGATCTCACAAATAAATGCAAAGGTGCAAAACTGAGATAAGTGCTGGGAAGGAGAGCGGCACAGTGTTCTGAGAGGGTGTCCCAGAGGGTGGGGACACAGACCAAGTTCCAGAGGAAATGATGATTAAACCGAGAGCTAAGAGATGAGTACACGAGAATGAGATAAACAGGGGGGAAGGAAAGGTTTTTAGGCATCGGGAACAGCATGTGCAAACACCTGACTCACAGGAAGGGCTGAGGAGGCCAGTGTGGCTGGAGCACGCCGTGAGGGGCTGTCAGACAGGGGAGGGACGGGGTTTGTTCTGCACAGTCTGCAGATGCACCCATTAGGGGTGCCGCACACACACTTTCTCTAAGAGACTTATGGAGAAGGTACTTTAGTATTGTTTGGTTTTAGTTCAATAAAAAGCTACCATTTATTCAGTTTCACTATATGCCAGGTCTTGTTCTAGATGGCTGTCTCATGAATCCACACAGTAGTCTCGGGAGGTAAGTGTTCCCCTTACCTATTGCCGTGTAATCCCGGAAGAGCTAGGGGCTGGAGTGGGTGGGTGAGTCTCTCTCCATGTGGCTGCTCCATCACATGGCTGGTTTGTGCTTCATCATAGCACAGAGGTCTCTGGGCAGTATGCTTCTTACATAGTGGGACTGTTTGCTTCTTACAGAGCAAGCAGTTCAGGAGAGACAGGCAGAGGTTGTCATCCCCCAAGACTAGCTCCGGAACTGGCAGTGTCACTTCCATTCTATCATTGATCGCAGCAGTCACAAGTCAGATCAGATCCAAGGGTGTGGAAGAATAAACCCCATCTCATGACAGGGTGATGATGATGGGGTGACGGGGTGACCGGGCAATGGCATGTGCATGCAGGAGGGAAGGAGTCGATGATGACCACCTTGGAGAAAAGCCATGGTGGTAACTGCAATGACTGTCCTCATTTTACAGATGAAGGAATCTGGGTTAAAAGACAAACTTGCCCAAGATCATAAAGTCAGCAGCAAGTGGCAGAACTGGGAAGAAAACTCACTTTGACTCCAAAACATCCTGCATTTAGCTAGTATGATACTCCTTTCACGGGGTGGTATGCAGCTATGGGGAAAGTCCTGGGCTGACAGTCCTGGGATCTGATCCCAGCACTGCCTCTAACTCGCCCCAAGACATTGGTAAGTTGCTTCCCTCCTGTGGGCCACAGGCTTCTCTGTGCGGGGAGGGCAGGGCTCCATGATCTTGCAGGGCAGTCCCCGGTCTAGCATTCTGGGGTTCTGAGGGTCTGCGCTGCACCCTCTGGGCTCGCTGGTCACTGACTGGCTTCTTCCCCCACTTAGGGCATCAGCATGTCAGCTCCCTGCAGGAACAGGAGCCTCTGCTCTTCCTCTTTCCCTTTCCTCTTAGCAACACTGCTCTTCGCTCCCCTGGCCACTCTGTTTACCCAGGCTGTCCTCCACTTGCCAGGAACCAGTAAGCAGAGCCCTGGGTCTCTTAACAGGCTCCCTTGAGCGCTGGTTTCACTCTTGATCCGGAACTTCACAGAGGCTGAGACCAACATCTTTTTTAATCGAGACAGTGCACATCACGCTTTGCTGAGCTTTGCAAGTAAATTGGTAGCAAACTGGTAGCTCACGGCAGTGCCTCGAATGAGCGTTTGTAGTGAATCCATGCTCTGGTTTTGTATAAACGGCCAAACTGTACACCAGACTGCAAACCACTGAGGACAGGAATTGTCCGACTTACTCATTACTGTATCAACAGCACCTTACCAAAGTGACTGATCCAGAGGAGGTCATCAGACCATCATATTTTGGGGTTGCACCAGCAAAATTTGTTTGGATCTCTGCCATTCAATTCTCTAAATTTCCATTTTATGGATAAATTCACCCATGAAAATATTTGAGCACAATTCTCCTCTTTCATCTATTCTAGTTACTGTTATTTTTTCTCCTTATTGGTTTTTGTGAGTCTTGTATTGTTTGTTTTTTTCCTAAGAACATTCCTTTTTCCAGGTAAGCCATTGAAATGTAAACTTGCCTTCAGGCTTTTTCCAGCTCAAATAAAAGGTAAGAATAAAAAGCAGTAAAAGAGATTGAGATGTCAGAAGTCCCAGGTTCGAGAACCACTCCTCCCACTATCCCTCTGATATTTCTCAAATTCCTTCTTCCCTGAGGATGTGTTTCCGTTTGTACTGCAAAAGGGTTGGAATAGTAGTGGGTATTTATTAGCAGTGGAAGATTTGCACAAATACAATTTTATGCAGAAGAAGGACAGAGAAAGCAGCTAGAAGTAGAGCAGCACTGCGGGGCGGGGCGGGGGGGTGTCCCCAAGGCCTCCCAGCCCTTCTTGGTGTCTGTGGCTGTGTCTGAGGCCTCCTCCGCTGCAGTGGGGCTCTGCCCAGCGAGGCAGTCCCTAAGGGCACTCCAGCTCCGAGACAGAGAGATTTATAGCCCTGTTAATCCACCAGACTGTCAGAAACAGCCACAGCGTGGGGCGTGAGCAGAGATACGCATCCGCACACACGGGACAGAAAACAGGCCCCAGAAATTGCTTGAGCAAGCTCAGTCTTTTCTCTAACAGCTTCCTCATTTGTTCGAGTTTTTGCCATCTTCATTTTCATTTCCTGGTTTCTTCTCACATCCTTCCTCTTTCCCCCTCCAAAGGGGTTACTAAAAATTCTAGCTATTTCTACTTTTACTTCTTGGCTGTTATCGGTTGCACATCCCCTCCCCACCCCCACCCCTGGTCCCCGCTGTAGCAGATTGATTATTGAGTTTGTCAACTTTTGCTTAAACTCCATCTCAATTTCTACATCAAAACAGAGGAGTGGCCATGAGCATTATTTCTTTTTTCTTTTTTTATTAAACTGTACTTTTTAATAGTTCTCATAGTAAAAATCCAAGCAGACCAGATGAGCACTAAAAGGAAATTAAAAGTAAAGTCTCTGGTCCACCCCACGGGTCCCATCTCCCAATCCTTGTCCAGTATGGTATACGTACACCGTTAACTGTTTCTGAGTATCTTTCCAAAATACGTTTGTGAAAATACAAACGCATATTACGTTTACTTAAAGGTAATATACATAGCTTTGTTTCAACCTTTTGCACTTCAAATCTTGGAGATCTTGATGAATCAGCACATAGATCTATCTCGTTCTTTTGAACTGCAGCATAAAATTCCATTCTACAGTTACACTAATGTATTAGATTTATTTACACATGTTCCTATGATGGGCATTTATGTTGGGTAGATGCCATATGCAATAGTTTGTTACACAAATGGGGACATACTACTCACACTTCTACAATTAGCAATTTTACTTTATGATATATCTTGGATTTACATCAGCTAGTACAGAGCTACCTTTTAAAAAAATAGTAGACTTTACTTTTTTGAGGAGTTTTAGGTCACATGAACACTTAGGAAGTATTTGCCATATACCCAGTGCCCTCACACTCATACAGCCATCCTGCTTGTTTTGTATCTTTTTTTCATCATAGATTTGCTCGTAAGCAGATAACACACAATGCTCTTTACTTATGAAAAACTTTTGATGTTGGGGTCCATGTTTTCAAACTTTTTAAGGAGTTTATTGTGGTCTGCAAAAGCTTCAGCTAAATACTTCACTGTGAAATTTCTTTGAGATTTTTCTTTTGCTTCTCCTGCATTTTCCTTTTCTCTGGCTGCTTTGTCAGCTCTGCATTCCTATTCCAGTTCCTACAACTCCTCATCCGTCAACACCATTAAAGGTGTTTGCCATCTCAACCATAGCTTCATTGAATTTTGCAACCTCCTCATCCTTGGCAAATCCTTTGAAGTCATAGATGGAGGTCTTGAGTGTCTTCTTCCAGATGCCATTCATACACTCCTTTGTGACATCACCCCAAGCCCACACAAGGTTCTTCATGCAGTCATAGATGTTGTTATCCTTCCAGAATTGCATCCGTGTTATTTCAGGGTCTTTCTCATTTGCAGCAAAAGCCTGGGCAAAGGTCTTCCTCAGGTAGTAAGGAGGCCTTAAAAGCTGCTATAACTCCGTGATCCATTGGTTGTATCAAAGAGGTGGTGTGTGTGTTTGGGGGGAACACCATTTTGATATTGAGATGAAGGTCACCAACAAAAGGAGGATATACAGGAGCATTATCAAAAATAAGCAAAATCTTGAAAGCTATGTTATTCTCTCTTAACAGTACTTCTCCATTTCTCTGGCATAGCAATTCAGAGAGCATCTTGGAAAAGGAGCTGGGTCATCCAAGACTTCTCATTGCTCCTGTAGTACACCAGCCAGGTGTGCTAATTGATATGCTTGAAGGCCCTGGAGTTCTCACTGTGCCAGATCTCAAAAGATTTCAATTTGTAGCCTACAACATCACCTCCAGGCAAGACTGTTATTTATCCATTCTCCTACTGAAGCTGGCATCTTGATTGCTTCCAAGTCTTGGCACGTGTGAATACAGCTACCATAAACACCCATGTTTGTGTAATAATCCATAGTGTGTCTATACATGAATATATTTAGGCATTCTCCTTTGACAAACATTTAGGTTAGTTCCAGTTTGGGTTATTTTTGTTGTTGTTGTTATGACAAACAATACTGCAATGAATATTTTTTATGAATCTGTGTACATGCATCTACAAGAGACATTCCTAGCAGTGGAATTGCTGAGTCAAAAGGTACGTGCATTTTAAATTTTGATGGAACATTTATGAGGTCTACCAGTGTCTGGTTAACCCTAAGTTTTGATAATGCATGAAATTTTGCCAGTGTGGCAGATTAAAGAAAGATTTCTTCTTGTTGTTTCTGGATTTTGCAGGCTGGTCCACCCCTTCTTTGCATTCCTCGTGGCCCAGATGACCACCCCATATGCTCCCACAGCTTGCCACGCACCCCTCCTGAGGGCTCCATTTGCCTGAGGTCTGACCTGTGTCTTCTCACAGTAATGATCACCCTCCCCCATAGGGGCGCAGCCCTTCTCCTGCAGTCAGCCCCAAAGTCGCACATACGTTTGTTCATTCAATTTTCACCGCCAGTCTGGAGGCAGGAACAAGAGCAGCAAAATTCTGCTTTACAAATGAGGAAACAAAGCCCTGGCACACAGCACAGGCCCACAGGAGCAGCACCACGTCCCTCCCCTTGCCAAATTCGTTTCTTTCCTCATCCGCTCCTTTGGCACAGGGCTGCCAGAGCACGGCTCTGTGAAATAGCCTCATTTATCTAACTGCTGGCTCTTTTTCAGATCAAAGCTTTCCAATGGCCTTCTCCACCTCCCCTGCCATGATTTCTCTCCAGACTCAACTCCTTATCTCAGCATTCGGGGGCTTTCAAAATATAGAGCCCAATCTGCATCCTACTGTTCCTCTCCTCACATAGCTGGTGCCCAAGCACTCCTGGAGTACTGGCTGTTTCTCAAGCCTACTTCAAAGGTTCCCATTTCTGTGCCTCAGTTCCCACTGTTTCTTCTCCCTGGCCTTCCCTCCTTCCGTGCCTGACGACCAAAATCACATGACTCCCTCAAGCCCAGCCTAACAGCCACCAACCGAATGAAACTTTTTATGATGTCTCTTCATCTTTGCTAACACAACCAACAAGACTAGCCCTCTGTTGAGAGCAGATCTTTTTTTTATACCTCTTTTATAGCCTTTATCACACGCCCTGTCATATCATAATTATCCTTCTTATCTTTTGCCATGTTATCATAAATCTTTAAGAAGAAGCACCACGTGGAATTGCAAATCATGCTCCCTAGAGCTTACCGTGGGGCCTAGAAGTAGTGGCTTAGTGGTACTCCAAAATTCTCATACATATGTTTTTCTGGCATAACAAAAATGGAATCATTTCCTATAGTCTGGTATGCAACTAGCTTTTTTATTTTAATGATAAAGCAAGGACAACTTCCTGAGTCAGTGCATTTAGGTCAATTTAATCTTTTTTTAATAACCACACGTCATAATATATGGGTTTCTTCTCATTTAGGCATTTTCCCTTTCTGAACAATTAGTTTTTCTTAATCTGTATTACAAACAAAATTGAAACAATATCTTTACACGCACACCTGTCATTTAAGGGACAAATTTCTAGCCATGAAATTTCTAGGTGAAAAGATATATGCATCTTACAGTTTAATAAATTTTGCCAAATTAGTCTCCAAAGAACCGTGCCAATTTATTTTCTTTTTAGCAATCCCATTAGTCTCTTGGCTGAAGATGCCATGTTATATTCAAAGCTCACCTGCTATTCTTGGAAGCCTTCCCCAGGAGTCCTTCCCAGTGTTGATGTGGGGAGATGGGATACTAAATTAGTTCTCTGTTGCCCATAAAATCAAGTTCCCAGCTCTATCATAGCATTTACTACATCACCTGGAAGTTAAATTTGCAAGGCCCCTGCCTCCTTGTTCATTTCTTTATGTCCCTTACCCCTCATATGGTACTTTTTTGGAAGTGTGTGTATTTGAGTGCACATACATGTACAGTACTTGCTTTCTGTATTCTGGACCCTGTATTGGGGTGTTAGGGATACAAAGATGAATAAAGTTGTATTAGCAAGCAGATTGGGGAATAATAACAATATGATAATACAGGATAAATGGTACTGCGGGGCAAGCGTATAGGGCAGTATATAAGAGCGTACGGAAGAGGCATCTAACCTGCTGTATGATCAGCAAGTCTTCCTGAAGGAAGCTGACCCAGTGTGAGTGCGTGTGTGTGTGTGTGTGTGTGTGAGTGTGCATGGGTGTACTGGGGGTGAGGAGCAGTGCAGGAGACGAGGGGAGAAGAAAAGGAGGTAGCCTGGGGAGAATTCTGTGAGTGAGGGAAGGGGCATGGGTGAAGCCCAGAGGCTCATGGCCAATGACTTCCAAGACCTGACATCCTCCCTCTCTTTTTAGAAATCGTGACCAGGGTGCTTGGCCCAAAATCTTGGCCATTTGGCCTTTTTCCCATAAGTGATTGGAAAATGCTGCCTCTTTGCTCCAGTAGTCTGGTAAAACTCAGCTGTAAGACCCTGACAACCAGGCACTTCCTTCTCAGCAGCCTGGACACTCACCCTTTCCTTGAGCCTGGGCTGTTGCCTCTGAATCCCGTGTTGGTGGTGCAGAGGGAGGCTTGTTCAGGCAGAGCTAGGTTTCAAGCCCTTCTCCTGTTATCTACTGTGCAACCTGGAACAGGCTGCTTAATTTCTTTAAACCTCAGTTTTCTCATCTGTAAAATGGGAATAACTGTGCCTATCTTGTAAGGTTGTACAGAAATGAGAATAAAAGAAAAGAATATGTACGCAAGGTGCCAGGCCCAGCTTCTGGTAAATAATACACACATAATAAGCAAAAACCATGCTTATTGTCTTTCAGAACCCTTAACAACCAATTGATTATGATGTGCCGGAGAGGCCGGGCACGGTGGCTCATGCCTGTAATCCTAACACTCTGGGAGGCTGAGGCTGGAGGATGGCTCGAGGTCAGGAGTTCGAGATTATGATGTGCCGGAAACTGATCTCAAAGATCACTTGATTAGATTTTATCACATTATAGATAAGGAAACTGAGACCCAGAGAAGGGCAGTCACACAGTAGGGGGGAGAGCCAGGACAGAGCTCTCCTTCCTCCAGGCCCAGGGTATGTTCCACCACCCTGTAGTGATTAGCCTTAGGTGGGCACCTTGACCTCCTCTCCTTGGCCCAGTGAAATCCTCCCCTTTGTGCCCCTCAGCAGAAGGCAACACTTTGGAGAAAGATGGCCCTGCTTCCTTTCCTTCCTTTATCTGTTTTCAGCTATCATCCATCTTATCTGCTCCCATTATCTCTCCCTCAGCCCTGCCTCTTGACCTCCTCTTCTCCACAAGACACTGCTAGATGCCCAGTTCCACTTCTTTCCTCTGGGGAGTTCAAGACACTGCATTTCATTTTTTTTTTTTTTTTTTTAGCTACAGTTCTGGACAGTTTGCACTTTGGGGTTCTTCAGTCCAAGAAGTTGCATGCAAAATCCCTTCCCTGTGGGATTTTTGAGTACCACAGCTTGGAGACTTTTCCATGGTTCCTCTAGGTTTACTATCAATAATTAGTTGAACACTAATTATGTGCCAGGCCAGTTCTAACTACTTTACAAATATCTGTAATATCAACTTTTTTGATCTCCCTAACAACGCTATGAGGTTGTGAGATGACATAGCCCCAATTTACAGATAAGGAGAGAGAGACACCTGAAGATTAAGTAACGTGCTTAGGGTTTTACAGCTGAGAACTGGAGGAGGCAGGACTTCGAACCAAGCAGCTGGCTCCAGGGTTGCTCCAGAGCTGCTCCCAGAAGCAGGCTGTGTCTGGGCCTTTGCCATTGCCTCTTTTCCTCTCTGTGCTGTCCCCCTTCCTCAATCACTTGCACACAAATCTTCATTCAGAGGCAGCTGCTGGGGAATCCAACATAAGATATCCCTCCAAATCCACCCCAAAGGTTAACACTGTTAGTATTTTGATATATACATAGGATTTCTTCCCTGTTGGATCAATTTATTTATTTGCTTGAAAGACTACCCTTAGAGAAACTAGTATGATTTCCAGAAATTGAAGCTGTCCTAGAAAATTCAAGATTATAATAATGATGATGATGATGATGACAATAATAAATGCTTTTTGGAAACACCGTGCTAAGTTCCTTAAACACATTGTTTCATTTAACGACCCGAAACATCCTCCGCGAGTGCCGCTATTCAGGGAATGCTCCTACTGTCATGATGACCACCCATAGACACATCATTCCAAATCTATTTATCTCCTAATCATTATGATGTTTTTAGCTTCCATTTTGATGTTCAGCCAAAACCTCAAATTCAATATGGTCTTATCTGAACTCCTCACCCCTTCCTGTCCTACAACCACACTCAGACCCTGCTTACCTGTTCGGAAAAGGCTCCACTGCTTTTACTCACCCCCCAGCCAATCCAAGTTATGCTGATCTGTTGTCATGTTGGTTCTCTCCCTTCTTTTCCAAACCTAGTTTTTCATCCATTCCTTCTATTCGTTCCACAGTCATCCAAGGCATTTTATCCTCACTTTACACCTGTACCCTCTGAGGCCCAGAAGGCTAAAGCATATTGCCTGAGGCACACAGCTGGTTAAGGGCAGAGGCATGATCCGAACCCAGATCCACTCAGCTCCAAATCCCACGCTTCCTCCATCACAGCGGTGTATCCCATTAGTTCAGGTCCAAGGCTGAGATACCTGTAGGTGTAATAAGAAATTATATTAAATAATTGAGTAACAGTACATTAACTAACAGTGTACTACTTAGGAGTTAGTCCCTCTTCAATTTTCTATCATTCAAAATAGATGGAGAAAATCCCATTTGGCTAGAATACCATTAATATCTCCCTAGCACTTGCTAATCTTTCTTTTCAACAAAAAGAGAGAAAGCCTCAGGCTCAGAATTTTGGCAGGCAACAAAATCTAGCCAGAATTGACTAACATTGTTTTGTTTTCATGGTTACTTTCTATTTAAGGCAAATGACACCAGTTTTCCACGTGTGGTAATTGCAGCGATATAAAATTTTCTTTAAAAATAAATGTATTTGAGTTTCAGAAGTGAATCAATAATTTACAAAACTGTAGTATACATACTATTTAGAATAGCAGAAATCATGATGATGAAATGTGAATAGCCAAATTTTGCGGGGGAAACCCATAATCAAGTTGTTTTATAGGATACTGGCAATTTTTGTTTGCCTACTGCACAGTAGCTCTGTAGAATTCGGAACTCCTCTCCTTGATGGCCCTCAAGGTACTTACTTTCCACTACAAGTTTGTTCAGTTTAGAATAGAAAGGTCCTTTAGATGTCACCAAGCCCAACCTCCCATTTCATAGATGAAGATTGAGGCTCTAAGAAATGTGACTTTTTTGAGATTACCCAGAACATGACAGCTATTTTGGGACTAGAACCTAGGTCTCCTAATCCCGCATTCATGCACTCTCTTCTGCACCAAATTACTTCCATCACATACGTATATTACATCACATACATTCATCATCACACACTGTTCATTCCTATACCTAAAGGAGACTGCAAGACATCCCTCTCAGATTCAGCAAGAGAATTAAACACTCTGCCTTAAGGCATCCATGGCATTGTATGCAATGACTTAATTTCTCTCTTATGTCCCTAGGAGGGGAATAGCCTATGTCCTATCTTGGAAGAATTGGGAAGAGTAGTCACTCAGATAATTTCTGCAGGGTTTAATTCTCTTGCAAAATCCCAGTCGAGAAAATCCACTAGAGTTTAGCCCCTTTGAACGATTGATTCTCTTCAGGCCAAGGAGTTCTTTATATGGCCAACTGAAGTCTCCCCTGCTTTAATTTAATTCCATCTCCCTTTGCTTGGTGCCCCGAAGATGTGGAGAATTTATTAGCATGTCTCATAAAACTCTAGCATAGCAGGAAATTAAATTCATCTGGTATAATCAGCTGTTTGGAAAGCTTTGCTGGTTGCTCTGCTCTACTTTTTGGTTGCCAAGGCGATTGCAAATGGATTGTTTGATGACTTGTTCTAGGATCTTTCCAGGTACCGATGTTAAGTTTAGACATTGACAAACACAAGCATGAATAAAAGAGGTTTTCCATGATGGTAAAGGGGACTCTAGACCCAAGGGAACAAGGAATATTTAAGGTGAAGAGGAGAAAGCTCAGGAGAACTTCAAGGGATTCTCCCAAAAGCTCCAGGACAGTCAGAGAAGAGAGAGGAGACTTGTTTTGAGTGGCCTCAAGGGGGCAGACTAAGAGCCATGGGTAAAAGTTGTAAGGAGATGGATTTCAGTTCACTATCTGGATGGTCAGAGAAATACACGTCTACAAAGGGGGCTGGCGAGCTTGCCATCACTAGAGATGGCTCTCCGAGAGTTTTGGTGGATGCATTATGTAGATTGTGAGATGCTTCATTCAAAACCCACAGACATCCCATCTAGCTATATAACTCAATGGCCATTTTCAGAATCATTCTTCTTTCTAAGGAACCAAGTTTTGTTCCTTTTTTGATTATTTTTCACAGCAATTCAAATCAAAAATAAATTACTCATCCATCCATCTATGTCTTTCCACACATATGACTTGATAAGATAAAGGTACATTCTATATATACATTTTGATTCAGAAATAAGATAATAACAGTAAGGTATCTGTTTTCCAAGACAGCATGCTAAGAACTTTACATGCTTTCAATCTCTGTTAATTCATTTAAGTTTAATGAGATAATGCCATGCAGAAATATTATTAAAGACAAGCATTTTAAACCATCATTTAGAAATAAATCTATAGATGTTTATCTGCTTGAGGATCATAAAGATGAAAGGACTCTTGTCGAAGCCAAGACCCAAGATAAGATTTTCCCAACCTGTCCAGCTATTGGAGCAAGGGCATTCTCTAGCACCACGCAACTTTATTCCTATTTAAACATTCATTAGGTAAATCCAAATGTGGGTTTTTTTTTCCTGTTTGGCAGGCAGGAAACAACAAATCAGTGTCTTAAGGGATTGACAAAACATGTAATTAGACACTATCAATCACCATAAAAGAGCCTGCTTTTTCTTATATCAGATAAAGGTGTATTTAGTCTACTAAGAACTTTCCAGTTCAACTGAAGCATTAACTTTCTGAGGTCACAAAAACAGTAAGCAGTGCTACTCAAACTCCTCTGCTAGAAAATGAAATGACAGTGTTGGGCAGGGAAAACTCGTGAGGCCAAGAGACAGATCTGGACTCCAAATTTTCCCTACCACCTTGGACCGGACACTTCTCGTTTTTTCACTTCAGTTTCCTCATTTGCAAACTGGGAGGAATATACTAAATGATCTATTAAACCCTTTCCCAGTCTAATTTTCTCTAACCTTATAATTCTCAAAGGAGGTCAAGAGAAAAGATTCTTGGTGAAAATACAACATCTTGAAATCTCTCCCAGCTCGGTGATGCAGCAGAGAGAGTGAGAGTGTGTCCCTTTGTCAAGGCTGGTGGGCAAAGGCCCAGAATGTCCTTGTTGACATAAGCAGTTTTCGCTTCTTGACTGTTTGTGGGATTTTTAAAAGGGTGTTTCCCAAAATATTAAGTTAAACTTTTAAGTGACTTGTATATATATACCTAAATAAACGATCAATTAATGTTTGTCCTACAAGAGTTTTCTCTTTCACTTTTTGTTACGGGAAGGTTAAACAATATGCTTATTTATTCCATAGTTTGACAAACAGGAAGGAGATTTTAAATGGTTTAGTTCCACAATTCATTGTAGATGTGTATTTAAAGAAACACTGTTGCATAACAGACACTGCCTCTTCCTAAAATGCATCATACCAGAGCCAATTTTGGAAAGCACAAATATGGGGTGGTATATTTTGAAAACTTTGTGAACATAACAGATCCTTAATTAATATTTATGGTTTTATGGGAAATATATTTGTTTTGTAAGACATCTGTCTTGCAAAAAGACAGCTTCTGCTATTGAAGGAAGTCAAAGGGTACATGTAGATTAAATATTGTTTCTGAGATTTACTTCTAGAATAAACATCCAAATTACTTTTGTCCTAAAGTATTTTATTGTTCTACTAGAGAAGACTAACAATGTATTCTAGATTACTAAGTAATTCATACACACTTTGCTTACAATGCATATTTGTGTGACATGTATATGTGAGAAAGCACTTTCACGTATATTATTGTATAAGCTGATGTTCACCCCAATGGAAGTGACTTTATTCCTCCTTTAGAGATGGAGGAAATTAGGGCCCCTCTTTGTGATTTCCCTTTAAAAGAGTGAGCTAGAAAGCTCCAAGTCAGCTGAGTCAGGAACCTGGCTATTAGAATTCCAGTTATAGTGCTTCTTCCATAACTTCTGCTCCTTTCAGCATGTAATGATGCAGTACATTGAAAAAATTAAAAGACGGTCTTAGAGTTAGGCAGACCTGGGTTCAAATCCAGCTTCCAGCACTGCCTGGCCATTGTCACTGGGCAAGTTATTTTCCTCTTTGAGCCCCATTTGTGAATTATGCTAAAAATAATTCCCCCTCCATGGGACTGTGGGAAGGATTAAATAGAATAATGCATGAAAAGTACATAGCAGAATGTTCCCTAAATGTTAGCCATTGTTATGTTATTATGTAATCTGCAAAGTATGTTTAGTTACACTGCATGAAATAGTTTCAGTTTTTCAGACACCACTAATACATGGGAAATCAAACCCTGAAAATTAATTTCTTTTTAGCAGTGAAGTCATATGCCAGATGCAAAGGATAGTATTTCATGAACAAAGACTTTAATTTTAATGCTTGGTCTTACTTTTCTTTTTTAAGTAAAAATCATCTTTTGCTTTCTATAGTTTCAAAAATATTCTTAATGTTAACACATTCCTAATAACCAGAGCCACATGAAATTGCCATTTTTGTAAGTCAGGGACACTGAACAGTGGCAATTTCACGTGGTTCAACACAACAGATTAACAAACTCCAACAGATGAAAGGATTTTTTTCAGTTGCAACAGGGTTATTAAAGATATTGTGTTTAAAAGGAAAATTATCCCATTTTCAATGCCTCCACAGTCCAACAAGTGATGCCACACTCCCAAGAATGAAAAACAAAAGCATACAACTTTCTCTCTCCCTTCCAAGTCCCAAAATACATACATGCACACCCCAGCTTTCCGAATGAAACCCAAGGGGTAAAATTATCTGTCTTGATGCAAATTCCCCAGAAGGGCACCAAAAGAACTTGACAGTGAGTGTGCTCATCCTCTGCAGCTGTTGAAGTCACCGCCTGTGGTCTTCCCAAATATTTGAAAGAGAATATACTGGCTTGCTGGGAGGGGGCAGCAGCGGCATGTGTGAGTGCTTGGGTGAGGGGGTTGTGAGTACCTGCATGGGGACATCGTGTCTCTGTCTCTCTACCTGCGTCCAAGCGAGCGTCTGTATGTGTTTACTTCCTACTGCGTGTGTCACCATGCCTTTGTGCTTCTGGGTGCTTCTGTGTTTGTTTCTGGCAGCCTCTCTGTGTTGGACAGGGGTGACTTTGTGCCTGTTGGGCTCTGTGTGAGCGCGCGCGAGTGTGCATGTCAGTGCCGCCGGGCGGGTGTGTCTCAGTGTCTGTGGCTCCGTATAAGTCTGAACATGTCTGTTGGGGTGCATTTGTGCCTGTATGTGCGTGTCCCCGTGGGCACTCTCTTCTCTCTTTCCGAATGTAGGGGAGTGTCCGCGTGCTGCGTTCTGCCCTGAGACCTCAGGCCGCGCAGCCTCCCAGGACAGACAGGTAGCAGCCACAGAAGAGCCTGGAGCTCCTGGGTTGACTGGTAAGCACGCTCGCCCCAGCTTTAGCACTCTGGGGCCAGCCAGGGTAGCCTGCAGGGAGTGGTGGCCCGAGCAGCTGGGCCCCGCCCGGGCCGGCCCCCGGAGAGGGGCGGGCGAGAGGAGGGGAGGGAAGGGGAGGGGTGGCTCGCCCCTTCGAGGCTGCCGGCGCTGCATTGGCCGAAAGTTCCGTACGTCACCGGGAGGGCAGGTCCCCTAAAGTCCTGTGCACATAACGGGCAGAGCGCACTCCGAGGCGGCTTCTCCAGAGCGCAGGCTGGAACTGGCGGGCACAGCGAGCCCAGAGCACCCCACAAGCTGAGTGTGCAGGACGCGCCCCCACCACACCCACCCCACGGCAGCTGAATGAGGCTTCCAGGTGTCCGCTCGAGGCCCGCAGTGCCCCGCCGGAGGTCCGCCCGCTGAGGCGCCCAGTGCGCTCACCTGCCAGCCTGCGCGCCATGGGGCAGCCCGGGAACAGCAGTGTCTTCTTGCTGGCGCCCAACGGAAGCCACGCGCCGGACCACGACGTCACGCAGGAACGGGACGAGGCGTGGGTGGTGGGCATGGCCATCGTCATGTCGCTCATCGTCCTGGTCATCGTGTTTGGCAACGTGCTGGTCATCACAGCCATTGCCAGGTTCGAACGTCTGCAGACGGTCACCAATTACTTCATCACTTCTCTGGCCTGTGCTGACCTGGTCATGGGCCTGGCAGTGGTGCCCTTTGGGGCCAGCCATATCCTCATGAAAATGTGGACTTTTGGCAACTTCTGGTGCGAGTTTTGGACTTCCATTGATGTGCTGTGCGTCACGGCCAGCATCGAGACCCTGTGCGTGATCGCGGTGGATCGCTACTTCGCCATCACATCTCCCTTCAAGTATCAGAGCCTGCTGACCAAGAATAGGGCCCGGGTGGTCATTTTGATGGTGTGGATCGTGTCGGGCCTTACCTCCTTCTTGCCCATCCAGATGCACTGGTACCGGGCCACCCACCAGGAAGCCATCAACTGCTACGCCAAGGAGACCTGTTGTGACTTCTTTACGAACCAAGCCTATGCCATTGCCTCCTCCATCGTGTCCTTCTACGTGCCCCTGGTGATCATGGTCTTCGTCTACTCCAGGGTCTTCCAGGTGGCCAAAAGGCAGCTCCAGAAGATTGACAAATCTGAGGGTCGCTTCCACGCGCAGAACCTCAGCCAGGTTGAGCACGATGGGCGGAGCGGGCACGGACTCCGCAGGTCCTCCAAGTTCTGCTTGAAGGAACACAAAGCCCTCAAGACATTAGGCATCATTATGGGCACTTTCACCCTCTGCTGGCTGCCCTTCTTCATCGTCAACATTGTGCATGCGATCCAGGATAACCTCATCCCCAAGGAAGTTTACATCCTCCTGAACTGGGTGGGCTACGTCAATTCTGCTTTCAACCCCCTTATCTACTGCCGGAGCCCGGATTTCAGGATTGCCTTCCAGGAGCTTCTGTGCCTGCGCAGGTCTTCTTTGAAGGCCCATGGGAATGGCTATTCCAACAACAGCAACGGCAAAACTGAGTACTCAGGGGAGCAGAGTGCCTATCACGTGGAGCAGGAGAAAGAAAACGAACTGCTGCCAGAGGACCCCCCAGGCACGGAAGACTTTGTGAAGTGTCAAGGTACTGTGCCTAACCATAGCATTGGTTCACAAGGGAGGCATTGCAGTACAAATGACTCACTGCTGTAAAGTAGTTTTTCTATTTTTTAAGATTCCCCCCCCCAAAAGAACACTAAATAGACTATTTAACTTGAGTGTAATAAATTTAGAATAAAATTGTATAGAGATATGCAGGAGGAAGGGCATCCTTCTGCCTTTTTTTTTATTTTTTTAAGCTGTAAATTGAGTGTGTCTTGTACAGTTCAGTTCCTCTTTGCACAGAACTTGTAAGTTCATGTCTAAAGAGCTTTAGTCCTCGAGGACTTCGGTCTGCTGTGTTTTGGTAACTTTTTCATGTATCTACCTCACTGGTCAAGTATTAGGGGTGATATATTGCTGCTGATAGTTTGTATCTGAAGGAGACTTTCCTTCCTGCACCCTTGGACTTGAGGCTCTTGAGTATCTCGGACCTCCCATCTGTGAACATGGACTCTCTCCCTCTCCTCTTATTTGCTCAAATGGGATGTCGTAGGCAGGGACTTGAGGGGCAGCTTCAGTTGTTTTCCTGAGCAAAGTCTAAAGTTTACAGTAAATAAATTGTTTGCTCATGTCTGCATTGCACCTGTTTCTCCAAAACCCCTTGACTGGAGTGTCGTTGTCTCCCCCACTGGAAACCACAGGTAACTATTTGTAATAACTGCCCAATGACTTAATGCAGAATGATACCAGAATGACATGCACTGATTGCTTAACCCTTTCATTTGCCTTTGAATCTACTCCTGCAAACCTGCGTCTCTCCTGACACTTGCGCCCCAGATGGGTTCTGCCTGCTCTCGGTACAACTCGGCTCGCCCCACGGTTATTGTTCTGTGTTGTTACCGCAGAAACACTGACTCATAGGAGCGGAGTTATGGGCATATGTTTTGTCCCTCTGTGCGCCCCCGCCACCCACCTTCGAGTTCTACTTGTTTCATAACTGCTTATATTTATATCTTTGCCATGTCTTATAGTGGAGCTCTTTGTACTGCATCAGGGCTTGGCATTTTAAGGATAAGGAAGATGTTCTTGTGAAAAAGCTGCTCAAACGTGGCCTTGTAATTCCAAGGAAAAATAAAACGGCTTTGGTCACAGGGAGAAAAGCTGGAAAACGCATAACTGATGAATACCTCATGACCTAGAAACAGGGCTTCAACCCCTGCTCCTCCTTTCCTTCTGTCCCTGTTTTCCTCTCTGGTTGACTCTTCTCACTTCAATATAAAGCAAAGTTTCTCAATTTTGGTGCTGTTAGCATTTGGGACCAGATAACGCTTTGTTGTAGGGAGCCATCCCATGCATTGTAGGATGTTTACCACCATCCCTGTCCTCTACCCATTAGATGCCAGTAGCACCCCCTGAGTTATAACAACCAAAATTGTCTCCAGATATTGCCAAATACAACCTGTGGGGTGAAATAGCCCCTGGTTGAGAGCCACTGATGCAAACTTTAAAAATCTAAATAGATCTTTAGATTCTAATTCAAGTGCTTTATTTTTATGGCCTCAGAGGGATTTTTCACAGTTCACCCAGTCAGTGACAGACCCTAGGCCAGTGATCCTTCCGCTCCATCATGCTGCCTTCTAAACTGGCCTTCCAGCTGCCCAGACAGTGACCACGAGACCTTAGGAAGGCTTTAGGGCTGTACATGAATCGCTGGGGAGGGCTTATCAATGAAGGAGGCCTGTGGGTCAGGACTGCCTGTTTGTGGAGAGATTATAATACTATTAAGAGGCGCATTAGGGGAAATCACAAAAGTAAACACATTTCTTCTCCCAGTCCCTTTCTATTTTTGCCTGTGTGTCTGAGCCAGAGCTTGGCCCAGGTCTGATGGAGTGGATCGTCCTCCTTGGCAACGCCGGGCTGGAGAGGATCTGCCTGCAGGGTTCATTGCCATTTCACTGGCTCCTGAAGCTGACTCCAATCCTCTCTTCCCTTCTGTCCCAGCCAAGGTCCCCAACCAGAAAAGCAATGGCCTTCTCTGCTTCCTGTCAGCTCGGCGTGGGGGTGTCTGGGAGAGCACTGAGCTCTCAGGAGAATGTTAGGAACCCATGTTTTTGGAACGTGGCAAATTGGAGAGTCTGTGTCATTCAGCACTTATGCTTTTTCTCCAAGAGTTTTCATACCTATTATCACATTCTCTTTCTACTGCTCTGGGCCCCACACCCAGAGATTTGGGCAGCTTCTCCAGCTAATCCCCAGTAGCCTCGTGGGATCTTGTACATGGAAGAGCCCATAGAAAGCATTTGACATCTGCAGAGACCAAAAGCCTATGAGGGAGGGAATGACCTGCCCAAGGTAAGCAGCCAAGGATGTCAGAGCAGGGCTCAAGCCAGGGAACCCAACTGCCATTCCAGGAACTGCTGTGTTCTCTCCCCATGTCGGCATGAGTTCTGTCCTCCCCTGCAATTCTGGAAGCTTTCTCTGGGGCTGTAGCATAACAAACTCATTTCAGCAGGTACTTTTTTTCTTTTGGATCCTTAACACAAAACTCAAGAAATAAAGTAATAATCTGCAGGAGGAATAAGAGAAGGAATTGTTCCTTTTTCTCGGCAGGAATCCACTAGGATATCCTCTGCATTTAGGGAAGCTGGGAGATGCCTTAACTCTTTATGATGTGCCAAGAATTTCAAGCCACTCCAGGTAGAAATTTACTGTGGTCTTGTTTCAAAAAAATAAAAATAGTTGGAAACGTGTCATCATTTGTAAGTCCTGTGGACAACAAATATCATTAATAAACAATGCCAATGTAATATATATACTCTTTTGGTTAAGGAGCATCTGACATAATTTCAGCTAAAAATTCAGCTATGAATGTTAATTTGGATTCCCAGCTAAAAGGGGAGTTTAGCCATATTCAGGTCCCTTTATGAATACTTTATATACAAGAACTTTGATCAGCTTTAAGGATCTTGATAAGCAAGAATATTCTAGGCATATCCTAATCTCTTGCTTCCTTGCTTTCTACTCCTTTATTGTTGCTTTGTTTCTTTTGGGGGGCTGGATTTTGTCAGTGTCCCTTTGTCCCTCTCTTTGCTGACATGCTGGTTATCTAAGGTCTGTATTGGATTCATCATCACACAGAGTTTTTTTTTTTTTTTTTTTGCCTGGACAGCAAGTTCTTGGAGTCTGTCAAATGAGAACTTTATCCTGAGATGCAAGCTGACAGGTGTGAACAGTGGCAGGACAGGGTGGGCCTCCCCACTAGGATAATTAATGGGAGAAAGAATCTGGGGTAAAGGGAGCTTGGGAATAGGAACTGTCCCCACATGATGCTTAGAGTGTTTCTTAGGAAGAACCTACTGCCAAATGGAGACTAGACCAGAATCAGTCAGGGGTATTTACGGAGCACCTGCTGTGTGCAGTATGGGAAAAGTATAAGTTTCAGTCTCTGCCTTCTGGAGCATGATATTAATAATACTAAACAGATGCCTTTTTATGGAATCTTATCAAACATTAGAGACTATGTTAGGTACCTGTTAGCATTATGTCGTCTTTATAACGATAAGATATAAGGAGCATAATTATCCTCATCTAAGAGAGAACTGAGGTTCAGAAAAGTTAAGTAACTTTCCAAATCCAACTGGTTGCAGAGTCAGGACTAGAAACCAGGTCTATGTAATTCCAGTGTCCATGGAGCCTAGCACCCATGCACACCAGGAAGCAGCATGAGGCAGCTTATAATCCATGCCAGAACAAGTGTAAGAACTGGAAATGTAATACCTTGTTGAGAGAAGAGGGAGATAGCTGTGGGTTGGGGTGGGGAGGAATGTTCCCTTCCAAGCATGTGACTGCAGGGTTATTGGGGACTGAGACAGGAAACCAATCATGAAGTGCACAGTTTGCTTCTCTGAGTTTTTGCTTTGTCTTTTCATCAGAGAATCAGGCCAAGTTGGAAAGAGGATATGAAACTAAAATGAGCACAGCAGGGTAAAGCAGAAACACAGGCTGCCCTACACCCTGGCAAAACCATTCTCAGTGCCAGAGTTGAGAAGTTCTCCTAAATTGATGGCTAGCTGGACCTTACGGAAATTTGGTAGGCGTGTGTGGTCCTAGGTGTGCACTGTCCATTTCGAGGTAGCATTCTAGACCAAGGGAGGTGAATGAGCCTTTTCACTGACAGTATAACGTCTACTAAATTCAGCCCTGTGCTAATCTCTACTTCACTAACAGTGCAAATATAATTTGAAGGAGGAATTTTTGAAATACCTAAGAGAACAAACTTCCCAAGCACTTCTAAGAACTTGAGAAATGTGATGTCTTATGAATAATGAGAGGCAGGGTGAGTCGCTAGAGCCCTGGATTGGGATTCATACAGCTAGAGTCATGGTCTCAACCCAGCCTGTCTCTGTCTGTGTCTGTCTGTCTTTTTCTCTCTAAAGTTGGGTGAAATGGCTTTCTTCAGTGGACCTTAAAAGTGAGCAAAGGCTCATCTGTAAACTAATGATGCCAGTGCAGGTGGCATCTGAGTTCCACTCAGCTCTGAATTTATATAGATGTTAATTTAGAGACAATTTAGAAATAGCCATTTATATTTCTGTTCAGAGTTGATGACATTTGTAACATAAATAATGGTTGAATATTCTGGGTGCAGTCAGCTTGCAGAAGAGTATGCTATAAGTGACTATTTGGTGCATGATAACTGCTTTTAAATATTTGAGGACCATCTGGGGAAAAGGGGGCCTACCAGTACTATATGAATAGCAGAAGGCAAGAAGAACCTTCCCAGCTCAGGTGAAGGAAGGTAAGAGTAAAATAAGTTATCAGAATAGAGAGCTTCCCGTCTTTGGAGGCATTCAAGAGAAGCCCAGATGAGGCTCTGTGGGGGACGAAACCCAGGAGTTCTTGCACTAAGTAGGAGGCTGGAATAGGCTCCTTCTAAATCTGTGATCCTATATTCTTGAAAACAATAGATCTGAATGTCCTTAAAAAGTATTCAGAGTGTTCCCTAATTCCGGCTGGCCTTCTCCCCAATTCCTCTAGATTTCAGAGGTTTCACTGCATTCCTAAACAGGAAACCTCTCGGGGAAATGAGGATCCCAACAGTCCTTGGCCATGGGGGGAAATCCAGAAATAGAGCAATAAGGTTAAGCAGTTTTCCAAACTATTAGACCTTTTCATCAGCTGCTCTTCCCATGCCTTTTGCAAATGACCTACTAACTCCCAGAGAGAGAATAATGAAAGCTGCAAAGTCCTCTCTGCAAAGGCTATTATATCCTTCTCCACCCTCAGAATCATTGTGCTTCCTGTGATCTTTCCGTCACCCTAACAGGGTGGGAAGGAAGGGAGGCAAGTCTCTGGCCAGCACCGGAGCACTTCAAAGCCTTCTGGTCCCAAAGCCTGGAGATCTAGGGTCTGTGGTGGCCGCTGCTAGTCTGGGTAACCTCAGGCAGGCCACTTCCCTTCTCTATACCTGTTTCATCATCTCTGAAAAGAGATGCTTTGGTTTACATGAGTCCTCTGTTTCCTTCTTTCTCCAAAATTTTGTAAGATTTCAGGAAGTCTTCAATTTCGCACATCTGACTACACTGCTTTTATTTTAAAGCACATTTTTTTTCTTTAGAATGGTAAGAGGTACTTGTTATAGAACATTTAGAAGTATATGAAAGGGCTTGGCACTGTGGCTCATGCCTGTAATCCCAGCACTTTGGGAGACTGAGGCATGAGGATCACTTGAATTTGAGGCCAAGAGTTTGAGACCAGCCTGGGCAACATAGTGAGATCCTGTCTCTACAACAAATTAAAAAATTAGCTGGGCATGGTGGCACGTACTTGTAATCCCAGCTACTTGGGAGGCTGAGGCATAAGGATCACTTGAGTTTGAGGCCAAGAGTTTGAGACCAGCCTGGGCAACACAGTGAGACCCTGCCTCTACAACAAATTAAAAAATTAGCTGGGCATGGTGGCACGTACTTGTAATCCCAGCTACTTGGGAGGCTGAGGCAGGAGGATTTCTTGAGCCCAGGAGTTTGAGGTTGCATTGAGCTATGATTGTATCACTGCACTCCAGCCTGGGAGATAGAGCAAGACCCGGTCTCAAAAGAAAAAAAAAAAGGATATGAAAGTACAAAATGAGATAAATCACATGTAATATTACTACCTAGAAATAGCCATTGTTAAATTTGATGATGTATATGCTTCCAGTCTTTGTTCTAAGCATGGCTATATAAATGTGTATAAATATATTTTTAAATAAAAATAGAATTAAATTATTTGTACTGTTTTGGATCCATTGCTAATAACTTTCACAAATACCCCCTTGAATATACATATTTTTCTGTATGCTGTGATCCAGATATTATAATTCCTGCTCGCCCATTGGCTGGGTAAAACAGAGTGGTCAGCAGTTCTCAAACGTCGGGGTGCAAAAAAATCACCACTCCTAGGGAGTCTGAATCGGGAGGCCTGAGTTGGGGCCCAACAATCTGAATTTGAGTAAGTTCCCCAGGTTTTTCCAACGTACTTGCTCCATGGACCACATTTTGAGGAACAAGATTACGAAGGTATAAACTTTGCAAATTAAACAGAATGCCCCCTCGCCCCTGCTGGTGTATGAAAAAGATGTTTCCATACACGTCTTGTTGAAAGCATGCTTTCTGCACCTGGGCTCTAATCTGCTTTCAGAGCATGGGAAACTAACCACTGAACTCCCAGGATAGAGTTCTTTCTGCATTGTTGAATGCCGCCAACCCAGCCTGTTGACTTGTGTTAAAATAAGTCTATTCAGGTCACATAGTGACCAATACCTGCTATTTGAAAAGGGCAACAATAGGTTCCTATTCCAACCCGCCTCTTGTGATAATACCAATACTGTAACTATAGAATGCTTCCTACAAGCCACAGCAACGCACCGCATTTGTCAATTGTTGTGCATGGTCTTATTGAGGACTCCCAGCAACGCTACCACATAGTGTTATCATGTGCCATTATGTTTGTCATCCTTTTGTAAATAAGAACACTGGGACTTGAGGAGGTTAATTAAGTTGCCCAAGACCACCCAACCCACTGGAGGGAAACCCAGGTATTCTGAACCAGAGCTGGTGTGTTTTGCCACTAGACTAGGACATCTGTCTTTCCCCTGTTGAGGATAGGGGAGAGGGAAGGAGGGAGAAGATTATGAGAAGAAAGTTTGAATGGGTGCATTTTGTTCTAATTCCCCAGGGATGCTTTTCAGAGGGGGCTGATTAATCTCTGACCCTTGAAACTAAGGGGCAAGCCCGTGCTATTATTAGGAAGGTCGTGACTAAGTATAGACTAGGAAACCAGATTGCACGTAGAGTCGGCATCACTGTCTTTCACCATTGTTCAGGCGCAGTTTGAGTGAGCTGCCCCTGCCAGGTGGGAGGGCTGAGGGAGGCGCCTGGTGACAGCACACTGGTTTGCGCTGAGTCAAAGCACCACCTTCGGGTGAGGGAGCCCTTGACATCTGGAAATCGGGTGCTTTTCTATTCCCTCTGCCCAGGTCTGTGTCAACACCTGAAGCTTCTCATTAGAGAGTATGAGGGCAGGACGGGCCATGCAGAGCCCATTAACCCCTTGGAGCACTGGCTGCAAAACCCAGGCTCAAAGCAGCCGGAGTCACCGGGCAAAGTAATACAGGACCCAAGAGAGGACAGCCTCTTCTGACTTGTTTCATTATTACTTTTTCCAGTGCTGTAAGGGGAAGACTGAAGTTTCTAAATGTGTGCATTTATCCAGGAAGAGAAAACAGTTTTAAAAATCATAACAGCACCACCCATGACACAGCAAAAGTGGAACCCCAGGGAGCTCCTGCTTTCTTTTCCACCACACTGCACCGATTTTACCTCCTACAGCCCGTGCCCAAAACCTACAACTGCCTGTGTCTGAGGATCTTCCTTCATTATCCCAATTCTGTCTCTATTCTGCCTAGTTTTTTTCTTTATATAAAAAAATCCCTTTAGATATTTCTAAATATTGCAGACAACCCTGACCATGTTGCTTAGGAATATTCAGACTTTGTTTCTTGCTTCATTTCCTACTCCATCTCTCTATAAATCCAAATCCTCACCCAGCATCCTCAACCCAAAAGGACGGAGGGTTAACCTCAAGGACAGCAGGGTGCCAGCCTTAGAAATCTCTTTATGGAATCGTGGAAGGGCTAATGGTATCATATGAGGTGTGAGTTTCTTAACGTCATTTTATTTTATTGTAGTGGGTCCCAAGCCTTACAAAATAATTTAGGGAAACTTCTGAAAAAAAATGCACAGTCCTGAAACCAATCCCCAAAATTCTGCTCTAACAGGGCTGTAATTGGGAGCCAGAAATCTGTATTTTGCCACAACTTCCCCAGAGGCTTGTGAAGCAGGTGCTCCAGAGATTACAGTTTTGGGGGCCCTGGAGATCACCCTCTCTTCCTCTCCCCTTCCCACTCTAGAGCACAAAACACAGCCATGTAAAAACTGGCTCTATTGGGCTGCATGTATTCACACAAATATCCATTCTGTCAAATAAACAGAATCCTAATTTCCCTGAGTTACCAAATAAAATAATGTAGAAGAAAACAATTTGTAAATGCTAAAACATTACCATAAAAGGAGGGAGATGACAACAAATCCCTCAAGCAACTTGGCACTGAATTAAAAATCTGTTTTGTCATGACATGGCTTTATACAATCACACCCCTCCATAGCATCATTGTCACCTAGTCCCCGACCATCCGCATGTAGATGGAGAGGTGGTAGCTCAGGAAGAAAAAAGAACTTTGCTCCAGTGATAGGCTCCTAGTCCAGTGCTCCTTCCCTCACAACACCCTGCCTTGGGTTAAGTCAAATCATGTGAACGTCTATATGAATCAGTTTGCCTCATGTACATAAACGCTCCTACTTAGAAATCTGAAGGGGGACCCACCCAGCTGCAGAGAACAATATGACTCACACTTATAACCCCTGCATCTACAGATATACACACCCAAATAAACACACATACACAGACTTTTATGTTGACGCCTACACCCATATCAACACAAATGCATACACATGCATTTTTGCACAGACAGGTACATAGCTAGGTCCTTTTGTGTATACAGCCACATGAATACGTGCACACATGCAGGACACAGACATACTCAGACCTAAACATTTTCCCTTAGCTATATACAGGAATGGGGATTCCTAAGCATACTTTTGTGTGCTCTAAGTGAGCAAACATGCCAAGTCATGTAATCATGGTCACACTGATACATAAGTACACACAGATTCCTATGCTGACCCCCTCTGCCTATTAAGTACATACACTCTTAATTCAGTACATGTCTATTGAGTTCTTATTATGTGCCTGGAGCTGTTAGGTGCTGAAGATGAGCAGGTGAACAAAAATAATTTATCTTTGCCCTCACTAAGTTTGCATCCAATGGAAGAGATAAGCTTTTTAAATGCATACAATATGGTAACTGCAGTAGATGCTATGAAGGAGACATAGGGTGTCTTCAGGGAATCTAACTAATTCTGAGAGGGCAGTAGATGTTCCCAAAAAGAAGTAAAGTTTCAGCTGATAGCTGAAAGATGACTAGCTAATTCCTAGAAAAAGAGAAGGGGGAAGAACATGCCGCTTGGGGAGAAAAGCACGTGCAAATGTCCTGTGGAGATAGGAAACCTCATGCAGAAAGACTGAGTGAAGGTCAGAGTAGCTGGTGTGCACGAAGAGGGAGGGCACCGTGGGTGCAGGATGGGGTGCAGGATGAGCCTGCAGGTGGCAGGCAGGGGACACACTCTGAAGGCTTTTTTAGGTGGTATTAAGTATTGGGGTCCTTATCCTAAGAGCATTTAGAAGCCACCGATATATTTGCAGATCAGTTTGTATTTGGAGAGACTCTCTCTGAAGATATGCCTTCTCATACAAAAGCATTCTCACATAGATACGTGCACACATGAGGGCTCAGATTTACACTTGTGAGTGTTTTCTTAGAAATGCATATTTACATGTAATTATTCACTCACAAACTCTGCCTCTCAGAACACACCCCTATGTATTTATATGCACAACATACATATACCCAGTGGGTGTTGGGAGGCGGGAACACCCTTCTCACTGGGTGCTATCAGGCCTGACGGAGTCGATCTTTGGGGAAGGGCGGTACGGGGACTAGGGAAGTGGTGTATGTGACAGGAGCCCTCTACTTCAGAGCTTGCTCTGGTCTTTTGCTACTTGGCCTCATGCATGTGCCACCAGCTCTGCTCCCCCTCCTCTTGGCTCAGAGCACCTAGTGACAAGGTGGGATGACTTCCAAAACATGACCATTGACTATTCTTGGCCTCGGCAAGGAGTGGAGGATGGGCAGGTCAGGTTGCACAAAGATTGCCTTGTGCCCTCTTAGAGTCGTAAGCAGAGCCTCTGCCCAGCTCCAAGAGCCTGGAGTACTCTTTGCATACAGTTGGCAATACCGAGAAGTAAACATAACCACAGGGGAAAGCTCAGGTCTTCAGGCCCTGGTGGGGACTAGGGTGGGACTAGGAGTAGTGCATCCCATAAGCACCCACTGCATGAAATGTGACACTGGAGGAAGACACAGACACACAGACAAAGCTGGGTGGAAAAGTCTATTTGAGGCAAGATGTCTGTCTGTGTTCTTTATTACCTTGGCTCAGAAAACACATGTATACACACACACACATTTACACATTACCAAATTTTCCTCCAGTGGGTGTAGCGTCTCACAGCAGAGGAAGTAGCAACTAATTTATCAGCCACAACTCTCTGAATTATTTCCCTCCAATGAAATAGAACTATCCTTGTGTACATTGTGCTCCTGTTTACCAGCAAAGCGGGCAAAGGGCCTTGGCCAGAGCCAGTGACAGGCTGCAAGGAGATCAACAGAAACATTCATGCAGAATTAAAGGCTCACCTAAAGCCTTACATCTTGGGCCTTAAAGATGTTCCCAAGTGACTTTTTGTTATTCTAAATATTTCTACCCACTGAGATTTTATGTTTTCCAACATGAAGTTGGAAAATGTTTTCTTCCATCATTAAAAGGAACTCTATATTGTAAGTTGAAGTCCTTTTCATTTTGCTTTAGACTGTGTAAGGGACACACTTCATTTCCCCCAGTTGGGTGCTCTTTTATGCTATCACGGTGGCAAATGACCAGATCCATCAAGCTGCTGGAGACCATTGCACTCAAGGGGACACCGTGTAATAACAATGTATCACAGTGAACAGCATTTAGCAGTTTACAAAAAGTTTTTATATCTGCCATCCTTTTTCATTATTATTTTTAGGGTTGGGGTTTCAAACTCCTGGGCTCAAGCAATCCTCCCACCTCAGCCCCCCAAGTAGCTGCGACTATAGTTGCACACCACCATGCCCAGCTCAATTTTTGCCATCTTGTCTGATCCCCACAACAGCTCCAAGGTCAGCATGCTTGTTCCCATTTCAGAGATACAAAGACTGAGCTTAAAAGACTTGCCTAAGCCCGTGGATCTAACGTACGGCAGGGTTGGAACTTGAATTCAAGTCTTCATGTTCATACTCAGAAAACAACACAAGTTTTACTACACTCTGCTACCCTCCTAAGACCCAGGGCTCTTCTCATTGTAATTCTCTGATTTCTGATGCATTTTTTAAATGTACAGAAGGTAATCTATTTACTCAAATGATGCAGAAGGACTTTGTACATTTATAAAGTAATGAGGGGAACACGATATGACTGACAGACAGATTTGACCACAGAAAATTTATAAACTTTCAGACATTCCCCCAATATTCTTATACATACATAAAATAACTAAATAGTAAACAGCAAAGGTGGTGAAAAACTCCCATTCTTTTGTTTGATAGAATGCAATTAGAAACAGGAATAAAAACACTATGAACCCACTGTCCAAAAGCAAAGAATTCACACAGAAAATTTGCAATAGGAAAAGCAAATGTCTAACAAGCCCACAAATATATTGAGACCCAGCAGTAAGGAAATAATTGCAAATAAAGCTCATTAGTATACCCTTTTTCACCTAGCAAATAATTTTTTTTCATCTGAATACCTAGCGTGAGGGAACACAACTAGAAAATGTACGCCTGTTGTTGCAAGGTAGTATTAGCAAGCAATCTATGGGTCCGGATCTTCCTCATCGATGTGGATGCAGACTCAGATATGCCCCATCTTAAAAATAAAAAAGAAATGGCCTCACTTCAGTGTATGTCCCTCCTCAGCTGATACTCTATTTGTCTACTTCCCATAATTGCAAAGAGACTTGAGCATTTGAGCTACTTCTACTGGGGCGACTTTACACCTATAATTCCCTCTTCTAGTTAGGCTTCCATCACTTAAATGCCAACAATGACCAGTGCACTGCTGAGTTCAATATACACTTCTCTTTTTAGCATTGCAAATAAAAACCTTAGTCAATCAATCGCTCAATCAATCAAACAGCCGCTGCAACCTCTGGTGTCTGGGCTAGGCAGGTGGGACTCTCAGGTGACCTCAAGTACACGTTCTGTGCTTCCATTCTCTCTGAAGCTTTCCTGTAGTGCCTATTGGTCTCTCAGGCTCACCTAGATGGCATCTCTCAGAGGAAGGTCTTTCTGCGGAAATTCTTTTTTTTTTTTTTTTCAGATTTTCAACTGTATAATGTTTTAATAGCAGTACCTATTGTGCTGAGTTTTTGTGGAAATTAAGTGAAGTAATATATAAGAAAGCTTAGCACGATGCCCAATACATACCTAAGAATTATACAGTTGTTGGCTATTATTATTTAGAGAGAGAAAAGTGGCTAGGGAAGGTTTGTTTTGTCATTAAAAGTCTAAAACTCTCCCTTTCTACGATAATCTTTGGCTTAATAGTAAAAGAAATAATTTTAAGTAGAAACTTCATGTTAGTGGACAGCCTAATAACTTATGAACACTGAGTCTAGGGTATCAGTGAACTGATACATACGAACAATCAAAAAGTAATGTAACATCTGCAGTGAACCAGAAAGCTGGCCAGATAAAAATATTAAATGTTAATAATGGTTAACGATTAATTGTTTCTGTGTATAGCATGAGAAGAATCTTTGGTCCTCGTTTTCTCCTACATCTGATGTACCTTTATCTTACAAAGTCAGAGTTGACACTCTCCAGCACCGAAGCCACAGCTGCCACGCTACAGATAAGTAGCTGACGGCTCCAGGGACAGTCCCTAGGATACTCTCAATATTGGCAAGCCCCAGGCTTGGGTGCGCTCACATTGGGGGTGGGCAGTGGCGAGCTCTATCAACTGTGACTTAGAGCAAAAGCTCTACACCTTTCCCGTGGCCCTTGTGCCTGTCTCCAAATGCACTATCTATCACCAAGTCCAAGCTAGGGGTCATATGTCCTGCTTCCCATCCCTATCCTGCTGGCAGCTCAGGCTCTTCTGAGGCTTGAGGCTGCTCTTGTTCACTTTGCCTAATTCCTCTTGGATCAAGATGTTTCTGTGGGAAGATCTAGTGTGATTTGCCCCAATTCCACACCCACTGGCTACAGCCCAGCCTGTTTTAAGGGCCAAGTTCCACACCTCAGTAAAAATTGCAAGCTCTGGGAAGTAATTCAACTTCTTGAAAACAGCTTGTGTTTGGTCAAAATGTTTTATTTTAGTCATAGCAATTAGATGTTCCTGTTTGGCACACACATCTTCCAACAGAATTGCCTTCAGCACAGGTGAACAGTGTATAATGGGTTTGGGAGAGCTTGGGGTAGAAGACAAATCCTAATTATGAGGAAAGAGTCCACTGGCAATCTCTTCTCTGAGTGTCAGCTCATCTGGTTTACTTAGCTTTCCAAGCAATGTTGTGACTCATTGATTCATTCATTAAAAAATTGGTGAGCATGTATATATATGCTAGAACCTATGCTAACTATCAGGGAGATAGTAGTGATCAATATAGACATGGTTGGTCCTTGCCTTTGAGTTTCTTCTAGTCTATTGGAGAAGACAGGCAATGAAAAGGGAATCATAAATAGCATTTGGATCTTGTTCCCTAAGACTAACATTCGGGGAAACTTAAATATGCTTATCAACAGGGTGAGGGATGGGAAATTGGCTTTTGGACTTTGCCAGTATATTCAGAAAGCGATCTGGTATCTGTCAGCCTTGAGCTTGCCTCTAGCCAGCCGGAAAGTACGATTATCTTCCTTTTGAAAATACCTCAGGGAGAACAGGGTTGGAGGTGGCTCCTGAGGTTCTCAATGTCTCAGCCATGTTCTACCTCTGGAGTGTTGTGTCCACTTCTGAGAATCTCATTCATCAAGGGCAAAGGGCATTTGGAGCCATTTTAGGGCTGCCAGATTTAGCAAAGAAAAATACAGGACACCCAGTTAAACTTGAATTTCTGGCAGGCGATGAATACTTTTTTCATATAAATACATCCTGAACACTGCATGGGACATATCTATACCAAAAAAATGATTCTTTGTTTATCTGAAATTTAAATTTAACTAGGCATCCTATGTTTTCATCTGAAAGCTCTAGTAGAGAACCATAGGGGAATTTGCGAGAAAACCTAAAAATTATGTTTCAAAATGAGTAGTTTTGGGAGGAGCCTGGCTTTTTAGCTTGGAAACAATAGTAAGGACTTAGATTTGCATAGGGAAGCATTTCTCAAACACCGTTTCTAATGATACATTAGAAAATAGTAAAAGGTACACTTGGAGAAAAAGATTTTGAGGTCACAAGTCAGGGAGATTGAAAGTTTGGGGAACATTGCATAGCCAGTATTTCCCCTGTGGAGTTCATACTACGCAGTAGCGTCGTAAAAGTTGTGAGAAGTCTTGCAGGAAACATACCTGGTTGACCTGGTTTAACCTCGCTTGCCCACAGAATGCTATTTATGGGTTTTTGTCTGTTTGGTTTGGTATGTTTGTTTTATAAGGACACCTAGTAACATTGTGTAAACTTACTATGCTCAGCACACTTTGGGGAATACTGGTAAAAAAAAAAAAAAAAAAAAATTAAAGTTATCTTCAAAAGTCCGGAATGTGGCTGGGTAGGGAGGCAGTATACTTGATCCTTGTAAACCAAAGGGCAGATTTGGACCCAAGGCATGGACACACCCCAGAGGTAGATTATGGGTCAATATGAAAACTAGACCTTTCTAACAATTAGAACAATCTGAAAGGTAATGAGCTTTCTGTTCCTGTAGACATTAAAACAGAAATGGGGCTCCGTGCAATGGCTCCCAGCACTTTGGGAGGCTGAGGTGGGAGAATCTCTTGAGTCCAGGCGTTTGAGACCAGCCTGGGCAACATAGTGAGATTCCATCTCTCTTTACAAAAAACTTTTTAAAAAATTAGCTGGACAGAGAGGTGCCTGCCTGTTGTCCCAGCTACTCAAGAGGCTGAGGTGGGAAAATCACTTGAGCCCAGGAGTTTGAGGCTGCAGTGAGCTATGATCACACCACTGCACTCGAGCCTGGGTGATAGAATGAGACCCTGTCTCTAGGAAAAAAAAAACAAAAACAGAAGCAGAATGCCATCAGGGACACTGGAAGAAATTCTCACAGCCTAAGTCCACCTCTCCTTTATCCACCCTTAATATGTTTTCTTCTCATCTAGAATAGTCCTCAAAAGTGAATGCTCTTTGCTCTGATCAGGGCCTTTTTATAGCCTGGCCCAACTACATTGTATCCCCGACGCCAAGTCTCCAGGAGAGGCTCATAAACCTCAGATGTAACCTAGAGGTCAGAGCAGAGCTCAGCAGCCCAGAAGAGCAGGGGGTCCAGAAAACCCTAAGCCCCCACTCCTCCGGAATTGAGACACTGCCCCGAACAGCGTCCATGGTAAAGCACAAAATCACCAGGCATCTGAGGTGCACAGCGTAGTGGAATCCAACAGAGGAATCAAATCCCAACTCTGCCCCTTCCAGAGTCTGTGACCTGGAGAAAATTTCCTAGCCTCTCTGAATTTTATTTCCCTCTGGGGAAAAAAAAAGTGGGGGGAATGGTGATACCTGCATAATAGCGTTACAAACATTAAAAGAGGTTAAAAGTACATAAAGGACCCAGCAGAGTGCCCAGTACATAGTGGACATTCAGTGAATGTTTATCTAATGGATGGCTGTGATTGTTATCATCATCATCATGGTAGCAAACATTTAAAGAAGTTAAAAAAAGACTTCTTTAGAAATTCATGAATTTGTGTGCCAAGGTTTCAGGCCCCAGCCAAAGTAATAAGCAGGAAATTGTCTAGATCTCTAACACTTTCCTTTTGATAATACATGCTTGAGAACAGAAACTAGTGTACATGTATTAAAAAGCAGAGTTTTCCTTCCTGCCATCTAGAAAGAGCACTGGGATTGGGGACAGTTTGCTTCACTCTTGGTTTAAGTAACTCTGCAAGCTCCTCCGTTCCGGACTCCAGTCTTCATCTGACATGAAGCGGTTGGATTTGGGTTGTTCAGGGTCCCATGGGCTGTGCCTTTGAATTGGGCGGTAAATGCAGGTATTTAGTAATGCCATTAGTCCACAGAGCCTAGTGAAGGAAGGACCTCACCAAACCTAAAGGAGCATGCGCAAGATGTCTGGAATCACTGTGTCCCCTTGCTCTCGTGCCTGTCCATAAGTTTGCAAGTAAAGAGTTAGATCCAGAATTGGTTGTGAGGGAGTGGGATGAACACCGACTGGCCATGCAGAGACCTGGCTTTTAGTCCCAACCCTGATGCCTGCCCCGGCAGGCAAAGCTTGAGTTCTAGCTCCAGAGGTGGGGGAGGGACGCTTGTTTCCCTCCCTGCCTTTGCCTCCTTTGTCTTGATGGAAGGGGTTTGGTACGGGATCCCCAAGCTCTGTGTCTCTTGGGAAAGTGTCTCTGATCTGTTTTCATTTGCATTTGCATGTTCTCCACACGGATTATCATCTGGCTGACTCAAGTTTTGCTTCTTTCTTTTGTTTGATCCGCTCTGGTTTCATAACCCAAGCTTGACGGCCAACTTCAGCCCTTCTTGGATTATGAGAGTGTCAAAATTAAGGTATCGGAGCATTTGCCATGGTTTCTGCCAAGAATATTTGTGCCCCCCACCCTCCCCACCTCCGTGTGCCTTTCCACTTCTGCACAAGCAAAACCCCTCCTCCTCCCCAAATGACTCCCTCGGTGGAGTCTGCTTTTCACATTAGCTGAGAGGAGGCCCTGAAGTCAGAAATCCTCGGCCCATGAGTCACTCTGTCTCTTTGTGCCTCATTTCCCTCAACTATAAATAAGCAGAGTCTAGCACTTTCTCATCTCCCGGTGTGTGAGGCCCACCATGGAGGCGGCTTTGTGCACATCCAGAGCTTCCCCACCGGCCAGTCTCTGCCTTTACAGGTGGGCTGTCTTGAACATCCTGACCCAGGGGGGTTCTCTAATAAACAAAGTGCCTTTCTATCTCCCTGCTGCCACTCCTGGCCATCTCCAAACCCCCTTCGTTACTGCCTGAGTGAACTCTCTAGAACACGGAAGCCAGCCTTTGCTAAAAAGCTTTCAATGGCCACCTATCCTTCAGGATAAGGTCCGAAGCAGGTGAGTTTGCAAGGAACACAGTGAAACCTCACACCGAGAACTAATGACACCGTTGAATATATACCGGGACACCGCATACTCATTTATTTGGACCTAGAAATAGAAAGAGAAGTGCACAAAAATAATAATGTTTTTGTTTTCTAAGTACTGGATGTGGCTTAGAAATTTTTGACCTTGCCAAAGTGCCCATTTTACGGTTGTGGAAACAGGTCACAGAGTTGGCAAATTATTTTTTTTTTTTTAAAGTATTTCCTAATACATCTTCCCACTTCCAGGAACCTCTGCACCAACAGTCATCTTTCTAAGGGGCATACGATCTTGTCACTCCCTTTCTTTCTGTGACTTCTCCCCAGGCCTGTGATGCCGGTGTGGTCAGGTCCCTGCAACCTCAGCTCGCCCTCCTGGCACACTGTGCTTGGGCTACCCCAGCCTTCTCTCTGCCGTGTGAACACATGGAGCCTTAAGCCTTGCCATTTCTGCAGAGGGGAAAAGCCTTCCCCTAGAGCTGCAGGCTTTTTTGTGTTGTTCAATCTCAAAGATCACCTCTTTAGGGCTCCCCTCCAGACCATACGTGCAAGGTAGATGCACGGCACGACCCTTGTCACTCTTTGCCATCACCCTGATTGGACACCACCATCTGCATAACTGCTTGTTTATTCATTGTTCTTATTAATTGTCTGTGTCCACTCGCTAGAGGGTAAGCTGCAAGAGGGCTGGGATTTGTCTCTATTTCCAGTGTCTAGAACATAATTGGCTCATAGTTGGTACCTAGGAAATAATAGCTGAATGTCTAAACAGAAAAATGAATACATATTGCAGGAAATTTGAAAATGCAGGGTAGTATAAAGCAGTAAATAAAAGCCACCCATAGTTCCTCTTTCTGGATATGACTTCTGTTAACATTTTGGAATATTTCTTTTTTCCAGGTCTTTTTTTTTTTTGTATGTGTATATATGATATACAGTTTACATTTAATAAAATTGAGATTATGATAAATTATGGTTTGTATCCTGCTTCTTTTCTACTTATCATATTGTACTTCCACATGCTATAAAATAATGCTTTTAAATGTTATTTTAAGTGCTGCAGAGTATTTCATCTGAATTTATCAAAATTATGCATTTGCCTCTTGTTGAACACTGATAACTTAATTTTTTTTCTACTTCATTTACTTTCTGTACTAAACATTCTAATAGAATTTGGCTTTTGAGATACTTGTGGTAATGGTGCCTAGCGGTGAGTAGTTGGGTAAAAGACGTTACTTTCTTTCCAAGAAATATCAACAGACCCATCCTTAATTTTGCAGGTTGTCTGTGATTTCTTTCAGTTGATGACCTAATTATTAAATCAAAGATTTGCGATAAGTGAAGAGTTGTGTTTCTAACACTTCTTGATTGAAAGATAAGCCATCGTGGGTGGAAGATTGGAGACAGGTCCCAATCACACCTAATGCAGACTCTTACCCCAGGAACATTTTTCTGTTGAAATTAATTAATACTCAGGGATGGAAAAATTAAGAAGTTCCGAATACTCATAAACATATAATTTTCATGAACTGAAAGAAATAACTACCTACCTCCCTCACTATAAGAAAGAAACAGAAACTCGAGGAGGCGCTGTCTTATCCAGGGTCCCAGAAGAGCCAGCAAAGCTCTTCACACCTTGGACCAGAGTAACTTCCATGCAGATGAACTGAGATCTTGCTGTACCATGAATTTCAGGCTGCAGTGACCAAGTTAAAACAGATTTGAAGTATAATGTTTTAGAGAAATCTGTTAAAGAAACACTGTAGTTGATTGTCCAGTTATTAAGCTCACTTAATTGCGGTACCCTAGATCCTAGACTCCAAACTTTTCCAAAGATGCACCCTCATCGTAAACCTTTGTTAGCACACCCTTAATATGTATATGTGTACTGTGTGCAGAATATATACATAGTATTGTAACAATATACTATGTCTATTTTAAAACATATACAAAAATAAACATTTTACCAGCATGAAAGAAAAACAATACAAATTGGTTGTTTTATTATTTGTCCTTTATCTCAGTGAGTTGTCTTTTGTGCTCCCTGTGGGGCCTGCAGCACATGCTGGAAACTGCTGCTTGTGGTCATTATTTTTCACATGAAGGGATATGGCTTATAAGTGAACCACGAAATCAATTCAGCAAGTTGCAGCTATAATATTTTATATGCACTATAATACAACAGATAGAAAGTAATGAGTGGCTTGCAGGTGGCAAGGGTAACTATTGTTTAGTGGCACATTTTTTCAATTACAGTCAAGCACCGCTTAATGCCAGGGATACGTCATGCACACATTGTAGAATGTGTTTACACAAACCTACATGGTACAGCCTACTACACACCTTGACTATATGTTATAGCCTATTGCTCCTGGGCTACAAACCTGTACAGCATGCTACTGTACTGAATACCATAGGCAACTGTAACACAATGGTAAGTATTCATGTAGTTAAATATATCTAAACATAGAAAAGGCACAGTAAAAATATGGAATAAAAGATAAAAATGGTACATGTGTGTAGGATACTTAGCATGAATGGAGCTTGCAGGATTGGAAGTCACCCTGGGTGTGTCAGTGAGCAAGTGAATGCAAAGGCTTAGAACGTAACTATACACTATTGTAGACTTTATAAACATTGCACACTGAGGCTACACTAGGTTTACCAAAAATATTTTTCTTTCCTCAGAAGTAACTTAACCTTTGCTTACTGTAAGTTTTTTACTTTATAAACTTTTTAACACTTTTTGACTCTTTGGTAATGACACTTAGTTTAAGACACAACCACATGCTACAGCTGTACGAAAATATTTTCTTTATATCCTTATTCTACAAACTTGTTTCTATTTTTAATTGTTTAAAACTTTTTAAGCTTTTTTGTTACAAATTAAGACACAACCACACACATCCAGGGGTGGAGACCTGCAGCCTTGGGGGCCACATGTGACAATTTTTGAGTGAGGCCTTTTGACGGAATCCAAATTTTACAGAACAAATCCTTTTAACAAAGGGATTTGTTCTGTGAAGTCTGGATTCAGTCGAGGAGCCGCACTTAGGGATCTGGACAAGGTAAGGATCATCAAGATGTCACTAGGCAATAGGAATTTTTCAGCTCCGTTGTAATCCATTGTAGACCACAATGTCATTACGCAGTGCGTGACCGCATTTGTGCGAGTAAGTGTGTGTGTGGTTTGGGAGAGGGGTGGTGTACTGGTGGCCGTGTAAAGTGTGAACCATCCACATCAGCAGCTTGATGTTATGAGAGCCATTCCCGTATTACTTCCACCATCTCTAACCTCACCTCCTACTTTCAAATTTGATCCCCACAGCATCCGTTATGTAGATATTACTGCCCCCATTATGTAGGTGATCAAACTGTGGCAAATAATGTGAGAGGTGAAATAACTTGCCCAAGTTTGCATAGCCTGGTGCAGCCAGGACCTAGGCCGCTGAACCCACAGGCCGCTGTCAGCCCACCTCGAGGCCTGCTGCTCTGGTGACCGCGAACGGAGAACCGTGGAAAGTCTAGGACCCCAGGCAGGGTCCCACCTGCCAATCAAGTTCGTTAGCTCACTCTTCCTTCCTTCCTTCCTTCCTTCTTTTCTGCTCTTGCCTGCCAATGTTCCTCTTTCTACCTCTTTCTTCTCCCTCCTTCCCTCCGCCTGTCCCTTCCTTCCTCCTTCCAAAATTAGTTTTTCATGAACTAGATTTCAGGAGAGATTTCACAGAGCTGGAAGGGATCTTAGAGTTGCACTGCTCCCTTCATCTTTGAAGATGAGGAAATGGAGGTCCAGACAGGGGAAGGGCGTTGCACCAGGTCACCACCAGCTTGTAGCGGGGCTGAGGTGAGAACCCACTTCCTCTTCCTCCTCATCCATCAGTCTTTCCGCTGCCCCAGCTTCATGCGGCCTGAAAACAGGCAATACTGAGCAGAGTCTGTGCTTGGGCTCTCTTTCCTTGAGTGCTAAGAAGTCATGTTAACCCACATAGACAACCGAGAAAGCCTTCAACAAAAGCTGACCGACATTTACAGAGTACTGGCTGTTAGCACAGCATTGTGATAGCGCCTGGAATGAAATTATGCACACACCAGAACATGCTGTTCTCACCGCCGCCCACCCCACCCAGCTCCACGCACTCTCAGAACACGGGACTCCTTCTTCCTTGTTCCTACCACATTGACTTATGTCATCTTTTGACTGTCAGTCTCTCCCATTAGCCTACAAGCTTCCGGAGAGCAGCAGCCCTTTTTCTTTCTTTGTTTTCCCAGCACGCTGTACCCTGTTACACAAATCAGGGCTTGGCATATAATAGATGCTCCATAAATATTTGTTGCATGAGTGAATAAATGCATAGTCCCTGTATTTGTTTGCTAGGGCTGTCACAACAAAATACGACAGACTATGTGGCTTAAACAATGGAATTTTATTTTCTCAGTTCTGGAGGCTGGAAGTCCAAGATCAAGGTGTCTGCAGGGCTAGTTTCCTCTAGGCCTCTCTCCTTCACTTACAAATGTCAGCCCTCTTGCTGCCTCATCTCACGGCTTTTCTCCATGTGCACACAATCCTGGCATCTCTCTGTATATCCTAATTTCTTCTTCTTAGAAGGACACCAGTCAGATTGGATGAGGGCCCACCCTAACAGCTTCATTTTAACTTAATTGCATCTCTAAAGGCCCTATCTCCAAATGCAGTTACATTTTGAGATACTGAGGGTTAGGGCTTCAACATGACAGCCTCCTGGCCTTGACTAGCTCATAGTTTAATTAAAGCGATGAACACACAAAATGATAATGATAAGACAAGATAATAACTGATTTGACAGGAAAGTACAGAGCCTTATGGGACATAAATAATGGTTAATAATCATAATAGCTGCATCACGAAATATTGCCAGCAGTGCCACGTACTGTTCTAGGCACAGAATATATTATCTAATTTAATCTTTGCCAGAATTAAATGTCAGCAAACACTAGTACCTGCCATGTCAGTCATGGTACAAAAGCTTAGAGAGCCAAAAATATATAAACTTAGATCATAGTGGTAAGACTCTCACTGTTTAATAGGAAAATGCACATGTGTGCGTGCGCACGCGCACACACACACACACACACATACACACATACACATTGATGGTATGCTGTCTCTGTCCATTTCTGCAGTGTTTATGGCTCCCCTAACAGTTATTCCTCAGCCAAGTAATTCAGTGTGTGTCCAACCGTGAAAATGAAAATCATTCTAGGTCTTTCAGCATAAGAAATTTAATATAGGTACTATTAATATCAACACTTTGCAGATAAAGAAACTGAGGCATAGCCCATAAGTAACTTGTCCCATGTCACACAGCTAGTAGATTGCTGGCCCAGGGCTTAAACTCATCAGTCTTGCTCTGAAGTCCACTCTCTTCACCAGGACACCATACTACCTCTCAATAGCAAGGAATCTCGTTGTTTTTATATCAACAGGAGGGGGAATTTGAGATCATTGCAGAAAGGAGAGAAATTAAGCAGAGCCACAAAGTGGAACAAAGAGAACACAGAAGAGAAATAGAGAAAACAGGACTGCAGAGGTCCAGGTTTATAAGCAGCTGGCTGTGCAGGTGGCATAGAGGACTGGTGAGTGGGGTGAGCTGGCGAGAACGGTGAGGCTGGAAAGGTAAGCTGAGGCCAGAGGAGGTGAGGTCTCATCTAATGTGAGAATACATCTGGGCTTGATTCTCTAGACACTGACAGGCTTTTGGATCTTCTAGTGAGAGATATTTAATCTTACCACCTCATTTTACCAGTGAGGAAACTGAGGGCCAGAGAGAAGTGACTTGCCCAAGACCACACAGCAAGTTCATGGCAAAGCTCAAGCCAGCAACCTGGTCTCCCAAACCCACTCCACTGTCCAACTCTGTTAAAGTCTTTGTGAATGAGTATATGAGAATGGAAACAATTTAAAAGAATGCTTTTGTCCATGTTTTTCTCATCCAGTTTTCACCCACTTTCTTTTTTTAGGCAATTTTGCCTATCCCCAAGTTTCAACTAATTAATATCTTCCCATCTAAAACAACTGACTCAGTTGGGGGTGGGGAGCAAGGGCAATATATGTAACCTAAACTTTTGTACCCCCATAATATGCTGAAATAAAAAATGAAAAATAATAAAAATAAAATAAAATAAAATAACTACTGTGGTTCAAAGCCACAACGATCCTATAAGAAATCGCTAGTGATGGAGTTTCCCTGTGTGGCTCTGTAGCATGTGGAATAATGGCTCACTAGTATGTTTTATAGACTAGAAAGACCTGTATTTCTTCTGTCCAAGTCTAACAGATATTTAGAGATAAAGAGAGTAACTAAATAGCCACTCTGGCTGGGTTTGTTTTATCAAAGAAACACGTTGAGTCAGCAAACATTTACTGGTGCCTGCTATGTGGCAGGCACTGTGCTATAACCTCAAGAGCCGAAGATATAGAAGCTCAGTTCCAGATGAAAAGGCTCTCACTGTTTAATGGGAAAATGAACATCCATCCACATACACACACTTCTGGTAGATTGTCTTGGTTCGTTTCTGCCACCCTTATGTCTACCCAGGGTAGTGAGTCCCCAGCCAGGAAAACTGAGTCTCCGTCCAACCAGAAAAGCATAAACCACTCCAGGTCTTTCAAAATAAGAAATTGAATATAAGGACTTGGATGCACAGGTGACGAAAAAGCTGAGAAACCAAACAGGGGACGGGGAAGCACCACAGACATTAGCACCAGCAGGAAGATGCTACTGCTCCTAAGACTGGAGCAGAAATACAGGAGAAGGTGGTGTTAGCAGATTTGGGAAGCCAGGACATTTGTCAGGAGCTGGAGGCACTGAGCACATGAAGCCATTGCTGAGATGCCACTGGAGGCAGAGAGAGAAGAGAAGAAACACCTGGCTTCTTCCTTCCCTCCTTTCCTTCAGTCTTCTCTTATTGACTCCCATTGGCCAAGCCTGCCTGGAAGCAGCGGGGTAAAGGATCCTCCAGCAAGCATGACTCTGGGACACTGAGCAGAGCAGGAGGAGCACGAGGAAGGGAACTGAGAGCAAATGGCAGCTGAATGGCAGCGCACCAAGGTGACCTTGTGCAAATCAGTCTCCTAGAGCCTTAGTTTCCTCATTGGTAATTTGAGAAAAATGATGCTTCTCAGGTTTAAGACTTATGTGAAATAAAGTATGTAAAACATTTCATAAGCTTCGAAAAGTATGTATACGAATGTAAGGGCCTTTATTCTTGGTTTTAATCCAATGTTTTGGACTTTGGGCTCTGGGGGAAAAAAAGAAGTGGATGGTGTCCGGGTGTCATCAGGAACTTCATAGTGCCTAATAATTACCTAAGTAAAGGGAAGTAGCTTTTAATTTGACTGCTTGTTACCTCATTCTATCACTCTGGCCCATCAGCCTTTGAAAACCACTGACTGATTTTAAAGAAATTGGCACATAACTGAAAGGAGGTCAGAGTATGCTCTCAGTTCTATTTTGGGATCTGTCTGTGGTTTTGATTCAAAAAGTGACAAATAAATAGGATTCTAGAAATTACATTAAGACCACTTATTCCATCCTTTTCATTTTACAGAGGACCAGAAAGGAGAAGGGATTTCGGCAAATGATATGAGCTCAATCAATCTCTGTTGCAGGAATTTACACAACGTCACCTGCCAAATTCTCGGCAGAGAGAGACAAAGAGCCCTGGAGGACCCTCACCCCTTCCATGACTAGTCCTCTCTTCCTTGGACCTCGGGCTTTCAAATTAGTCTCATATAATACTTTGTACTTTCAACTTTTCTCTTTTCCTTTTTCATTATCCTTATGCCTTCTTTCTTTACTTTTAGTCTTTTATCTCTTCTTTCTATAATCTTTGATACTCAATTTCACGGACTTTTTCCTATACTATGCTAATGGACAATGAAATTCAACATTAAGCCATATCTGTTTTAATTCAAGAGGGTGTAAGATTTTCCTAAATACCTCAATTCCCCTTTGATATCAGATCAGAACATATCACAAACTCTTTGAGACCAGCTTTTCTGCCAACCCCAGGGCTTACAGTGAAAATTACAAAGTATGATCCCTTCCTTTCTGCTGCCAAAGGGTACAGGCCATGGCCAAAACTTTTGACTAAGCACCAGGGTACTCACACCTGGCCCATGAGAATGGTAGTACTTTTACCAAAGACACAAGGTGGCTGTTTGACCCTCTAGGCAAAAGGGATTCTATCTCCTTTAACTGTCAATGTGATTCAGTGGCAACTGTTAAATGAAGGATAAAGTAAAGGCTGTGCTTTGATCGCCTCTAAGTTTCCTTCTAGCGCTGACATTTGAAAAATCAGCATCATTCCCCCAAAGAAGGCCTATTATGGTCACAGAGTCACCAAGATAGTAATAATCCCCTGAGTGACTCATGGAATTCCCAGTGGCCCACTGCGAATTGACATTTTACGGGTGCAGAGCCTGTGGCATCTTAAAATGTTAGAGCTGGAAGAGCATCGGTCATCGTCTGCTATGAGTGCACCAAGGAGCCTAGGACCTGAAGCTTCTTGGTATCCAGTCACCAATTCCTTCTGCAGAGACAGACTCGCGCCATGTGCCAAGCACACTACCAAGCCCCAAGGTGCAAAATAAGCCAGATGAGGTACCTGACCTCACATATACTGGTGGGATCAGATGCATGATAACAAGGAAACTAATAAATAAGCAAGATAATGACTTTGTAATAATTGGTAACAAGATATAAATAATGTAAAGGGATTCATTCATTTTATTCAATGGATTGTGAATAACTTGTGAGTCTGGGAGGGATGATTGTCTGGAGAAGTAGTACTTAAGATGACATCTGAATCCTGAGAAGAAACCAGCTGTGGAAACCAAGGTATAGAAAAAAAAAATGATAGGCAGAAGAAATGGCATATACAAAGGCCCTGAGGCAGGAAAGTGTTTGGTATATTTAAGGAGTGGAAAGGCAGCCAGTCTGGCTGGAATTAAATAAGGGTAAAGTAGTATGAGGAGTGGCTGGCTGGGGGAGTGGGCTGGGGCCAGATCAGCTTCATAGACCCTAGTGAGGAGTCTGGGTTTCATCCTAAGAATGGGAAGACTTTGAAGGCTCTTATGTAGGAAGGTAACATGATTTGGTTTACATTTCTTACAGAGTCCTCTGAGTGCAATAAGGAGAAGGGACTGTAGAAGAGAAAATGAGGCTATTGCAATAGTGCAGACCAAAAAAACAAAAAATAGACAAAATTTGAATAACTGGAGAAGAGAAGAAGTGCAGGGGTTTGAGCTATGTAGATATAATACATCCCACATATGAGATGTACAAGATATGTACAGGAGGTAGAGTCCACAGGACATGTTGATCACTTAGATATATAACCTCAGAGAATCAGAGGAATAAAAGAATGCTTCTAGATTTTTGAGTACATCATTACTGATGTGGTAATGAACATTAGACACGAGTGGGATCAGAGAGGTCTATTTAGTTGTAAAGGGCAATGGGAAGCCCGGGTGATGCACGGTTGGGGAGTGTGCGGGTATGTTGGTGGCATAGGAACTAGAATATTATTAGCACATCTCACCCATACCTTGAAGGCATGTGAAACCTTGAACTACTTTATTTATTTACTTTATTTATTAAATTACCAGATTTGCCTCTGTGGCAGAGGCTGGTAGGAGACGGCGAATTACGGGGCTTGCAGGGTTTTCCCGTGAGTGGGACGGAGGCTCCAGGAGAGGGGTCTGAGCCCTCCGGGACCTTGGTGAGAGCAGAACACTGGTTGAATCCAGTTAGAAAGCACCGAGCCCAGCGGGAGGCCAGGTACATGTGCCGCCCGTCAGAACTCACTGACGGAGTGAAAGGACTGATGGAGAAGCATCTGGGCAGTGTCAGGGGTTTCCAGGGAAGAGGAGGAGGCTGGGAATCCTAAGGGACATGAGGAGAGGGAGCAGGGATGCCTTCATGAATCTGGGCTTTTAGGGGCAGGCGTGATTAAATTAGTCTGGCTTAGGGCCCCAGTACTGGAATTTTAAAAGCTCCTCCAGGTATTCTAGGCTGAGAACTACTGATCTAATCCAAGCATTGCACACTCTACGCCTACAGGGCCAGGCAAGTGGAGGAAAAGAGGGACAGGGTGGGCCCCACCAAAGTACCCTGCTCAGCTGTTGCCCACTCTTCCCTTGTCGAAATCTGGGCTCAGTGTTGCCAAATCTTCCTGTCCTCTTGTTTTTGTTTTTCAGTTTTTTGTTTCTTTTTTATTTTGAGAAGCCTAAAATCCAGATTTTTTTAATGCTAACTCCAAATATTTTAAACCCCCATGCCTAACAAAACATGTCTGCAGAATATGTTGGGCCTCTGAGTTGTCATTTAGCAACCTCTGGGCCAGTCCAGTGGTTTGCACACTTTTTTTTAACCACAGGAGGTTTTCTCCAAACAAATTATTGTGCGGAACCCGTTATAGATTAAATAAATCTAAGCAGAACTGTGGTTAGAGCAGGACAGAGACACCCTCAGCCTTTCCTTCCAGCCTAAGGCGGCACTTACAGCTGCTCCTGAGACACCTCTGGTTCCGGAGAACCTCTCTGGTCTGTTTGCTAGACGAGACAACTGGAACCTTCAGACCACAGCTGCGGGGCTGACCTTGCCCCACAGGGCAATTTGGAAATGCGTGGGGACGCTTGGAGTTGTCACAGTGACTAAGTGGGCCCTGCTGGCATTCAGTGGCTGGGAGCCAGGAATGCTAAACTTCTTGCAATGTCCAGGACAATGAAGAATCACCCCACACAAAATGCCAGTCGCTCCCCACTGGGAAACACCAGATGAGGAAGCGGATACCCAGAGAGGTGACTTGACATTGTATAATGTCCAAGCACGTGATAAGATCATGGCAAGTGCACCCTAGAACTTTGGCCTCTGCAGCATAGGCCTGAGGACGTTCCTCCCTACCCATAAGGACAGGTCAACAGCTCGGCTGGGTTTGGTTGGCCATCCTCCAAAACACAGGGGAGAAAGGGATATTTTAAAATCAAAGCCAAGGAGCTTATTGATGTGGGACAGCCGCTATGTGAAAAGCTAAGTGCTAGGTTTGAGAAGCACCTTGGAAGGAGACGGGGACTGCAGTATCTCTCTAGCCTGGGCTGGGGCCAGTGGGTGGTTCTGGAGGGGCAGACCAGCTGCTGCCAGGAGCAGAGGTGCCGGGAAGTGCTGGGCAGGGTGGCTGCCCAGGTTTGTTGGCTCCATTGGGTCATCTAATCCCTAGGCCAAAATATGCCAAGTTCAAAAATAGGATGTGGGAGCAAAAGGTGAAAGGAGGGTGTCCCCAGCACTCCGAAGAAAATAGAGCCAAGAGAGAGCTCAGCCTCCTATTTTTGTCATCACAATGCCACACATTGTACAGTTTCACTGCTTGTAAAATCATTGCCACGGGATCGCCTTCTCAGTAACCATCAGGCAAGGGGAAAATTATTCCCATTTTACAGGCAAGGAAACAGGGCCTCAGAGTCATGCTTATATGGCACCCACCCTGCCAAGATGTGACTTTGTTTATGCTTACTTTCATCGCCCTCGTGAGGAAGGTCAAAGGAGGGATTCGTATTCCCAGTATGTAGTTTAGACCAGCCGTGCTCAAACTGGGGTGGGTACCAGGGTCTCCTAGGAAAGCTTGTAAGAACCCAGAAGGCGCCATCCTGCCTGAAGGAGCCTGGGTCTCCTTCACCTATTAGCACTCACTCCAGGCGATTCTGACCATCGCCAGCACCCAACTGGTGTAACGCAGGTCAACAAGACAAGACCACTTATCACATGGGTGGATATTACACAATGTCAAGTTACTATATGTTTCTAAACACTTATTCATTCACCTGGTGATGGAGCTGAGACAACATCCAGTGGTTTGCTAGTAAACAGGCTCTCAGTGAGGGGAGAGTCTTTGATTTGTGGTGTTTGCCTATTCCCATGGTGTAAATACTGGTATCATGGCCGATTTCAAAGTACCAACATGACATCATTGACTGTGGAGTTGAGAAGAGGTGCACACGGTCAGCTCTTTTGAGACAGTTTGAGCCAGCTTTGGCACACATCTCTTGTGTCCTATCTCCAAAGTTGGGGATCTTTCCCCCTAAAATATCCAGAGCTGGGAGGTGGGACAGGCTCATGAGGGTAAGAAGGAGCACATGTTCTATAGCAACACCATTTTCAGGGGGCAAGCATGCTGATTACTCCTATTCCATCATTATCTTTGAAGAGCAGTAGATGTGACTTTGAATCTCAGCTTTGTGACTCTTGGTTGTGTGACCGTGGACAAGTCTCAAACCTCTCCGGGCCTCACGTTCTTTGTATCTAAACTAGAAACCATGATGCATTCCTCAAAGGGAAACGGTAAAGGCTGCAGGAAACTATGTATGTGAAATATGTAAGACAGCACTTGGCGACTGGTTGCACACAATGGTTTGTGCTGTTCTCCTCCGCTCCTACATCCTTCACGTTTTTAAAGCAAGAAAGTACCTCATGACTCTTCCCACCTAGATGCCTTGCTGGGGAATCAGAGATTCAAGGAAGACAATTGCTTTGCTCAACAAATCACAGGCAGCTGGCACGGGAAGCCACCCTGCATCAAAACATTTGTCACTAGACTATAGTCTTCTTTCCACAGACCAACCTGGAAGCTAGGTTCCAATGCATGTTTGCACTGCAATGTGCAATGATTTTGTCACAGCCACTCCCTGTGCAAAAGTTTTGACAGACAAAAAAGTCTAGAGGCTTTTGCTTCAGCAGCCTGGGCTTTGGAGCTGGGCTTGCCCTGCAGAAGGTCCCTTTCACCTTTCTGCTGCAGATGACGGAAACATTGAAAGCTATGGATTGTGTCTCTGCATCCTCTTCCCTTCACACCAGCTAATGTGTTTTTCATTTCTCTTGGCTGTCCCAATTTCCCACATGTTCTCCCAAGCTCTTCCTCTCAGCTCCCCAGGGCTTCCCCACTGCAAACCTGCGTACTTCGGCGTCCTAGTAGGAGGGGTTGCTGAAATGCGTACCGGATGTTAGCTGTGTTTATCAGCCCCAGCCAGGCTCCCTTGGCCAAAGGTGGCCCCAAACAGAGGGCCCCGGCCTGCCTGCACCCTGCCCCTGAAAGCAACCTGCCCACCCAGCCCAAGGAGACAGAAACTTCCAGCTGCACCGTTCACAGCCAGGACAAAGACCTTCCCTTCTGCACTTCAGTGTCCTCATCTCTGACAATAACAACAGTCGTAGTAGCTTTGTTTAAATGGAACACTTTGCATTTGACAATAGCCACTTTCCATGCGGCTTCCTGTTTAGTCCCCACTGCAACCTGTGAAGCAAGGGATATACCGCAGCAGGCCAACTGCAGCGCCAGGACTGCAGCCCCAGCCCGTAGCTGCCTCACTTAAGTGAGGCGGCGGGGCTGTCACATCAAGTCTGTGGTTCTCTTCCACTGCACAGGACCTGCTTCAAGTCCTCTGCTTGTGTGTCCTCATTCCTCTCTCCCTGTGGCAGGAGCTTTGCTCTCTGAGAGCTGTGGGGGCAGCTGGGCACACACAGAGGGTTAACTAGAGGACATTTGCTCTTTAAACTCCCCGTTTGAATTCCCAGTTAGAAAAGGCATCTGCTCTTTTCTGAACTTTTCTTTTTCTTCTGTCTGTGCATTTGTATCCTGCCACCAAGTACTCCTCTTGGACACTTCAACTGCAACACTGGCTCTTCCCGGGTCTTGAGCCTGCCGGCTTTTGGACGAGAACTATTTGGATATATTAATACATAGTTGGTGTTTTGTGTTTTTTTGTTTTCTTTCTTTCCAGTTTCTTTTGGTAGAAGGATCAGGCGGAACATAAACTATTTGTAGAATCCATCAGTTCCACAGAGGTTTTATAGGCTGAATGAGAACCACAGAGAGGACTCACTTGTCCTATTGTTGTCACTTAGGAATGTAAGGAGGACAGCACTTAGAATCCAGTAAACATCTTGAGATAATTTCCCAAACATCCTTGAACGTCCCTACCCTGCACCTCACTTTTCCCATCAGTCAAAGCCTTCTCTGTCTGTCCAGCTGGAGTTAACTTCTTTCTCAGGGAAAACCCCACCTTGCAGCCCGGTGGCCGTGCTTCTGTTGAGAACTTCATCTCTTTCTGTGTCCCTGACCCAGTTCTCTTGGTGGCTTGTAAATTCTTCTATCATAAAGACCATTTCTTAATCATATTTCTGTGTGTGCTCAGCTTTGCAGCTTCCACCACCACAACCTAATAACTAACAATAATGACAGCAGCTTCTATTTATTAAGTGCCTTTTCTTTGTCAGAGACTATTTGAACAGTATCTTATTTAAACTTGCATCAGCCTATTGAGGTACGTAGTTTTGCTATTTCCATTTAAGTGACTTTCCAAGAATCATATCGAAGTGAGAGAAGAAGGTAGGATTTCCAACCTAGGATTGTCAAACCGTCTAATTCCAAAGCTCGTGTTCCCAAGTTCTGTGATATTCTCCGCCCCACACAGTGGCTGGGAGCATAAGCCCTCCACAGGGAACTGCAATCTTGCCCTAATAAGAGTCAGCACTACCGAACAAAAGGAACACTTACAAGGTCATTTCATCCCACCCTTTTCTTTCACCGATGAAAGAATTAAAGCCAAAAAGGGGAAAGTGCGTCAACCTAAGTCACCTGAGCGGTCAGTAGCCCAGGACAACACCCGGCCTCACGCCATTTCCCTGCTGCCGGCAACCTCCTGGCCCCTTGCTTTCCTAGAGCTTCCATGGGACAGGAATTGCACAGTATTGGAAAGCTCAGGCAGGAAGAGGGTGTGGGCACAAATGTATGTCATGTTTCATGATCACACCGTATAGGACACCAGGGACACTCAGCTTCCGTGAAGCTTTACTTTCCTGAAAAGTTGTGCGTAGATCAAATGCTTGCTGTCGCATTCCAGTAAGTCAGCCTCCAGGGCGGGTGCGTCAGTTTGGCTGGTGGCTGGGAGTCTGTGCCATGGCTTTGTCTTTGTGCTGATTGTCCGTTGATTGTCTGTACGTGGACTTGGACTTTAGGACATACAAGATCACATATACTTATTATTGCTTACTGTTTAGCCTACGATTGGCATCTCAAACCAGATCATTCTTTGTCGTGGGCTGGCCCTGGGCTTTGCAGGATATTCAGCTGCCTCCCTGGCTTCTAGCTTCTACCCACTAGATGCCCGTAGCACCTCCCTTCCCTCAATTGTGACAACCGAAAATATTTCTAGACATTGCAAAATGTCTCCTGGGAGCAAAATCACCCCTAGTTGATTTAACCTCATGTCTCCTGAGTCCTGTGGTGGGGAGGGAGGTGCTAATTGGTGAAATATCCAAAACTCCAGCTAGAATCTATATCCTGAGGATGCTCTGACTTAGATTTCAAAATATTTCTACGTATGGCATGCTTGCTTTGTGTCCAAAAATAGCTAAGTGATTTAACTCACTTTATTCCTCCCAAAAACACTGTGGGGCAGCTATTAGTGTTCCCACGTGTATCAGTCAGGGTCCTCCAGAGAAGCAAAACCAGTAGGGTGTGTGTGTGTGCATATATGTATATATTTTTCTAAGTGATTTATTATAAAGAATTGGCTTATGCAATTACAGAGGCTGACAAGCCCCAAGATCCACAGTCCACAGGCTACAGACCCAGAAGAACTGAGAGTATCATTCCAGTCCAAAAGTCGGCAGGCTCAAGATCCAGGAAGAGCCAATGTTTCAGATCCAGTCTGAAGGCAGAAAAAAAACCAATGTTCCTGCTCAAAGACAGTCAAGCATAGGCATTCTCTGTTATCCGGAGGAAGATCAGCCTTTTTTTCTATGCAGGTTTCAGACAGACTAGATGAGTGCCACTCACATTAGGGAGGGAAACCTACTTTACTCAGTCTACATACTGAAATGTTACTCTCATCCAGAAGCACACAGATGCATCCAGAATAAAGTTTGACCAAATGTCTGGGCCCCCCATAGTGCAGTCACGTTGACACATGACATTACAGATGAGTAAACTGAGTCTCGGTGTGGCTTGTCCAAAGAGTCCCACAGCTAGCAAGCTGCAGGAGAAAATGGCAAGACCAGTTTTGTGCCCTTAGCCTCTATGTGAGTGTTTCTCAACCCAGTAGGTTCATGCTGGGTGTGTATTGCACCCTCTTGGGTTCATGGGGCAGAAATAAAGCTTAAGAACCTCTGCTCTGTGCACTGCTCATCATTAGTTGGCTATCCCAGAATCACTGAATATCACAGTTAGAAGAGGCCATTAGAAATCTAACCCAGTGAGACATTAGTATGATGATCACACAAATAAATGAAAAGTGCAACCATAGTGAGCTCTCAGATGGAATACTGCGTATTACTAGGGAATAGACCTTACCTAGGGTCAGGAGAGGTTTGCCCAGGAAGTAAATGAGTAAGGGTAGAGAAAGTCGGAAGGCATTCAAAGCAGAGAAAATCCTGGGGTGGCGGGAAGTGGCAACTTGAGCCAGACTGGCTCTGCCGAGGGAGTTCTTAGGGTTGGTGGAAACACACCACAGAAAGTCACACTGGGTATGAAGACTTGGAAGTCCTGTAAGGACGGGTTGAGGGTGAGGAGGAGTGACTGACACAAAATCTCAGAACCCCATCCAGTGCCATCTCTCATTCTGTAGGGGAGGAAAGAGACCCAGAGAAGTTACTTGTTCAAGGACACACAACTAAGGAATTGCAGAGGTATCGTGAAAACTCAGCTCTCCTGCCTGTGTGTCAGTGACATTTCCAGGCACCATGCCACCTCCTGTGTTCTCTGGAGTTGCTTACCTCTCCCTTTACCCCATAAGGGGACCCCAACTCTTGGAGCTTCAGAGTTCTTGTCCCTGTGTCACACTTCCCTCTAAAGAGTGGTAAAAATGCTCTCCTGGAGTCCCTGTGTACCCTGAGCCCTGAGCACACAACCACACCCCAGGAACTGCCACACAAGAAAGGGGGAAACCACATGCGGGCTCAAGTACTGGATCAGCAACTGGGAATGGTAAAATATTAATAACTTATGGCCCATAGAGGCATAAATTACAAAACAGTAGTCTGCAGGCAGGATCTAACCCACAGATGTGTTTTGCTTGGCCACATGATGTTTTCAAATGTGTTTAAAATTTATTGCCACTGTTAAATAATCAGAAGATTTTATATAAAAGTCAAATTTCTAGCCTGCATTCCTGCATGACAATTCCCTGGAGCTCCTGCCTTCCCCTCCTCACCTTCCCCAGGTGTCTATGTGCCCACTCTGTTCCCGACCCCTGAGGTGGCAGGTGGTGTCTGGAACCCGGGGCTCTGCAGACATGCAGCACAGCCTGCCTGCCCTGCTCTGACCCCAACAGCCCTTCACAGAGCTGCAAACAGTGACCTTGGGAAGGCCCCTCCAGTCTTCTGTCTGCAGGCCAGCCAACAGCAGTTCCCTCAGCTGCCACTCCCTTGATGGGGCTGTGGTCTTCTCCTGTCCCGTCACCCTCTTTCTGGACACAGTCCCCTATGTCCGTGTCCCTCTGAAAGGGATGCATTCAGAACCAAGCACCCCAGGTGGGCTGACCCACGTAGAAGATTTAAAGAAAGTCTTTATACACCTTTCATTTTCAACTTGGCAGCCAGACCAGTAAACACAATGTCAACCCAAATCAAAAGAAGCTTCATAACATACAAGGTTGATTCTCTCTTATGATTCTTAGCTAAGTAGAATAAACTCCCATGAGAGAACATCAAATCATTTCCTGAGACTATACACAGGCAGATCTCTAACAATGTGGGAGGAATGACAAGCATCTTGAAAAAATTTTTTCCGTTTATAAGTATAAGCAGTGAAAAGAGTCTAAGGAAAATACTTGTAAGAGTCTGTGTAAACTGACAGCAATCTAACCAGCTACATGAAGTTACTGCCGGTTCTCTCTGCTCCCAGAATGAACCCAGATGAACTTGTTCTTTTTTTTGTTTGTTTTTTTTTTCTTTGCCCTTTGAGGCTAACATTGCATAGGTAGAAAGCAAGAAAACTAATGGTGTTATAGAAAAAAAACAATCTGCCTGTAACTATTGGGAGCTCATAAGTCACTTAACACTCTGGGCCTCAGTTTCCTCATTGTGTAATTTGATTGTTGAATCAGATTAGAGATTCCACAAATGAAAGCCGTGCATCCAAAGCCTCACTCGCTTGCATACGGCCTTTTCTAGAGAGCCCCTGAACCACTGATCATTTACTTAATCTTATTAAGAGTGACCTCAGACCAGGTGCAGTAGCTCATAACTGTAATCCTGGAATTTTGGGAGGCCAAGATGGGAGGATCACTTGAGGCCAGGAGTTTGAGACCAGCCTGGGTAACAGAGCAAGACCCCGTCTCTACAAAAAAAATTTTTAAATTAGCTAAGTGTATCAGGAGGCTGAGGTGGGAGGATCACTTGAGCCCAGAAATCTGGCACTACGATGAGCTATGATTGCACCACTGCACTCCAGTCTGGGCGACAGAGCAAGACCCTATCTCTAGAATAAATAAATAACAATAATAAAAAAGAATGACTTCAATTCCAGTCATAATTTTCAGGTTAGCCTCATCCCAAGCAGAAACATTAACAAGCTCACAGATGCAATGTGTTACTTATGATTTTAGTACATATTAAAATAAACATTCAGGAATTAAAAACAGTATTTGGGAGGAGGAAAGAGGGGATGAGTAAAGCCACACCTAACAGATGCGGTGAGCTCTGTCTGGAGGATGGGCACACTGGTCGGGTGGTGCAAAGGCAATTTATGTAACCAAAGTGTACCCCCATAATACTCTGAAATAAAAAAAAATAAAAAACAAGATTTGTCCATGTACTACCTAAAATTATCTTGCTTACATATATCACTTTGGGAACACCAAACTTTGGATTCAAGGATGCCCTTCAGGAAGCCCTTGAATATTCTAAAATTGTATACTGTCGTGTGTGTACGTGTGTGTATTTTTGAGAGGTCGTATAGATTTCCTGTGATTCTCAAAGGTCCATCTCTTCCATTCAAAAGCTGAGAACCATTACCTCCAGTGGGCTCTCTAAGAACCTGCCAGGCCTCTCTTGGGAAGGACGACAGTGTCCAAGTGTCTAGAATGGCTAAGGAAATACCGCCCAGTTCCTCAGTGGTGCAATGAAAAGTGCTCCTTTTGGACTGAGCCTGGGAATTCAACAGGGCACAGCCTTACCTTGGCTCCTCCTGTGTTTCAGGCAGGTTAGTCTTAGAGGTGGTGGAATGACAGTACCCCGGGGGAAAGAAGTAGGGTTTTACTTAAAGTGACCTCATAAACACTTGGCAAAAGCCCCCATCACCAGAATGACACAGAGCACAGCTTAAGCAGATCCCTTCCTTTCTCTTCAGAGGACTCGGAAGTCCGTGCCCCCAGGATTGCTGCAGAGACCGGGGCAAGAATTAGAAACGTAGTAGCTCCCTGCAGCGCTGCTTTGCCTGGCGGAACTCCCTGCCACTTCTCCACCTGCTCGTTTTGCAGCTTGCTGAATTTCCATATGTCTGACCTGAATTGCTAATGGTTTTTTATTGTCTGACTATAGGGAAAGCCCCATGACTTTCTCAGGCTCTGGAAGTGCTGGTGGCGACTGCTGTAAGCAGACATAGGTATGAACACACCGGACATACATGGTAGCCTTGATCTTGCCCCACAGTAAGTGGACAGGGAGCTTCCCCAGAGGGGCAGAGGCTTTCTTCCCAGAGCCCAGTCCAGAGAGGCGCTCGAAGAGCAGATGGTGGATATGCAATAAATGTTGAATGAATGAATGGCAACTACTGCTCAGGTCAGTCATGTGTACCACACACAGACACGAAAAAGGTAATCAAGGAGAGCTTCGTGGTACAGGTGATATTTGAACAAGGTCGTAGGGTCAGATAAAATTTTAACAGCATAGGAGACTACACTGTTAAGTCATTAAACACACAGGGGCTCCGAAGTCTGGCATCGGATCGGGTTTGAATTCTGACACCCCCGTGGACTAGGGGTGCCTTTGTGCGAACTTCTTAACTTCTCCAAGCCTGGTAGTCCTCACCTATAAAATGAGGATAATGACAGTACCTACCTCAAGGACTGCGTGTGAGCATTAAATGAGAAAAACCACAGTGCCACAGGAAATGCTCCTTGTGGTGGTGGTGGTCGTTGTCATCATCATCATCCTCATCACCGAGAAGAGCGGGGAGGACGTTCCACAGAGTGGAACCTGAGGAGTGGAGCACCGGGGAGGCAGACACTCTGCTGTGATTGCCACAGAATGGTTGACTCACCTGAGCTATTCCCAGGTAACATCTGCCATCCTGCTAGCAGACTTTAGAAGATCCATCACGCCCTCGCCCTCCTTAGCGGTCTCTGTTCTGATTGGCTGCACTGCCCCACGCTCCTGTGGTCTGGCTACACATTTTGTCCTCCAGCAGTGGGGGCCACCTGGCTGGGGGACAGAGCCTCCAGGGTGCAGCCACAGGGAGCCCCTGCCTCTGCAGGCCCTGGAAGGAGACCCTCCTCCTTGCGGTTGCATTTCCCTTAGAGAGAGCTAGACAAGGAGACCCAGCAACATCAAAGAGGGAGTCAGGATGCCGGAGGAGCCACAGAATTGCCCAAGGGTCTTGCTGAACTTTTGCTCCTCGGTGGGGCCAGTTGGGCCTGCACGTCTCTGGAGCAGGCACCCCTCGGTGCCATGGGTCCTGGTGGGCCCTGCTCATCCTTCACATGTCTGATCTCCCCCTCCCTGTGAGTTGGAGTCAGCTGCCTTATATTTTCTTCACTGCACTTCTCACTACCTGATGTTACATTGCAGTAGTGAGCGTTGTACCTCCTGTGTTAAAACAGTACCTGTCACATAGTAAGCTTAGTATTTGCCACAAGTTGTAAAAATGCATGGATTCATATCCACAGTGCCTGGCACATAGTAGATATTCCAGAAATAGTTGTCAATAGGGAGAGTCCACCTCTCTGCCCGGGGAACGGGGATGAAGGTGGTGCGGGATGGGCAGGATTTTGATCAGGGAGGCCTTCCTGGAGGTGGCATTTGAGCTAGACCTTAAAAGATAGAGTGAAACTCTATAAGACAGGGTAAGCCTTGGGGCATTTGAAACAAAAAGGACAAGTGTTTAGATACGGAAACCACCGGGAACATTTGAGAAATTGGGAATGGTGCAGTTTGGCTGGAGGGCTGGAAAGGTGAAGAGGAATTACAGGAAGCTGGGCCTGGAGAAGCTCCCCGATGTTATAGAGGGTCTCAAAGGCCACCCCAAAGAGCAGGGCCCTGCCTCCCGCAGGCAGCGGAAAGTCAATGATGGTCTGTAGGAAGAGAAGTGCTGTGACCTGACCAACGCTTTAAGAAGATTAGCACAGCAATGCCTCGTGGAGTGGATTTGAGGTGGGAGACAGAAAACAAAGATCTGAAGCCAGAAACGTGGGAAAAGCATAAACAAGGCTCAGTGCACCACTGAATGTTGACTTAACACAGTAAGCAGGGAAGGGAGAGTCAGAGATGAAGCTGAAGAGCCTGCCTGGCTGATTGACAGAGGGACGATGCTGCTGCAGCCTGAGCAGAGAGGCAGGAGGAGGAACAGAGGGACCTGGGGACATGAGGAGGAGGATGACGCAAAGGCTGACCTTGTCACGACTCGGATTCCCCACCTGGCGAATGCTTATGGACATGCAAGTGGCAAAGTCCCACTGACTGCTGGAAACAGAGACCGAAACTCCAAATGCAGATAAGGGCTGGAGAAATGTTGAGAGTCACCTCCATGGAAGCCACCTCCATGAATGGAGTCTACCTAGGCCTTGGAGTCAGCAGAGTTTCTGGACTTGGATAGATCTGGGTTCTAATCCTGGCTCTTCTAACCATGGGTGCCCTTTTGGAAGATAGAACTGCCACTTCCTCCTCCAGCCTCTCCCACATGTAAAAAGACAGGCTTGTATTGAACAACGCGATGCCCTCCGGCCCTATAGCTCTGACATCTCTGGTGGCTGAGGATGTGGAGTCTGGCCTTGATGGCATCATGGAGACAAGTCATAGCAGTGACCCAGGGCTGTGGAAGTTCTGCCCAGCTGAATGCTCAGTGCCAGGGGTGATCAGCTGAGCCAACTGCCACACTTAACAGGGGACAGACTGAAGAGGGTCCATTTGCCTCTTCCAGGGAGCATGGACAGAGACCTGCTCATGCTACTTATTTACTAGTTTATTTTAAGGATTCATTGATAAGTAAGGAAGCTGCAGAGCCAAAGCTTATGGAGGCCAGAATATTGTTCCACCACTAGCATGTTTTCACTCTTATCTCATCTGTCCATGAGCACTGGGTATCTGTTGCTGCCTTCCCTGATTGTAAGCATTATTCTATGCCTTACCCTATCTCACCATTCTCCAAGACAAAAGGCCCAATTGGGTCAGCCAATCACCAGCCAGAGCACAGTGCTCCTGTTGGCCAGAGCACTCACACCTCACAGGCTGCTGCCCAGCCCATGGCTAGTGGTCTTTGGGTCAAGCCATCATTCATATTGCATCACCTACAGCCAGGAGGCCAAGGTCAGGTGATGCCAAGCCTCCCAACCTATGGGTCAGGAATCTCCAAGAGAAAGGCAAGGGGCAGGCTTCTTTCATGGCCCACCTACTATGATAATGGCAGTGAGGAAAAGTAACCAAAATAGCCAAAAAGATAAAGACTCCACAAGTCTGAAGGGACAGATGACCCAATAGGAGCACTCAACTCAGACTGGTGACAGATGCTAGACATGGAGAACAGACTAGCCTGGTGGATGAGTCTGCAGGCTCTGCATTCATATTCCAGCTCCACCATTCTCTGGCTGTGTGACTTTGGGTAAGTTACTCAACCTCTCTGAACTTAAGCTTCCCAGTCTTTCAATAAGAACGATTATCATAATGCCTCACAAAGGGGTTGAGAGGGTTAAATGAAATACTGAGTGTGAGTCCTTTAGCACAGAGCCTGGCATAAAGCAAAAGATAATATTTAGTTTAAAAGAAATAAAAGAAACCTACAGAGAGTTTCCCTTCTCAGAAAACGTCCTCAGAGAAGAACAGAACAACATTGCAAGAGGAAACCCAAGTTCTGGGGAAACATGAGCTATTATTGTTACTCTCCAAGTATATAAAATAGATGTGGAGTAAAGGTGACATGTGGTGTGGTGGGAGGTAGAAGGAAAAAGAGCACAGGATCAGTAGGACACTTGGGCATGTGTCCCCACTCTGCCATTTCTGTAACTAACTCTGTAACCAGCCAAAACCACGCCCCCTCCCATGCCTGGGCTTTATTCTCCCCATTTGTAAAATGAGGAGTTTGGGTCATCAGAGGTCACTTCCAACTCTAAACCTCTGGAATCTTGTGAGGATTAAGAATGGCAGAAGAAGAATAATCAATGACTTAGTCAACTGACCCCAGACCCTAGAATGGCTGTTTTGTTTTGTTTTGTTTTGTTTTATTTCTGTTCTTTAAAGTAAATTGAAAGGTAACTTTAAGCTGAAATAACAGTCATACTTACTGGGATAAGAAGGTTTGGGTTTGGACCTAAGAATGGTCTTTAAGAATGTGGAGGATGGCTGGGTATAGTGGCTTATGTCTTTAATCCCAGCACTTTGGGAGGCTGATGCAGGAGGATTGCTTGAGGCTAAGAGCTCGAGGCCAGCCTGGACAACATAGTGAGACCCCATCTCTACAAAAAATAAGAAAAATTAGCTGGGTGTGGTGGTGCATTGCCTGTAGTTCCAGCCACTCAGGAGGCTGAGACAGGAGAATCACTTAAGCTCAAGAGTTCAAGGCTGCGGTGAGCTATGATAATGCCACTGTGCTCCAACCTGGGAGACAGAGTTGTCTCTCAAAAAGAATGTGGAAGAGGCCTGCACTTGACAACAGGGTTAAGCTGGTCCTGTGTGATCTGTGGCTGGAAGATAGTCCCCTCCATTTTAGGGGCAACCATTCTGACAAGTAGAGGAGTCTTTCTCCAGATACTTCAGGACACATCCTCTAGCTTCATTCAGGTCTCTATTCAAATATCACCTCCTCAGGTCTCTCCTCCTAACCCTGGCCCTAACTCGATGTCCGTCTCTAACTACTCCGTCTCAAATGCTACTTCCTTCACTCTCTATGCCCTTAACCTGTATTTGCCCAACACACAGGCTGACAGCCCATCACACACTGTCTGACTCCCCCAGCAGCGTGTCAGCTGCACCAGAGCTGAGAATATGTTTGCTTCATTCATGGCTGAATATCCCAGCTCTTAAAACAGGGCTCTGAACACAGCAGATTCTCAGTAAATATTTGCGGACCAAAAAAAAGAAGAAGAAGAAGAAGACAATATAATGTTCTCTTTTGTCCTAGTGAACAAAAAACCTGAAGAATTCCTGATTTTTAAAATCCAGAACTCAGCCCATTGATGAGGAAGGGAACTGGAGGAACAGGTGACCTTCCCCCTTATGACTGAAAATGTCCCCAACACAGTTCCCCATGTGGAAGACCAGCAGGGCTGGGGGGCCAGTGGGGATTCTGAGCTGAGAAGAGGCATTTCCTCTGCAGCAGACGCGGACTTGGGAGGATCTCCCCCTCTATTCTGGAGGCCATATGCCGGCCTTGAAGGGGGCTTTGAAGGCCTGAACGTTCAGGAACTGTCCTGAAATTTCCCTTCTTCCGCATCCAGGAGGCTGCAACTTTCAGGAACTGTTGATTGTCCAGGGAACATAAACAAAAGAACAAAGGCAAAATCGACTCCTTGGAAGACAAGAAATCTCAGATTGAACTGAGCATATAACCCACTTGAAATGTAAACACCCAGACGGGTATGCAGAAGGAACACGATTACAAACCCCAGGGAGGGGTCCTGAGAAACCAAAGAAATTCCAGCTTGGTTCTCAGCCCCATTTGCAAGAATTTCAGAGAAGGAGAGCGAGTCTCCAGAGCTGAGCTTCTTGCGAAGGACCCTGACTGCCAGCTGCCTGTTTGCTCTGAGACCGGAAGGGATTCTCCAGCAAGCTGGCTTTGATTTACCCGAACAGGCCTGTTTGCTGAGAGTGCCTGAATCCAGCACCAGGAGTCCGGGGCCAGCGTGGCATTTGGCATTGTCACTTTACGGACTGCGTGACTTTTGGCAAGTTCCTTCCCCTCTGCAGGACTCAGTTTCTCCTTCCGTCGAGAAAGAAATCCAGGCTGCATTTGACCTCCTTTTTCTCTGTTCCTTCAAACCTCCTTGTCAGCAGCCTCCAAGGCGGCAGCGTACTTTTCTGGCCTGTCTCTTCATCCCCTGCGCCCACGCCTCCTTTTCTGTTGGCAGATAAACTGTTTCCGTCTTCATGTGGAATTGCACCCCAGAATGGGAAACAGCTTGGAGTCTCGGTCACAGACACCCAGGCTAGGGGGACTCTCACTGCTGGCCAGACTAGTGCCTGGACCTAGAGTCACTGTTCCTCTGTGACACCAGGGCTCTCGGGCCTGCCCTTCCCCCCTCTCTCTGTCTCTCTCTCTCTCTCCACCACTGCCTGTTTTGCCAAGTTCCCCTCCATGGCATGTGACAGCGTGACACCCCAAAGGGGAGAAGCTGCCAAGAAGGGCCCGAGTCCTTGGCGTTGGTGAGAAGGTGGAGCTCTCCCAGCTACGCCTCTGAGGCCACACGGGGATGCTTGTCTGCTAAGCAGCCTCGGTTTCCTTACCCAGGAAATGGAAATGAGAACTCTGACCAGCCATGTCAGAGGACTTTTTCGAGAATCAGATGGGAAAAGAGAGTTGGGGGAAACCTTTGATCTGCTACTTAGATCCTTGGGCCCAGACTCTCAGTCCCCATTTTGACCTCCTACCTCTCCAGCACGCTGTCTTGTCACTTCACCCACCCTGTAGCCTGTCCAGCAATGACACAGCTGCTCAGAGCAAGGGCTCTGGAGTACACTGCTGAGACTTTCCGATGGTCTCTACTACCTACCAGCTGTGTGATTCTAGGCATGTTAACTCACCTCTCTGATTCTCAATTTCCTCATCTGAAAGTGGGGATAAAACAGAACCTACCTCAAGGGTCGCTGTGCGATAATGTATGAAAAGCACGTGGCACAGCACCTGAGACAAGTTCGTTCCTGCTGCTAGTACTGTGATCTCTTGGAAGCTCTGCACCCTGCTATCACTGAACGGATCAGTGGAAGACCTGTGATAAGTATCGTGACTAGCTGGCAGCCCAAGTACTGGCGGTTCTGGAGGTGTGGTCCACAGACCTTTGGCAGTCTTCCAGATCCTTCCGAGGGGTCCACAAAGCCAAACTATTTTCAGAGTAAGATTCCTTTGACTTTTTCACTGTGTTGACATTTACACTGATGGTGCAAAAGCAATAGCACTCATCAAGACAGGGGCGCCCAACTGGGCAAGGTTTCATTGTATTCTTTATTCAGGCCCAGAGGGGAAAAAAGCCAGCTTCACTGAACAATGTCTTTTATTAGGCAGTAAATATTGTTACTTTTATTAACTCTTGACCCCATTTTTACTTGAAAGAATGACTGACTATTGTTATTCAGATGTGGGCAGACATTTTCTCAGGAATGAATGAAGTAAGCCTATCCCTTCAAGGGAAATCACTACCAATGTTTGTTGCGGACGATACAATTCAAGCTTTCAAGTGAATTTTGGAAAACTGATATCTTCCAATCAATACTTTCCAATCAATACTTAAAGATTTTTTTGAATGAGATTGATGGCAATATTAATAAATGTGATTTTTTTTCTGTATTGTTGAATGAAATGTGTCAACATTTGGAAGATCTGCATAACTCAGTCAACTCATATTTTCCCAAAAAGTAATGCATGGTATTACAAAATCATACAAGCATAAAAGATCTGTTAAAAGGATAAGTTATGGATTATATATAGTAATAATTATATATAAGTTATATATATAAATTATATACAATAAATTATAAAAAGTTAAATGATATAGTTTCAGATTCTGTATTGCAACTAATTGTTCAGAAACTACCACTTGGAAGTTTTAGTGTAATATCAAAGAATATCCACAACTATCTGAAAAGGCCATTAAAATAGTCCCCATTTTTTCAACTACAGACCTGATTGAGACCAGATTTTATTTATATTCTTCAACAAAACAGCACATTGCAACAGAGTAAATGCAGACTCAGACATGAGAATCAAGCTATCCTCTGTGAAGCCAGATGTTGAAAAGGTATGCCAAAACATAAAAAATGTCATTTTTTCAATACTATTTTTTGCTTTGGAAAATTTTTTCTAAAAATATGTAAATTACATTAACATGTAGTGGGTTTATTTTTGTTATTGTTAAATACATTAATAAATCAATATTTTTAAGTTTTATATTTTAATTTATTATCTGGTGAATATCACTAGATAGAATGAATCTTCATAAACAAAATCTATTTGTAGTCCTCAATCATTTTTCTAAGAGCGTAAAGAGGTCTAAGATCAAGCAGCTTTACAACCATTGCTGTAAATGTTCTAGAGATTGAGAGCAAAAGAGAGTAAAGAGAAGTTCCACGTGCCAAGCACAGGAAGGGACAGTCCTTTTGTGCCCTCTGCTCATCAGCCCACACCAGGAGCCCACTCTGGAATTCCCTGTCCAACTCGGAGCCTCACATTTTAATAGGCGTACTGACACATTACTCCAAAAAGGATAACTGGACTATTTAAGAGTATGAAAATTATGTCCCCAAAGGAACAATAAAAATAATTAGGTACGTTTACCCTAGAGAAAAGCAAAAATAAAAAATGAAAATAAAACTTATAGAGTCATAATAGCTTCTTCAAATCTCTGAAGGGTTGTCAGAAAAAAAATTAAACCAAAGGTATACATAAGAATGGCCCCAAATATATATTTTGTTACACCAAGATTTTGCTATATTTTTCCTTCAGTTTTCTCCCTCTCTCATTCTCTAATTATTCTTCCTACCTTAAAGTGTTGTTTCTGATCTCATATCATTCCCTTCTATTTTTCTTTCCTTTCTAGCTTTGCTTCTTTCTCTCCATCTCTCCCCTTTCTCTCCTTCCTTTCCTTTCATTGCATTTCTCCCTTCCTTACCCACAATATATAGTAAATATACTTTCATTTTGTTTTCAAAACGTTTTGTTTCCTTTCTTTCCTTAAAAAGGTGTGAGGAGGAAGAGGAAGGGGATGGGGAGGGGGGTGGGCAGTGAAGAGGAGCAGGAGAGGAAGGGGCAAGGGCAGGGGAAAGGGAGGAAGAAGAAGAAGAAAAAATAATGATCTATTTTTATTATGCCTCTGTAACCTGATGTATTTAACAAGACAAAGGTGTAGATGTTGGTGGCTCCCAGTGTAGGATCAGGAACTTCTCTCAGCATGGACAGCAGGAGGGTGAGTAAGGCTGAGCCCCGAGCTTTGGGTGTTACTAATGTTTATCCCAAGCTCATCAGAGAGAAAGGAAAAGTCACCAAACAGTAAGTGTGAATGTGTTACAGGCAATGCAAGGGAAATAGAATAGGGAATTCCAGAACATATTCCAAAAAAGACTTTTAACAAGAAGATTCCCCTTCTAGGAAAGGACCTAAGGAAACAATCTAAGACATAGGCATAAAATTATGCATAAGAATGTTTTTCACAATATTAATTAAAATAATGAAGAATTCACATGCCCTAAATGTCTAAAACTAAATGGTTAAATCATTTCCGAGATACTTATGTAATAGACTATTAAGCAATCAACAAAAAAAATTAGTAGAGAATTGCTTAATGGCACAGAGAAATACAAGACGATGTTAAAATTTTTAAAATATTCAAGATACTAAATCATATCTAATAATTTACTCAATATATTTTTACTGAGTTGCTACCTACATTATGGCAGATACTGGACATTTAGTGGTGGGCATAGTCTCTGCCTTTATACAGCTTAAATTCAAGTTAGAAATGTAGATTTTAAATAATTAATTAGACAAATAATTGGTTACATGCCTTTTAATCCCTATTTCAGCACTGAAACATGAATTTATGAAAATCTATAAGGAAATATAAAATATTAATGACAGGTTTTTTTTAATGATAAAGCTATAGGAGTTTTATATATTCTTTGTAAGTTATGTATTTCCCAAATTTCCTAAAATATAATTATTACTTTTAAAATCATTTAAAAGTTTTATGATGGAAATAATCAATTAAGCAAATAGACAACCTACATAATGGGAGAAAATATTTGCATTCTATATATCCAACAAAGGGCTAATAACCAGAATCTACAAAGAACTCAAGCAAATCAGCAAGAAAACATCAAACAACCCCATTGAAAAGTGGGCAAGAGACATGAACAGAAGCTTTTCAAAAGAAGACAGACTAATGACCAATAAACATATGAAAAAATGCCCAATATCTGTAATCATCAGGGAAATGCAAAGCAAAACCACAATGAGATATCACTTATCTCCAGTGAGAATGGCGTTTATCAAAAAGTCCCAAAACAATAAATGTTGGCCTGGATGTGGAGAGATAGGGACACTCATACACTGCTGGAGGGACTGCAAACTAGTGCAACCTCTGTGGAAAGCAATATG
>CM052447.1:21255074-21298817 GCA_028533085.1 Varecia variegata | reverse complement strand
CTCTATACTCCAGGTCTCAGTTTAAACATGGCTTGCTTCTGGAAGCATTTTTGGATCCCTCCAAAAATCTGAGTTAGGTACCACACTGATGTGCTTTTCTAGCCTAGTACTTATCATATTTTAGGTCTTATTTAATTATCTATCTTCCTTTCCATTCTCACCAACTAGTGCCTGGCATGTAGGGGCTCAATAATTGTTAATTGACAGAAAGAATAAATGAATGGATGAGTGAATAAGTCTCTCCATTTCCAGTGCATCTTCTCTCTACTGTCTTCTATATTCTACATTGAAATTATCTTTCTGAGAGCCTGACCTTCTTCAGTGGTTTATTATTGCCACTGGGATAGGATGCAAAATCCCCATCTGTGCATTCAAGAACCACCACACGTGGGCCCAGACTGTCTTTTCTAACTATCTCCCAGTATTCCTCTACAAGTAGCCCCTACACTCCAACCAAACTGATCAACAGGTTATTCCCTGAAGAAGAGGAATTATTTGTAATAACTCCAAAAAAAAAAAACCTTTTATTTGTTGAGTATATATTATATGCTAGGCATTGTGGGACACATTTTATATATTTTATCTTATTGAATCATCCCAATAACTTTGTGAAGTTCTCTTCTCTTACCCTTATTTGAGAGATGAGAAAACCAAAGTTCAGAAAAGAGAAGTCACCTTCCCAAGCTCACACAGCTAGTAGATGATGAAACCAGTATTTAAACTCATGTATTACCTGACTCCAAAGTCAAGACTGTAACCACTCCACTGTGCCATATCCTCCCGTAAGAAGTCCTCACTAATCGATTGTTGAATCATTTACTTAATTAGGTGCTTACTTGCTATATCCTAAATACTTTGTATAGCTGATCTCATTTGAACTCACAAAACAACTTTATGAGGGAAGAACTACTATTATTCCCAGATTGCAGATAAACAGAAGTGACTTGCCCTGGGTCACACAGGTGAAGTGGCTTGCCCTGGGTCACACAGTTTAAAAGGGGCAAAACTAGGGATTGAACCCAATCTGTTTGCCTCCAGAGCAAGAGCAACTGGCCGCTGTGCTACACCGCTCTTGATCAGGATTGTTGATGGCTGGAGCTGGGCTGGCCCCAAGTTACCATCCCGTCTCAGAGCTCCCACTTGATGGATAAGAAGAACAATTTCCAGGAAGACTAAGTGACAGCACCTCATGGTGGTAAACCAGGATTCTGCCTTGCCATCCAGTGTGTTTCTATTATAAAATCTATCTCCTTTCCAACCAGAAACATAGCCCAGGCCAGGGCATGATGAGAGCCAAGTCTTCCTCATCAAACAGCAGGGATCACACCCAGCCTCCTCAGTCTTTGCTTATACTGTACTCTCTGCCTATTAAAATTCAACTTCACTTTTCTTGTCCAGAGAACATCTGTTTCCTGTTCTCTAAGCATATAAGGAATTGTGAGTCAGAGAAACATCATGCCTACCTTCCAAGAGCTTCAAAACAAATAGCGACATTACAGATAGGAACATTGCGACCATTAGACAAAGGTTCCATGAAAACAAGCTGTCAAGACTTTTCATTTATACAAGCACTGGAGCCAGTGAGTCCTGAAAGTGGAATGTTTATCCTTGGTGGATCCTAGAGAATTTCCACCTTCCTGGAGGAGGTAGAATTTCAAGAAGAGCTGAAATGCTACAAGAGCTGGAGCCCATCTACCTGGAGAATAGAAGTTGAGTAGGGCTGGGGTATGGCTCAAGAAGGTATGGAGGTGAGAGAGGGGTTTCAGACTGAAGGGACAATGAATTTTTTGACTCATTCAATAATTTCTTTTGTCAAAATATATGTATGATGCACCTACTACGAGCCAGGACTTCAAGCAGAAGGACTTAACCTAGATAGCATTGGGAGAAGACTTTTCTGCTGAGAGCTGGTGCTAAGAGATTGAGTAAAGACAGAGAAAGCATTCCAGGCAGGTGCAAACACCAGGTGAAATGGCCTATGGGGAGCAAGAACATAGTGCACTGGAGGAACTGGAAGAAGGCCTCTGTGGATAGGGAAATATTATCATGAACTGGGATAATGGACTGTGGAAAGTCTTTTAGTTCCTTTTATGGATTTCTATAGTTAGGAGGTGACAGTTTTAAAACTTGATCCAAAATTCTCTGATGCTCCTCACAGTAAGAGGAGCTTGAATCTGGCCAGACTTGAGTCTGGGCTCAGGTCTTAAGGAATGGCACCTTCTACTTCCTGACTTTGGGGACATTTTTGGAACCCAGCCAGCATGTTGCAAGGAAGCCCAAGCAGCCTGTGAAGAAGCCCTTGTGGACAGGCCGTATGGACAGGAACTGAGGTCCCTGAATCTCAGCCCCAGCTGAGCTCGAAGACAATAGCCAGCACTAACTTGTCAACAATAGGCGTAGGCCATCTTGGAGGTGGATTCCCCATCCTCTAGACAAGCCACTTCAGCTGATGCTCTAAGGAGCAATGATGAGCCTTCCCTGCTGAACCCTGCCTAAATTGTAGATTCTTAATGTAAATAAATGATTGCTAGTGTTTTCAAGACAATAAAATTGAGTAGTCTGTTACATAGTGACAGATATCAGGAATACAGATAAATGAGAAGCCATTGAAGAATGTTGAGTACTAAGAATTTGCTTCTGATTATTAATTGTTTAGTTTTCTCTGCTATATAATGAGGATGATTAGTTGTTTACTTTATAGAATTGTTCTGAGAACTGACGGAGATAATGAAAGTAAAGTGTCCTGCACAGTGTTGGGTATTTAGTAAGCCCTCAAGGAGTGTTAATTACTATTGTTATTTTTAGAATTTAGAGAAAAGGATGCAAGAAAACTATTTCAAAAGTCAAAGGATGAGTTATTGGTCACTTGTACCAGAATGGAGACAGTAGTGATAAATGGCTGGATTAGGGAGCCATTTGGGATGTAGAATTGGTGGGCAGTCATCACTGATGGACTTGGAGGCTGAGGGAGAAGGAAAATTCAAGAATAACTAAAGGTTTCTGGCCTTGGAACGGGAGCAACACATGTAGTAGAAAACGGCTGAATTTGCTTCCCAGCATCTTTTCCCCCTCCAGGTAATTTTACCCCAATATACTTCTGAGAAATCAACCTGCTTCCATTCTTAATCCATTTGCTTTGAGCAGGGCTGACCCACTCCTCTTTCTCCCTTAGGTCAGAAACGTTATCCAGGCCTTAGTCAATCTCCCAGGCAAGAGGTTCCAGGACTGGCGCATGACCCAAACAGGCCGATCAGAGTCAACAAGACTCTATTTGGGAGCTTTTATTTATTTGAGTTTGGAGAAGGAATCTCTCTCTTTACTTTGGAATTTGAACCTATAACTATGTAAAACTGGAACTACTGCAGTCATTTTACATCTGATCATAGAGCCAACACAGTGCATGGAAAGAGAAAAACCAGAAACTGATGACATCATTTGAGCTCTGAATCTAGCTATTCCTAAGGTATACCATGAGACCTTTTAGTTATATGAGCTAGATAATTTCTTTCCTCCCCCCCTTTTTTTTTTTTGTTTTTCTTTTCACATAAGCCAGTTTGATTTGGGTTTATAGACACTTGCATCTGAAGAAGCCCAGACTGATACATTAGGGATGCCAGGGAAAACTGGAAGAGGACAGGTATTGTGTTACAGCTGACTGGGATATGGGTGACATTAGAGAGAGCACTGTTAGTGGAGAAGTTAGGGTTTAGCATGAATTGTAGGGAAATGAGGGGCAATCGGAAGGTGAAGAATTAGAGATGAAATGCCTAAACCAGTCAAAAATATGTGGTCCTCCCCCATGTTATTAGTCATCAGAGAAACACAACTTATATCACAATGTGAAACCATCACACACTCATCAGAATGACGAGAATGACAAAAAATAGACAATTTCAAGTACTGGCAAGGATGTGGGACAATTAGAACTCTCATGCACTGCTGGTGGAAATATAAATCTATGCAAACATTTTGGAAAATTGATTGGCAGTAGCAGTTTACTACTCAAGCTGAATATATGCATGCCCTGTGATCCTAGACTTACAACTAATTGAAATACATACATATAAGCACCATAAGACATGGTCAAGAACACTTATTGCAGGTCTGTTTGTAATTTTATGATACTCTTTCACCTCTGTCGGAACTGAGCCTCCAAAAGACCTGTGAGATCCATTAGCGGACACATAGAGTAAACCATTTACTTTCTGTGTTTTAGAGGGATATAAAACATTTGGCTTGCAAGCTTTTAAGACAGGATCAGAGAACATAAAACTGTGTTTAATAAGTACAATGTACTAAAAATATCCTTTACCGAGACAGATTGATGAAATTAAAAGGGCACCCATCTAAGGATCAGGAAGCAAGATGCTGTCCTCTGCTCAAATAAACCCTGAGCCTCAATTGTGTGGCCTTGGGCAGGCACCTCCTCAACCTGACCACAGTTTCACCATCTGTGCAATGGTACCTCTAAGCCCTTCTTAGCTCTGCTATTCTGGAATTTTCCTACGTAGAGTAAGTCTATCCAAACCTGTGTGGGGCTCTCCCTGGTAGATTTGACTGGGGGTATTTTTGTTTGTTTTATTTTTGCTTTGTTTTTTTGTTTGCTTATCCTGCTACTGCCAATGCAGTCCACACTACAAGCAGACAGCAAGCCGGGAAACATCTCTCATCAGTCAGTTAGACTCAAGTCTCATGAGGTGGGTCGGATACTCACTTTTATTAGGAGGTCGGGAGGCCAATGCTGAGGAAGGCTTGCAGAGTGGTCTGAGCTCCTGTTGCTCTACCCTGAGGTTGGAGGACAGGGTCAACATCCTGCTCATGTCTCCTAACTGATGGCCAGTTCCATCTTCCAAATCCGAGATGGACCCCAAATAGAGTCTGAGATCTAGATGGCATCACCCCAAATACTTGCCAGGAAAGTTATCATTTACTGCCCCACTTACTAAATCATACGAGCAGAAAATAAGACGCAGGGGCATGTGGGCTTTTATGAGGTTGAGAATGCCAGATTCTGAGGCTTAGAGGCCTTGGAGGCTCTTAACGAGTAAGGCTGAGTGATTACACCTGTGCCCTGCACCTGCAAATGCGGGTTCAGTGTCAATATCACTTACAAGGAAGTTTTAAAAAGAGAAGAGGCTGATTAGGGAAAAAAATGGGGAAGAAGGTGAGAATGTAGAAGATAAATAAAGGAGGAACTAGAGGGAAAAAGAGTGTGGAACATTTAGAATACCTAAAATGAGTCTCTGAATAAAGAGAATAAATGGTTCAATATCCAAGTAAGTTTAGACAATGCTGATGACTTTATCTCTCCTCTTGGAAATTTATAGTCCACAAAAGCATATTAAAATCCTTGTAAAGTTCGTGTTTTAAAAATACTATTGAAACTAGTCCTAGACCAACTTTTTGATCATAGAATCCAGTTTTCTTGCAATGCTTATTAGCATTCCTGGAATATGTAGTCAGAAAAACTGGTCTAAAGGAAGCTGGGATGCTGGAGTGAAGGGGTGTAAAGGGGGGACTGATCCTTGTTTGTAAGGAGCTTACAAAAGAGTAGAAAAGACTTGCCTAGGTGCAGAATTTTATGAGAGTCAAAGAACAGTTGAAGATCATTGGAAAGGATCATTATTCTCCAGGTAAGTGCTACAGATGGAACCTGTTGGGCATTCATTGGTTTATCTACAAGTTTCAGGGGCCCCTACTACATACAGACACCGTGCTGAGCCCTGGGATATGCTGTGAGCAGGGCAGACCAACCTGTCCACCTCTGTGGCTCAACTTCTAGTGGGGAGAGACACAGAGAGACAAAAGGTAATGTAGATGTGAGTGAATATAGAATTGCACATTGTGACGGGTATCCTGAAGGCAATGAGCAGGGCTCTCTGTAAAGTAATGGGGACACCTGCTCGCTCTGGAGTCAACAGTGAAGGCCTTTCCAAGGACATTGCATTTAAGTTTCAGCTTGAAAGATGAGAATAAACCAGGCATGATGCAAATGGGGGGAAAAGGCTCAAAACACACTTCATGGAGCAAGTTGGGGATGTGGGCTGGGCCTCAGAGCATAAGTAGGTTTAGAGAGGGAGACAAGGCTACTCAATCATTTCTTAATTTAAGCAATGTGGTATCAAGTCTCTAATGTGAGCCATCAAGCTAAGGATGCATCAGTGAGAAGGCTTACAGGCTTTGGCTTTTCTAGAGCTTTCTAGCAGGGAAGACACAGCAACTGCATAAGCAAATAAAGGAGTGAGGTCATTTCAGACAGTGAACAATGTCATGAAGAAAACAGAGCAATGTGATAGAGAGTGGGCTGGGGGTGCGGGGAAGAGGCAGTGTTAGAAAAGTTGGTCAGAGAAGGCCTCTCTGGGCATTGGATACTTGAACGGAGATTTGAATGACAAAAGGAAATGGCTATCTGAAAAGCTGTCTGGGGAAAACACACCCAGAGGGAGCAAGAGGAAAGAACCCTGCGGTGGGTATGAACCTATGTTCCAGGAACCCAAAGAAGGTCTCTAAGTAAAGGGAACAATATGACAAAAGACAGGGAGAGAAGAAAGTTCAGTTTTCTTTAAGCATCTTTTGGCAAAAATGGAGCCCTCAAGTACAGCAGCGAGGGTGAACTATTTGGAAAAGCAGGCTGTGGCCGTGTTGCAGAGAAACTCTAATGTCAGGGGATAGAGTCAAGACAAGTTCTCAGCCTGTTTGCCAATGCCACATACAAGACACTTCTCCCAGGCACAGCAAACTCCTACTGATACATGGTGCTTTTATTATTACCCACCAAAATGCTGTAGGGGTAAAGTACTACAGTAGTTTGTGAATAACTATTAGTAACACTTCAGTAGTGGCTAATAGGACAGAAATTGTTCCTTGACCTCCAATATCTACTCCTCCCTTCTTTCTCAGTAATATGGCCACCAAATTTTAGGTCAGAACATGACTACGTTTCCCAGGATTCCTTGTAGCTAGGCTCAGCCATGTGACTAAGTTATAGCCAATGGGATGCAAGCAGAAGTGGTGAAGTCAAGTTGTGGGATGTATCCTTAAGGGACGAGGGGTGTCCTTTCTTCCCTTCCTACTTCCCTTTGCTCTCTGGATTGTGGACTTATGGTTGAATTTCCATTCTGCATGGTGAGGACATGCAACACCCTTAGGGATTGCAGAGAGAGAACTGGAAGAAGCTTAGGTCCCAGGTAACTGTGGAAGCTCCATCCCAGGCATGAACTGCCTCCATGAAGAGTTTTACTTGGCAGAGCAACAGATTTGTCTCTTGTGTAAGCCACTGTTCTTGTGGGTCTTTGTTATACACATCTAAAGCTGGATGCTAACTAATACTGCCACTTACTACAAGTTGTAACCATGGACAAGATAAGCCTATTGAGTGTAAGTGAATGAGGATGTGCATATTTATAAAGATAGAACCTGTTCTACAGAGATATTTATTTTTTAAGGCAAATCTTTCACAACTATCGGTACTTTTAAATATTTTTTAATTTACATGCAACACAACTCACAACAGATCATAACATTATTTGTATGATGATGCTAAGGCAGAAAAAGCCATGTAAAATTTGGTTTGGTGAGTCCCTGGAACAGGGGACAGCCACCTCTCCAGAGTAGCTGGAACTGGGGTCCAGTTAGAAATCATGTGATTCCCATCAAAAGCAACGTGGCCTGTGGATTAATGTTGGTTTCTTACAAAGTTAAACATAATCTTCACCATATGACCCAGCAATTCCACTACTAGGTATTTGCCCAAGGGAAATGAAAACATTTGTCCAAACAAAGCCTTGTACATAAATGTTCAGAGGACTTTATTCAAGTAGCCAAAAACTGGAAACAGCCCAGATGTCTATCAACAGGAGAAGGGGATAAACAAATTGTAAGTACGATACATCCAATGGAATGCTTCTCAGCAATTAAAAGGGTTGGACTACTGATACATACAACATCGTAGATGAATCTCAAAAACATTATGGTGATAAAGAAAATATCTAAGCTAAAAAAAAAAAAAACATTATGGTGAGTAAACGCAGCCAGATGTCAGAGTACATTCTGGATGATCCTATGATAGGATGTTGTAGAAGAAGCCAAACCAACCTACAGAAACAGAAAGCAGATCAGTTGTTGCCTGTGGCGGCAGGTGGAGGTGGGCATTGACTAACGAGGGGCACAGGGAACTTTCTAGAGTGATAGAATTGTTCTATATCCTAATTGTGGTGGTGATCTAACAAGTGTCTACCTCAGTCAAAACTCATCAAATTGTACAGTGAGTATAAGTACACCTTATTGTATATAATGTTTATTTCAACAAGGTTGTTTTTTTAAATTTTTAGAAAAATTGCCAGGCCAATCAGAAAAAAATAAATAAATGCTTTAGAGAAAGAAGGTAAAGAGTGATTTAAAATATGAATCCCAATTTAATGTCAAAAGGCAGATGTTCTGAACTTCAGGTATATTTTTAAAGCAAGCTGCTTCTCACATGAACACTACGGATAGCTGTGCTCCAGGCAGAGAAGCCGTAAGGATTGATTTCCCAAAAAAGCAGCTTCCAGAGCTGCCAGCGGGTAACAGGGAGTTGAGGCAGGAGTGCGGAGGGGCCAGACTGGACTGAGTATACCATAGGGCGGTATTTCTCAAATGATCTGTAACAGGCCAGGTGCCTTTTGTTATTGTTTGTTTGTTTGTTTGTTTTGCAAAATAAAAAAATCACATCTGCTAGAGGTCACAAAAACATCAAATTGCTATGAAAGTTCAACTTATTCTCAATGTCTGTGCTGATCTCGTCTCAAGCTGTTGGCAGCGTGCACAAATGGGTGCTCGTGCCCAGGGCACCCTATCAGCAGCACTGACCCAGGGGTGCCCAGAGCTACTTAGGGTGCACTTTGGAAGGAAGAGACTGAGGTCCCGTGTGAGCAGACAGAGGCAGAAGCCAGTGACAACTGGGCCATGCGTATGAATGTGGCCCCGTTGGTACACAGTGGATGGTGAAGCATCAGCAAATGTGCTCACAAAGATCTCAGAACAGGTGCGTGAGGTCGACACAACAGACTGGGGAAGATTCATCTAGCAGCACACGGGGATGGTGAGGCCCTGCCAGCCGGCCCTGAACCCTGGGGACTGATGAGAAAGTTGCAGCAACCAACCAGGTGGGATGTGGACGGGGCCCTGAACCATGGGGAGGCTGTGAGGATGAGGAATGGGGACAGAGGATGGGAGGAAAAGGGACCGGGTGTCTGATTGTTCGGGGCCTGGGGGATGGAGATGGGGGGAGAGGGGATCAGAGTTGGGCCTTTGACACAGGATAAGGCAGGCATTCCGAGGAATGAGAATAAAAGGGGAAAATCTTGTGTCTAGGGCTTCCATCTGCCCAGGGAAATGGGAAGTAGACTCCCAGTGTGGCAATGCCTCGGCCTGGTAGCTCCTGGGGGCTGACTCCACCTGCCTTGGCCTCCTGCCCGGCAACCCCTGACCCATTCCTGCCCACAGTGCCACCCACAGTGGGACAAAGGGAGACAAACAGGTGCCTGTGTGCATGCCATTTCCGTGCCTGACACACCAGTTTCCTCCCACCCATCCTCCACCTGTAACTGCTCCCCATCTTCCAGGCCCCGCCCAGATGTCACCCCAGGCAGAAGGAATCAGCCCCTGCTTTGTGCTGTCCCGGTACTCCAAGGTGTCACAGCACACTCACAGGAAAGCTACTCACGTGTCAGTCTGCCCCGCCACGCTGCAGGGTCACCGTAGGGGCTGGATCCAGCTTCTATTCCACCAACCTTCAGCACAGTGCCTGATGCGAGTCACCGTGCTCAGGAAGCGACATAAACAAATGAGGAGAGAACATACCGGAGGAAGGACAAAGACAGGCAGGGAGGTCATGTGAAATGAGTTCAGCAGGTGTGGAGGTGAACGGGAACCAGAGGTCATACGAGCTTTGCTGTCTTCTGTCCTGTCGTACATGCATATTAACCACTTTTCGAAACTTTGAACCTCCTCAATCCCAAACACTCTAGGGGATCCTCTCTGAATGAAAACACAATCTGAAGCCTGTCAGTGTCAAAATTCCTCTCTGCCTGTGGTCGGGGTTGCTCAGAGCAGTCTGTAGGAAACTGGACTGAGGCTGGAACTGACCAGTGAACTGGGGAGTGACCATCGTTGCTCTGAGAACAAGAATCAGAAGAGAAGCCGGAAAATCCTTCAGTTCTACTGGTGCTGGAGCTATTGGTGTCACTGCAGAAAGAGGTGGAGCTATCACAGACCTGGAGACAGAAGCCCAGTTGCAATGTCGCCTAAACCGGGGGCTGGGGGAGGAGTTTATAGGACTCCCAGAATGGTCCAGGGTTTAAAGTCCAACTTGTTCTGATGGGTTGATGGCCTTACCATAGAGGATGTTAATGTATTGAGTATCACCTCTGCCCACAACCCTTTAGCAGGAGGAAGGAGTTATCACAACCATTTCCAAATCCAGAGAAAAGGCTTCTGCAGCACAGAGAAGAAAATGATTAATCCCGGGGGGAAGTTACTAGAACAATCAGGAAGGGGAGTTTTCTATTGGAAGCAGGGCATGAGACTCGCAGTACTGAAGCCAGGAAGGTCTTGGGTGAACTGGGATGGTTGGTCAGCCCAGTTGGAACGGACCTTAGAGATCATTGCCCAACATCTCTTTCATAAATAAAATACAGCCTCAGAGAGGGCAAGCCACTTAGCCAAATTCACACAGCAACCAGTGGCAAGGCTGCAACAGACGCCAGGTCTCCAGCTCGCCCCGCAGGGCCCTTTTCCTTGATGGCATTTTCCTCCAGCATCCTCTGGGTACCTGCCTTCTCCATTTCCATAACTACAGCTGCTTTGTGGGTACAACCCCAAGCAGGGGATTTTTCAACAACTAATTGTTAGATAGGAGGGGTGACAATGTCCCCCACACTCCTGCTTCCATGTACAGGAGAGGAGTCCTGGTAGGGAGACCCCTCAGGGAGCCATCCCTGACCCTCAGTCCCTCCTGTCCCTCCCGAGGCAGGCAGTGCCCCCAAATTCTTTTGACCTGCCCCCTGCAGCCCCCACATTCGGCTGGAGTAGAGGAATGCTCTCACCCCAAGCCTGAACCCATAACTCTGCCTCTCTCTCTTCGCCTTGGGCCCCAAACAGACACAAACAAGGCCCCAAATGAATAAAATCCCCTTCTTGTGCCACCCTTAGCCCAGCTGGATGAGAGGGGAGAGAACAAATACTCAAGTGGAAAAACTCAAGGACAAATCGTACAGAGCGTCTCCATCCACCTGCAGATGGCACCTCTGTTTTGCTCCCCTCTCATTCCTTGGGGGGCTGGGACGTTCAGTCAGCAAGAGATTCCTGGCCCAACCCTCCTGGAATCAGTCATCCGAGAGTGCGAGGCCCGGCATGAGGTGTCCACAGGCGTGTAGAAATGCATGCTTCACGAGGGCGATAAGATCGGGGTGAGGGACAGATAGCGACACCTCCACAGGCTTTCAAAACAAGTGCACAGAAAATGAGCAACTTCTGCCTCTCCTAAGCCCCAGGCTGTCTGTTTATAAATGTTCTCTCTTCTCTCTTCTCATGCCTGAATCTGTTCAGGAATGTCACATTCCAGCCTTCCTGTGACGACCACGAGTCACAGTGGCATCCATTGGAATGCCTCACATCCCGGAATGTGGCATCTCTGAATGAGCCGGGCAGGCGTGCTGGCTGTTAGAGGGCAGAAGTCGCCTTAAGCTGCTCCAGCCTGGCGTCGCAGAGCTTGGGCCATTAGATGTGATGCATTTCAAGATTCTTGAAGGCAACATGCAATTTACTGTCCATTCTGGTGGAGGAGAAAAGCGGAGAAGTGAGATCATAATAATAATGATCTGCCTTTCATCACTTTCTAATTTGCAAAGTGCTTTCATAGCTGCGCTCTCAGTTGATTCCTGTGACACACACCCTGCTGAGGACAGCAAAGCTGGGGTGGAAGTGCCTCGGGTCGTGTGCCGAGGGACAGACAGCACCAGAAACTGAGCTATTGGTGCCGTAGGTACGTCAGGGCTTTTCTGACAACGTCTGGTTGTAAGATGGGAACCATAATGCCTCCATGGTAGATTTTTACGTGCGGGTTAAATAAACTAAGACCCGGAAGACAGTAGAGTGCAGGGGCTGAGGGTCGTACCCTTGGCATCAATCGTCCTGGAATCAAGCCCCTGGGCGGCCCCTTGTCAGCAATGACACCTCACATAAGTCACAGCACCTCTCTGAGTTTCAGTTTCCTCATCTGTGAAACACAAATAAAATTTGTCCCTGCTTCACAGGGCTGTGAGGCTTAAATGTGATAATATGTGCAAAATAGTTTAGCACAGTGTGTGGCACAAAATAGGTACTTGATAAATATTTGCTGACCGGTGGACTGAAATGATTAGCCGAGCTGGGACAGAAGAGGGAGGCCGGCTAACTCCAGAGCCAGGGCTTTTAACTTTTATGAAATACTTGTTCCCAAACACCAAGCACCCCCCGCCAGACAGCTGGGGTGAGAGGCATTCTTGAAATAGCTGGAGGATTCTCCTCAAAGCCCTTTCCAATCCTCAAGAATCCAGAAGCTCACCTACTTTCTTGGAAACATCCCAGAGCCTTCAAAGAGAAGGAACTTGGGGAGGGAATATAACGTCCCTACCAGAGCTGTGTGCCCATACAAGGGGAAAAGTGGGCTAGCACAAACATTCAGGTAGAGCTGGCTCCGTTCTACAACGAAGGTGGGAGGTTTCTTTCTTCAGGGATTGGAGTCATGGAGCGCCAGGGCAGGAAGAGATCACAGAGAGATACTGCTGTATGAGAACAATGAAGCCCAGAGGGGGAAAGCAACTTGCTCAAGGGTGCACAGCCAGGGAGTGGGAAAGCCAGAACCCAAATCTCCCGACTTCAGCCCCAGGCGCCCTGCCACTGCCTCCCTCATCACAGAGGCTTTCAACATCATTAGGGCACAGAATTAGTTCAGCACTAAGCTTTCAAAACCCACACTGGCCCTCCCACAGTTCCTCTAGAGGACAAAATCACTCAGGGAGAAAAATGTATTAAGAAATCTTTCGAAATGGCAGGCGAGGGTGTTCCCCCAGACGAGAGCTCCTAAGAGCACCAGAGTTGAAATACTGATTTGATCAGCGGATCCTCTGGGCTCCACCTCTTGTGCAGCTTTTATCTTTTTCGGTATTCCGATGGTGGAAGTGTCAGGTTTCCCACCCGATGCTCTCTGACAAGTGCATCCCACATGCCTCTGCAGCCCGGCCAGAGGGGCCGCAGGCCTCTATCAGCTCTCACCCGAGGCTTGGAGAAACAGGTTGCTCGGATCCCAAATCGAGTTTCTTAGGCGGTGCCCCACCCAGTGTGTCTGCGAATTCCAAACAGACCCGTTCTCACTACTGCCCTTCCCAACGAGGTCACTGGCCTAGCTGGACAGTGGACAGTGGAACCCCAGGATGTCAGAGCTGGGCGGTGGCTCAGACAAGCTCTGATGAAACTCCGTATCTCTCGGCCAGGGGAACTGAGGCGCGAGGAGGGGAAGGGGCTTGTCACAATGTGGGCTCAAGGTGAGAGCTTTGACCCTTTGGCCCATAATCTCCTTTGACCCTCTAAAGCACTGGCCCAAGCAGTTCAGATAACAGAGCATGTGACAAAGAAGCCAGGGCTCCAGGACAGAGAGGAAAGAGAAGAAGCACCCAGCAGCCCCCTGGGCGACTGAGATTCCGGGAGTGCTTGGCACCCAGGAGGCTCCATCCCCCGACAGTGCAGGTATTCTAGTGCCTGCAGTCAGATGCTTACATAACGTGGAGCCACACCTACTTCTGACACGCACTCACCAGAAAGAGAAGTGAGACTTTCTCCTCTGCATTTCCTGCACAGATACGTCAGCCAGAGAAGGAACAACTTAATCTGCAATTGGAGACACAGACACATAAGTTAGATGCAGGAAAAGACAATCCCAAATTTTGAAGCTAAGTAGCATTACTAAGCAATTTCCTCCTTTTGAGGTAATTGAATTAAAATACTAGTTCTCTAAGAACATATAGTTCCAGAATTCAATAATCTATAAATTAAGTCCAAAAAGTTTGCTTGTACTGAGTCATTTGCTTTTGTTGGGATTTGAGCTGGGGCTGGAGGATTTTCTTGTTCATTTGTTTTTGTTTTGTTTGCCCGAGGTGGGGTCCTACCCTAATAGAGTCCTTGGAAAAATCCAGTTAAGCACAAACAAAACAACAACACCTGCCCCCTAGAAAAATTAATATTTGGATGCGGGTAGGAACTGTGCACAGAATGGCAAAACAAATGCTGTTTCCTAAAGTCACCTTCAGGAGCTGCTGATGTAGGAAAGCTTTTTGTCTCGAAGAACAAAGATAGCACAGGCACCAGAATGAACCTACCCATTCCTTCATGCAGCAAGGTACAAAATCTTCAGACTTTGGGGCTTTTTAAAAAACAACATTTTTAAGACAAGTCCTTGAAGTTTAACAAGAAAATGAAGGTGTGTTTTCCAGAGAATCATGTAATGTTCTGAACTGCAAAAGGCAGGAGAAATATTTCCTCCCCCTGGGCTCTAACCTGAGCAAGCTTACTCTTCCTGTTGTAGACTCCCCCTACAGGTGAAGGAGCAACCAGGTACTTCCAGGAAAGAGCAGTACACAGACACACTCAACAAATGTTAGTTTTACAAACAATGGCAAGACAGAGAACTTTTTGTGGCAATTTAAACTAAAAAGTCACCCTAGTCAAAGCTTTGGATAGCAGTAGGGAAGATGAATGCCTTATCTAAATTGGCTTTGAACAAAGACCGAAAGTGGGTGCTACTAATCCTAAAGACAATAATGCAGCTAACATTTATTGAGTGCCTTCTGTTTGCCGAGCACTGTTAAGTAAGTACTTCATCTTAACTACCTTATTTTTTAATCCTCAGACTAACCCTTTGAGCAGGTAATTGTCATTAACTCCGTATTACTGGTGAGGGAATTAAGGATTATGAAACTTGAATAACTTGCCTAATAAGTAGCAGAGCTGGGATCAAAACCTAGGCTGTCCAACTTCAGAGCCTGTGTTTCTTAAACCATTATGGTCTACTCCCTGCCAATCTCAAGAGCCTCTTGTAATTTAGTTAATTAAGGCGCCGGGAGGAGGGGCTATTTTGTTTTCATGAACTAGCAGGAAATAAATTCCAAGCTCATCATGTGTTGTTGAATGATAAAATTGGCTCTTAATCTGGTAAGGGGAGTACTGGCATTCTTCACTCAGCAAACATTGGTTCATTCATTCAAATCAGTATCAGCACCTAGGATATGACAGGTTCTGCACTAAATAGAGAAATACAGAAAGAAAAGACACAGGGTCTGCCCTCAGGGGGTTCCCAATCTAGGGGAGGGAAACAGACTTGTTAATAAGTCACCACTATTCAGTTTGGTAGGTGCTGTAGTAGGTGACTGTGGAAGGTCCTACGAGTTCTAGAGACAAAGGAACCATATATAATAACATCATGGTGATTTAAATTCATGAATCATACAGTAAAACAGGCCTGAGACTGAATCCTGGCTCCATCATTTAACTAGCTGGGTGACCTGGACAAGTTCCTTGACTTTCCAAGCTTCAGTTTTTATCACTTTTGAAATGCTGACCTCAATATAGTTATACCTCACCCCACTGTTACAGGACAGAACACAATAATGTCTGCTCCAGCACATGGCCTAGCACCTAGTAAGTGCTACAGAAATGGAAGCCACTGGGGAAGACCTGTCTGGGGAATCAGAGAGGGCTCTACACAAAGCTTGGGCAGGAAGATACGTAGGAAGTGGTTATTTCAGGAGACACTCTGGACAGAAGCAAAGCGTGAACGTGCATCTGCATCTGAGTGGCTTGCTATGGCAGAAGGGAACCGAGACAGAAGCTGGAGATGTAAGAAGTGCAAAGAAATGAGAGTGATTAGCAGCATGCAGTCCTTGGAACACAGGTATGCAAAGATATATGCACAGGGGATTCAGTGCAGCATTGTTTGTAATGGAAACGAATAAACACATGAATGAATATACAAATAAATAGAAACAACCTCAATGTTTATCAGAAGGAAATTGGCTAAATTAAGAGACGGCCAAATGATGGAATTAGGCTATTTGGACATTTTTTAAATGAAGTATATCCATATAGACTTACATGGAAAAGACATCTGCAACATAGTGTTAAGTGACAATGCCAGTTGCAGAAGGGGGATGTTAAAATGATCCCAAATTTGTAAATTCATAAGCAACAGTAGAGAGGAATTTTTACCAAACAGTTTATAGTGATTATCCATGGGGAGTGGCGTTGGGGCAGAAGGGTATTGGTGATGTTCCACTTCCTACTCTATACACTTCTTCAGTGCTTGGATTCTTTATGACAAGGGGCATTTAGAGTATTATTTTTATAATAAAAATGTTTAAAAATTTTAATGCCCCAAAGGAGTTGAATAGGATATAAAAGAAGAGGCTGGGAGGTCATTGGTTACCTATCTAAAAGCAGCCTCAGTGGCAGAGTGGTGCACAGAGGCAAGCAAAGGAGCAAGGGAAAAAGGGGTCAGCAAGTGGCAGTTCTTCTGTGTCTACGTGTCAGACGGAAGAGAAGGAGCCAGAAGAGGAAGATATCAAGGGATGCTGCAGAAGCCCGTGAAGGGAGGGATAAGGGAAGAATAAGATCAATCCAGTGGAAGGGACACATTTAGTAGGGAAGGGAGGGAGGCAGGAAGGGTGGGAGGAAGGAAGGGAGGGAGGGAGGGAGGAAGGAAGGAAGGAAGGAAGGAAGGAAGGAAGGAAGGAAAAGAGAGGTGGGTGACAATGCAGAGTTCTGAGAATGGTGGGTAGCTTCAGACTTAATCAGGAGAGTGGGCAGGAAGTGGTCCCCTGAATTAGCCGACAGGGATTGGGCTGGAGGCTGGAGGAGCTTGGAGGGCCTGAATTCTGACTGTGCTCAGAAGTGGTTGGAGGGAGTTGCTTCTGCTTATTAGTCCCCAGCTAAAGCCCTTCCAGCTAGCAGCACTGGGCAGCCTTCCGATTCCTGGACTCCCCATTCCAGGTTTCCAAGCTTCCTTGTGCCAACCACCCTTGGCTCCCTCCAGCCACAGCTCTTTGTTTGCTAGAGCATCCCTGGGGATGTGAAGGTGAGGAAGGGCAAGAGGGTGGGTGGCCTGTGGCTGCAGCTACTAACAATGCTGCTTCCGGGTATTTGTCCCTGGTGGAATAGGACTTTTTGTTAAGGGGGAGAATGGGTGAGGCGTAAGAGTACGCTAGGAGTGCCTGAAGGTCCTCAGAGCTGGTCCTTCCCCGCCCTGGGTCAGCTGGAGATAATCAAGCCATCTGTCCTGGTTTTTCTGTTGAAACTAACTAACCATCAACTCACAAGTATTGATGATTTCATTACTGCTGAAATTATCCTCAGCAAGTGATCCTTGGAGTGTGGAAGGAGAGGAGGAGAAGGAGGAGGGGAAAGGAAATGGGAGCAGGGAAGAAAGTGAATCTCCAAATCTCAGAAGGAAGTAAAGAGGGGCCAGTGATAAAACAGAACATATGCCCTGGAGCCAAACGGAGGGTTTAGAATCCTGGGTGAAGCACTTCCATTATTTTCTTTAGGCAATGACAAGTGGGAGGAGCCTTAAGTTTCCACTCCTGGGGACCCATCTTCTTCCTCTCATCCCTGGAGGCTGCTCAGGAGCATGATCTGGGCTCCACTCTAGCCCAGACCTTTAAGGTAGACTTGTTTTCAGAGGGAGCATCCAGCCCTATCTGGGAAAGTGAGTCAGGATAGCTCTGCTAGGCTGCGAAGATGACGTCTACACCAGATAAGATTCAGTCAGAAGCAGATCAGCACCCAAGGACGGGGACACTGAAACTTTGCTACTGCTGGGTTAAGACTCAGAAGGCTCTGGGCCAACTCCAACAACAAGAAAAGGCCCTGAAGGCTTAGTGTCTAAGACTAGAGCTGAAAGGAATCTTAAAAATTGTTCAGACAGAATTTATCATTTCCTCCTCTCTGTCTGTGCGGCACTTTTTGCAGATAGCATGCTACATGATAATTTATTGTCATGCATCTATCAAGAAAACATATTTTACCCACTATTACATTGTCAAAGCATCTAGCACAGAATAGGTTTAGTGAATGTTTGTGTTTGTTTCCTCCCATCATACACCTTCTTTTTACCAATGAGAAAAAAAATAGTCCAAGAAACCAAAGAGACATCCCAAGCTACTAACTTGCTGGGCTAGTGATATACTGGCCAAAGGCTTGGCTCAGCCTGTAGTGTTCCCGTGCAAACACGAAGTGTTCCACAGTGTCCAGTGAGATGGAGGGAAATCAGTTCCAACCACTTCCAATACACAGTGTGTCCTGGGCAGGGCCAACCTGGAAGCTACATTTTGGAAACGACATTGTAAGCAGAAAAGATTTACGAGAGTATCTGCCTAAGAAGGCTACGTTCCCAAAAGATGCTCTAACCTATCTGTGAAGTATATGATTCACCCTTTTTCCTTTCTGCATTAAGAAGTGCCCCTATCTCCCCCCTAAAGGGAGTAAGGAGCCTTCTCAGGCTCTTTATATAACAGTCTCTAGACTTCTCTCAGACAAAAAGAGAGAAGATGAAATCCTTCTGGAACAGTATTTGCTAAAATGTTTCCTCGGAACACTGGTCCCCACATATATTCTTGGAAAGAAAAACATGGCTCTGTGACCAAGAGAGATGGATGAATGCTACACTCCAACTCCCCTCCAAGGGACTCACCGTATTTAGCACCCTAAAGGCCCTGAGAAATCCTGCACTGGGGAAACAAGTTGAACTTTGTTCAACTCAGTATTGCCAAAATTATGTCACCAGGAAACACTTTGTTTCATGTCACACTTAGGACAATGGCTCTCAGCCTTTTTTGTTCACAGTACACTTTCAAATTCTGGAATCTGGGGTCATACACTTGCAATCAGTAATATGCACAATGTGCACAGACGTATTGTTTAACGAGGTCTCTCAGTAGGACAGTCTGAACGATGTGGTTTGCTCAGCGCCCTACAGTCCTGGTGGAAGGTTGACTTGAACTTGGCTTTTCCCCTCTGCTTTTTTGTAAACTCCCAAATCCAATTGGCTGCCTATTCCAGAAGAAATCTCCTCTTCCTTGGAATGCCGTGGCATTGCAGCACACCTCTCTCCAACAGGCATCACGGCAATCGTGGGATCTTCAGCTGAAGCAAAAATAAATTTTACACACACTGGAAAAAGCTTGGCAGCACATCTGTAAATGATTTAAACCACACAGGTTAAGAGCAATGGCCCTGGAACCAAGAAGTAAACTAGGAGGCTGTTGAGAAGAGGCATTCCTACGAGGTTATCTCCGGGCCAGCCCTTGCTTCGCAAGAGGCATGGAGGGGCCGGGGGAAGGAGGGGTGCAGCGCTGCTGGGCCCCTGGGAATCAGTGTCCAAAGTCCTCTGAAACATGGAGATACAAAGTAGTTTATAAATCCCACCCTCTTGTTTTCAATTATTTAAACAACACATTTTATTGAATTGAGAAAGTGTTTAATTACGTGCTTATTGTTTTTTTAACCACTTTATTGATGTATGCTCGATATACAAAACACTGTACATAATGTATACAACTTGATGAGTTTACACCCATGAAACCATCACCACCATCTATGTCATAAACCTATCCATCACCCACCCCCAAAAGTACCCTCCCGATCTATGTTTTGTGTGTGTGTGATAAAATCACAACATAAGCTCTACCCTCTTAGCAATTTTTTAAGTATCCAACACAGTCTTGTTAACTGTAGGCACTATACTGTACAGTAGATCTCTAGGATTTATTCATCTTGTATAACTGAATCATTTTACATTTTAACCAATTTTCTCCATTTCCTCTTACCTCCAGCCCCTGGCAACCGCCATTCCCCTCTCTGCTTCTATGAACTTGACTATTTTAGACGCATCACATAAGTGGTTCATGTAGTATTTTTCTTTAAGTGCCCAGCTTATTTCTCTACCTTCATGTCCTCCAGCTTCCTCCACATTGTTGCAAATGGCAGGATATTCTTCTGTAAGACTGAACAATATTCCATTCTGTGTATGTACCAGATGGTCTTTATCCATTCATCAGTCTCCATTTAGGTTGCTTCTGTATCTTGGCCATTATGAATAATGCTGTGATGAACATGAGAGTATAGATCTTTATGAGATCTTGATTTTACTCCCTTTGGATATATACCCAGAAGTGGGATTGCGGGATGATATGGTAGTTCTATTTTTAAATTTTGAGGAACCTCCATACTGCTTTCCATACTGGCTGCACCAATTTACATTCCTACTAACAGTGTACAAAAGTTCCATTCTCTCCACACCCTTGCCAACATTTGCTATCTTAATTTTTTCTTGATAATAGCCATCCTAACAGGTGTGAAATGGTATCTCACTGTGGTTTCGATGTGCATTTCCCTGATGATTAGTGATGTTGAGCGTCTTTTAATATACCTGTTGGCTGTGTGTCCTCATTGGAGAAATGTCTATTCAGTTCTGTCTTAGTCCATTTTGCATTGTTATAACAGAATACCACAGACTGGGTAATTTATAAAGAAAACAAATTTATTTCTTACAGTTCTGGAGTCTGGAAGTCTAAGATCAGGCAGCTGCATCTGGTTAGCTTCTGGTGACGGTCTCGTGCTGTGTCACAACATGGCAGAAGACATCACTGGGCGAGAGGTGCCCACTGAGAGCCAAACTGGCTTCTATAACAGACCCACTTTCATGGTAACCCTTCAATCCATTAACCCATGAATAGAGTAATCCATTCATGACAGCAAAGCCCTCATGACCTAATTACCTCTTAAATACTGTTACATTACACATTACATTTCAACATGAGTTTTGGAGAGGACAAACATTTAAATCATAGCAAGTTCCTTTGCCCATTTTTTAATCATGTTATTTATTTTTTCTGCCATTGAGTTGTAGGGGGCTTCCTGTATATTTTGGATATTAACCCTTTATCAGATATATGGTTTGCAGATACTCTCTCCCATTCTGTAGGTTGCCTTCTCGTTTTGTTGGTTGTTTCCTTTGCTGTGCAGAAGTTTTTAGTTTAATGTAATCCTACTGGTGTATTTTTGCTTTTGTTGCTTATGTTTTGGGTGTCATATCCAAGAAATCATTGCCGAGGCATTTGGTATTTTTTTTAAGTAATCTATCAGAAAAAAAGATAACCCTTAGTTACCACTCATTAGAGAAATCATGATGGGTGAAAAGGCATCCGGCAAGAGTAAAGACACCTGGATCCTGTTCCTGGCTATGCCACTAGACAAGCCCTGAGACTCAATTTCCTTAGCAGTGAAAAATAGGTTAGATTTGGTAGCCTGTAGAACCCTTTCAATGCAGATGCTATTCTGACTTCTAAAGGATGCAAGAAATGGTCCTAACCGTCCTAAAAGTAATGCATAAAAAATAAGTGAAGGATTGTGAACAAAATAGTTAATAATTATTTATTTACCCTTAACATTTATTGTATAATATAACAATGTACCAGGCATTGTTCCAAGCACTTTGCTTTTGTTATCTATTTAGTTTTACAGCATCCCTATAAGCTAGGTGTTATTATTACCTTGTTTTATAGATAAGGACATTAAAATTTACAAAGATTAAGTGATTTGGCCAAGACAGCATTGATAATAAATCACGGAGCTGGGATTTGAATCCAGCAGTCTGACTCTACAGCCGCTAAGCTGTTGATTTTCCAAAATGCTACACTTAAAAATGTTTTATAAGAGATGCTGGTGTGTGTTATCTTTTTACAGTATGAAATACAAATCTAGGGAAGAAAACACAAATACCTAAAGAGGGAAGATTTCTAAAGGGGCTGGTAGAAATAACAAAACTAAGTTGTTCGGCCAGATCACAGGCTGGAATCTATTTCTTGCATGCTCCAGCAGCCTGACATGTGGGTCCCAGGGTTGGTGAGTTGGCACAGCACGGTTCAGGAAGGAGCGAGGTAAGCTGCAGGGTGAGCCCCAGAGGGAGGAAGCTGGCAGGCATCCAAGGGAAGGGGGTGTGAGCCTGACAATGGAAACAGAATCCTTGTGTCTCTGAGCTACTCGGAAGCCTAGAGGTCACTCCATCAAACTTCCCACCCATAGCAGGCATTCCCTTGATCTCACCCTTGTGGGTATTTATCCAACCTTTTCCTGAGCATTTCCAGAGATAGAGGAGACAGAGTTTGCTTTACTTCTCAGATAGCCTGTTCTATTGCTGGACACTCAAAGATATTAGCAATCTTTGTTCATTTTAACTAGACAAAATATGACTTACGGTGATTTCTACCACGGGCCCCGCTTCTACAGATTGGGAACCCAAACATGACATTTGACCCTCTTTCCTATGATAGGCTTCAGAAATTAGAAGACTCCCTGGGCCTTGTAGTGTCAAGCTAAAAGGACTGGCTCCTGCAGACATTCCTCATGGGACAGATTTTGTCCCTTTACCATCTCAGTCACCATCCTGTTGGCATTGTCACAGTGGCCAAGGCCCACAACTTTCTCACCTTTGTGTCCTTTACAGGAATAGCCCAGGGCCTCTCACACACTAGCAGGCATGATGTGATTATTTGAATTAAACTGAACAAAGAAAGTGCAAGAGGAAAATGTGGCAAAAATTGAGAGCCCGGGCCCTTGACGGATTGCTTAGACAGCATCTAGATCATCTCTTGATCTGGAGCCCATTTCCAGATCCTCTGTGGAAATAAATATTTTCCCCACATGCTATAGTTGGGGCATGGGGGCACTGATCTCTGCCCACCATCACCTCAGTGCCTAGCCAAGGCCTGGCCCACAGTAGCTACCAGATAAACACTGAACAAATGAATGAGCAAGAGTAGCTTATCGTGCACCTACTATGTGCCAAGTTCTTAAATATGTTCCATAGATTACCTTATTCAAACCATGAATATACCCATTTTACAGATAAGGTAACTGAGAATCTGAGGTAACGGTTGAGAAACTTGTCCAAAATGACTCAGCTAGTAAGTGGAAAAGCCATAATTCAAACCCAGACTTGCCTTTCTCTAAAGCCCACGCTTTTAACTACATCATACTACCTCCTGAAGGTAAGAAGGAAAAGCAGGCAGACACGGAGCAGATGGAAAGACAGACAGGAAACAGAAAGAGCACGCGAGCTTTGTGAACTGTGACATTTCATACGAAAGGAAGCACCAGGGCCTGTGTGGGAGAATGGCCCTCCAGGCCAGTCCCATCCTGGCACCCTGGCGTCGTGGCGTCCCCTCCTCCTTCCCAGGCGTTTCTTCAATGTCCTGCCCGCTTTTACTGTGTCCTTCAAACCCTCGCAAGGACACCATTGTCTGGCTTTTGTCCCAGTGAGGACCACACGGCTTTATAGGGCATAGTCCTGTGCCCAGCTTTGTGCTTCACACCTGCCCTACAAGGAATCACAGCTGGAATCCAATATCCCAGGTGTGCGTATGCTAACGAGGGACACCGAGCCACGGAGGCTGCCCTGGACAGATAAGGAGCCTGCATCAGCCTTGTGCTCACCTGCCCGTTCTTTTCAAGGCAGCCAGAGAGATCTTACTTCAAATGCAAACCAAATCTCATCACTTTCCTGTTCTGCTTGAAACTCTCATGGCTCCCCGCTGCATTTAGAATATAATCTACACTCCTCTGAGTCCCACAAGCTGCCCTTCCCACCTTCCCAGCCTTGTGTCATGCCCCCTTGCTCCTGCACAGACCAATTTTCAGAGCCTCAAGCCCTTGCTCCTACCTGAGTGCACGCTGGCCGGTATCCTGCCCAGGACACACTCTCTCGTGCTGCTCTGTGGATCAGTGCCCCCAGGGAAGCCCTCCCTCAACCCCAGGCCAGGTTATGGCCCCTGGTTATAAGCCCCCAAACCACCTCTATTCCTTCACTACACACTTTTAGTTATTTGTTCAAAGTCAACCTTCCCTGATAGAATCTAAGCTCCACGAAGGCATGCACTGGAGCCTTCTCCAGTGCTCACCATTCTCTCCCCAGAGCTATGGTAATAATGGAAGAAATATTTGAGGATTATGTAGGTGCTCCAGCCCAGACACTTGCTCTAGTAAACTGCATGCCCTCCTGATCTCTAGGCCTCAGTTTCCCCAACGGTAAAATGAGGCAGCTGGGCTGAGTAACCTCCGAGGTCTCTCGTGACTCTAACGTTCTAGGTTCGACAACTTGAGGACATTTATAGTGTACCTTCAGCCCACAGCAGAATAATTTTAGAGCAATACCCCCCATGAAGGAAGACCCTGGGAATGTAATTTCCGCCCCCCTCGTGTGGGCTGTGTTTACACAACAAATCCCAGAAACCATCATAAATCATTCCAAGTGGAGCTGCCTGGGTTGAAGTAACAAGACAAAAATACCTCTGGGCACTGCTCCTCTGGGCCCCCACCCAACTGAAATGAAACAGGGTCAGCCAGTGCTGTGCCCTCTGAAGAGTCAGTTGCCAGAATTTTCTTTCTGTATTAGGCCCCTCAATGGGGCCTTCTCTCCTCCCCTTCGGATTTCTAATCTCTTCTATCATAGTCCTTTACAGTTTTCGGGTGCAAATGGCCTGAGAAGACAAGGGCTTGAGTTCTAGGTCAGCCGCTATGGAGATGTGTGTAACTCTCCATAAATATTTCCTTCGTTGTGATCCATATTCTTGGCTCTGTCGCATAGAGATTATCACATGTGCTCTAGTGACCTTGAAAAAACACAGAGGGGAAACATTTCTCAAACCTTAAAGGGCTATCCCAACGCAAGGATTACTTTTGGCCATTACTTCTGTATTGCTCACTACCTAAACCTCACCCTGAAGTGTCACACAGGTGACCACCGAGAGTCTCAGCATTTTATCTCTAACTAGAGAATGAAAAAAGCTTGGTCCCCAGGTTATAGAATCTCAAGCATCTGGGTAGCAGGTGGTTGAAACCGGCTCAGCTTGCCCTAAAGGTAGATCTAATTCAAGATGTCCACAATGTCCCTGAGTTGGGGTCAGAGGCTCTAGCTCTAAGGCAGACCTAGTCCCACGAGCTGCTGCAGGGTGCAAGGGAGCCTGGGTCCCTGTGACCCTGGGAGGTTTAAAGTCACAATGTAGCTGAAGGATTCAGGGAACGTACTTTGATGCCAGACTGGTCTTGGTCGAGTTTCTCTCTGCCGCTTACCAGCTGTGTAAGTTTCCATTTCCTCTTCAAAGAAATAGAGAGAGTTGGCCAATCTCAATATTAAAAGCGACGATGCATGGAAAGCATTTAGCTTAGTGTACATGTTACATGCTCCGCATTCAAAAAGCAATGTGATTGCAATTGTCCTTTTTATGCCAGGGCCAGAAGCCTGTCTACCTTGGCATATCCGCCCATCTACCTGGCCTTGTCCAAATTCCCTGAGTGCTCTTGCCACGTCCTGCCTTGTTGAAACTTTGCCTTGCCCTTCTTGTTTTCCTCTCTCTAACAAGTCTACCAAAAACTCCCACATTTTCCGTATAACTTACCTTGTTTTATTCAGTATTGCTCATGAAACAAAAGTTCTGACTTTTGAGTCAAACCCTCCTTTTTGAGCCTCTTGGTGAGTAAGTACAACAAATTCAAGTGCCATTATGGAGACAGCTGGGCGTCCAGGCAGCATGGCACAAGAAATAGTTGCCTGGGCCATTTGGAATTGAGATTTTTAGAACTCGCTTTGCCACTGATGACAATTGCCAAGGTATTTATTTAACATCCTCCAAAACTTAGTCTTCCTAGCTGTAGAACTAAAATATCAATTTTGTTTTTATTTATAAGCCTTTCATTCTACCTTGATAGAACACTTTCCTTCTAATAAATCTTTTGCAGAAGCCCAATATATAAAATATTTAACACAATACGATCTGCTATGGATGTGGGCGGCTATTATCTAACGTCCTTCCTCATCTTCACATGGTTGTGCCCCTTCCCTTCATCCCCGGGGCAGCCTGGGAGCTCCCACGCATGTCCATGAGGCTTCATAAGTTCTACTCATGTGACCTCTTTGTGCCTCAGTTTTCTCTGTTGAAAGTGGATTATAACTAGCTCTACCTCAAAGGGTTGGTTGTGAAAATTAAATGATTTAATACGGATAAAGCCCTTGGCACGGTGCCCGGCCTCAAGCAAGTGCTCAGTCATTGTTAGGTGTCAATACTCTTCCTAACACTACTTGCTTGTTAGGGTCTTTGCCAGCCAGAAGCAGCAGGAATCTGTGATCCTGTCGCAGCATCGTGAACGCGCATCACGTATGGGGATTGTCAACTGCCCCCACTCCGCCCCCTCCCCCTGCCCTGCCTTCATGGATGCAGAAGGAGAGATGATGTTATTTCACAACACGGGCAAATTCTGTTTCTACTGAAAGCATGTGTTTTACAAAACACGATTTCTCTCACTCCTAGATTTATCTGACAACACTTACAGAGCTCCCATTCTGCGTGCCAGGGTTGAGGCTAGGAGTAGAAACTGGAGAGACAGGTATAAGAAGAAAGAATTTACATTAATAATGCCAGCCAGGCTGGTGACCCATGCAGTTGTTTGTCTGACAAATATTTACTGTCACCTACTACAAGCCAGGAAGTATGCTGAGGGCACAGCGCCTGTAAAGGAAAACCAAGCCCCGGCCCTGTGGAGCTCACCTTCCGCAGAGCAGAGCTAGGAAGGGCTTCGGGAATCACACGGAAGGAGAGAGCACAGGGGCTGAGGGTGAGGGGTGCACCGGGGCACGGAAAGCAACCAGGGCACAGAGAATAAGACCTCAGCAGAGCCAAGGTCAAGAGAGGGACAAGAGTGGAAGCCCAGGTGAGGTGGGGCTCAAGGGAACAGCACATACCAAATTATTTTTCCAAGGGACTTCCAAGAACGCTGCTATTTGCTTCTATTATTAATAATTCACTCCTGAGAGTACACATATTACTTTTTGGGGAACCAACATTTTTTTTTCTTGAATAAGGTCTTTTATAAACAATTATTGAAAGGACATTTGACATAAGCAAATCTTAAACTGATCCTAGCATTAATCTTCCCTTCGTGGTTAATAGGCCAGAGTCTTGTTTCACAGAACTTTTCATTCTGGGAAGTTAATTGGAAAAAAACATTGAATCTCATTTAAGGGAAACTGAGCGTGACTTTGAGTATGGTACATGGGAAAGAGCTAAAGATTTGAAATAAGAAGACCTGAATTCGAATCCTGACTTCTTTCTCATTGAGCTTCCACTCTCTGAACTGGTTTCCTCTTTGGTAAAACTGAGGGTCTGACACCCACCACTACACGGGGATGTCCCATGAAATAACCGATGGGAAAGCAATCTGCAGACGTTAGAGCATATAGAGGCCATTTGTATTTATTTTAATAATAACTTCCTTTCTTTGTTCCTTTATTTTCCTTGCCCCCAAGCATAATGAAATGATAGTAATTGGATCATTTCTGCAGCTCCTGTTTGTTTCATTGTAAGAAAGAAGGATGAGTATCTAACAATGGCATTACAATTCTCTGGGGACTCTGAGTGTCACCAAGGAATCTTCAATGCAATCAGTCAGCAAAACCTACTCAGAGAGCCTCCTTGGGCTGCCCTAAGATCTGAAGTGGGCAGCCGGGCTCTCCCCTGCTTAAAGACAACCATTCTGAGCTACAGTCCACCTGCCAGGACACTATCGGCTGCCCTCAGACCCCCAGGAGCTTTGAGTTTATTCCAGTGGACCCCATGATAGACCCGCAGCCCCCTCTCTGTCCTTCCCACTGCCTTCCCCTCCAGCCCCCCCAACCAGTCACCTTCGTTCACATCTGCATCCACCATGCCTTACTGTGTGTCCTTAGTCACATTGGTTAACGTTTCTGTGCCTTGGGTTCTCTTTGTAAAATTTTTTATTGATACATAATATTTGTACATAAATATTTTGTTACATGCATGTATTGTGTAATGGTCAATTCGGGTATTTTGGGTGTCCATCACCTCAATTATTTATTATTTCTATGTGTGGGGAACATTCCAAGTCCTCTGTTCTAGCTAATCTGACATACACAACACGTTGCTGTTAACTATAGTTAACCCTACTCTGCTACCAACCTTAGAACTTACTCCTTCTATCTAACCATATGTTTGATCTAGGTTTTTTGCAAATCCTTGAAAAAGACATGATAAAAGAATCTACACCCCGCAGGATTGTTTTCAGGATTGAAGGTGATTATTCATTTTAAGGACTTTGTACAACTGGAGGCAATTATGCACACTCAGGAAGTATTCCTATCATTACAATTACTCATGTTTCCTTCCTCCTCCCTCCCTCCTCCTTCTCTTTCTTTCTCCTTCCCTCACTCCCTTCCTTACTTCCTTCTTTCATCCCTCCTTCTCTTTCCTTTCTTTTCTCCTTTCTCCTTCCCTCCTTTTTCTCCCTCTCCCTCCCTCCTTCATTCTCTCCCTTCCTTTCTCATTCTCCCTGCCTTCCTCCTTCCCACTCTTGCTTCCTTCCTCCCTGTCACTAGCCCTTCCTTCCTCCTTCCCTCATTCCCCCTTCCTTCTGTCTCCCCTCTCCCCTGTCCTTGCCCTCATGTCCCTCCCCACAGCATCCCCAGCTGAGTCGTGGGAGCCCCCAGGCTGGCTCCCTGCAGAGGATCTGCCAAGTGCAGCCAACCTGGTACTTGACTGTAGGGTACTTCTAGGACTTGAATTCCCATTTGTGGAGCCACTAGCCTTTATTTTGGGGAACTATAAGAGGCCCAGAGTCCCTGAGGACTGGGCAAAGACAAATGTTGTGTTGTCTGTCTTTGCCAAAAAGGGAGGAAGATTGATTGTGGTCATTTCAAGCCGTTCTTTTAATATCTGTGCAATTCTCCACTAAGCCCTCTCTCCATCCACAAGAGCTGGGACTTGGCTGAGCCCTGAAGTTCTTTCCAGCCTTCTTCTGTTCCTTTATTTCTTTCACAGTTTGAAAGACACCCACAGATTTTTTTCTCTCCTCTGCTGGACTCTGGGCTCTCCAGGGACAGGCACAGGGCCTGTTCACAATGCTCTGCCCGGTTACTCCGCATTGTCTTAACCCTGTGGCGCGGGGGCTAGGAGCAGAGGACGTAGGTTCAGGAAGGCTCAGGATTCAATACTGTCTTTGTCCCTTTGTTCTTGTGACTTTGCACAGATTGTTTAACGTCTCTGTGTCTATTTTCCCATTTACTCATCTGACACATGCTCATTGAGCAGCTACTGTGTCCCAGGTGCTGTGCAAGGTGCTAGGGACGGAGTGGTGGACAAGGCAGGAGCAGTCTTGGCCTGCAAGCAGCGTAGAGTGGGGGAGATAGCTAACAATCAAAATCACAAGCACAAAACCAAAAAAAAGAAGTTGTGATGAGTGCTATGAACAAAGCATGCAGGAGCTGAGCTAAGCAACAGCAAGGTGGGGAAAGTGGAGAGACCTGTTTCAACACAGCGGACAGAGGTGGCTCAGAGCCGCGTTTCTCGGCCTCAGCACTGTTGACATTCTGGGCCCAATAATATTGTGATTGTTGCTGACACCATCATCATTACGGATCTGCCTCTCCAACTGGCCACTGGCCCCTTGGGGACAGGAAGTAGATCATAATCACATCCATAACCCCAGTGCACAGGACAGGAGCCAAGACCCTGCAGCACAAGTCTAAGAAGTCCCCACACAGACAGGACAAAGACAATGCCACATAAATGACTATGGCTTTTATTTGACCCTAGGTAGTCCCAGTCCACAAAGAGTTGATATCTCATTAAAATTAGGCTCTTTTAGTGAAAGCCCTTCTCTTGCTGCCCTCCTAAGAGAAGGACGTATGAAAGCTCACTCCCCACGGGGAATGGCTGGTGAGAGACAACATTGCCTTTGGTCTTCCTCCTCTCCCTGGAACAGTTGAAGGGGCCTTTCCGCTTCCCATTTGGCTGGTTTGAGGCCCCTGATTCTCTTTTCCATGTCAGCTCTCACTTCTGTGCAGCCTTTGTGGCCTGGCCAGCAGATCGAGGGCTGTTTCTTTTCAGATTTCCATTCGGATCTGGGGTGAGCAGGTTGGCACCTTGCTGCCTCTCTGGTTCTTCCTGAGCACGTTATGGGACTAGTTTCTATCCCCATAGAACAGGGTGCAAGGGGAGTGACAGTGTCAACCTTCCCCAGCCTCCTCGTTCTTCTTTCTCCCCATCTGTCCCCACCTCATCACCCTCAAAGTCCTTATAAATCTAATAGTCGAGGATCGTGTATCTTTATAGAGCCCTGGGTAATTCCTCCGTGGGACAGATAAAAGCAAACCCAGAAGGGCGTCTACCTTAGCAATTTCCTTTCCTAAGAAATTATTTCAAATACCTTCCGAGACCTTGTTTGCCCCTGCGGCCTGGCAATACCTGCTCGAGTCCCCCACTGCTTCCAGATCCTGTGTTGAAGCAATTTTGGCAAGAGAAGATAGGCTCTGATTTGAAAAACAGTATTTCCTGAGAAAGTATAATGTGCAAGATTCTGTTCTGGGCACTCTGGAGGCTACGAAAACGAACAAGGCTGACTCCTCCGAGAGTTCCTATAGTATCTGCACAAAGTGATGGACAGATGGTTGTTTGTTCAATGAGGACGTGGCCCTAACTGAGGAGATAAGAAGACAAGATTCTGTAGAATACCTGCCACGTGCCAGGGCCTCATTAGGCCCCCTAGGTACAAAGGTGAGTGAGAAACTGAGACCTGGTGGAGCCAGGCCTGTCCACAGAAACCTAATGTCACTGGGGAGTGTGCATGCTGGGGTGGTCCTGAGCCCAGCCGGGCTTTCACAGAAACCTTCCAGGAGGAGATGATGCCTGAGCCGAGTCATGAAAAATGAGAATGAGTTAGCAAACAGGATGTTCTAGACAACAACTGTGGGCATGCAAAGGCATGCAATCTGCTGGGAATGACAAGCCATTAGGCATGACTGAAATGTCAAGGAAAAGTAGGAAGTGGCAAAGGAGGACAAGACAGCCGCAGTCAGGGGCTGGGAACTGAAGAGTCTGTGTGGCTGACGCAGAGAGGAGCTGCCCAGACCCCGCTGCCCAGCTGTTGCTCCTTCGGGGTTGGCCTCCGAGGCAGAGAACCACCTGGCCCAGCCCCAGCCGCCTCCAGCAACTGAGGGAGGCCATGTCAGAAGGCCTGGCTATTTTGACCCACTGTGGGGTGATACTGAAGGGCAGTACTTGCTCCCCACTGCGTTGTGTGAGGGTTTGTCAGATCTGCTCCAACTTCATCTGCCTAATCCTGCGTCCTCCCTGTTCCTTTCATAAGTATCGATTCTTGTAAACATCTTACACCCCAAACCCCATCTCCATCCATGTCTGCTCCCATGAACTCAGCCTACACAGGCCTGGGATGCCACACTGGAGGCTGAGCTCTGTTTTGTCACCAACAATGTTCAGTCATTTTTCCTTTGCAACACAGACATTCCGGATGCAGTTTCCCCAGATTCTGACATTCCTCAGCGTGTATAGGCTACCTGGGCCACAGGCGGAACAATTCCCAGAGAACTGGCTGTACCTGGTCATACAGCACGTTCCTTCATCACTCCTCCCTCATTCTTAGGAGAGAACTCATCTTCCTCATTACCCAGATTTCCACGTGGAAGAACTTCATCTAGAAAACACTCTCGACATCTCTTTCCCAACAGACCTCTGCATAGGAGGAAGAGGAATTTGTCTGACTGGTCGGTTTAGGAGGAGACATTCGAGGTTCTCGGCACCCTCCCTTCTCTCAGGAGAGGCTACCAGGAGAAAGGGGACCACCATGCAGTCTGTGCTCAGGGCCATGCGGAAGCTTGGTGGGGCCAACGCTGTGCCCCTGGGAAGCTTTTGTTGGACCTGCCTTCCAGGGCCTGGGTGGGGAGTGATTCCAAGCCCCTTAAGCTGGCTTTAATCAGCAACAAGGATGACATTTTGCTCTCTGTCTATCCGACTCCACCACCTGACTCAGTTAGTTCCGAACTTGGGCATGGCAAGGGTTGTTATCTTTCAAGCCCTCTAAAATACCCCAATACTCACAATCCTACAGCTTAGAATGTCTTAATGTATCAATTTCTCAGTACTCAAAGAATATCAGTAACCACTACTGAAAAAATAAATGCATCTTGCTCTATCTAAAAGATATCCCACCAACAGGAATTATGTCCAGATAATTCTACGGAGGGCTTCACTCAGGCCCACCAGGAACGATGGACAGAAGCCATGGCCACGAGTCCACGGACAGAGTGATTTAATAACTGCTTTAAACTGCATGAAAGGATGTTGCCTTAGTGGTAAGCCACAGCATGTTTATACAAGAGAGAAACTGGTGAACTTAACCTCTGAGTTTTTGCATCAGGAATTCAGCTGAATATTTCGAGTGTGAGGACTACAAGACACTTCTACAAAGATTAAAATGCCTTTTCCTCTAATGTAGGTTTAAAAAAAATCAAACAAGTATCTTTCTTGGATCATATACTGGAAATTAAACAAAGTGGTAGTGTGTCATGGCTTAAAATGCCACAGACTTTGTTCCTGACACAATGTACCAACGCTGATTGGCTAAACAACCTCACTCCAGTCATTTTAACTCTCTGAGTTTCAATTTCCACATCCGTCAAATGGCTGTGTTACTACCTTACATGCTCTGCTCACAGGAGGTCTTACGAGGATCGAGTATGACGTTTTATTATAAATCATACCGAGTGATACCATTTACTGGTGCTGTGTCATGAAAGCATTGCTAAGCACTTTCCATGGATTTTCACACTTGATCCTTCACCCTGTGAGACTTATGCCATTATCCCCATTTAACAGATGAGGAAGTCGAGGTGCACTGAGTGTAAGTAATTATCCCAGGTTCTCACAACTAGTAAGGGTGAGCTAAATCTTGAACCAAAATCCTTCACCTGCCTGACCCCAATTCCATGCTTTTAAGCACTTATAAGGCCATGTACGCCTTATATACTGAAAACAGTATGAGAGAGAGGGAAGAACGCTGAGCATTAGATATAATCCTAGCTCTGCCTCAGGTGAGTCATCAGCACTCTCTGGGCTCCCATGTGTGGAAGACAGAATCATGGCCCCAAAGATATACATGTCCTAATCTCTAGAACCTATGAATATGGTGTGGTACATGCCAAAGGAGAACTAAGGTTGCTAATCAACTGACTGTAAGATAGGGACAGTAGCCTAGATTATTCAGGTGGGCCCAATATAACACAAGGGTCCTTAAAAGTGCAAGAGGGAGCAGAAGAGGATGTCAGAGAATGTGATGTGAAATGGACTTACCATTACTGGCTTTGAAGATGGAAAAAAGGAACGTGGACAGCTCTAGAAGGGAAGGCGGCCCTGCTGGCATCTTGATTTTAGTCCGATGAGACCCATGTTGGACTTCTAATCCACAGAGCTGCAATATAGTAAATGTGTGTTGTTTCAAGCCATTAGTTTGTGGTAACGTGTTAGAGCAGCCATAGGAAACGAATACATCATGCACCTGTTTGTAAGATAGAGGTGTTGGCCTTGAAGCTGATTTCTATGGCTTTTCTACCTCTGACATCCTCCCAGTCTGTACTCTGTACTAATAAATAGTTCCTTCTAAAGCACGAGAAGGAGCACAGAAATAAATGACAAGAAGTTACTGGTCCCTGGCATATAACAGAGCACAGAGCCGAAATCTCAGTGCATGTCTACCCCAACCCAGACAAAACCACTTCCATGGCCCTCAGCTCCCCAGCCACCAGTCACTTCCCCACGCCCCTCTCCTCAAGCTGCTGGGCGGCTCGTGGGCCTGGAGCCCGCTGCAGGCTGGCAGCGCTTTTGTCCCTGCAAAGCTGCCTTGTTGATGCTGCTTGACAGACATTGATCCAAAGTGGCTGGTTATTTTAACATATGAGAAATGGGAAGAAACACGAAGCACTGAGAGCAAGAGGCAAGCCCCCTTTCTCTCTCTCTCTCTCTCTCTCTCTATCTGCTAAAACAACACATGAGCCTCTTCTGTCCAAAGTGTGCTTCCATATCATATTTTCAGGAGCCAGGAAGTCTTAGGGGAAAGGAGTCAGCCAGGTGTGGAGGCTGCTGGTGACTAGCAAGAGGTCTTACCTGGGAAACAAAAGTATTTAATCATCCTTTGTTTTTTCTCCAAAGTCCCAAGATGGACAACTAGAAGACGGCTATGGGGAGGGGGACAGAGAACTCAGGTCTCTGAGCAGAGAAGGGAGGGGATTTGAGGCCAGCATCCCTCCAGGCTGGACCTCCAGGGAAGCTTGGGCAGGGGCACCTGGCAGCAGCAAGTGGCTAGAAGATCTCTGCAGGATGTTCCTACAGTCCTTGTCACTGGATATGACAGTTCGGTAGAAGCACAGGATGACAGACCTTTCCAGCTATTTTCATACCATCTTCTTTATTTGTGCCATAAGCATATGCCCTCTCTTCCATTCTTTACATTAAATTTTTCTTTAAATGCCTTTTTGCTTCAAGAAATTTATTTTTTAAAGGAAATTTTCAATCTTTACTTGTGATTGAAATGTCTAGCTTTACATTAGATTTCTAGATGAGGTTCCTAGCACTCACCCTTTTCAGTCCTCTTGTCACTCCAGGCACGTGGGACCAGCACAAGTCCCTCCCGCCCCCACCACACACACTGCCTTGAGTTGGGTGGAGCCTCATAATGGTTCTGGCCAATGGGCCATGGAAAGAAGTGATGTGTGTCACTTCCTGGCCGGAGCATTTAATTACTACTGGGAATCTTTCCAGTGCTCCTTCCTCTGACAAGGAGGCTGTGTGTTCCTGGTGGAGACACTCAAGGATTCACCTTGAACCTGGATTGCTGAGTCAACAGATGAGAGCAGTTGCCCTACAGCTGTGGTTTCTTAAAGTGTGGTTCCCAGACCAGCAGCATCAGCATCACCTGGGAACTTGTTACAAATGCAAATTCTCTGGCCCCACCCTAGACCTAATGAATCAGAAATTCTGGAGGTGGGCCCAGCAGTCTGTGTTTGAACAAGACCTACAGGGGATTCCAGTGAAAGCTAAAGTTTGAGAATCAATGTCATAGACCTTATAAGGCCTGTAGAGTCATCTGGACCCACAGCTACCTTTGCATGAGCAAGAAAAAACTTTGTTGTATTAAGCCATTGAGAGAGTTGGGTTGTTTGTTACTAGGATATAATTTAGCTTATCCTGACTGATACACCACTGTAAGTGTAAAATAAGTATACTTTACCAAAAATAGAAGGTAACTGTAAAGTATAAATATAATTTTAAAATTTTTATGAAATTTGGCTGTTATTACATACTAAAGGCTTTCAGCCTGAGGTCTGATCCAATTTTGATAAAAGGAGAGATTAGCACATTTTAAAGCAAGCTTAAAGAAATAGCCTCAAACTGAGACTTTTTCCTAGGGAGCACTGACTCAGAATAGGAAAAGGAATGACTCATAAACTTCTCTTTCCTTTTTCTCAAACCAGTTGTTGTCATTCTGATGTGTCCTTGGAGACAAATGTCGAACCTTTGGTACCACCTCCTCTCGTTTGTCTGTCATCTCCCTCTGCCTCCTCTCTTTTATAAGGACACTGGGCTGGCATTTAAGGCCCACCTGGATAATTTAAAATAATCTCTTCATCTGCAAATCCTTAACATAATCATATCTACAAAGACCTTTTTCCAAATAAAGTGACATTTACAGGCTCCAGAGAATATCTTTAGGGTGAGAAGGGCATTATTCAGCCTACCATGGAGGCTGTAGCTCGAACTCTACAGCCGTGCTGACCTCTTAGGCCCATTATCCTCTCTCAGCCTCAGGTTTCCCTCTTGTAAAATGAGAGGGTCAAGACCAATTGCCTTGGCCAGGTGCGGTGGCTCACGCCTGTAATCCTAGCACTCTGGGAGGCCGAGGTGGGTGGATCGCTCAAGGTCAGGAGTTTGAGACCAGCCTGAGCAAGAACGAGACCCCGTCTCTACTAAAAATAGAAAGAAATTATCTAGCCAACTAAAAATATATAGAAAAAATTAGCCGGGCATGCTGGCGCATGCCTGTAGTCCCAGCTACTGGGGAGGCTGAGGCAGTAGGATCACTTAAGCCCAAGAGTTTGAGGTTGCTGTGAGCTAGGCTGATGCCACGGCACTCACTCTAGCCCAGGCAACAAAGTGAGACTCTGTTTCAGCGACAACAACAAAAAGACCAATTGCCTGCATTAAATCCCTTCTGTTTTAAGTACCTAAGGAGGTTTTCTATTTTCCTGACTGGACCCTGACTGATAACGATATTTGTTGTAGCATTATTTGTAGAAGCAAAAAGTTAGAGAAACAGTACAGAATACTATGCAGCAATTTTTAAAGTTGATATTGTGGGGGTGAGGGGAAACTTCCCCTTTCCCCTGAAAGTTTGCTGAAAGATCAACTCACAGTTAAGGCAGATTAATAAGAGGAAGATGCTGGGAACGGTGGCTCACACCTGTAATCCTAGCACTCTGGGAGGCTGAGGCAGGAGGATCGCTTGAGGTCAGGAGTTCGAGACCAGCCTGAGCAAGAGTGAGACCTCGTCTCCACTAAAAACAGAAAAAATTAGCCAGGCATGGCTGTGCACACCTGTAGTCCCAGCTACTCAGGAGGTTGGTCGCTTGAGCCCAGGAGTTTGAAGTTGCAGTGAGCTATGATCTATGATGACACCACTGCACTCTAGCCGGTGCTAGACTCTGTCTCAAAAATTTACCACACATATGGAGAGAATCACAGAGTGATTACCCAATATCCCAGTGGGATCCAGATATTTTTATACCTACCTTTTCGAGGGGAGGGGGAGTTGAGGAGCACAGGTAATTCTGTTTATGGGCAATAAATGGTTGCTAGGGAGGATGAATAGGTACTTGGGAGAATGAATGGATGGGGAGAAACAGATTGACCGTAAATTAACCTGAGAGACAGGTATTATGTTTAAAATGACTTGGGCCAGGTCTGGTTGCATTCTTGATTTTCTTTCCTGCAATATATGATATAACAGGAAAAGGAAGTCCATCATTCTTTTGGTGGGTTATGCAGATAGAGGGAAAGCCTATTGATCTCTAAGGGCCTTTAATTCAAAATACTCTTTATGCCAAGGAGTCATATTTTGGGGTGAAATTTCCTGAGCTCCTTCAATATAAATCTATATGTACCACCATGGAAGACACATTGTTGATGTAAAAAAGGAAGTCACAGCACAATATACTGTAGAGCATGACTTATGTTTATTAATAAAACGTAAAAAACAATTTGATACATTTTCTATATTTTTATACCATCTTTAGGCTTATATATAAGTCTGTAGATTTATAGAAATGTCTGGAAGATTCACAGCAAGTTGACTGCATCATTACCTCTGGGAGGCACCCGAGATAGAAGTGGGATAGCAGGACAGTGGTAAGAGAGAATTTTAAGTTTACTATGTTGTTTAAAGTTTTTACCAGGAAAATATATTTATGTATTACTTGCACAGGTAAAATTTAATTTTAAAGCAGACAGCAAAACAAAAAGAAGGAAATGGAACAGGAAAGTTACGCTGGAAGTATATTTTGAAGCATCTGAAGGACCACTCTAAGCGTTTGCCAGAAGGTCACGAAGATGTGTGAATAGTCAGGACATGGCTTGATCTCGGCTGTGAGGGGGCCTCCTCCCGCGGTTGTCTTGTTGTGAGCATTGCATAAGTGAACATAAATAAAGCCCGCAGAACAGCGTCTGACACACGGTGGGTGCTTCGTAAGTGTTAGCTACCGCTGTGGTTTCCCTCACTCTGCTCCGGCCATATCGGCCTTTCCCACGCTCATGAACATGCCACAGTATTTGGGGCCTCAGAGTTTTCATACATGCTCTTCCTTATTCCTGTTTTTCCTTTCTTCCTTCTCTTTCACATCCTTCAGTGTTCAGCTTACATATTACCAGCTCAGTGAGCCCTTCTCTGACCTGCCCTTGCAAGTGGTTCCCCTACCCACTGCGCGTGTCTCTGTCAAAGCATCCTGTCGGCTTCTCAGAACACTGGCCACAATCTGTAATCGTGTCTGTGGCGAGTAGTGAGAGCTACTATTTATTGAACACTTGCTATGTGCAGATGTGTTTTTATGGGCTTTATCTATATTAACTCATTAAAACATCATCATAATCCTTTTAAATGGGCATTGATATTATACCCACTGTACAGATGCAAAAACTGAGGAATAAGAAAGATTAAGAAACTTGACTGCTGGTGTCAGAGCTGTACCCCTTAGTATACCATAAATGCTTATTGAATGATGAATTAATTATTAACACAATGCTGCTTTATGCTACTCTTGACGTCCTTAATCCTATAAACAGTGCAATTTGTTTTAGACTAAATGAGAATGATTAGCCTAATTGATAATGTCGGTAGGGAGACCATAGCCCTTAGGGGTTGAAGGCAGCTATTTTCTATTGAGAGACAGTAAAGGGAGTTGCGTATAACAGGGCTGATGGCAGAGCGGCAAAAGAGGAGCAGGGTGTGCTGGCAGCGACGTGGGAAACTCACCAGGCTCCAGACCACGTTACCTGGTTCTTCAGAGCCCGCTCCCTGCCAAGCCCAGCCACGGCCAGAGTTCCAAGAATGGAGTTCTGGGAGCAGCGGAGAACTGGCTGCCCTGAGGGTGATGCCAAGGAAGTGAGAAAAAAAACAGCCCCTGACTCAGGCCAGGGAGATTTCTGTTTAGTCCTGGCCTTTAGAAGCAAGACCTTCCAGAAAGCCACACCTTTCCCGGAGTCCCTGTTAGGTGAATCCCAACATCAGTGAGCCATGACTGTGTGCATGCAGATGTCAGGAGGCAAAATACTCATAAGCTAAAGGCAGCTAAATCGGCTGTGTTCTCAGCATGTGCCAGGGGGCTTTGCATAAACAATCTCCTTTAATTCTCATAACCACCCTGGGGATTCCGCCAACATTCATTTGGTCAATAAATATTTATCAAGCACGCACTGTGTGGGATGAAGTAAGTACTATTTTTAACTCTGTTTTATAGATGAGGAAAAGGAGGCTTACAGTGATTAAGTAACTTGCCCGAGTTAGACATTGGCAGTGCTCGGACTTGAACTCAAGTCTGCCTGTGCCCGGCCCCTCTTTCCCTCTGCTCCAACTTGCCTTCCACCATTTGTTTCTATTTATGTGTCAGCGACTGTCCTGTAATCATAATTAGGAATCATTCGATGAGATCAGGGTGCCTGGGCCATCGTCAATGCTCAGTAAAGGTTAGTTTGTGTTACTATATGTCACACGTTTGCACTTGTCATGGTTAATTTTACGTATCAGCTTGTCCAGGCCACAGTTCCCTGATACCTGGTCAAACACATCTAGATGTTGCCGGGAAGGTATTCTATAGGTGAGATCCACATGTAAATCTGTAGACTGTGAGTGGAACAGATCACTGCTCCTAATGTGGACGGGCTGCATAGAATCAGCTGAAGGTTTTAAGAGAAGGCTGAGGTCCCCCAAGGAAGAGGGAATTCTGCCAGCAGACTGCCTTGGACTCACACTGCTACACGGAGCCCCCCCGGGTCTCCAGCCTGCCCACCTACCTGTGGATTTTGGATTTGCCAACTCCACAATTACATGACCCAATTCCTTAAAATCTCTCTGTGTGTATATAGAGAGAGATCTGTAGATACACATGCTATTGGTTCTATAGTCAGAAGTCTGACTACTACAGATATGTATTCTTCATAATAATAATAATTAGATGAGCAGATGAAAGTTAGGGGAGGTCTGTATTAGAAGGAAATAATGTCCACTGCCTAAATCCTTCTAGAAATACAGCTCCTAATGAAGAATATGGCCTATGACTGTCACAGACACCTTCCCCAGTATGAAAAAAACAGATTTCCCTAATTTGGTCAGAAGACCCCTGTTCTAATCCTAGCTCTGCCCATGCTCTTCTCTCTCCAGGTTTGTTTTCCCTGCATGAAGTAAGGACTGGACTGGGGACATTTGCATGACAAATGCAGGAGTGAAGGAGGAGTCCACTGTGGAGTCCTCCCTCCACCACCCCTCAGCCCAGCCAGGGTGGCGGGTGGCCCTGGAGGTGCCACTCACCAGCTGGGTGACCTGCGGTAGATCCGTTTCACAGTCTAGACTTTAGTTTCCTCTTTACTAAGAGAGTAAATGACGATGGTTATTCTGCGGGTAATTGTCAAAATCAAAATGAAACCCCGAATGTGATAGTACTGGCAGGAGTGGCAGTTTTTTGCTCTAAGAAAGAGCAGCCCAGGTTGTCGAGTAAACGTAAGCAGTTTCTGGGCTCTGCGTGCAGCACTGTGGGGACAGCTGGGGTGGTTTCCAGTCACACCCGTGGGTCTCATCACTGCAGACAGGGAGGGCGCTGATCTGACAACAACCCCTTCAATGGCAGCGTCCTTCCAGCTTCTAAAGTGTCAGTCTGGGTTCATCTCCAGAATCACCCCATAGGAGAGGCAGCCCAGGGAGAAAGGGGCCACCCATGGCCACACAGGAGCTGCAGGCAGAGCAGAGCCCCGTCCCAACTCGAAACCCAGTGTCTGTCCTTCCCACCGCCAGGTAAGGGCCACTGACATTCACAACTGAAACTTCTGATCCCCGAGCCAGAAGGGCAAAAGGACATCAGTCACAAACTGTCCCTCCAAAGCCGAGTCTCTCTCACCGCAGCGGGGGGACTGTGAGACAGATGAAGATTGGAAAGAGAAATTAATTTGAAAAAACAGGAAAGGACCAGCAAGATTCTAATCCGAGAATCGGGCTGCCGGCAGAACCACGAGTCATTTATCAAACGCCTCCCGGAACCCACACTGATTGGATCGCTTTTTCGCTTATCTTAGGATTTGGGGGAAATGAAATGCATTTTTATATGACTAACCTCAGTCACTAACTCACTCTGTGACATCGAGCAAGCCACTGAGTCTCTCTGAGGCTCTGTTTTCTCTTCTACAAAATAACAAAGTTGTACAAAATCGGAGTTTTCCAAGCTTTAGGCACAAGATTTCTGGGATCATGATTTTGCCATACATAAGCACCACAGCTGCTACTGTTGACCTAGTATTGTTCCTTATATTTAAAAAGGAAATTTATTACCTCACACATGTAAAACCACAGCCTTCGGGGTTAATAATTTATAACGAATATGTAATGATTAAGATTGGAGAAACTGTCACACGCCAGGCCCCCATGGGCATCCCTCAGACTGTCTTTGGGCAACACTGGCTGAGACGGTCCCTCGAGGCCCTCCAGCCCTGGCATTCGCCGTGAATAACCTTGAGCCCTGGTAGTGTGGCCAACTCCTGGGGAAGCCTTCTCGTCACCCACATCAGACTAGTTCCCCCTGCACGTCCCTGTGCAGGCATTTATTGTGTTTTTCTGTAATCCTAGTAAAGTCTGCCTTCCCTGCGGACGTCAGTGGCCGAGGTATTGGCCAGCACTGGGTGCGAGTGACGGTGCGGCCACTGTGAGCCACACTCACTTGGTCATGTTACTTGACAGCGTTACTTTACATCCCCAAAACTCAGTTTCTTTGGCCAGAAAATGAAGTTAATTTTCCTTCAGTAAATGGAATCTAAAAAAAAAAAAAAAAAAAAAAAAAAGTCAGCAGTCATTTGGGAATTCAGGTGGGGAAGGCAGAAGAGATGTAAGATGGTGGCCCCGAAGGGTAGAAGTCAAAGGAAGAATTTGTCATTTGGAAGAGAAAGCAGCCACTGCAGTCATGGCATGCGGTGTGATTGTCATGGCCACAGCTGATGTTTATTTAGTGGTTACTATTGCGTTAAGTGCTTTTAAAGCTTGATTTCACTTAATCCCCAGCCATTACTATTCCCACTTTACACGTGAGGAAATTACAGTTCCGGGAAATGATACGTCTTCTCCAAGAACACAACTAGAAAGCAGCAGAGCAGGGACTGGAACTCAAGTCTGCCTGCCTCCAGGGCCCGTGTTCTCCTCCCCGATGGCAGGGGCTTCCCGAGCCAGGGTCCCCGACGAGACATTTGCAGCAGGGGCCTCATCTCTCCTGCAACTATCAACTTCCTTTTGAGTATTCCTCCTCCTGACTCTTCTTTCCTGATCCTTCCTGCATTCATCACCAGATAATTAATGTACCCTGAGCACAGCCGTCACCTTGCTGCAGGAAGCCAGGGCACCTCTTCTCCCGCCAAGCAGTGGCGGTGGCTTTGGGTGGCCTGTGCCAGAAGCACCAGCAAACTTGGTGGCTTCTAAATGGAGATCCACAGAGGAGCCTCAGGGAGAAAGCCACGCCGAAAGTGTGGGTCTGCTTCATCTTGTATAATTGCTCCACGCATACAACGTTATTTGAGTGAGGCTAAACTTGGAAAACTCACTAACGGAACAGCATCAGACATAGAGTGCAGAGACCCAAACTTTTGGTTATGCCATCTCCTCTGGGCCTGTCTCCTCGTTGGTAATATGGAAACAACCAGCCTGACAGCTTGGTGGGGATCAAAGCAGAGATGGTGAATAATATCCATGTACACATATGAAATATACATGAAGTGTAATGTCAACAAAATGCATGTGCATAATGAAGACTTCCATGAAAAGCAATGCCTCTCTCTAGCATTTCTAACAACTTCCTTTCCCTTCTTCTCTCCCCCGGGTTCTTGCTTCCATTAATACTAATCTCCTATTCCTGACATTTTTATTTTGTCTTCCAAGCCCCTCTGAATGTTTTCTCCTCTCTCTCCACCAATGCAAATTACAGTCTCAAGGCTCTAAATCCTGCTGATCGCCCTCTCTGATCCAACAGCCTGGGCCACTGATTTGGCATGACTTAGAGTAGCCATCAGCGTAAAGAAACCTGTCGCCTTTGTGCTTGTCTACCTTGCCTTGGTCAAGACCTGGTCCTCATGACCTCCTTGTCTCTCCGGCAGAGATCCTGGGCCATCCTGGGACAGGCGAAGGCTGATGGGTCAGCAGCTCCCTTGTTAGTCCTCTGCTCACGGGCTCTCGGACCAGGCAGCCACATGAGGGTGGCCACAGCTCCAAGGACCACTGCCCACAGTCAGGTCTGCTCTGGGCCAGCCTGGTTACTGCTGCGACTGCCCCACGAATGGGAAAATGATGGACAAGCCACAGGACTGGAGCAATAGGAGATAAGGGTTCTGCATGAAATATTCGTTGCTAAGGGCCAAGACATCTCCGAGATGCGAGGCAGCTCTGCCTGAGCCCTTTGAAAGCCCAGAATGAAGGGATCCGAGCATTCCCAGTCCCACAAATCGTCATGGGCAGGAGCAATGGGATTGGAGCCTCCTCAGCTATGCAAATTCAAGGGCACCAGGCTTTTAGCTGCATTCAGGGGATACGGGGCCAGTGCTCACCTGTCCCAGATGGGCCGTGATTATAAATCTGACAGTAAATAAATGCTTTATCCTAAAGGAGCTTACCTCTGGGCTTTGAAATTTAATTCTTCGTGCCTCTCCCACAGACCTTCTCCTCTCCCCACTCTCTGGAAATGAATACTATGTATCGGCCACAAAACTGAATCCAGGTGTTTTTAATTCATTATTTAATTAATTAGCCTGTGAAGCAGATATAGTCTGGTGTGCCCCTCATTTAGGAAAATTAACACACAAGAAAGAACTCCAGTGGTGTATAAATTCACATTACAAATGGGATCTCTTAAAAGTGAGATCCCTAAGTATATTTAGGATGTAATTTGAATTACAAAGGGTTCAGTTTAGCCACAATTTGGCCAAATGGAAAGCTGGTGGCATAAATCCTTTCTACAGGAAGATCCAGGGT
>CM052447.1:21233775-21254574 GCA_028533085.1 Varecia variegata | reverse complement strand
TCTAATTTTGTTCTAGTTCAAGGCTTCAGAAAAAAAGAAAGAAAGCATCCGGTTTGATCAGGTTTACTAGATATTGGAATGTCTGTAAAATGTTTTAAAAGAAAAGAAAAAAAAAACCAGCCCTGGCTCATGTGTCAGTGGAAAGTCAGTTTCCCTTTGGCTCTGAGGCTGGCAGTTCAGTGCGGTTTATTCTGGTGCTGGCTCATGGTTTGGTTAGGTTCAAGGCCATGACCGTAAGTGATTCACTCTTGCCAAAAACTATAATCACAGTCATATTTTAAATATTTATACTCCCAGAAACCAAACCTGCCCAACCTTCAAGGGTCATAGGAGCCACAACCTCACTCCCTGGAGTCCATTCATTCATCTAGCTCAGGGTTACTGACCATCCACCTCGTGCCAGGCACTGGGCACCGCCATGCTGGTAGGTATTGGGATGAGAACCTGTGGGCAGCTTTCGCCAATTTTGGTGAAACAACCGAATCAGGGCCCTGGGCTGCCCCTGGGCTATGCAGAGTCCTAGCGAGAATGCAGGCCCATATGTTTGGTGCATGTCCCAACCATGGTCTGTTCCAGCTGTGACAGGCCCTTTGGCCCAGGGAGAAAGGAAGCCACTGCGATTGCAAAGCCCAGCTAGGATGCTGCTTTCCTGATGCCTAGGTCAGCACCTCTCCTGGGGATCCCCCTCCCTCACTCCTAAATGCCCCGAGATTTCATCCACGTCAGACAGAGCAACTGCTTCTCCAGATATTTTAACCCACAAACCACCTCAAACATAGTGATAGTAAGAATGAAAAAGCAATATCTCTAATAACATATCTATCATTTACTGGGGGATTTCCTGATGCCAAGTACTTTGTTAAACATTTTATGTGTATATCTCATTTAATATTTAAAACAACATCATTGCATAGATCGTTATTGTCTCATTTTACAGAGGAAGACACTGAGGCTCAGAGAAGGGAAGGGATTTTCCCATGGTAACACAGCATGTTAGAAGTTGCAGAACCATAATTGAACTTAACTCTTCCTGACTCCAGACCACCATACACTAGCCCCTCAGTGGGACACAGAGCACAGGGGACCTACCCTCCTACAAACTTCTCCTGTGTGCACCTGGCCAGCAATGGTCTGATGCCTGGAGGAATAAAGAGCAGCAAGTGGGCAGCAAAGAGGCTTCAAATCTAGCCCTCGGCTTGAGCGCCCACTAAGCTCCAGGATGGTGACAAGCTCAAGGGTGACGAAGGTGCACACCAGTGGAAAGCTCACTGTGTGATGAGGAGATGGATGGGCGTACATACAGACTACTCCAGTGCTCGTCCCAGGTGAAGGGTGGCACCAGGTACCGTAAGACCTGAGCCACATGACATGGGGCAAACCATTTCCTCCGTACAATAGAGGGAGCACAGTATACTGATTAAGCCCATGGCCTCTGAAGCCAGACTGCCCGGGGTGAAATCTTAGCTCTGCCTCTTACCAAGCATGTGACTTCATACAGTATCATTCTAGCATGTATTGGGTGTCAGCTTCCTCTTCTGTAAAACAGGCATCAAAATACCTATTTCATAGTATCATTATGAGAAGTAAATGAGTTACTATGTGGAAGGCACTCAGAACAGTACCTAACATATAGTAAGAACTATATACATTTTTGCTACATTTTTTAAATTATGTAAACTAGAGGTAATATTACCTGATTGTTTGAATTAAGATGCTTTTGGCTACCAAGTAACACAACAATTAATCCAAAGTGGCTTTAAAAAGAAGATTTTATTAGTATGTCCCATAATGAGAACCATCTGAATGGAGATAGTTCCAGCCTCAGGGATGTCCCCAGGAACTCAGGATCTCCTTGTCCCCCCTCCCACCATCCTCCACAAATCACTGATGTCTCCCTGAGTGTCCCAACGTGGCTGCAGCAGATTCAAGCATCTCGTCCTCACAAAGCCACACCCAGAAATAGAAAGGACAAGACAAGGGAATCTCTCTTGCATCTATTGCTCTCTTATGAAGGAGAAAATATTTCCTAGGAGCCTCTCAAAAGACAAACCTGTTCTGTCATTAGCCAGAACAGGGTCATGCAACCTCCTCCGGCCACTGCTGAGGGCTAGAAAAGCAAGATTCTGGCATTTTCTGTCATTATCTAGAGCTGGGCTCCATAGCAAAAAGGATGGGAGGAAGAAGAGCGGTTGAGTAGGCGATCTGCAAGCCTCACAGCTTAGTCCTGAGAAGGAAATAAGAGAAGAGGTGCAGGAATACTGTGAAAGATTCAACCACTTCTGCTGCACCTACGTAAGATATTGTCCTCAGAAATAATAACATCCATAGCAACGCTGATCCCTGCAGGATAGAGGTACAGTCTACAGAAATGCAGGATGCCAGTAATTCTAGGGTGTCCTGTTCTTTCCCCTGGATATGGCCGGCAAGGGATAAATAAAAGGAAACCGACCGCTACGTGGCCTGGACCCTGAAAACTGGCGATGGCCTCATAATCACCAGGCCTGGAAAACAATAGGTCACCCACTTCCCATTGGCGGTTAAAAATAAAGCCTGGAGGGACAGTAAGGAAGGTCAGTTAAGAACAGTGGGAGAATTCCTCCGAGAGGAGAAAACCTCTGTTTGGAAAATACCTTGATGGGCCGTTCTGCAGTGAGAAGTCAGCCCTCTGGCCACGCTCTAGATCAGAGATGAGCAAACTTTTTCTGTAAAGGACCAGATAGTAAATATTTCAGGATGTTTAGGCAGTATGTTCCCTGTTGCAACTACTCCACTCTAAGTAGTGCAACAGCAGCCGTAGACAATGTGACGACAAATGAGCATGGCCGTGTTCTAATAAAATTGTATATACACAGTTAGAGAGCCAGACCTGACTCACAGGCAGCAGTTTGCCAGCCCTTGTTCTACATGGCAAGTTACATAAGGCAACAACGTAGGCCAAGAGATTCACACTCTACCATCCACGGGGCTTGACAGTTAAAGCAAAGAAGGGCAGCAGGCTGGGTGGGGACTGTGGCATGTGGACAACATATGACTCATGGAAAAGGGGCAGTTGCAAAAACCAATGTTAACAGATCCTCCAGTATTTCAAGAAAACCAGAAGTGCAAATATTGACGGCATCTCCTAATTTTGAATCAATTCAAAATTCAAAATCTTAAACCCGGTGCAGACCAAATTAAAATCTCTGGGCACCAAGATAGCTTGGGGGAAGCCAGTGCGTGACCTCTGGCCACAAGATCATTCTTCCGGAGCAACATGCTATGACAACCAAGTACACATGACACATTTGAGTGGCATGATCCAGGAAACTTAGCACAAAGCCAGTCTGACCTATTGCTAATGGAATGCATAACTGTGGCTGTCCCACCTGGTGGCCGGGCACATGTGGGAAGCCATTCACATAAAGGACTGCAACGATCCTCTTGCACATGGTCACAACAAGTCTGGACCCTAATTCTCTTCCTGCCTTGCCAGTGCTCTGCTTTCTGTAGGCACTGTTGCCATCATCAGGACTCTGTGACATCAGGTGCTGTATGATATTCATTATACAGACCTTGCTGACATACTTCAGAGAAGCAATAAGATCATGCAAAGGGTTCTTTACAAACCACAAAACCACCCAAACATCAACCGAACCGGTCTCTGGCTTCCCCAGCCCCAAATCCTAACTCAAAGGCTCTGATAATGAGTATATTCTTTAGAGAGTGGTCAAAAAACCCTTGCAGTATGACAAGCAGAACAGACACAAAGCAAAAGGACTCTCAGCCAGATTTCCTCCTAATACAAAGGCCCCCAAGCTGTGTCCAACACTGTTTTGAGGGAGTCCAGGCACCGCTGAAACGCCCTGGGCTGCAAACAGCTCAGCATGTGACACTCTGTCCTTGGCTGTATTTTAGCTATGTCTTCACCTGTTCACTGATTTCTTTGTCTTTCCCACCAGTTCCTGTAAACCTACAGCATCCCAGGTATTTTCCTGGAGATCCTTTCTCACCCAGCTCAGCTCTCCATCTTCCAGGCTTATGCCCTGCTATTTGCCTGGCTCCTCGGCCTTAAAGGATGCACAGACCTGCCTTTTCTGATCTCTCCGGATGTGCTCCACCTTCAGACCCTCTGCCCTGCCAGGCCCGCCACCCAGCCTGCGCACGGCCTCACTCTTCAGCCAGTTCGATGACTGTTCCTCTTGCCAAGGATTCTAAGCCCATGTCTGTAACTTGCTGGAAAAGACCCTGCCTAGGTGCCACCCACATATTTGGTCACAAAGATTCCCTTTCACCTAGCCCCTGAAGATCACTGAAAACCACCCTTTTGACTCCCTCCAGCTATATTTGGGGGCAGGAGTGGAGAGAGAGATGAGAAAAAGAGAGAAAGAAAACAAGGCAACTTCCTATCACAGATGTTGCTCATTGCCATGTCCATTGAATCCAATTCAGCTAAAATTGGTTGTTGGGTCAGCAGTTTTCTACTGGTTCCTCAAATCCTGTGATTCCTCAGAACTGCCTCTGGGACCCAGGTGGGAGTGTTAGGGGGGGGATGCCGCAGATCAGAGGTGACTTCAACAGAGAAGCTCCATCTTATCTGTTTTGCATATGAAGTCGGAAAGTCCTACGTTAGCCGCCGTGCCTAGGCGCAGAGAGAAAGGCAGGCTCCCACACTGAGGAAGCCTACGGGACAGCTTGAAATAGGCAGTATTTTTGACAAAGGGAAATTTGGAAAATATTGGGCTAAATTTTTGTTCATAATTAAGAATCACTTTACTGAGTCTCACATTGGAAGTGTCTGTTCACACAATTTAAATGATCTCCTTTGTTGAGTAGAAGAATAACATCGAGGAAGTGAGTACTACTTTTTAGCTGCCTAAATAGGAATATCTGTTTCTATCTGCCTAGTGGCGACATGGGGGGACATTTCTAATCTTTCATTCTGAATTTAGATCATGAAGCTTTTCTCAACGCTGTCACAAGGCCCTGCCCATCACTAGCTTAGTGCAGAGACTGGGGCCACCTCCAGGGATTGTCAACAGAGCAAAAACTCTTAAAGCGGGTCCTGGCTCTGTTTTCTTCGCCTCATTGTTCAAGCTGAGATTTCGCCCATGGGGTTTGTAGATTTCTCCTGAAGAATGGTAAGCCCCAAACGGTCTTAGGGACCAGTGAGCAGACCAGGCTGGCGGTGGCTGCAGGCTGTGGAGCCTGCGGGGCGAGCGTGGGTGGGAGTAAAGGGATGTGTTCCGTCAGCTGAGCTCCAAGTCTAAAAGCCCTCACGCCCTGCCACTGTCTCAGCTGACAGCTCAGGCAGACAGCTAATTTGGGAAGGAGATTTGCAGGTGTGAACACTGAGGAGCTCTGGAAGAATAGAAAAGGAATTAATCATTTCATCTTAGAACTGCACATTCTCAGATTCTCAGAATCAGAGCCGCTTGGAATCTCAGGCCTGGGAGGAAGCAGAGAGGCTCCAATGTCGCATAATGGTTAAGTTCTTAGGCTTTAGAGTCAGACGGACCTGAACTGAAGACCACTCAAAGACTCCGGCTGAAAGGAAATTTACTGGAAGCCATGGGACAGTTCATGAGAGAGAAGAAAAGGCTTAGAACAAACTCGAAGCAGGTTGCTAGGCAATCTGGCCCAGGAACCAGGGCTATAATCTGTACATCCTGAGGATTTCTTCTGCTTTCACAGGATAAGTTCCAGATTCCAAGTCCTGGGAGAAAGATTCCAATCATTCCCCTTGCCTCCCCAGGGTGGTGTGAAGAAAGTTGCAGGCACCGTCGTGGAAGGAGGAGACACCTTGGTTTACCATGCCAACGAAACCCTGAACACCGAGGGCGAGACTCCAAACGGGAAATGAGGAGGTCTGGGGAGGTGGCGGTGGCCGCCTGGGACCATTAACAGCAGGTGTTTCCTATCACAAACCTGCCACAGAGGTGCTCAGAGGACTCACAGAAAGGACCCACATCCAGGCCTTGGCATACTGTCTGCACGTGGAAAGCCCTCCGTAAACGCGTGTGCCTTCAATGACAACTCACACTGCTGCATGGAGCTAGACCCCCCTACAGCACGCCTGCTGAAGCAATTGCCACTGAGACTCCTTCCTCTTTGTAATCATGGTTTTTAAGTCACGCTGAATGCAGAGAACATGTGCCTGGAGAGCTCTGGGAGATTTTACTGATCACACGTACAGCGCATGCCATCCTGGGCTGTACGTCCAACAGTAAACATCTGGGACCAAGCCTGGCTCAGAAAACGACTTTCACAAGGATCATCTTCACTCCCCTAGTCCAGTGTCCTAAATGGTGTTCCCCTCCAATTTTATCAGATTCAGTAAAGTTTGGGGTTCTGGCAGTTTAGCTTCACCCACACCCATAGATCAGGGGAGAAAACAGAGAAGATGCAGCCTCAGAGATCTTATCTCTTCTTGATATTCCACTAGGTCAGGAGCAGGCTCCTTGGACACCCGTGACAAACTGCCAAGACTCTAAAAATGTGTGCCAAGTAGGAGGATGCCTCCTGCTGCCCTATTAAAGGGCTGCTGAAAAAATCTAGCGTCTGAAGCATGTTTGCTCAGTCTGAGGTGTATTCTAACTTCGAAGTCAATCGTGCAGAAAGGAGAGGGCCGTGGACAGTCAGTCTGTGGTTGTCTGGCCAGCCAAAGCCAGCCTGCCCTGAAGGGCATGACCGGGCTGGCGGGAGCAGAGCTGCAGGACTGTCTCTGAGCACGTGTCCATCTCTACGTTGATGTCAGGTGGGAGCATCCATACCACAGCTCAGTGACACTCACCTTCAACCTGCACACCTCAGGCTTCCTCCCCCAGGACAGCCACTCCCATCGATTGCCCATTGGACAAACATGCTGAGGCCCAGGCAGAGCCAGGAGTTAATCATAATAATAGATGGGATTTATGGAGGGGTTCCTGCAGGTGGGACACAGCTACCAGTGCGTTCTCCACATGGTTTCAACTCATCGCCACCGCAGCCCTGCCACTCTCCTCCTTTTGTAATAAGTACTCATGCTGCCTGAGTCACTAGAAAGGTTTTCATGACATTGTGCGGAATTCTGCTTCCATTTTGGTTTTCCCTGATTGTCCTTTACCCTCAGAAAAGGCTAATAAATGAAGCCAAATGACTGGAGTTGGGGGAGGAGGCAGGGCTGGGCCTGTCTGAAAGATGGTGTCAAACCCCTTCTCCTTCCCCCGTCCAAGGACGAGCCTTCCCCTGGAACACGCGGTGAGGCTTATGAGAAAGTCTGGTCTCTGTCTCTTGGTTTCACCAACTCCAGCTCCAGAAGCAGCAGCTCCCAACTACTGCTGGAAATCAGAGCCAGCTGGAGCCCCAGGGGAAGCAGCAAAGAGAACACAGAGATCCTTCTGGATGCGGGTCAGGAACGGCTCCCCCTGAGCCCAGAAGTCTCCCTTGGACCTGAAGAGACCACCTGGCCCCTCAGATCCCCCCATAGGGGCAGGGATGCTCGGGCCAGAGCATTGTTTCTGTGGAATCTTCCCACCAATAAGTCTCCCGGCACGACCAGCTGTTTGGCTGTATTTAAGCTGTCACCCAGCCAAGGCAGCTTGGTGGCACGCCCAAACTCCAACCCAGCAAGCACAACAGGTCTACAGCCGGCGCCAAAACTTGTTTAAAACATCATTTGAACCAAACAGCCAGTCAATTTAAAAATACTCCAAGCAGAGAGCCAATGAGATTTGAAAACGAGGAAAACTGAAAATAAAAGGTAAAATATTAATATTAAATTATTTATTCACGCATGTGTTTGTTTATTATTTAAACCTTGCCTTTGTCCTGAGAGGATCTAAGATGTCAAGAGCCAAATTATTGTTTTAAATGAAACAGTACTACACGTGTTCTGTTCATTTCAGTGCTATCACAAAACTTCAATTTGGCTTAACATTCAAAACAAAGTGTGTGTGTGTGTGTGTGTGTGTGTGTGTGTGTGTGTGTCTTAACAGATGGGGCAACTGAAGCTCAGGGAGGTTAAGACACTTGCCAGGGTCACACAGGGAATGGTGGCATAAGGACTGCCCTGAGTCTGCTGCTACATAATCATGATATTCGTGTGTGTGTGTGTGTGTGTCCACCTGGACCTGCTCAGGCCCTACTCCACAGGTTCTGAAATGCAGAGGTTTCCTTCTCTTTTGCTCCCAAATATAAAAAAGATATTACATCCCAATATTTTCCACGTGAGCATGCATTCGTTCCTTCAGAATCATTTATTGAAGTCCAATCATATGCCACCCACTGAACCAGACACTTTGGATACAGAGGCCAAAAAGCCACATACAATCACTGCACACATGAAGCTCACATTTTAGACACCTGGAGGCCAGCAACGTGTGCTCTGTGCTGAAACTCATACTTGCAGGCTATCAGAGCCGGAAAGGTACTCAGAGGTCACCTAGACCAGAGTTTCTCAAAGTCCAGCCATTTAGATACCAACCTCACAGTTTTTATCACATGCCAATACCACTTTCATATATTTCTTTAAATGTTCTCATCTAAGAGAAAATCCTACATCACTGCTGTAAACAGAAAACTAGAATCACTCATCAAAAATAAAAGATAACCATAAAAATAAAGACACCAAAAAATAAAGCAATGTGATTAAATTACCATCTAGAACTGTGGTCCCCAACCCCGGGGCCGCGGACTGGTACCAATCTGCAGCCTATTGGGGACCGGGCCACAGAGCTCCGCTGCCTCCCCCCAACCCCCACCCATGGAAAAATTACCTTCCATGAAACCAGTCCCTGGTGCCAAAAGGTTGAGGATCACTTATCTAGAAGGATACTTGTAGCCCAAGAAAGACTGAACCTGAAACTTGTTCTCATTTTGTAAAAAAGTACGATCAGGAGGTGTTAAAAAGGTGTAGAAGATACTTTATCTACACTGAGATTTTCTCCTTTCCTTAAACAGGAGGATTAAAGGAGAATTAATTAGGCACGACTTTCTACCATGTGATTTGATTTTAATGTTGTATTAAACAGCCATGGGATTTAGGAAATCAGGATCTAATCCAATCCTCTCATTTTTCAAAGGATACTGGAGACCAGAGCCAGGCAGCTACTGGACCAAGGTCACAGAGCAAGTGAATGGCAGGAAAAAAAAACCCAGTCTCTGTGTTCCCACCAGACCAGTATGCTGGGCTACAGCGGGCTGCAGATCATGAAACTGAGATCTGAATAAATTCTTATATTTGCTCTTTACCACAAATGAAGTCAGATCTTGAGTCACCATACTTTTGGGTGAGAAGAAACCATAATCCATCTGAAAGTGACAGATATGGAAGATCGCTCTCGTTAGGGAAGAGGGACGTTCTCTATTGTTTTCTGTTGCTGTTTTCTCTATCCACTCATTTTCCATGTGTCAGAGAAGGTCTTGAAACAGAAATATCCACTGAGATCCCAAATAAAACCTAGAAAGTTTGTGGAAACTTCTGAACACCCCAAAGTTTAAATAAGATTCTCAGATAACCCTCTGTGATACGGAATTCAGGGGGAAAAATACCCAGCCCTACCCCATAAGGACTCTCTATCCCATAAAATCCCCAGTATGTGCATCCTGTACTCGGCAGCCCTCACCACATACCGGCTATAACTCGTTAAATCAGGACTAGGAGATAGAGAAGGGGAAACCCTTCTCCCCGACTGAGGTCACCCGCAGTTTGCCTGTCCCCAGTCACCCTCAGAGGGCAGCTGTCAGCAGTGGTCCCTGGGACAGCACTGGCTATCAGAGCACACAGGAGCTATCAGTTTATAAGAAAGGAGGGCACATTTCAAGGTCCCTGCCTGTGGATTCTGTCTTGGAAAAAGAGGGGCTCAGTAAGAAGGAAAGAAAAGTGGAAGTTGACAGTGAATGAAATCTGGCCACTTCTTCGTCTTTCCTTGGAGCTGACACAGGAACACTTCAGGGTTCCTCGGAGGGACTGAAATCCATGCTTTATGGATGTAACTCAAGTGCAGTGTGTCCCGGCCTGAGGGAAGGCAGCCTCCCAGGTCAGACTGTGACAATCTACCTTAGCTGAGCAGCAGAATAACCCTGTGCCCTGCAGGGCCGGTGCCGTGCGAGCACCCAAAAGCAAAGAGACGTGACTCTTGTTCCTAATGTGGAAAGAGCAGGACTTCCTATGATGCAGCTGGTGTTTCCTGAAATAGAACAGGATTGGAGCAAACGGTTTTCACTAGGCAGGCAGGAAAAGCCGCGTGTGGCTCGATGCTTCCTCAGTGGTGACTCAGACCCTCACTCCTGGCGGCTCGCTCGTCCCGGTTGGGGCTGTTTTCCAGTTATATCACGCTCAGCCAGGCTCCCTCTCCCGGGGGCCCCTTTGCCAGCATACTTTGTCCCACCAGCCTGTTCTCGTTCTGCTGAGGCCATGACTCTGTCTTTCCTCTTATGTCATCTACACTCAGCTCGTTTCTATTTTGAAATTGATTAGATCTTGATCAACACCACAGCTCATGTTCGCATCCAGAACACCTGTCTGGCTCTGCTTCCGTCCAGGAGAGACGATGATTTATGTTTATCTCAACCAGAGGCAGGAGGCTTCTTCCAAATTTGAAATTTGGAACTGTTTTTAAATTCTGGGCATATGCCCAGTTACTACCAGAATTAGTTGGAGAAAAGTGTATTAAGGGCTCTGATTCAGCAGAGACTGCCTTAGTCATGCTGCATCACCCGAATCCCTTCCCAAACTCCCCAGCCCTGCCTCAAGTTGGCTCCTACTCAGCCAACACTCAGTGAGTCCTGACTATGGACTTGGGCTGCAGTGCCCAAGTGCTGACAGTGCACTTGGGCTGCAGACACAAAAGAGCCAGGCCCCTGATGCCCTGATCATACTCCAGTGTGGAAAGGACTACAACAGGGTCACCTGGGAGAATCTCAGAGCGAGGCAGGCATGACCTGGCCCCTGCCTGCCCCTACAACTTGGCTTGTGACCCCCTAAGCCTCCTCCCTCTGCTGGGCCTCACCGCCCTGCATTCGGCTCCTGGCTCCCCTGCTCCCCCCTCGGCCTGGAATGGTCAGTTCCCTGCTCCTCACTTGGCTATACGCCAGCCTCAGAGGGGTCTTCCCCAACCCTCTTGTCGTCCCCTGTAGCTTCCCCCTACACACCCCAGCAGTCTCTATCACATTACCTTCCCACAACCCGAAGCATTTTTTGCACTGACACTAGCTTGTTTGTTTGTATATTGCATATTGCCCGTTTCCCCAAAACAGAATGTAATCTTCGCAAGGGCAGGGACTTTGAACCTGTGTTCATCACTATGCCCGCAGTGCCAGGAGCAGGCTTGGCACATATTAGCTGTGGCAGCAGTAAATACTTGATGATTGAATGAATGAACACTTACGTGGGGCAGTCGGGAAAGGGTTCGTAAGGATATGACTTGAGGAGGCTGCCAGGTGAGCAGGTATACGAGTGAGCATCTCTCTCCAGGCAAAGGCACGACGTGTTGGGGAACAGCAGGCAGGTACGCACGGCAGGATAAGCCATCTAAATGGAGGCTGATAGAGCACGTGGGGCCCCTGTGACGATGATCTTTGGATGCCAACGTCAGGAGTTTTTATTTCCTTCTGCTAGGGCAGAGATGAGTTCACCTGGCAGCTAAACCTGAAGGAGGCAGTTAATCATGTTTCACAGGGGGTCTTCGCCCACACACGTGAAGGAATCGGGGTTCATGCTGTGAAATCACCCAGGCTCTAACCCCACACCCCTATTAGTACTGTCACTACCACTGTCACTAACACTCACCATGCGCCAAGCACGCCACTGGCAGCGTCTTGTCTAATCCTCCCAACATCCTTGGGAGAGATCTTATCTTCCCCATTTGGCAGGTAAAAAGACAAGTGATTTGCTTAGAATCTGCTAAGTGGCAGAGCTGGGATTTGAACCCAGTATTCTGACACCAGAGCCCATACACCACTGCCTTTCACTTCTTCAGACTGGAAAAGGCTTCCCGATTTTGTGTGAAAAGGTGGCCAAAATGGAGCATTCCACATTCCTTGCTGTCCTCATTTTCAGGCCTGCGTGCCCGTGATGTAAGTCATTCACCATCGTGTTTAGAATGTTGGCATTTTGCCTTCAGTCCCCTGCTGCTGCATTCTGCAGGCATTCACTGAGGGTGACATGTGTGGCCAGGGTCTTGACTGAGTCACTCAGCTCAGATTTAGTGTCTTTGGATCTCACTCCACTAGAGACTTGATCTGTAACTTCAAGGATGTCCTAGGGAAGCAGGAGACTAAGGCAGGGGTGAAAAGACAGACTAGGATTAGTGCTAAGGGAGTTTCTAAGCAAAACACACAACTCCAAACCCTTCAGTTGGCTGGACAGTAACTCTTAGGGTAAAAGCAAAGGTCCTTGTCAGGGCCTGTGTGCTCATTCTTCAAATCCCAGCTCAGTGGCTTCATGGAAGCCTTCTCCATTATGTCAAATCCCCCTCTATTACACTCTCAAGGCAATGTTACCTCCAGCACTATTGTATTTATCTGGGTGCTTCTTTGTATAACGTTGTTCTTCCCTATTAGAATCTGAGCTCCATGAAAGCAGGGTCTAGTCTACTTTTCCTCAATATTCTATTCCCAGGGCCCCGCCCAGGGCCTACTGGCTGCTCAGTAAATACAGGTTGAATAAATGAACTCAGAGTTGGAAGGCGGTTCCTGCAAGAGTGATGGAGGGTGAGTTACTTAATCTCTTTAATTTTCTCATTTACAATTTGGATATCTGCTCTATGTCCTTTTCAAGACCATGAAATAAAATTAAGTGCTTTATAAATCATTCAGGTTATTTTTATATGGGAACGACAGACTGGGTATATCCCCAGGATTTGGAGCACTTTCAGAAATGTCAACATCTAAAACAGGCTGGGAAGACAGGGAATGGAGGCATGACACGCTCTCTCTTTGTTAAAATGGAGATGGCCACAGGCTCGTAAATTCAGTCATCACGGTGTCACCTGAGGCCAACGCGGGTTCTGGGCATCTCCCCGAAATGCCTGGAATAGCACAAGGTGCTGTGGTCTTAGCAATTGAACCCTGATGGGTCTGAGGTCATGGTGGTTGTCAGAACAGGCAGGCTGTGTGAGCATGTGGTTTAGAGAGGAAGAAGAAGAGACCAACAGACATGTCTGTGTGTCTCCAGCCTGGTGTGAGGCAGGGGAAGCTTTGATGTGTAACCAGCTCCAACTTACAAATATCCTCACAGTTGGAGAAGTGAACTCATCACACTTCTGAGGAAACTCCAGCGACCGACTGCACCCATATTCTATTATTGCTAAATATTTTCCTACCTAACGTCATCCTCTAGCTGAGCTGACCTCTGCTTTCTACTGTCCTGGTAGCAGGAACCCCAGCTTTGGAGGCTGAAAACTCAGACTCAAGTCCTAGAAAATAAACAAGTTACCGAATATTGAGTCCTTGCCGTGTGCCAGGCACTGTGCTAAGCGCATGGCATTTTGTTTCCTCTCGGAGCCGTTCTCTGACTCAGGGACTGTGCCATCACCCCCACTCCACAGAAGAAACAAGCCCCGCTGCCTGCCCAAGTTCACACAGCTCAAACGTAAGCTCTGTAAGTCTCAGTTTCCTGCTCCCCCCAGTGAGAATAAGCGTCTCCCAACAGGGTCATGATGAAAATGCCGCAGACTGTTGGAGGTAAATGTCATGCAGGGCTTAGGTTCCGGCACCAACAGCATCAACAGAACCTTAAAGCTTGTTAGGAATGCAGAATTTGAGGTCCCATCCCAAACTTATTGAACCAGAATCTGCATTGTAACAATACTCCCAGGTGATGTGTGTGCACTGTAAAAGTTTTGAGCAGCCCTGGTGTAAGGTTATTGGCCCCCACTATAAATTGCCGAGCTAGCATCTGAGTCATTGCTGTTTTCCCAATTCGGTTAGTGAGAATCTATATCACACTCTGCCTTGATTACTTCTAGGCCAGTTTAATATGCAAACAAAACAACTGGGGATTTTGATTAAATGCAGATTCTCATCCAGTCGATCTGGGGTGAACCCCAGAGACTGCATTTCAAATGTGCTCCCAGGTGATGCCACAGGGGCCGTGGACCACACTCTCGATAACAGGGACTAGGGGAACGCGACAGAACAAATATGTGGATCTGCGAAGTGGAAAGCCAGACCTTGCACTTCATTCAAGGGAAGGCACCTGAGCGGGGGCGTTTGCGTCTGGCAGGCAGGGGCGTCTCTCATCTTCCTTGTACTCTCAGAACCTGGCTCCCCGTCCGTCACAAAGAGGCACGTGTCATCACTGAATGAATGAATGAATGGCCATCACTCCCCTGCTTAACACTGTCCGGCGGCTTCCTATATACACGAAGCCCCACGTTACTCACCGAGGCTCACAAAGCCTGCCCTGACCCCTTCCCCGCCACTGAAGCCCTACCACACCAGCCTTTTTCCTGTTTCCCAAACTCACCACCCTTTTTCCTGCCTCAGGGTCTTGGCACCTGCTCTCCCCTTGACCTGGAATGCCCTCCCTCCAGCTCTTTCCATAGCTGGCTCCTTCTTGTCATTCATACCTCAGCTCAAGTTTCACCTCCTCGGTGAGGCCGTCCCTGCCTGACCTGTCTAACCCGGTGTGTACTTAACCCAAAACTCTCTTATCAACCTGAAAATGTTTCATTTGTTTATTTACTTATTGGTTGTTATTTTTCCCCCTGATTCTTATGAAAGCAGAGACCTTGTCTACAACCCCTGGTGCATAGTAGGTACTCAGTAAATTGTTGCGGAATGAACGACTGAGTAGTCTAACCCATCTCAAAGAACCATAATTTGCTTCTGTCTCTGCAAAAAGGGAAAAGGAGACTGAGCAGTATGGGAGGCCAGAAGAGGAGCAAGCATTCCCACTGGATAAGGAAGTGGGGGTGGTAATCAGGGCAGGCTTCCTGAAGGAAGTGGTATTTAAACTTTACCTTGGTGAGCGGAAAGGATTTTGACAGGCAATGATAAGTGGAAACAGCCACCCCAGGCAGAAAGAACAGCTTGGGCAGAGGTGCAGAGGCTGGCAAGAGGGGAGGACTTAGGGAATAGGGTATGGTACTGATGGGTGGAGACTGAGGACCTACCCTGTTCCTGCCCAACCCGTGACTCCAGCTGGAGATAGCCCCCTCTGTAGGAGGACAGAGCCTGGCAGGGCTCCTGCAGCTGAACAGATGAAGTCACTGCCTTCCCTCCTGCAGGCCTCGGCCACATTTTTAGCCAAGAGGATGGAGCCCAGCTTTTTGAGGTGGCAAGATAAGGCATTGGGGGGACAGGTGGGCCTAGGGGCAGGGTCCAGCTCCATCCCACCCCCACCTCACTCCAGCAGGTGGCTCTGAGGCCCACCTGGCTCCTGTCCTCTTGTCTCCATGATTCTTTTAGTCCAAGAGTCAGCAAACTCTTTCTGTAAAAGGCCACACAGTAAGTATTTCAAGCTTGTAGGCCAGATGGTCTCTGTTGCCACTACTCAGCTCTGCTGTTGTGGCGTGAAAGCAGCCAGAGACAAGACATAAGCAAACGGGTGGTCCAGCAAAACTTCGTTTACTAAAAGAAGTAGGAGGCTTATGTTTTGATTTATGAAACTCCTTTATGTTTTGATTTATGAAACTCCTGCCACTTTTGAGACCCCAGAGGCCCTGCATCGTCTAGCCCACATCTGTGGCCTCCTCTCACTGCCCCTGGATTCTTTCCATCCAGGCACTCTGGGTCTTAAGGGCTTCTGCAAACATGTGGCATGCGCTCTCTCTCTCTCTCTCTCTCTCTCTCTCTCTCCCCCCTCTGCTCCTTCACACTTGGCTCCTCCCTTCTTTCCAGTGAGTGCTTTAATAATCCCTACTCCTTCCCACTTTACAGTCACGCTGTCCGGAAAACCTTGTGGATCCTCCAGCTGCACCCCCATATGCTCCTTCACAGGTCTTTGCACATTGCAGTTGTTTTCTTAGCCTCATGTGATCATATGTCCCAGGTCCCTGCTTATCTCTAAGTCCAAATGGGAAGGAACCCACTTAATTTTCTGACCTACCTAGAAGATAGAAGGGGTAAACGAAGTCACCCAGTTTAGTGTTTTGAACTAAATTTTGAGGAATCCTAGGGTCCCATAGTGCTTGTTAGGTTCATCAAACAATGATGTGTTTCTCTCCAGGAAGACTTAAATAATCTAAAGAAGCTATTTGTTGTTGTTGTTGTTTTCTGGTTTTGGGTTCCACTGAAAAGTTCACGTGTAAAATAGATTCCACTGCTAAAGAAAAAGTTGGAAAGCCACTTGCCTACTCCAACTTCACTCCAGCCATGGTATTAATATTAATGTAGGGATAAGGCAGAAAAGGAAGGTCAAGAGAGCCTGAGTGCAGCCATTTTGACTGATGCCAGACCCTAACCACCATGAACAAGGAAGCCTCCAGGGAGTCACCAGCCCGGGACCACTCGAGGATGGATGAATTACTAAGCTGATGCCTTAAACTGTCTGTGCTTACCTTTCTGTGAAAGCAGTTTATGATTAACTTTTATGGGCTGACCTCAAGACAATGCTGGTCACATACAGCTATTTTCTAACAGAGTTTTTGAACATTTAAAACCATAACCATTGCCCCATAGGAAGTCCCCCTCCTGTCTGTGGAATAGGATCTGTTGTCTGTCTCTCTCAGTAAACGTCCTGTAGCTAGTTGGCTCGCTCTTGAATTCCTTCCTGCGTGAAGCCAAGAACCCACTTGGCGAGTTCAAGGGGGGTTTCCTCCCCTCATTGGGACACCCCCTACATCAGTATGGGCCAGAGTGAGGACAGGTAGAAACTAGACATGCCTCCAAACTGGGGGCAGGAGAAACAGGCCAGATGTCAGTGGTAGAAGGATGACACTCCGGGAAACAGAAGGTGGTGTCCAGTGAAACGCAGTGAGGGGGAATCAGCCAGAGACAGAGAACAGATCAACAGAGGTCCAGCAGGATGCAATGGAGACAGATACTCTCTAGGTCTTGGGGACAGGGAATTACATGCCTGGTCACTGGGAGTGGTCAGAGGCCTGGCCAGGCAAAATGAAGTTTGTTGGAGGTCTGAGAGCAGGTAACAGGGCCAGAGCCTCAGGGAAAAATAGGTGGGACATAAGCAAGGTCCCAGTCTTGGAGAAGCTGGGACTTAAATACAAGTCAAGACCATACCAGAACTGAAGTCCAAGGTGGAGTTCTGGTTGGTTTCTGAAAGAAGAACCATGACCCTGAAATCAGTCACAGTTACAACTGCAGCAAGCTGACTTTATGCTTCCAATCAAGCTACCTGTCCAGAAGCCTTTCAGTCTCCCACTGTGGCTTGTCCAAACTCACCTGGTCAGCAAGAGGTAAAAATCAGAAACACTTAACCAAAGACGCAAAGATCGTTTTATCTGATCCTTTGAGCAGTGGTCTTCCCACTAACCTAACCCATGCGATGCGAACTGAGTTAGGTTCCTAATCCAAATGGGGTTTTCTAAACCTGCACTAGAGAATGAGTTGTTTTTTGAGTGCTCAGTGAAAGGGAGATGATAATTACTGAGTTCTGACTCATTTTCTTGAGAACTAGACTGACATTTGTGTTTTTAGCACCAGCCCATTAGGGGAACTGGAATGGCTTTTTCTGTCTCTAGCTGAGTGTCTCCAGGGCAGTCTTAATGGTGACCTTAAAGTTCTGTCTACACAATGCCAAAGCAACAGGTCAGTTCAGGCCAAAAACAATAAATAAAAAATTACTACTGTTAATAGTAAGTTGGAGAGAGCACTTCACTCACTTTACACATTGTTCTATTTGCTCCTGAAGATCATGGGTCTTGGGGTGGGGTGGGTTGCTCTGTCTCCACCTCTGTCCCCTCTAACATGGCACCCTGTGTCATCTTCAAAGCACTTAAGACTCTTTTAGATGATGGTCTATCTGTTTATCTATTTTTAAATGTCTTCCCAATTAGAATGCCAGCCCCGTGAGACAAGGAACGTGTCTGTCTTGTCCAGGGCTTTATCTCCAGGGCCAAATATCTGATAAATGCTCAGGAAATATCTATCGCATGAAGGCATGAGCCAAATCTGTATGTTCTGAAAAATGTCAGTGATGTATTTTGAATGAAAAAAAAGTGCAAACATGTCTGATGATGTCACTGTCATTTGAGTGACAATAGAAATTACTTTGGAAACAGGATTCAGAAGAAATGAAGACAGGAGATTCAGATATTAATTCTTTTATTTCTATAGTTTGAATTAAAAAACATTGAGATACCATCCCACTACTGTAGAATATGCAAAGATACAAAATTTGGTAACAGGCTCCCTCAGGGGAGAACCTGAGGAAAGAGACACTCACACGTTGTAGAACACATTGACACAACATCCATCATGGAGCACAATTAAGCAACACCTATCAAAACAGCAAATGCGCATACCCTTAGGATTCTGCCTTTTCACTTTTGTGGAATTTATCCTACGTGTATAATCACAAACACATGAAATGACATATGTATAAAGTTATTTGTTGCAGCATTGTTTATAATAACAAAGTATCAGAAACAATCAAAATTGCTACCACCAGAGGACCAGCTAAATAAACTATGATTGCCATCATGCAATGGAAATCTTTGCAGCTGTAAAAATGAATGAGGATACTGTTTGTCTATTCACATGAAAGGTTTTTCCAAGACAAACATTTGAGTGAAAAAAGCAAGGTGCAAAGCAGAGTGCACCATATGCTATAATATGAAAATATGGTGGGTGGGTATGTCATTGAATTGTCTGAAAACACACAAAATACCCCTGGAAGAATACACAAGAACAGAATTTTAAAATGTGGCCTATTGTAGGGAAAATGGGGCTAGGGGAGGGATGGAGGCTTTTCATGCCATTCCCTGTTTAATTTCTGATTTGGGAACCATGAGAATTCGTTATCTGTTCATGTTTTTAATATCAGAATGAGCTATTTCAATGTGTGTGGACTCTATGAAAAACCACTTTAGGAGGTTGAAGCGGCATCATGTCTGGAAACAGATGTTGGTCCTAGGCCGGCTCTGAAATTGACATTGACATTGACATTGACACTGATGTTGATGTTAACATTGGGTTAAGTCGGTCCCTCTCCTGGGCCTCAGTGCCCCATCTATAGGATACTAAGGGTGAACTAGCAGATTTTTAAAATATTCCTTGATATCCTGATCTTTTGGGATCTAACCTGTGGTTAGACTTCATTTAATTTGACTTAAACCACATGCTCTATAAAATATGCACTGTTAAGTTTGAGTAATGTACTTTGTTACTTTGCTTCATATTTTTCTTTTTTTTTTTTAAATTGCCACATACCTTTTTTAGTAAAAATTCCTTTTGAAAAGCTCCCACCTTGTCTATCCTGAAAAGGGCCACTGGGTGTCATGAAGACACCTGTAGCCAGGGATATGGCGGTGGAGGGGGCTAGCCAGGTTCTGAGTGGATGAAGATGACTCAAAAGGAGACAGAGAGCAAGGGACACCAAGAAAAAAAATTCACTGGGGGAGGAGCACCCTGTCCGATGCCTGCTGAACCCTGGGACTCAGTTTATCCAGGTGGATGTTCCAAGAAACTGAGTGCAGTTCCCTTCTCCATACCTCCGCATGCCTGTGAGGTGAATTGCTCTGAGTAATCTGAGTTTTAGATGAGGTAAGAGGTTTCACCTTGCTGAAGTGCACACCCTCCTTCCAGTAACAACACTCCAGTTTCCTACTTAGGGGGGTTCCTGCCCCTCCCCACTGGCCCCTGTCCGTGTGCTCTGCCCCTGGGTCCAAGTGCCACGGGCTGGCCAAACAGTGGAACTCCACCCTGCTGTCACAACAGCCATCAGGTCCAGGGCTTTCGTCCAAAGCGATGGAGAATGAGATGCTCTGTTTTCTGTTTCCGTCAAACCCGAGGGAGGGAGGCTGTAAGACGTGGAGCTGCTGGTCACCACTCTGAACCACACGGGACTTAGGAATGAAGAAGGAAACCATAGCTCAGAGACGGCCACATCTCCGGGGCGCTGTCAACCTGCTCCTGGAACCAGCTTGGTTTTTAAGTCACATGAACTAGCTCATTTTTTTAAATTGCTTAAGCCAGTTTGGCTTTTACCTTCTGTTTTCTGCAGTCAAAAGAACCTGAATACAGCTTCTTGTACCTGGATGTTCATATATTTCTCTAGATTTGGGAAGTTTTCAGCCATTATTTCTTTAAATAGGCTTTCTGTCCCGATATCTCTCTCTTCTCCTTCTGAAACTTCCACGATAGGAATATTAGCTCTCTTGCCGGAGTCCCGTAGATCCTGCTCATAGGCTTTCTTCATTATTTTTCCTTCTTTTTTTCTTTTTGCTCCTCTGACCAAATATAATTTCAAATGTCCTGACTTCAAGCTCACTGATTCTTCTTCTGCTTGATCGAGTCTGCTGTTGAAGCTTTCTATTAAATTTTTCAGTTCAGTCATTGTACCCCATAAATACATACAATTATTATTTGTCAATTAAAAATAAATCTTAAAAAGAACCTGCGGCCAGGTGTGGTGGCTCACGCCTGTAATCCTAGCACTTTGGGACGCCGAGGCCTAGAGATGGCTTGAGGCCAGGAGTTCAAGACCAGCCTGAACAAGAGTGAGACCCCATCTCTACAAAAAATAGAAAAATTAGCCTTACGTGGTGGTGCATACTTGTAGTCCCAGCTACTCGAGAGGCTGAGGCAGGAAGATCGCTTGAGCCCAGGAGTCTGAGGTTGCAGTGAGCTATGATGATGCCACTGCACTCTAGCCTGGGTGACAGAGCAAGACTCTGTCTCAAAAAAAAAAAAAAAAAAAAAAACCCTGCATATCAATGC
>CM052447.1:21196842-21233275 GCA_028533085.1 Varecia variegata | reverse complement strand
AGTTCCCTTGTGTCCCTTTATCACCAATCCTTAGTCCAACTCACAGCACCTGGCAACCACAGATCTGCTTTCTGATCCTATAGTTTTCTAAAATGCCACATGGGATGGAATCGTACAGTGTGTAGCATTTTGTGTCTGACTTCCTTCAATTGTTTGATCAATCATAATCAATGATTACTCACTAGGACCATGCTCAATAGCCCTATGTTTACTGTGAAATTGGGTATGTTACTGCTTTAAACCTCAGTTTCTTCATCTGTACAGGGCTTTTGTGAAGATCAAGAGAAAAAATGTATGAGAAAGAGCTCTGAAATTAGAAAGCAATTAAACATTAAGTGTGTATAAGAAAACAGACATTGCTAGTGAGTGTTCTTTTTTTTTTTTTTTTTGAGACAGAGTCTCACTCTGTTGCCCAGGCTAGAGTGAGTGCCGTGGCCTCAGCCTAGCTCACAGCAACCTCAAACACCTGGGCTTAAGTGATCCTACTGCCTCAGCCTCCCGAGTAGCTGGGACTACAGGCATGCGCCACCATGCCCGGCTAATTTTTTCTATATATATTTTTAGTTGGCCAGGTAATTTCTTTCTATTTTTAGTAGAGACGGGGTCTCACTCTTGCTCAGGCTGGTCTCGAACTCCTGAGCTCAAACAATCCGCCCGCCTCGGCCTCCCAAGTGCTAGGATTACAGGCGTGAGCCACCGCGCCCGGCCTAGTGAGTGTTCTTAAAACCTTAAACCCAATAGCACAGAGGATGTAATTATTTAATGTTAGAACTGAAAGAACTGTAGAGACCTTCCATCAAGTCCCAGCTCTTAAAGATAGTCTTAGTGAGAAAACAGAAGCCCTGAAAAGCCAAGATCACACAAAATTACTAATTGCAAAGCTAGTTAGAGAACTCAGAACTTCTGACACTCTGCCCAGTTCTCTTGTTATCCTGCACAACCGTCTCCTAAGGGCTGGTTTGAACAATAATCAGACACAACCAACTTTTAAACAGTTACACCAGGTCAGTCCCCACCAAAGTGGAATCATCACCCAACTTAAAGTAATGCCAATCACTGCCTATCACATTCCCTGTCTTACCTTCACCATAGCACTAGTTCTCCCCCACACTCATTTGTTCTATCTCCCTGCCCCACTGGGAGTTAAGCTCCACCAGGGTAGCGACCTCTTTTATCTATATTGCCTGGAACGCAATAGGTCCTTAATAAATGTTTGTTGACTGATGATTAGAAGAGTGGAATTTAATCAAATTATTCACACTCAATAGGTTTGACTAAATGACAGATATGTTTTTTGACAAATTTTTAAGCCACTTGTTTGGGTGACTTGTAGGCATCATAGGCCAAATCAGAGCATGAGAATTGCTCAGTCAACCAAATGTGAGGAGCCTAAATCCCATTCCCATGCTGTAATCTCCCAGTCCTGTCCTGTCTTGCTCCTCTAAGGGACACGTTGTATAAACAGCATCAAGTGTTAACTTGTTAAAACAGTTACACCCAAAAATGTTGAGATTATTTAACAATGCAATAATATGAGGTCATATCAGGAATTCCAAGGAGAGGCAGAGTTTTCAAAGACTCTAGTTCAATGCCAGGGAGCAATTGTTTCTGAAATGATTTTTGGAAAATGAAATACTAATTCACTAGCTCATTTATTTTATAGTAGTTCATTGTGCTTAATCCTCTAACTTGAAATATTTTATTTTAGATCCATTGCAAAATCATCTTATTAGTTTCACTTTTCAGGAAAAATGTGTAATGCAAATGTTTCTAAATTTAATTTAACTTAAATTAAATTTTAACCACTGTAATCCACTGGTGTCAAGGGGGTAAAATACATATTTGCCAGCTGTCTTTGCTCTGAACAAAGATTGGTTCTATCTGCTACCACTGGAAACATTCTTGCTGGATTCTCAGCTCCAGGAAGACGGGGACTACATGAGTTTTGTTCATTGGTCTATTTCTAGAGCCTGAGTCAGTGCCAGGCACACAGAAGGAATCTAATACCTATTTGCTGAGTGTATAAGTAAACTTGGGGAGATAAGGAATTGAAACCCTCCGGTGACTTATCAGGGAGAGTCAGGCTGGGCTTCCAGCTAACAGCTCTTTCCCAGAGCAGATCTGAGTGGTCTTTATACCTATAGTCTTGAGCATATTCCATAAGACCCTTGTTTACTTGGCTGGGTTTCCCACTCAAGCAAATTTATAGTGTTTTTCTGAGAGCCTCACTATGTACAAACACTGCAATAACTAAGTGCCAGGAATGACTCAAAAACAAAGGGGAAACCTTAAAAGAGAAGTGTAGTGATTCGGTGAGGATCATCGGATTAAGATTTAGAACAAAGTTCGGGTTACTCCCGTACCACTTAGCTAGTGTGGGAAGCTCACCAAGTCACGTCCTCACTCTAAGCCTCATCCAAACCCTGGGGGGCAGGGGAGGGGGGTCTTTAGATCATGGTATTTCTCATCCAAAAGTCTCCAGTCTGGCCCAAAGTAAGCTTGTATAGTGAGTGCACCCAAAGGTGAGCCTACCCAAAGGTGAGCCCATCTCCACTTAGGCCATTCCTCCAGATGCCCCAAAGGAAGTATTGAGAATGCTGTTGACCTGCCTCTGGCCAGGGACAGAGTTGTGTCTGCCTACTTGGAGACAGAGAAGGTGGCTTACCTAATTTCTTAGAGATCAGGCTGGGTTCTTTTGGCCTCACTAGTAATAAAAACTCTATGCACACATGCTAGAAGCTGCATGGTGGAAGGTTCAAAGGTGCCAGCTGGATTTTACAAAAAAACAGACGACAAAACATCTTTACTCTTTTTGCCAAGGACATAAAAATAATTTTAAAAAATTCTGCCCTAGATAGGAGTGCTACCTGGTCTCATAAGGCAGCCTTTGGTGTCTAGTCCCCAGGATGGTCCCCAAGTGAACCATACTCAGTATTTATGCCACTGAGTAGTCCCTTCCTCCACCAGTTCTGGGCTGGCCCTGCGTAATCAATAAAATGCAGCAGAAGTGACACTGTGTGACTTCTGAGGCTAGGTCATAAAAAACCTGGCAGCTTCCACATTAGTCCCCTGCAATGCTAGCTCTTGGAACGCTCTCTCTTAGAACTCAGTCACCATGTTGTAAGAAACCCAAGCCACATGGAGTGTCTCAGCGCTCCAGCTGACCACAGCACCAGCCGAGATCCCAACCGACAGCCAGCATGAACTGCCAACCCAGGGAAGCCATCTTGGATGCCCGGCCCAGGACAGCCTTCGATGACTCCAACCCGAGCCACCGTCTGACTGCACCACTGTGAGAACTGCCCAGATGAGCCCCGTCAACCCATCAGACCAAGAGATAATAATAAGCTGTTGTTTCAAGTCACAAAGTTTTGAGGTGATTTTTTTAAGTGGCAATAAATAACTGGAACAGGCCAGGCATGGTGGCTCACGCGTGCCTGTAGTCCCAGCTACCGGGGAGGCTGAGGCAGGAGGATCACTTGAGCCCAGGAGTTGGAGGTTGCAGTGGGCTTTGATGATGCCCCTGCACTCTACCCAAGGCAACAGAGTGAGACTCTGTCTCAACAAAAGCAAACAAGTTTTTTTTAGAAAATAAAACTATTTTAAATAAATAACTGGAACACTGCTTCAAATTCCTTTACAATGTCCCTGAGCTGCTCTCACGAGCCATTGACACTCACAAATGCAAGACTTTGCTCTTTGTTAGCAGAAGCTCGCAAATAGCCTATTTTGTTTTAAATACTTCAAAATTAAAATTTCAAGTTAAGGTGTTTTCCTATTGGATTTGGAAAGGTTTGCATTGGATGTGAAACAACGAAGTTGAGTTTTTAAAAATATAAAACCAGTCATTGTACGGCCACAGCAGCCTGAAGGCGCGGGTTCTCGTCCAACCTCGGGAAGCTATAAAACCAGTCATTGGCTCCAAATACATATCTGTGACTATGGTTCTATAGATCTTGTGATCGTGTTTTTCAAAATTATCCTGAGTTTAAATAATCTTTCACATAAACCACAGGAATTTTTTGGAAGTTACAATTCTGCATCCAACTGCCTCTTGTAAGCTGCCTCTTGCACCAAAGAGGAGCACAGAAATCCTAGGTCAAGTTACTTATTCCACCTTATGGTTCAAAAATCATGAGCCCCATAACTCTAATGTTTAAGAATTGTCACTTTGCTTTCTTCTTTGGATTCAAGATGCTGATGATCTGGCCCTACTGAGTTCAAACATGAGAAAAATAAAAACAACCACCAACCACACACATATAAACACACACACCACACACAAAACAATGTCTTGTGTTGTGGAAGAATTTGTTGTGGTTGTTTTATAACTTATTTTCTTTATACTTCTCTGCGTTCTTTTTGAAGTCATTGAATTTCATTTTAGAGTCTTTTTCCCAGATCACAGGCTTAAGTCACAGACTCAAAAATAGCCATAATATATTAACTACTCATTATATTCCAGCCACCATGCTAAGTGCTTTAGACACAATAACTCATTAACTTTGTAAGACCTTACAATGTGGTATTTATTATCCCCATTTTACAGTTGAAAGAGCCATGGCTCAGAACAGTGAAGTGATTTGTTAATGCTTCATGAGTACTAAGTACTTTGAGACAAGATTGGAAGCTAGGTCTACCTTCAAGCAACATAAACATAGCTGATGAACATCTCTGAATTCTTACAACTCCATAAATCACAGCATAATTGTTGACTCATTGGACAAGAGCTATAGCTTGGTCAGCAGAACTGTGTACCTTTGGAAATCACCCTGAAGGAAGGACTTACATCTGAGTTTTGCGGATTCAAAGCATTGATATTTTCAGACTGCCTATTTATATTGGTACAGTCATTGCTATAATTCTGCATTGCCTAGATTGCACTGATGATAAAACAGTCTGATAAGATCTCGTGCCATCCTTCCAGGGCATGAATGTCAGGATCACCCATTCAGGGGAATTTGGGCAGGGCCCCAGGAGATAGTTACAGAGTTCCAAGAGGTTCAACAATCTGGAACTCAGAGGCAGCTGGAATTAACGAGAGTGGAAAAACTCAATAGCAACAAGGACATTTAGGAGCTGTCACTATGGATCAATCTACCTGCACCGGGGAGAGAATGGGATACATAACAGAAAAAAAATGGGTTCTTGGGGTGGGTATGTGGAGTATAATTGCTATTAATATTCAGTTCTCAAAGTAGTTATGCCATAGAGACAAGGAAACAAGGCTCAGAGAGGCCGCTTATCTTTCTCAGGACCCTACAGGAATGGTGATGGGACTGGTGCTCTATCCACAACCACCTGCCTGTCGCTGAAAGCAGCAGAGCAGAGAAGGTGTTTACAGGTGCACAATGCACACCCCTTGCTGTGCTCTGAGGAAGGGAGTCCATTCCTTTCTAGAGAGTAGCAATGCAAACCTTTCCACCAACTATTAAATACACAGTTCCCCCAAAAACAAAGCTCCCCTCAGCCATACAGGATCATCCTGTATTTCCTAGTGCCCAGGAGTCTTTGGAAGTTTCTTGAGTGGGCTTCCACCTTAGCTTTTGCTTTGATTTGGATGATAAGATGATTATATCTGATGGGTTTCCCCCAGAGGCTCCAGTTCTTTTAGTGGTGGTGACATTAAGCAGTCGTCAGACATTGCAGTGCAGCAGCTGAAATGCCTTCCCTGGGAGGGGCAGCCAGTCAGCTGGGGTCACAAAAGCCTAGTAATCACAATTAGTGTGACTAATTTCCAGGTAAAATCAGAAGCTCTTGCAAATTACTTTTGTAGAAGTTATACTCACTGATGTCCAACATACCCTGAATCACTCCACACTCATAGCAAAAACAGCTGGTGTCAGAGAATTCCATATACACTGCAAATCCTCACGTGGGACTTGATCCATGGACACGAGCCTCCTCCTGCATTGGAAAGTGGCATGCTGATGATGTCAGGGTAGTTGCCAAACTTTCCTGGTGTCTAAGGAGAGTGTCAGAGAACCACCCTGGCATGGATGAGTCGGGTGACCCCAGGTAAGGCACTCCCTTTTCTGGCTCCCCTTTCGTAAAATGACAGAGCTGAGCTAGAGGGTCTCCAAAGCCCACCAGTTGTAACAGTTGCCACTTCGTGTGATATGAAATGATTTGAACATTTGTTCAGTTAAGAGGGAATATGAAGTAACAATTTAACATATTTGGCTGTTTCATCCAACAGCCCTATGAAGTTAGTACCATGGATATTCCCATATTACAGATGCAGAAATGGAAGCCCAGGGTGGTTAAGCGTCTTGCCCAACATCATGCACAGTAGGGATTTTAATCCAGGCAGCATAACCCCAAGGTCTATGGTCCTAACCATTAATAATATTAATGAAAACACTAATAAACCAACCATGCATACTAAGAGTTCCAGACCCTACTTTACTGGATATCTCCATTTTTATCCATAAACAGTGTTTGTGTCAGTTCTCAGGATTCACCTGGTGGATATATATATAACACCTACCTAAGTCCTAGCATGTCAACCCCGGACAGGTCCTGACAGATCACCTAGGCTGAGGGTTCTTAACTCATCATCCTTGGACATGAATTAAAGGGTCCATGAGCCCTCTGAAATTATGTGCAAATGTAGGTGTGTGTACATAGTTCTGAGGGATTTTTTTTCCAGGCTGTCAAAGGGGTCTATGAACTTTTAGAGACCAACCTATCTTTTGACAGTTGGTAAAACTGAGACTTTGAGTGACAAATGGACTTGTCCAAGTACACACAACAAGGAGTTACAGAACTGGGCTCAGACCCCAGGTCATGTGACCCTAAGCCCATGGCTCTGCGGCTGCATCCCACTGAGCTAACTCAGATCCCTCCAAAGTACCTTGAGGATCTGTTGGAGTGGGAATAACACACACAGTTCCCAAGCTTTGGGTATGGTTTAGACAATGGTGATGCTTCATAAATATCCTTGCATTTAAACTTGGGCCTCTGCATCTCTTCATTTCTTTGAAGTTCTTATCATTAATAATTACTGTTGATCTGCCTCTCGAGTGCTCATCTGCTATGAGTGAAAACAGCTCTCAGCACTTCATTTAGAGCTGGTCCAGTCTGCCTTTATCTGGCCCCACTCCTGGCCTCCAGAGATGATGAAGGTAGTTGGACATTTGTCCCCCACTGTTTTCGTTGAAATAATCAGTCCAAAATCAAGCTGACAACAGCTAAACTACACAAAGCAAAATGTGTTAATGTCTAAACATTAACAGAGGAATCAAATTCTTCCAACAAAATTCGTGTCAACCAAATATGAACCGGGAAAACTTGACTTAGTAGAAATAAAACCACAATAAAAAATTCACAGTGGCAGAAGCTAAAATTTGACACAGATTAATCACAATCAATAAACTAAGCCATTCTTTAAAACTTCACAGGCAAAAGAATTAATCTCTATAAAATGACTTTGATAAAATAAAAAGGCAGATAAAGTAGAAATAGTCTAACAGCAATATATATTGAACATTGATCTTGGAGTGAAAATGGCTTAATGAGCATTAATTATGAAAAATGCTTCCTTGACTTCTGGTTTCAAAATGGCAACATAGAGACATAGAGGCTCTCCCCTCCCTTCCCACAAAAGACCAAAACCAAATATATAGCACTGAGATCTTCTCCAGCAATAATGCAGGGCTCAAATATGAGGATGAGACAGTTCCCAGGGCCACTGAGAAGTGGAAAAAGTCCAAGAAGACAGTAGGAAACCGGACTTCCACATCCAAGATGCACCCCCACTCCCCATCACTGGAAAGAGTGAAATTGAGGTGGTCAACCAGCTTCCCCACCTTCTCGGGCTCCCTAGCAGGAGACCTGTCCTTGCCTTAACCCACAGGTAGCATTTTTGACTCCTGAAGAGAGAAATATCCCTGAGGACAGGCAGAGACAAATGGGGAAGGCACGACCATCTCTGGCCCAGAAACTCTGCTCTGTATCACGGCCAAAGGAGACACCAAATAAGGGCAGCTGTAGGAGGTATGTTGTCCAGGTCCCCTGGGCACAAAGCCCTAGCCACTGCCGGATTATCCCACACTGCTGGGATAATTCCTTTGGGGCCTCCTCCACCTGGGACAGATAGCGCTTGGCCATTTACTAGAGCTGAGGTGAACCTGGGCTTAAGGCACCACCTAGAGCTGAAAGGAGGCAGCGATCTAGCAGTGAAGATTCACTAAGCAAATATGTTCAATAAAAACCAAACAATCTGGACAGAGAAAACTGGAATAAATCCCTAACTGAAAGGACAGTCAGTCTTGCGAGGGAAATAGTGAGCTCTCTGCACTCTCTTCCTCCCTCTCCTAGCTAACAAGGCCCTGCCCTGCAGAGCTCTGTTTTCACAACATCTAAAAGGAGCCCAGCAGACAAAAAGGAAATATAAATTTTTCCTCTTACAATTACTAGACCCATTGACTAAAAAAACTGCCTTTTAGCATCTGTTTCTATAGCCTGGAGTAGTTCCTGAGAAGTTCCTGGAGGACAGCATGGGGGACAATCTCCAGACATCAAACCCACCCAAAGTCATATCTTGAGGGTAAGATCTCAAACAGCCATTTCATCTATCAGTCTATCGCTAAAGGAAGGGATATAGCAGTTTCACATAATTTGACTACAACCATATGCATCTTTCATCCCCTTTTTTACATTTCCTAAATAAAAAGTCTGAGTAACCATCTTTCTAGGCCAACACACTCTTCCCTTTCTTCTGATCCGTAGTCAGATGCGTTATCCATTGTGCACTCTTCCCTTTCTTATCTCGCGTTCGGCCCTTTCCCACTTGGGAAAATAAAATAAACTTCTTCCTTCTATTCTAATCTTTGTCTGGAGAAGTTTTTCTCAAACCAGTGTGCACCAGCTCTGCACGAGCACTCAGCCTAACACTAATCCCTCTGTGCAAAGACGTAGATGCATCCCCCCAAGAACATCAGCAAACAGGGAACCACGTCCTCCCCAAAAGGACAAAGCAAAAAAACAGTGACTGACCCTAATGAGATGGCAATTTGTCAGCTCTCTGACCAAGAATTCAAAATAGCAGTTTTAAGGAAACTCGGTGATCTCCAAGAGAACAGAGAAGAGCAATTCAGAAACTTATCAGAGAATTTAACAAAGACATTTAAATAATAAAAACATTAAACAGAAATCTCGGCACTCAGAAGCATGTTTGCTGAACTGAGAAACTGTTTAGAGGCTCTAGGCCACAGGATGAACCAAATAGAGGAAAGAATCAGTGAGTTCAAAGACCAGCTATTTGAAAATATACAGTCAGAGGAGAAAAAAGCAAAAAGAACGAAAAAGAAGCAAAGACTGCTTACAGAATATAGAAAATTGCCTCAAAAGACCAAATCTAAGAATTATTCGTGTTCAAGAGGGAGCCGAGCAAAAGCAAGGGGATAGAAAGCTCATTCAAAGAAATAATAACAGAAAACTTTCCAAAACTTGAGAAAGATATAAATCTCCAGGTACAGGAAGGTCTTAGAACACCAAACAGATTCAACCCAAATAAGAATATCCCAAAGCACTTAATAATCAAACTCTCAGAAGTCAAGGACAAAAAGAGGATCCTAAAAGCAGCGAGAGATAAGAAGCTAATAGCATATAAAGGAGCTCCAATTTGTCTGGCAACAGACTTCTCAGTGGAAACCCTACAGGTCAGGAGGGAGTGAAACAACATTTTCAAAGTACTCAAAGAAAAAAACTGCAACCCAAGAATATTGTATCCTGCAAATTTGCCATTCAAATTTGAAGGAAAGATAAAGTCTTTCATGGCCAAACAAAAGCTGAGAGAATTCATCACCATCAGACCCATCTTGCAAGGAATGCTAAAGGGAATTCTTCAATCTGAAAGAAAAAAAAACACTAATGTGCAAAAGAAAACTTTTCAAGGTATAAAATCCACTGATAAAATTAAGTACATGGACAAAGAATATTCTATTACTGTATTTGTGGTGTGCAATCCACCCATAACTCTAGTACAAACCCCCCCCAAAAAAAATCTAAAAACAATAACACCTACTGCAACCTGTTAAGAGAGAGGTAATACAAAAATATGTAAATTGAGACAAATAAGAGTCAAACTGTGGGGGAGATAGAGTTAAAGTGTAGAATTTTTTGTGTGTTTTTTGCCTTTGTTTGTTTCTGTTCTTTTATTTGTGTTCTAAGATAAGTTTTCATCTTTTTAAAATAACTTTTTGGATCTATAAAATGTTTTTAGTAAGCCTTGTGGTAATCATAGCACAAAAACCTATAATAGAGTCACCAAAAATAAAAAGCAATAAATTAAAACATACTACCAGAGATATTCACTAACTACAAAGGAAGACACAAAGAAAGGAAAAGAGGAGTCTCAAAACAACCAGAAAACAAGCAACAAATGGCAGTAGTAAGTCTTTACTTACCAACAATAACACTGAAGGTAAATGCTCTCAATTCTCCAATTAAAAAGTATAGAGTGGTTGAACAAATAAAGAAACAAGTGGGTTTCTTTCTGCCTTCAAGAAACCCACTTCACCTATAAAAACAAACATAGACTGAAAGTAAAGAGATAGAAAAAGATATCCATGAGACTGGAAACCACAAAAGAGCAGGAGTAGCTATATGCATATCAGATAAAATAGAATACAAATCAAAGACTACTGAAAAAGACAAGAAAAGCTGCTATATAATTATAAACAGGTCAATTCAGCAAGAGGATGTAACAATTATAAATATCTATGCACCCAACACTGGAGCTCCCAAATATATAAAGGAAACATTGATAAACCTAAAGGGAGAGATAGACCAAAATATAACAATAGTAGGGGACTTTAACACCCCACTCTCAATAATGGACAGATCATCCAGACAGAAAATCAACAAAGAAATAGCTGAGTTACACTAAACACCAGATCCAATAGGCCTAACTGACATTTACAGAACATTTCACATAACAGCTACAGAATACACATTCTTCTCATCAGCACATGGAACATTTTCCAGAACAGACCATATCTTAGGCCACAAAACAAATTAAAAAAAAAATAGAAATCATGGCAGGCATCTTCTCTAATAATAATGGAATAAAACTAGAAATCAATAACAAGAGGAACCTTGGAAAATACACAAACATATAGAAATTCAACAACATGTTCCTGAATAACCAATGGGTCAGTGAAGAAACTAAGAAGGAAATTTAAAAGTTTCTTGAAATAAATGAAAATGGAAATACAGCATACCAAAATCTATGGGATATCGCAAAAGTAGTATCAAGAAGGAAGTTAATAGCAATAAACATCTATATCAAAAAAGTAGAATGACTTCAAATTAAAAAGCTAATCATGCAAGGAATGAATCAAAGAACTAGAAAATCAAGAACAAACCAAACCCAAAATTAGTAGAGGTAAAGAAATAATAAAGATCAGAGCAGAAATAAATGAAATAGAGACTAAAAAAATACAGAATATTAACAAAATGAAAAGTTGGCTTTTAGAAAAAAATAAACAAAAACAAACCTTCAGCTAGACAAAAAAAAAAAAAAAAAGAGAGAGAGAGAGAAGACCCAAATAAATAAAATCCAAAATGAAAAAGGAGACATAACAACTGAGACCTCAGAAGTGCAAAGAATCATTAGAGACTATTATGAACAACTATACACCACCAAACCAGAAAACCTAGAAGAAATGAATTTATGCAAGATTAAACCATGAAGAAATAGAAAACATCAACAAACCAGTAAGGAGTAATGAGATTGAAGCCATAATAATAACAAATTTAAAAAGCCCAGAACCTGATGGATTAACTGCTAAATTGCATAGCTATCCCAGCTCCATATTCAGTGATGTCTCCTTAGCAGCTTGAAATCAGCCAAAGTGGCAGGATTTACACAAATTTGCAAATTCTACAAATCAGGGCTTAATTTACAAGGTTTTTTTAAGTACACTTAGGAAAGTGATGCTAATAATGCAGCTTATACTTAAAATTATGCCAGCTCTGTTGCCGTTCTTTGGGATGAGCGCAAAAAAAAACTGAGGTAATATTCTTTTGGATTCAGCAAAAAAGTCGCTAACATAGTTGACAAATGAGTGCTTTTCCAACATCTCTGTGGTTTCACTTTCATCTTTCTTGTTGACAAAAATATCAACCAACATTCATGTCAAACCTACACTTGTTATCTAATTGCAACCGTAGTTGGTTCTAGATACAAGAGTTCCACGTAAATCAATGAATGCACTGAGAGTCAATTGACTGGATAGAATTTATAATAGAGAATATTGATATTTTATTGTTATTTTTTAATTGTGTGCTATGCATCTTTTATAAAAGTAAAATTTATGATAAACTTGAGTATGTGTCTACATGCACACATTTGGTTTTCAGAGAGCAAGTTGTTAGACATTTACCTCTGACTTCCTTCAGCACCTTCTCCATCTCTTCCCACATCATCACCAGGACCTGCCACCGCCACCAGGTCTTTAGGCCAAGTGAGGTCACAGTGGGCCCAGGGAAGTGCCTGGAAGCTTCGGGCCAGAGGAGAGGAAGGCCAGTGTTTACAGTGAGGGCTGGCTCCAGAATGGCTTTTGTCTGTGCAGGGCCTTTATTTATTTTTACACCAGCCTAAGGCCTTTGACCCCAGTTTGAAGTCAAAGGACAGGAAGAAAGGTCCCTTGCTTTCATAGGGATTGGTCACTTAGTTGGCTGGTGTAGAACTTCAGGATGCTGTGAGGGCCTAGCCCAGGACGTCCCAGAGCCCTGGAAAGACAGCTCATGCTGAAACTGGAAAGAGAAAGAACCCGCTACTTCTTCCTGGAAGCTGCTGGAGGCCCACGCTCACATGCTGAAATCTCTATTTCAGGTGGTGCCGGTGTCATGTAGGGGGCATATTTATTATTTCACTATTTTATCCATGTGTATGTAAACCCTAAATAATGTCTACAGTCCATTCGTTCATTCAAGCTAAACTCAGACTCTTTTTCCTAGCACTTCTCACACATGTATCCAGTCTCCTCCAAGCAGACTGATGCATACTCAAGGACAGGGACCAGGTCACTTTTCCTGATTCCCACCACACCCTCAACTTATGACTCCCCAAGGAAGGAGACTTGGGATTCTGAAACAACACTCTGACCACTTAGGCTCCAAGATATCCTAAAGGTGTCACTTGTCTCTTAGTGCCCTTTATTCCATAGAACATTCATCGTTGAAGGGATTTCCTGGGGTGTTTGGTACAATAATGCTTATATAAACCAAGATCTCTGCCCCTTAGATTTTCTGGTCACCCTTCTTTTGTAGGACAAAGGGTAACTATCAAATGTTCACAAGGTAAATATTTCTCTTCAAGACCCTAAGTTCTGAAAGAGAAAATGTGTAACCAGAATTCAATATTTATTAAAAGCACTGATTTTCAGGTCAGAAAAAATTGGTTTGGAATCTTTGCAAGCGTCTTAACTACTTTGAACTTTGATTCCTTCATCCAAAAGGGGGGACCATGACACCTTCTGGAGGGTCATTTGGAGGGTCAAATCCAATCCTGCAAGTGAGCTACCTAGCACAATGCCCGGTACAGATTCAGTAAAAGACCATGGTTACCCTAGTCATAACTGCTACCTGTTTGAAACTACTAGTCATAACTACTACCTGTTTGAAAATTAGAAAAAGACCCACCACACCCATAGAAACTCACTCTAAATAAATTAAAATTATGCTTATTGTTCTCAAAAACTTTTACTGGCTATTTGCTATGTGTGTGAGCTGCCCTCTCATGTGATTTCCCACTCATGAACAATAGAGTTATATTATGGTTTTAATACTTTCTCCCTCTCGTAAGTGATAAGAAAGGGTCAGAACCCGAATTCAAAGTTTCATTCATTCATTTCTTTATTCACTCATTCAACAAATCTTTATTGAGAGTCTGTCATCTGTCAGACACTGGGCTGAGCTCTGGAAATTTAGAGGTGAGTGACCCAGACAGGGTTCCTGCTCTCATGGAGCTTCCAATCTAGGTGGAGCACACAGATTATTTATTTTAAAAAAAAAAAAAAAACAACAACTAAGCCACACAAAGGATAACTTTTGACTATGATAAGTGCTCTGAAAGAAAAGTACAAAGTACAAGGATCAGCCAGGTGCGGTAGCTCATGCCTGTAATCCTAGCACTTTGGGAGGCCAAGGCAGGAGAATGATTTGAGGCCAGGAGTTCAAGACCAGCAACATAGCAAGATACCACCTTTACAAAAAATTAAAAATTAGCCAGGCATGGTGGCATGTGCCTGTAGTCCCAACTACTCAGAAGGCTGAGGCAAGAGGATCGCTTGAGCCCAGGAGTTTTAGGTTGCAGTGAGCTTTGAAGATGCCACTGCACTCTAGCCCTAGGAATACAGTGAGACCCTGTCTTCAAAAAAAAGAAAAAAAAGGCCGGCGCGGTGGCTCACACCTGTAATCCTAGCACTCTGGGAGGCCGAGGCGGGAGGATCACTCGAGGTCAGGAGTTCGAGACCAGCCTAAGCAACAGCGAGACCCCGTCTCTACTAAAAATAGAAAGAAATTATCTGGCCAACTAAAATATATATAGAAAACACTAGCCGGGCATGGTGGCACATGCCTGTAGTCCCAGCTACTCGGGAGGCTGAGGCAGGAGGATCGCTTGAGCCCAGGAGTTTGAGGTTGTTGTGAGCGAGGCTGATGCCACGGCACTCTCTCTAGCCCGGGCAACAAAGCGAGACTCTGTCTCAAAAAAAAAAAAAAACTAAAAATTAAAATTAAGAAAAAAAACAACAAAACAAAAGAAAATTACAAGGATCAATGATCACATGCAAAAGGGAGAATCAAAACTTAGGACATGAGGAGAAAGGAAACAAACAAACAAACTTTATATAACTTGGAAGGAAAGAAAGGAATGCCCTAGGACTTGGAAGAGGGTCAGAATAGCAGTTTATATAATCCATTAGGACTTTAAAACAACTAAAATGTCAATCCCCCAAGTCATCTCTCTGCCTGGCTAGCCTCCCTTCCACCCACGAGAGTCCCGAAGCTACATGTTCTAGGACAGACAAAAGTCAGTTTTGTTTTGTTTTATGAATAAGTAGCTGTTTGGGCACTGGGATTACCGTGCAGCTGTTATTTCAGCCTGGTCTGTGGCAGCTCCCCTGAGGAGGAAAGGAGATGTAGCCTCTCTTGCTACTGTCTGGTACAATGTTCAGAGAATCCAGGGACATCCCTATGAACACCTCTATGAAGCAGATGTCCGATATATCCCCAGATGACCAAACGTCAAAAGTTCTCAATTTCCAAGAAAGTTCAATAACAAAAAAGTCACCTTCATACATAATATTTGGACCATGCCAGAAAGGTAAAGTAGTTGCAAGCTGCACACATCATGTGTAGATGCGGTACTCTAGGTCTGAAAGGTTACAATAAAGACAGAAGAGATTACCTATTTTCAAAATCCTTTTCATAGATAATGGTAAAATTTCCAACCCCAAATAAAAATGCAGTAAAAGGAAAGGTTAAGAGAATAGATAATTAAGCACTCCTGAATACCATGAGTGAGTGAAAAATGTGTGTCTACCACTATTTATGCATAAGAAGTAAAGCACGTCTGCATGCGTCTCTACAGGCCATTTGTTTCACAAGACACATTTGGGGGAGGAGAATGTCCCTAAGAGCTTTTCCTTGATGTCAAAAGTAGGTTATTCGCTCATGTTGGCGATCTCCTTCCAGCTGTGCCATTCAAGCTACATGTACCGTGATGAGTGAGGCCCACAGAACTCCACCTTGCTGGCTCCCTTGCTCAGGTATCCATAGTCTTTTGTTACTGGCTCTGGGATCTCTTGCAAGTTCCTTTCATCCACCTCAAACCCCACCTGGAATCTTCTCCAAAATCTAATTTATAGATCTTATTTGTTTTGACCTATTGCAACTATGCCATTTTCCATTTGGGAAATATGGCTTATCCTTTTTTCTTTGCTAAGTTACCTCACCATAGTCAACTATAACCCCAGTATTTTTTTTTCAAAACCTACTGAAAAATCGAGTCTCCCCAGTCCTGTTCAGGAGTAATCAATTTTTGACCTACTAGAGTCATTGCATTGACTCCAGCCCAATATTCCAGGCTGCAGAAACACGTTTTTTTAAATCTAGCTTTTATTCCTGATCATATTAGTGATATTAGTCACCTGACATAGACACAGGATATAATACAATGGCTTAGTGCTCTAGTTCCAGCATCAGAGAGACATGGTTTCAAATCTCACCTCCACCACTTACTATTACTAACTGTGGACTTAGACGAGTCACTTCCATTCTCTAAACCTCAATGGACGTAAAAATAATAGCACTCTGGAAATGTTGTTGGATTACATGAGAAAGTCATCACAAAGGTTTTACATAGGACCTAATGTATAACACACATTCAACATCAACCATTATTTTTATTTTGAGATGTACACATTCTCTGGTCTCAAAAAGTTCTCCATCAAATGATATATAAAAAAGAACAGGTGCCAGCCACGGTGGCTCACATCTGTAATCCTAGTACTTAGGGAGTTTGAAACAGGAGATTGCTTGAGCCCAGGAGTTTGAGACCAGCCTGAGCCAGAGAAGATCCTGTTTCTGAAAAAAAAAAAAAAAATAGAAAAAAAATTAGCCAGGCATGATGGCTTGCACCCGTAGTCCCAGCTACTCAGGAGGCTGAGGCAGGAGTATCACTTGAGCCCAGGAGTTTGAAGTGGCAGTGAGCTATGATGACGCCACTGCACTCTAGCCAGGCAATAGAGTCAGACTTTTTGTCTCCAAAAAGAAAAAAGTAAGTAAAAATATTGTTTTGTCAAACATATATGTATATCCATGTGTGCATGTGCATGCTAGGATATAATGTAAAGTGCATTCCTTACTATGGGTCACAGCAAAAAAAAAAAAAAAAGGTTTGAAAGCTGCTGCTCTAGGCTAATCCAGAGCTATTATTAATAAATACATTCTTTCAGTAATGATATACTATTTAGTAAAGACATTACTGCCCCCTACTGGGACTCTTGGTTTCTCATAGAGAAAGACAAGCACAGACGAGCCTTTCTCATTACCTGTGTGCCCTCAGGCGTCCTCCCACACCTGCCCTGACTGAACACTCACCTCAAAGGGACTCATCCCTGGAGCCGGCTTGACGTCCTGGACAATGAGTCAAAGGCGGCACTAGAAGTGGGAGCTGGAGTTCCCACCTTTAAAATGATTTTGAAAGCACAGCATCCTTCCCTCCAACCTGCCTCCCGCAGTCTCTCCTGGAAAGGGAAGCTGAGCTGAGCCTCTGCTTTATGGAATCTCAGCCCCACATGTTGTGTTTGGTTCCACCTGTGCCCCTACAGCGGAGTCCCCACCCCCTAAGCAGCCACCTGTCTCTCTCCTCTGGAGGAGGAAGGCAGACCAACTGCAAGTTCTCAGAGCAAGAACTTCCAGCAGTCTCCATCCTCTAGTCCCCTGAAGAATGGATAGGGCTGGGGGAGTGGGAAAGCACACACCAGGAAAGACACGCTGTCCCACCCAGGTGGTACGACAGCCACGGGAAAGGCCCAGGAGCCAAGAGCACCCCTAACACACACCCCCACTTAAAGTGTGGGCCAAGGACCAGCTGGGCTTACTAAGAACCTACTGCGTGCCACTGCTTCATTGTGACAGCTGCCACTAATTGAGTGCTGGTACCAAGTCATCCACACATCATCTCAATTAAAAATCCAAGCACAGGAATAATTGAGGCTTCAACAGGTGAAGTAACTTGCTCAGGTCACTCAGTGAGGAAGAGGCAGAGGCCAGCTTCAGACCCAAGTGTCCCCGAATGCAGGACCTGAGTACCCAGTCACTGCTCTATTTTTGGCTGCACTTCTCAAGGTCAAGGCTTGTATTGAGAAAGAAATAAAACATGACTGGATTACAAAGTGGCAGCTAAAATCCAGTATTAGGCCAGATGCGATGGCTCACGCCCATAATCCTAGCACTCTGGGAGGCCGAGGCGGGAGGATCTGCTTGAGCTCAGGAGTTTGAGACCAGCCTGAGCAAGAGCAAAACCGGTCTTTACTGAAAATAGAAAAATTAGCCAGGCATCGTGGCACACAGCTGTAGTTCCAGCTACTCAGGAGGCTGAGACAGGAGAATGGCTTGAGCCCAGGAGTTTGAGGTTGCAGTGAGCTATGATGATGCCACTGCACTCTAGCCTGGGCAACAAAGTGAGACCCTGTCTCAAAACAAAACAAAACAAAAAAACACTAGCATTAAAAAAGTTTAAAGATTAACTTTAAAATAAACTGATGGGTGGGGTTATAGATGGCATTTTTTAGAATATAAACCATTTTATTAACTCCCTTTAAAAATATCCTCTTTTTTGCCCCCCTGAATTAGGTTTCTTCCTTGAGTAAAGGTTTGTCCTCAAAGATAGATTTGCTTCAGCCACTTCCTTGTCTAAGACATAAAGAAGGTAAACACATCACAACTTTATGAGATCATCTAGTTACATGTGACATGTGTGTGCTCGGCAATTTTATCTGTGCTGTCTGATAGCACTGGGCTCAGAGAAGTTAATTACTTTGCTGAATGCCACACAGCTAGTAAGAAGCAGATTCTAACCCAGGTATGCCTAACTCCAAAACCCATTCCTTTGCCCCCACCCGACCTGCCACCTGGGTGAGCACAGAGCCCGTGGCCTTGAATTTCTTCCTCCTTTGCCGCTTGTTTACACAGCTCAGTGGGGGCAACTATCAAAAGGAAAGGAGGCCAAAGCTGTCAAGGTCACGAAAAACAAAGAAAGGAAAGACTGAGAAACTGTCACAGACCAGAGATGGCTAGGAAAACATGACAACTAAAATGCAACGTGGCACTCTGGGATCAGAAAAAGAACATTAGTAGGGAAACTGGTGTTATCCAAATAAAGGCTGGAGTGTGTTGATGCAATAGCCAAATTCTAATGGGTCTCTCACCTTCCCTTCTGCTGCCCTGTAATCCATTCTTGTGCTTTCAGAATCATGTTCCCAAAGCCCACATCTGACCCTATTTCTCTCTCCTGCGTATAATCCTTCTGTAGTCCCCCTCGCCCTCAGGGCAAAGTCCAGACTCTACTTCCCTGACTCTGCTCCAGCCTCGCTGAACTTGCTGCTGCTCTCAGAATATGTCATGCCCTCTCCACCCTTTGGACCTTTGCTTGACACATGCCCTGTCTGTCAACACCAACCTGCCGTCCTGCGGTTAGAATTAAGTAGATCTCTCTTTCCGGACTCAGCTTAGATGATAAGGAAACTCTCCAGGAAATCCCCCCTGACGCCCTCACTCCCACACCTGGGTAAAGTCCCCTCCCAGGGTGCCCGTAACACCCTGTGATCAATGCTCATCACAATGCTTCTGATTCTGAATCATATCACATAGCGTATCACTTGCCACTTTCCTCTCACCCGGCTGAGTCCCTGCGACCCTGAAGGAGGAGCGTGTGCTCAGACCTGGCATTGGATGTCACTGACTCTCCTTGTGAGCTCAGTCCCCTTCCCTGCTTTCTCTGAGCACTCAAGGAAAAAGCGGCTGGTGCTAGTCTATCTTCTACACTCCCTGCCACACGTTGATCTCTCTATTTTCGAACAATACCAGATCAGGTCTAGGCTGGGTGCTTGCAGTAAGCAACAGGGTCTAGCTTGAATTTAATGCAGTTTTGTTTTCATTGTATGTGCTATTATTTATGGAATTCTATTTATGGAAAGCAATAAAAGTTTTGCTTCTATATAGACTAGTCATCCTTTATAAAATAAATGTATATGAATAAAGAAAGTAAATCAATTTAGTGAAAGTTTGGTAAATGTTCTTCAGATGGTGCATATAATGATAAAGGCACGCATACACACACGTGCCTACATACAGATGTACATACATAGATACATACAACTGTGAAGGTAGCCTTCAAAGGCAGAAATCCTGTCATTTGTGTAACTAAGTCCTTGGGTCATGAGACCCCTAGTACTGCTTGCTGTCTTTGCCACTAACTACCTATGTGTCTGGGAGAAAATTACTTTTCTTTTTCTCAGTTTACTCACCTGTAAAAAGAAGAGAATGAAATTGGGCTCTAAAAATATATGATGTCATCTCTGAAACAACATTCCTCATCCAGCTCCTACGGTATGGAAATAACATTGCTGAAAAGGAACCCAGAGGTGAACTTCTTATTTTAGAGATCAAAGAGCTGAGGTGTGTGGAGGTTAAGGGACTTGCCCACGGGCACGCTGCAATTTAACATCAAAATCAAGATCAAAATCCAGGTTCCCTCTGGTGATCCGCCCCCCAATCCTGACACCCTGCACCCCTGCATACTCCTTTCCCCAAGGGAACTTTTGTCAAATAAGTTTCATTGTATTTACCAAGCACAACAAATTCACATACACATATACAATATAAAGGCATCTTAAAATAATACAAAAGCAAATAAGAAAAGGGTAAAAGCCATACTAGATTTCAGTGTTAATACTATGGAGAGGGAAGTAGTGTACCTGAAAGCTGAGAAAACACATTACAGGGTTTTCCACAATGTTGCAATTCCTTCCTTGTTCTTTATTTGGATTAGATGCGTGGAGCCAGGAGCCATGCAACCCCAGCAAGTTTTGGGGAGAGGATTAGAATAAAGAGAGCAACCAATTCACCTTCGGCTATGATATATGCACAGTAAAACCTGCTTAAATAGGGACCAGATCCAATCACGCTCTGTGGATCATGAACAAAGTAGCATCGAAAGGTGTCCAGAGGGAATAGTTAGCTCGCATTTTTAAAATGAGATTTTCAAACACTTTTTAAAGACTATTTTAGCAAACAACTTACGTATAGGATGTAGTGGTTGCAACTATGTATTACAATGCTTTTCTCATTTAGAAAACTAATCTCTACCCTTGTCTTTGGAAAGCATGCTAAGTATTTTTATCATGGACCTGGTTAGAGGCAAATTTACCAGATTTACAGGTGAATCTAAGTGCACAGAATCTGAGAATTTTAACCAAAACTTCCAATGAAATACAAAATGGATAGACACAATGTCCTTCACATATATGTGTGTGTGTATGTACATGTATGTTTATGTCTATGTATATTTGTAGCAATTGAGAAAGATCTAGCCGAACAGCAGTGCACGTCAGAAGACATAGAGGTTTCCATTGATTATTAAGCTCAGTGTGAGCCCAGGTAAGACGCGGCTGCTGGGGAGAAGGAAAACCTCAATACAAAGATAAAATACAACGTTAAGTTACATTAAATACAGTAACTTCCCTCCGTACTCTTCACCCACCAGCCAGCATCAAAGTCCTGGTACGTTATGGGACCTGCCCTTTCAGAGGAACAGGAGCAAATCTGGCCAGAGGAGAAGGATCCGTAGGTGGGAAGAGGGAAGGAATGTGTAACCCGAGCCAGACAGGGAATGGCTGATGGCATGGGCTCCAGGGCCACGCGAGCCTTCTTCAAATATAAGATGTGTAACTGCTCTGGAACGCATGTGCCCCGGATGGTCTCCTGGGAATGTTGTTGAAAGGACTCTGCATGGGCAATTAGACCGGTAGCCTCAACCACAACATCCGTGCCAGCTTGGGGATTTTATGGCTTGCTGTGGCAGCAAAACCACCTCTATTTTACATGGTAGTGTGGTTAGATCACTTCATTTCCTTCCTGGGCAAGAATACTCTCTAGGGTAGAGAGTGTTTGACAACCAACCAAGCCCCGAAGAGAAAAGACATGCTGATGTGTAGACAATCTTGGTGCCTAGAAGATGCAATGGTGACTCAACTCACCGCTCCCATCCCACCTCACCACACAACCAACCATCTGGTCAGCCCGAGAAGCTAGAAACAAGCAGCAGATGGTCTGACGGTACACTCCGAGCTGATGGGCTGCAGGTGCAGGGACTGTGTGTTCGCACACTTCAGAGCAAACACAAACCACCTGCATGAGGAAGACCTGAGGTGCTTGCTAAAATGCATGTTCCTGGGTTGTACCCCAGACCTACTGAATCAGTATTATCAGGAGTAAGAACCAAAAGGTTCATGTTCAACAAGCTCCTCAGGTGATTCTTATGCACACTATCTGGGAGCCTCGAGAGGAGTGTTTCCCATACTTTAGAGTGCATTGGAAACACCTGGAGGGCTTGGGAGACTGAGGGCTCCGGGCTCCAGAGAGTGTGACTCAGAGGTCTCAGGTGGAGCACCAGAATTTTCATGTGGAGCAATCTTACAGATGATGCTGGTGCCGCTGGTCAGTGTACCACACTGAGTTCACCACCTTAGAGGATTCCCGATTCCATCATCAAAGCACTCGGATGCTACGGTAGGTAGCTTCTGCAATGATCCCCAGGGATTGATTCCCCTCCCGGTTTTCACGCCCGTGGTAAGCACCTCCCCTTTTGTGGGGGCCGGACCTAGAGACTCACTTATTATGAACAGAACAGGCAAACGAAGGGGATGTCACCTCTGTAATTAGGTTATAAAAGACAGTTACGATATAAAAGACACCTTGACTGTGGCCTTGAGAGCCACCCAGAGCCAGAGGACCCTGCTAAGTCATGCTTGGATTCCTGCCCTACAGAAATTGTGAGATAAATGTTGTTTCAAGCCACTCAGTGTTACGCAGTGATAGGTAACTAACAGAAGGGCTTTGTAAAGGAGCTGCCCTGAGATCAGTAAGACCCTTGGTATCTTAACCCACCCTCTGAGTCTCCCATCTCATCTGTCCCTGTCATGGAGGAGACAAGACATGTGTGTAAAGGTAAATGGACAATATTTAATGATATACACTATTCACATGTAATTTATGTCATAATTTTCTTAAGGCTCAATTTCCAAGCCTTGGCCCTTGGAAAGCTTCCCTGGAGTTTCTAGGAGATGAGGAGGACCAGAGCCTGGTATCAGGAGGAGACAGGGAATCCGAGTCAGGCCCCGGCCCCGTGTGCTCCATCTGGCCATGCAGAGGCTGTGTCTTTTGAGCTAAGAGCCTGGCGAATTCCCTCCTGCCAGTCCTCACAGGCATGAGGAGTGGCACCTGCTTTGGTTCTGAAGAAAAACAAGAAACTATGGGTTCCTCCGCTGACAAGGGGAGGGGTCTTTCCCTGAGAAAATCAGCGAGGGGCACGATCTCTGATCTGCTTGCCTTTTCCCCGTGCAGAGCCTGATTGCTTCCCTGGGGGAAGGAAGGAAGGAAGGTTCCCAGGGGCAAGGTTTCTCATCTCCAAAATTACGTGTTGAGAAAGCGCATTTCGGAGGCTATTTGGGTGGGAGCGCCACGGTCAATGGGAAGAGGCTCCAGATGCAAAGCCCGGAGCTAGGATTTCCAACCGCCACTCCATCATCAGCTCCTGTGGGGCCTGGAACGAGCCCTCTCCCTCTGGACTTGGTTCTTCTCTTTGTAACACGAAGGGGCTGGGCCAGGTGGGGACTCGGCCCTCCTATTAGTACCTAAGAGCCTAAAGCAGTGAGGCCGCGCCTGGCCATGGCACCAGTCAGAGGTGGGACCGCTATCCTCAGAGGGCCAGGCCCCCACCACTCAGCCAGCGTGCCCTCTCCGAGGAGCACCCAGAGGCACTGCTGTGCCACAGCGGGCTCCGGCAGATGCTGTCCAGCCTGCTCCTGATGGTGGCCTGCAGCTCTTCGTCACCCAGCAGGACCGCTGCTGCCAGGGCCAGCAGGAAGTACTCAGTGGCATCATGGGCATCCTAACCCCGTGGTATGGGGGCAAAGAAGAGACAGCATTAGCAAATGCTCCAGGCTCGAGGCGGTGCTGGCAACTCCAGCTCTTTCCTGCCCGACATCCCATCCTCACTGCTGGCTCCTTAGGGGAGCTGCTCTCTCCTCCACTGTGGTCCCTGTGGCATCGCTCATCACAGCGCCCTCCTTCCAGCCACAGAGGAGGCACCTTACCCAGGCTCGGCCAGTCGTGAAACCCCATTGCCCTGGGCACAGTGCTTCAGGGATGTGTGCGTGACCCAAACTGGACCTATTTGTCACTCCCCAGGACTTTCCAGTGTGTAGAGGGGAAAAGGTCATGAAACAAAGCAAAGTAGAAACATAGAGAGACAGAGAGAAAGAGGTGAGGAATCCATAATGACACGTGAGTATGGGATCCAGAGCTACCTGCAACTAAATCTGTACCTCAACTTTGCAGTGCTTTCAGCCAATAAGTTGCCTTTTTTGCCTAAGGTGGTTTGAGTTGAGTTCTTCCCTTTGCAAGCCCGAGAGCCCTCAGTTGATACAATCAGATCACACACACTTTGTCCCTGGACCACTTCCTGGGAGCTGTGGGGCAGAGGCAAGATGGCCAGGGAGTCCCTCACTAGCCCTGTCCCTCCCCATGTGGTAAAGACAGGGAACAGAGGCTTCTTTGGGTGAGACTCAAAAGTCTGGTTTCCATTAACCCTCAATAATTTATTCAGGCCAGAAGTAAAGTCTGGCAAGTAAGAAAAGGACAGCAGAGCTGCCCTGAGAGTCCCCTGGGGGCCGAACAGAGGGTGACTCAGAAGCCACTGTATTAGAAGATTAAGGCTTGTGCTGGATAAGACAGGGATCTCTGGTAAAAGGGAACCAAACCTGGGACACAGTTTGAGGGCCTCGGTTGTAACAGAATTGCAGGCCACCAACACCATTTTAGAAGTGACTAGAAAAATAAGAATTTCTGGATTCAACTGCAGCCCAGCAAGCAGCATCAGGGCAAAAACCGTCCTACGATCCAGGCGTACTTACACTCAAAGCCCCACACCTCCTTGTCTCAAACATTAATATACGTTCACATTTCTCATAAAATGTAGTTTTATATAACTTTATAAGAAATGAGTTGCAGTTGACTAGTTGATTTGTGAACACACAATTAAGTATTAATTTTGATTTTAATTTTGGGACTTACAGGTATTTTCTTTGGGGGTCTTATATATTTTTCATAGGCCCTTGAGGGATTCACAGGCACGAGGCAATGTGCCCGTAGTACCTGATAACACAGCCACAGAATTTATAGCAGGACAAGGAGAAAGAGAAGCTATGATCTGTCTCCCCGGCAGGGACGGGAGAGGTCCCGTGTGGGGCTAAGTGGGAAGAATCACTGTGACCCCTGGGGAGCCACTGCCACTCCATGAAACAAGACTTCCAATCTCAACCCTCTGGTCCTCTCAACTCCACCCCAAAGCTTCCTCGCCATGTTTTGATGAGTATGGTTGGATGGTAGCTGTCACTTCACCTTGGAAGTTATGTGAGAGGCTCTTACCTTCAGCTGGTAGAACGTGAGTCGGCCCAGGCGATAATACACCTTGGCATAGTACAGGGCCTCCTTGGGACTCTGCAGCCAGGGGGGACAGAGGGACAGAGTCTTCAGGTAGCAGTCCTCAGCCATCTCGTACATATGCAGGGAGTAGTACACCGTAGCCAGGCGGTGAAAGGCCACCAGCTCCTGCTTTTGATCTCCTAGGAATTGGAAGACTGAGAGAGAGATCCTGGGGCCAACACTTGGCGTCATTCATTCACTCATTCATTCGGTAAAACTTTTGGAAGATCTACTAGAGGTCAGCGACTGTGCCTGGGACATAAGGAACAAAACAGAAGAGGTCCCTGCCCCCATGAAGTTTATTGTCTCAGAGGACACAGACGTTCCTTAAACAATCCCACAAACACACGCACAACTACACCTGTGATAAGTGTCACAAAAGAAAACACGGGTCTCTTCTATGAGAGGGATTGAGCAGAGCACGTGTGCTCGTCAAGGCTTTCTGAGATGATTCTCTGAATAAAATGCTCTCCTTTTTGCAGATGTCATTATAACACTGGACTCCGGGAATGAATTATTTCTAAATCCCTGTAAGGGGACATGGTGATAAGACTAGCTTGACTGAGTAGCTAAGAATTCCTTCCAGTGAGCAACTCTGTATAACAAACGTCTTCCCCACATAAAAGTCTCACTCTGCAGAGAGTTCTCTTGGGCTGCCACCAAGTAGCGGTCACTCCCTAGTGCTTTACCAATTCTCGGCCTCAGATACGCTCCAGAGACCTGTTTCACTTTTAAGCCATGCTTTAGGATGTTGGTTTCTAATGGCCCCATGACTTGTTGTTTGGGGTTTGGGTGGGTTTGTTGTTTTAATAACTAATCATTTTAATTCAGAGTGACCTTTTACAGGAAACAAAGGCTTACAATCCTGTCTTTGGCATGTCTGCAAGGTGGCTGTGTGAGGCCATCTAAAATCATTGCTGTTAAGCTTCAAAGGGTCAAAAGCCAAGATTAAAAGGGAAAGTCCAAGGGAGAGAACATTCTCTGATATGGAAAAATCCAGTCATGGGGAAGTACATGCATAAAGGATGTGTAGCCTCCTTTCAGCTCCTGTCTAGGAAGGATAAAGGGTGCTCAGAGGAGCTGCCTGGGGCCACTATGGCCCTTCCTGAGAGTAGCAGACAGCTGCTCAGATGAGGTTTTCTGCAGTAAAGAAAAAGCTAGGAAAAAGAGCGAGCTCTCAAGTGCAATTAGACACAATAAAGTCCAGTACCAGCCACATTGAATGCCCTTGAAAATGCCCAGAAGTCCCTTCTAGAACCATCACAGAAGACTCCATTTACCCCTACATCTAATCAAGCCTTCTCTAATCAAACCTGTTTTTCCTCAAGCACCAGCATTCAAGACGAGGGATATTGTTTTTTTATTCTGTCTTTTCTGTTTTAATGACATATCGTTTCCCATTAGCTTTTGCTATAAATGCAAGGTATTTCAGCGAGGTTGTGAGTTAGATTAATGGAAACCTGACCTTCATGTACATTTCTATTCCATGGAAAAATAAGCTTTTGACTAACAATCAACCAATTAAAAAATCTGGGTACAGTCCTTTTCTAATGGGGACATCACCTTTGCCTAGGATAAAATACCATTTATCTTACACTGGGGAACAAAACCAAATGTCTTATGATAAGTAGTGTGGCTCAGGCAACACTTACCAAGGACTTATTATATACCTAGCACTGTGCTGCAGCCTTTGGGTGGATAATCATTGGTCTTCATAACAACTGCATGAGGTGGGCGCTATTTTTACTCCTGGTTTGGCGATGACAAACTTGAGGCTTATGAAAGTTAAGCAGATTGCTTAATTTAAGGTGTCCCTGACAGTGAGACCTGGGATTTGAACCCACGCAGTCAGACTCCAGCGCCCATGCTGCCATTGCTTTGCTGTCCATCCTAGAGTAGCTGCCCCTCCTGTTCAACGTGCCTGACAGAGGGGACCACCAACCTGTGACCGTGCTGAGCCTGGCAGCCAGGGTGGCAAATTCCAAAGCCTTCTCATAGCCTTCAAGGCTGATCTGCAGCTCCGTCAGCTTATTGAAAATCCGGAGCTCAGTTCTCACCACCTTCATCCTCCTCGCTAAGGGAACAGCCCCCGCCTGGGAACAGAGGCACAGGAAACCTTAGTCCAGCTGAGAACCACCAGTACATACCACACACCAGGAGGCCTCTATTCTAGTGGCAGGGCTTGGGGGATGGCAGCGACTAAAACAGGGGCGGGAGGCAGTGCAGCTGTGTTTCCTTGAGCGCCTTTTCTCAACTCTCTCTCCTGGTCTTTGCTCTTGGTGTTTTGCCCAGATCTTAGAGGTGGAAGAACTAGAGGTCATCAGGCCTCCTAAAATTGGGGAAAGGGATGTCGTGGCTCTTCTCAAGGCTATATGGGAAGTTATTCGCCTCTCAGCTATGTGCTCCCTCAGCACCCACAGAGCTAATTGATGAAGTGCACGAACGAGTATGCACAAAGTGTCTGAACAAAGTGCTCAATCAATGGTCATTTCTACTTTTTTAACTATGATAGAATTGTAGGCAAGTCACTTCATCGCTCAGAGCCTCAGTTTTCTCATCTGCAAAATGCATACGAAAATAAGCCCCTCTACAATCCGGGATGTGTTTCTTGTTCTCCCCATGCCCAGCTTAATGCCTGGCACAGATTGAGTACTTGGTAATGTTTAATGACTGAATAAGCAGCTGAACAAACACATGAATGAATAACTAAACAAATGAAATTTTAGGATAAGATAATATAAGTTGCCAAATGTCAGTCAGTGGCGAACAACATTCACAATTTTTGATGTATCTGCTTACTCTCTGGACATTTATTTAATTTGTATCATTTTTTAAATCAACTCTTTTTCTTGCCTCATCTTTTGCAATAATATCTGTGGACTTGGGGTTTGATGAGCTGGTGTTACACATTTTTAATTTTTTAAAAATATGTTTTAATACATGCTTGATAAAAACATCTATGGACCCCTTTAAATAATCTCCCACTGTGCCACCAATAGTAAATGGGGAATACTGGTAAGCATAGAAGTGTGCTACACACTGTGAAGTACCATGCACCCAAGAGATGTAATTATTATGGTGTTTTATCCCAGGAAGGATAAATTATCAAGCCTGACAATGACTGAGTTTATCAGATCCCTCCCTGAGCACCTGCTAGATTAGCACGAGGGCAAATAGGTGGGTGCCAGACAAGGAAGGGAGGAGAAAGAAATTCCAGCAAGAGGGGGGAGGAGGGACCCCCAGACCGAAGTCCAGTGGGGCCCTGCCCTTGATGGTGCGGTGACTTACTCGGTAATACTCCACTGCAAGATGCCTGTGGCGGGTCCCATTGAAGAACACGTCACCTGCTTCTTCGTAAAGTTTGAGGGCCAGGGAGGGCTCCTCTGACTTCAGGGCTGCCTGGATGGCTGCCTGGGTGGGACAGAGAGGGCTGTTAAAAGCAAAGAGGAGGCTTCCAGCCCTGCACAGCACTGACGGGCCCAAAAGGCTGGCCCCCAAATCCTGAATTGTCCTGCACATTCATAGTGCTGGAAAGAAGACAGAGATTCTCGAGTCTGGCATGTCCCCGTCATGGTATGAGAGATTACTCCTGGTGGCTAGAGATTTTTTTTTCAGCAGTATATAGATAAACATTTTAAGTTTTCATAGTTAAATATTTATTTTAATGCATTTTAGGAAAAAAAACTATTCGTGCATCAAACCTGTGATTTCAGGTAGCGTCGTGTAAGATAAGGCTGAGTGTAGAAAGCTAAGAAGACTTGAAGTGGAGTCAAGGAAAAATAAGTGCATAATGATATAAAAGGTACATGGATATAGCAAAATGTTAAACTGAATTTATAAATGACTGAAATTGAAAAACAGCGATCTAATCCAACACCTACACTTTCCACATGGAGAGAGTGAGGCTCAGAAGGAAAATGGGACCTCCCCAATTCACACCAATAATTAGTGGCAAACAAATGCCAGTGTCTTCCATCCCAGTACCCTCTCCTAGCCCCCACGGCCTCTTCTTCTCTAACAGACTATTTCAAATTGCACCTAAGGCTTATGGAAGTTAAGCAGATTGCTTAATTTAAGGTGTCCCTGACAGTGAGACCTGGGATTTGAACCCATGCAGTCAGACTCCAGCGCCCATGCTGCCATTGCTTTGCTGTCCATCCTAGAGTAGCCGGCCCTCCCGTTCAACGTGCCTGACAGAGGCGTTCTTCTCTAGCAGACTATTTCAAATTGCACCTAAACCCAGTGTGATGAAGTTGCAAAGTGAAGAACAGCCCGCTGCACAGGTAGAGGACCTCAAATAGCCTCGGGTAGAGAATGATTCACTTTATTGGGAATGACCCTGAGGAACACCAGTTAGGTGGCAGCCTGGGCTTGGGTGGGGCCTGGGGCCAGTTCTGACCAGTAAACATCACCGGGCAAGACCCTGCAGTTACTGTCATTTGCATGGGCAGCAGGACAGAGCGGGAGGGGCACTGAGATGAAGTCCTGGAGTCAGGAGGCTTTTCGCCATCAATACAATTAACAACCTGAACCCTCTGGGTTTCAGTCTCCCAGAGCAGGAAGGGAGAAGGTCCACTCTCTGAAAACCCTTCCAGCTCTAAAATCCCGAGGCAGGATAGCGTGGGGGCTGAGAGTGAAGACGCTAGGTCTGACTGTCTGTGCACAGTTCTCAATGCCACCAAGTGCCAGCTGTATCACCTTGGGCAAATTCCCAGCCTCTCTGAGCCTCATCTGTAAACTGCGAACTAGAATAGAAACTCCTACTGCACTTGCAGTGAGGACTAAATTACATCGTGCAGGTGAAGTGTTCAGCAAAGTTTCCTGTCCTTAGGAAGCACGCAATGTTACGCAGCCTTTACTGAGTCTCAGTAGAAGTATGCATTTACTACTGTGCAAGTGAGAGAGATATATAAATATATGTCATATATAGCATATAGTATAATATAGTAAAACATAAACAAATAAATATTATATATATATACTTTTTCCTAATCCTTATGCTAAGAAATGGGGTTCCCTCATGAAGAAATTGAGGCCAGAGCACTCATGTGGCAAGCCCAGAGTCACACAGTCCATAGTCAATACCCTTGTGATTTGATTCTGGCTTTTCTCTCTTCAAAGCCAAGGCTCTTCATCACTACACTACACCACATCTCAGATATTAAAAATATGTAAACAAACAAACAACAACAAAAAAAACAGAACAGTGTTAATTCCCCACATACACCCACCTTGCCTCAAATTGCAGTGAAACCTGGAAGCCAAGGCATATGCATTAAGATGGATATACTTAATGTGACAGGTGACGTTACAGGTGACACGTGAGGACAGTCTCCCCTCGCCTTCTCCCAGAGCTCACATGTGCATAGGGGACCCAGGAGCTGGCCCTTTGCCACCTGTACTCAGCTGGCCAGGCCACCCCAGTTTCCATCATGTGTCCAGGGAGCAGCACACTGTTGACCCTCCCTCCGAGGGCTTGTCCTGGACATCACCCCTCTCCGGCTCCAGCTGGTCAATTTGCAGGGCGCAGCTGCCTCCCCAGGTGGCGAAGTCAGCAGGTACCAGAGTGCTGCGCAGGAGGCCTACCTGCAGGTACAGCTCCACCAGCTCGTCCTCCTGCAGGAGGTAGTGGAGTCGCCCCGCCCCGAGCCAGGCCTCGGCGGCCTTGTCTCTCTCCCCCAGGTCGATGAAGATACGCAGACTCTCCTTGATGCACGTGAGGGACCTCCTGAGGGACCTGGGGGACAGACAGGAGCATGTGAGGTGTGAGGCTCAAAGGGGCCTCGGAGTTCACTCAGCACAGAATGAAACTGAGGGTCTGAGAGGGGACAGCCACGTCCCAGATCACACAGAGAGCTCAGGGCCTGATTCCAACCCCAGCTCTGCCCCAATCAGCTGTGTGACCTTGAGCAAGTACAGAACCTCCCTGTGCCTTGGTTTCTCCATCTGTAAAATAGAAATATAATTGCCTGAGAGGACTGTCTTGAGGATTAGAAGAGATAATAAAGCTAAAGTGCTTCCAATGGTGCCTGTTACATGGTAAACACATAACGAATGTTTAAATATTAGTTGTCATCATTATTATTACTGACCCATGGCCCATCAATCTTTCCACTGCACTGTTACGTTTTTTTCAAAAGCACATCACACACACAGTAGACACCAGACACGTATTTATTGAGTGAATGCACGAATTAGTAACCATAGAGGTAACTTTAACTCATCAAAAAGATTTTGATGTTTTGTCTAAAAAGACAAATCAAAGTAGAGTGAAAATTTTAAAAGGTTGGTGCTTTATGGAGCACCCTTTAATTATTTGCAAAATCATATTATGTAGAAAACTCTTCCCCTGTGACAGGGATTAAAGAAGAAATGAGGCATAGACAATATATTGTCGCACAGATTCAGAATTTGAGAATGGGAAAGAAGACTGGGCATCATCTAGATAGCAGTTCTCACTGCTAGTCTAACCCTAGCAGCAGTTAGAGTCACCCAGAAGCTGTTTAAACAGACACACAGCCAGACTCTCCCCAGTGTGCTGAAATGTCACGCTAGCCCGCACCCTGGACTCTCTGGGGGAGTGGCTCAGGCACCAGCTCTGGGTCAAAGCTCCCCAAGTGATTCTATTGTGCAGCTTGGACTTGCTGATCTAGTGCAATCCCCTTGTTTTATAGAGGAAACAGGCCCAGAAATGGGAAATGACTCACACAAGGGTGCACAGCACATTAGGAGGGGGATCCAGGGCCAGAACTCCCTTCTCCTGAGTCCCAGCCCAAGACTCTTCCCGTAGCACCCACATTTCTCAAAGCGCGACTCATGGCCCACTCTCAGCAGCATTACCTGGGGAGCTTATTGAAAACACAGACCCCCAGAGCTACCTCAGACTGGCTGAATCAGAGTCTTTGCACTTGCAAGCCAGGGAGCAGAATTTCTAAGACACACCCAGGTTACTCTCACACACGCCAAAGTTTGAGAACCACTGCACCAAATTATGCAACTCCTTCTAGAAACACTAATCATCATCAACCACATCTGTGGACACTTAGGTAAAAAATCCCCATCAAACATGGCTACTGTCTCATCATGAACCACCCGGTCCCCGTGTGCACTGAGATGGGACCAAGCATTGCCTTTGACTCATGAGGTCCTGACCCTACTGACAGTGAGGCAGCTCTTAGCCTTCCAGGCATTGGGCCCTTGTAAGAAATGAGATAAGTGAACTCAAGCTTTCCCCACTGCCCTGCCCTTGACACGAGATTTATTGACATCCAGGGTGGGCACTGCTCACCCTGTCCCAAGTATTACAACGTCCAAGTTCTCAAAATTCTCAGCGGCAAGAATGTGCTGGGAGCTGAGGAACTCCACACCGTGCGGAGGTGACCACCAATCTCCCTGTCTGAGCTACAACAGCCACAAGCCTCTTTCACTATAGGAAGCCCTGCCCTTCTCTCCCCTGCTCCAGACCCCTGAACCTCAAGCAGGGTGAAGAGATTCTGCAGGCCCGACCTCCTCGGCTCTCCCCACACTCACTGCAACAGTGGATGGAGACAGGAGCCATAAATCTCATCCTGATCGTGTTTCCTATTATTTTTGATTATTAGCATTTGCTGTCCTTGGGCTACAGTCCATTTTCTCCAGACCCTCGGGCAGCAAGATTTGGGTTATTACGTACAGCCCAAATCACAGAGCCGGCATTTGCTCTGAGTTCATTATGACTGTGGAAGAGAGGAGATCACTATTTCTCTCCAAAGAAACACGTCATCAGGGAAAGGCAAGACTTGATCTCCTGTCCCTGTGCCCTGCCATGCTAGCTCCCTCCTTTCCAATCCTGATTGTTCTCTTTTTCTCATTTTTCCTGTCCCCAAGTTCAGTCTCTGGGGCTGAGTCTTTGTTTCTTCTTTCCTGGCTGATACACAGCCATGGGCCTGTGGCCAAGTGACCCCTGTACACCTGCATTCCCGGACTTCCTCCTACCAACCCCTGCTGGGGTTTCCCAGGTCCCTGCCCGGCCCCGATGAGTTTGTCTGACCTCTGGTCAAAGTCTAGCCCCCACTGACTGGTCTTGTTTTGATAATAAGAACTGCCATTCACGGATGGCTGACCCTGTGCCAGGTGTTGGGATATGCACTTTCAGTATGCATTATCTCATTTAATTCCTATAGGAACCCTAAGCCTTTAGAGATCTTAGCCCACTTTGCAAATAAAGAAACCCAGTGGGATGGGTTCTTTTTTTAACTTACCTAAGTTTCCCTGCACATTTCTAAAGCTTTATTTTGAGGTCTCTGCTGCTTTTTCTTATAATAGTAACAAGGGCAGGATTGTTACCTGACATTTATTAAGCATTTGGTGTGTACTAGGTACTTTACATGCATAATCTCATTTAATCATCATAGCAGCCCCAAGGGATCAGTACCATTATTATATACATTTTATAAATGCAAAAGTAAGGCTGGGAAAGGGTAATTTGGACCAAGTAATAAACCCTGTTTAAACTGGGCTCTAACCCTAAGAGTCTGACCCCAGATCCCCCACATTCACACCTGCAAGCAGTTCTTAATTTCTGACTCACATATCAGCATGTGGGAAGACTTTTGCTTTCTTTTATCACTTTAAAAGCACTGAAGTTTTTAAGGACATACACTATTTTAAAGCTTGAACAAAGTTTTCTCATCTGCAAAACTGGGGTGGTGGTGCACATCACAGCCTTGTGACTATATGAAGACATATCGCAAAAGCAATTCTTTCCTTATTTAGGATTATAAAAGTGTTAGGGATTAGCATATTAGTTATATTATTATACAAAACCAAATACTGAAGCATTTTTTTCAGGTCTGTAGCAGTAAGAAGCATTAAGTATAAGAATAAAAGGCAGGAATAATGGCTTCTAGGCTACTATTATATTCACATGCAAATAATCATTATTTCCTGAGGACCTATTACATGCAAGGCATGTCTTCTTTCTAATAATAATATCATGCACATCCTTTGTGGTACTTGCCACAATATATATGATACCTTTGGTGGCCATATAATGTTTATTACCTGAGCTATTCTGTTAGCATTGTGAGCTCAGGGACCATATCTCCTTTGTCCAGTTTTTAGCACAGTGTCTGGGCCATAGTCAATGCTCAGTAAATGTTAGTTGAATTGATTCAATAGAGCCACAAAGTTCTCGTGGACCCCACCTGGCTCAGCTCCAGAACAAGGTGCCAGTCTGTGTTAAATCACCTGAAGACAGAAGATAAGACCCTCAAAGATCCCTCCCATTGAGAAATGAGAAACGTTATCAAATTAGATTCTGTAGTTGTTACCTGGAAGGCAGAGAGGGCATGACCCTTAATGTATTAGACAAGGGAACAGCAAAGTATCCCAAGGCAAAAACCTGAAGGCAGGGACAAAGTTTTCAATATCTACTTGCCCTTCTCTGCCATCCCCACCTCCAAACCCCAGAGAAAACCTTTCAAATAGGAGGAATTAAAATCAGTGAAAAGATAATGTGGGATAGTAAAAACCACCTTAAGTCGAGGAGTCAGGGATCTGAGCTAACACCAGTGAAACCAAGCGGCATAATCAGTCTGGACGCTCCGTAGCAGGCAGGGGTCAGCCCTGATAAAAAATGAGCCAATCTCATCCACACAATTCCACGAGGTTTCACTATATAGCCATCCACACCTAGCGTGGATCTAGGGTGAGAATTGTTGTCTGGGCAGGCAGAATATACACAGAGTGCTAAAGAATATGCATTCTAGATCAGGGGCTGGCAAACTATGGCCCACGAGCCAAATACAGCCTGCTGCCTGCTTTTATAAATAAAGTTTTATTGGAACACAGCCACACTCATTTATTTATGTATTATCTATGGCTGTTTTCGTGCTGCAACTGCAGAGCGGAGTAGTTGTGACAGAGGTCATATGCCCCACAAAGCCTAAAACATTTACTATCTGATCCTTTATTAAAGTTTGCTAACCCTGCTCTGGACTCAGACTGTTGGGGTTTCAGTCCCTGCTATGTGGCCTCATACGAGTTGTTTGGCTTCTTTATCTCTCAATTCCCATGACTCTTTCTTCCTTCTGAGGTTATCCTGAGATTTACATATTGCTTGGTAAACAAGGCATGCTCACTGAATGCTCTGTTACCATCATGACCATTGTTCTCACTACAGATGTTCACCGTGCAGGTCCGGAAAGCCTCCTGCCACCCCCACGCCCACTCAACCTCCATATCGCCTCCTAGGAGACAGATTTGAGACTTCTCTCTGCCCACATCTGTTTGATCAAAATCTGTCTATCAAATCTACAAAATGTCTTTCAAATGTGTCCCCATAGCCATCTCTATGGCTACGGCTATTCTTTACACCTGAAATGCTATCTCTCCCCTTGTCCACTTTTCAAAATCTTACCTATCCTTCAAGGGCCTCCTCAAATGCTGCCACTTTCATGAAGTCTTACCTGATAGATCACCCCCACCCTTTGCTGGAAGCATTGTCTCCTTTCCCTCCAAACCTGTCCCTACAGAAGCCTGCCACTTCTTCCATGAACACTTCCTGCCTTTGCTTGCTATGGCTTTGAGCTTTGTGAGAATGCAAATCCCTTAAGGGGAATTTAGTGAAGAAATCTGTCTATTACATCAAGACCCACTTAATAAATTCCTCCTAGAAATCAGTGCCAGGAAAAAAATCTGCTCTGACAAATACATTTGTTTATGTTCTTTTATCAGACAGTGAGAACCTCATACAGCATTCCCCTTTTTACCTCAGCTACCAGGAAGCTTAGCACTAAATTACAGTAACCACCGCCTGGGTGCGTGGACACACTTGTTTATCTGGATCTGTAGCTGGTCTTTTTCTTTGTTCTTTTTTTTTTTTCTTTTTTCTTTTTCTTTTTTTTTTTTTTTTTTTGAGTGCACTGTAGGAGTAGGTAATTTACACATGCCAAATAAATATAGCATTACAGCATGTTCCCTTTGATGAACTAGCTATTTTGCAAAGGCACAATGACCTTATGTTTGCAGGGGTTTTCTCTGACACCTAAAGTATTTCCCAATTTTCCACTTTACCACTTATATTGGTGGTAAAGCAAAAGTGGATATTTATTTCCTTCCAGTTGAATGGATAGGAATCTCAGAGTTTAGAAGTATAGCAGATTAAAAC
>CM052447.1:21166392-21196742 GCA_028533085.1 Varecia variegata | reverse complement strand
TGGTTTTCAACTCGCCCTAGGGCCATCCTGCTTGCACCAGCTGTGTGGTAGCCTTAAAAACAAACAGGCTCAAAAGGGTGGCTGGAAAAACCAGCAGCCACTGCAAGAGACTATGAGCTTGGAATCCCCCAAAGTTCCATCCCCAGAGAATTATCACTATTTGATCTATCTGAAAGTTCCCTGAAAGCTTCTACTCACAGGGCGTGTTTTTATTTGACCTGACTCAGAGTTCACTCAGTGCAGAACACCTTTTTCCCTGAGGTGTTTGTCAAAAACAATCAGCAGCAATTGTTTGACATTGTCACTGCCTTAGGTGGTAAAAATATTTGAAGCAAACAAGCCAACAAAAAGGCATAAAAGGAAAAGTTGGGGAATGATATGTCCATAAGAAGCTTTGAGAAGCTCTGAAATATTCCTGGGAATCCAGAAGACCACATGCATGTATAGGGCTATGTGTATGTTCAGGAAACACCTGAGATTATTATAAATTAAGAAGTTAATTATTGATCCCCAGGGTAACCACTAAGAAAATAACCAAAAGAAATATAGTACAAGAAATGACAATGGTATATTGGAATGGTCTATCAGAAAATATCTATTTGACACAAAAGAATGCAGAAATGGAGAAATAGAAAAGCAAAAAAGATATGAGATAGAGAAAACAAATAGCAAAATGGTAGGCATAAATTGTATCTCACCTGTAATTAATTAAATGTAAATATATTAAACACTCCAGTCAAAAGGTAGAGATTGGAAAAATGTAGTTAAAAAAATGTTTCTACTATATTCTGTCTACAAGAGACACACTTTAGATTCAAAGACACAAACAGACTAAAAGTATGGAAAAAGATACATCACGTGAACAGTAACCAAAGACAGCTAAAGGTGTTATGCTATTATAATAGCATATAAAAAGACCAAAATTGTCACCAAAGACAATGAAGGACACTTTATAGTGATAAAAGACTCAATCCATCCTGAAGACATAATTAAAAACATATATGCCCCAAAATACAGGTAGGAAAAGCTAACCCACTTGGCTAGAACAACTAGACATAAGAACAACAAAGAAATAGAAGACTAACTATAATTAGACCTAACAGGTATCTATAGAACACCACATCAAGCAAAACAGAACACACATTCTTCTCAAGCACAGATGGAACATCCTCCATGGATAGATCATATGTTAGGCCATAAACAAATCTCAATAAATTTAAAAGCAATGAAATTATACAAAGTATGTTTTCCCACCACAATGCAATGAAATTAGAAATCAGGAACAGAAAGAAATTTGGAAAATTCACAAATGTGGAAATTAAACAACAAATCCCTAAATAACCAATGGGTCAAAGAAGAAATCGCAAAGTAGAAAATACTTTGAGATGAATGAAAACAAAATCACAGCATACCAAAAGTTATAGAATGGAATAAAAGCAATACTCATAAGAAAATTTATAGCTGTAAATGCTTATATTCAAAAAGGAGGCCGGGCTCAGTGGCTCACGCCTGTAATCCTAGCACTCTGGGAGGCCGAGGTGGGTGGATCGCTCAAGGTCAGGAGTTCGAGGCCAGCCTGAGCAAGAGCGAGACCCCGTCTCTACTAAAAATAGAAAGAAATTATCTGGCCAACTAAAAATATAGAAAAAAAAAACTTAGCCGGGCATGGTGGCGCATGCCTGTAGTCCCAGCTACTCGGGAGGCTGAGGCAGTAGGATTGCTTAAGCCCAGGAGTGTGAGGTTTCTGTGAGCTAGGCTGACGCCACGGCACTCACTCTAGCCCGGGCAACAAAGCGAGACTCTGTCTCAAAAAAAAAAAAAAAAAATAAAGAAGAAAAAAAAAACAAAAACAAAAAGGAAAAAAATCTCAAACCAATAACCTAACATTCCACCTTTAAATACTAGATAAAGAAGAGCAAAGTAATCCCAAAGCAAACAGAAGAAAGGAAATAATAAAGTTTAGAGCCAAAGTAAAGGGCATAGAGAAGAGAAAAACAATAGAGAAAAATCAATAAAACCAAAAGTTTGTTTGTTTAAAAGATTTTTTAAAAATGACAGACCTTTGGCTAGTCTGATCAAAAATAAAAAAGAGAGAAGAGACTCAGGAAATCAAATGGAGACAACCACCAACCTTACAGAAATAAAAGGGATTATAGGGGAATACTGTGAACATTTGCATACCAAAAAATTAGATAATTTAGATGAAGTAGACGAAGTCCTAGAAAGACAGAAACTACCAAAATTGATCAAGAAAAAATAGAAAATCTAAGTAAACCTATAACAACCAAAGAGATTGAATTAGTAATGAAAAAACTTCTTACAAAGAAAAACACAGGCCTAAATAGCTTCACTCCTGAATTCTACCAAATGTTTAAAGAAGAATTATTATATATAGAAAATGGTTACAATTCAATAGTAAAAAGGCACTTAATACAGGAACTCCCAGATACATAGAACAAATTCTACTAGAGCTAAGCAAGGAAAAAAATAATAGCATCGTATTAATAATTGCTGGGGACTTCAACACCCCACGATCAGAGCTGGCCAGATCATCAAAGCAGAAAATAAATAAAGAAACACTGGACTTAAATGAGACCCTAGAATAAATGGACCTAAGAGATATTTACAGAACATTCTACCCAAAATCTACTAAATACACATTCTTCTCATCGGCACATGGGACATTCTTCAAGACTAATCAGGCCGGGCGCGGTGGCTCACGCCTGTAATCCTAGCACTCTGGGAGGCCGAGGCAGGTGGATCGCTCGAGGTCAGGAGTTCGAGACCAGCCTGAGCAAGAGCAAGACCCCGTCTCTACTAAAAATAGAAAGAAATTATCTGGCCAACTAAAAAATATATATAGAAAAAATTAGCCAGGCATGGTGGCGCATGCCTGTAGTCCCAGCTACTCGGGAGGCTGAGGCAGTAGGATCGCTTAAGCCCAGGCGTTTGAGGTTGCTGTGAGCTAGGCTGATGCCATGGCACTCACTCTAGCCTGGGCAACAGAGTGAGACTCTGTCTCAAAAAAAAAGACTAATCATATCTTAGGCCACAAAACATGTTTCAACAAATTTTAAAAAATCAAAATCATACCATGTATCTTCTCAGACCATAGTGGATTAAAATTAGAAATCAATTCTGAGAGTAACCCTCAACTCTACACAAAGTCATGGAAATTAAACAACTTGCTACTGAACAATTATTGGGTCAATAATGAAATTAAGATGGAAATCAGAAGATTCCTTGAACTGAACAACAAAGGAGACTTAAGCTATGAACAATAAAAAGACAAACAATCGAATTTAAACATGAGCAATGACTTGAATAGACATTTCTCCAAAGGTATACAAAGGACCGGTAAGCACACGAAACTATGGGCAACATCTGCAGTCATTAGGGAAATGTGAATCAAAACTGCAATGAGATACGACTTCACACCCACCAGGATGGCTAAAACAAAAAAGACAACCATTAACAAGTATTGGAGGGGATGGGTAAATTCACACCTAATGGGTGCAGTGCCCACTGTCTAGGGATAGGACATGCTTGTAGCTCTGATTCGAGTGGTACAAGGGCAATATATGTAACCAAGGCATTTGTACCCTGTAATATTCTGAAATTAAAAAATAAATTAAGCCTCAGTTGGGGCCGGGTGCGTTGGCTCACGCCTGTAATCCTAGCACTCTGGAAGGCCGAGGCGGGTGGATCACTCAAGGTCAGGAGTTCGAGACCAGCCTGAGCAAGAGTGAGACCCCGTCTCTACTAAAAATAGAAAGAAATTATCTGGCCAACTAAAAATATATATAGAAAAAATTAGCCGGGCATAGCGGCGCATGCCTGTAGTCCCAGCTACTTGGGAGGCTGAGGCAGGAGGATTGCTGGAGCCCAGGAGTTTGAGGTTGCTGTGAGCTAGGCTGATGCCACGGCACTCACTCTAGCCCAGACAGCAGAGCGAGACTTTGTCTCAAAAAAAAATAAATAAATAAATAAAAATAAAATAAATATTCTCACTACAAAGAAATGATAAATATTTGAGGTGTTGGATATGCTAATTCGCCTGATCTGATCATTCCACAATGTATATACATGCATGGAAACATCACACTGTATCCCATAAATAGATGTAATTATTTGTCAAAAATAAAACTAAACTAAAAAAAAATTGGAAAAAGCAAAAAAAAAGACAAGTATTGGTGAGGATGTAGAGACACTGGAACCCTCATATATTGCTAGTGGGAATGTAAAATCATGCAGTCACTTTGGAAAACAGTCTGGCAGTTCCCCCAAAGTTTAAACATAGAATTACCATATAACTCCATAATTCTGCTCCTAGATATACACCCAAGAAAATTGAAAACACATCTTCACACAAAAGCTTGTCCACAAAACGTTCATGCCAGCATTATTCATAATAGCCACAAAATGGAAACACTACAAATGCCCAGCTACTGATGAATTGACAAACAAATGTGGTAGATCCATGCAATGGAATATTATTCAGCCATAAAAAGTAATGAAGTACTGATACACGTAACAACGTAGATGAATCTTGAAAACATTATGCTAGGTGAAAGAACCATACACAAAAGGACAACTATCGTATGATTCCATTTAGATCAAATGTCCAGAATAGGCAAATGCATAGAGATAGAAAGTAGACAAGTGGTTTGCAGGGTTGGAGTGGGGGTAGGTAATGAGCAATGACTGCTAACGAGGCCCCTTTCTTTTAGGGGCCATGAAAATGTGCTGAAATGGGATAGGGGTGATGGTTACACAGCTCTGTGAATATACTAAAAACTCAATTGCACACTTTAAAGGCTGAATTTTATGGTGCATTAATTAGACCTCAATAAAGCTGTTATTAAGATCCAGATCCAGCTCGATGCAGGAAACTCTTCTATAACATAAGATTTCTGAATCATCAGCCTCTGCTTGAATACACGTAAGGACAACTGCCGACTCCCACATGGGGTAGAGTACTCCATTTGTGGACAGTTAGGTTGGATTTTTTTCCCTAACCATTGAATTCCCCAACACCTACCGCAGTGCCTGTCATGTCAGAAGGGCTCTTGTAGTGTGATAAAATGTTGGATCAACATTTCAGAGTGACATTTTTAAATGAAAAAGAAATCAAGTAACAGAACAGTATATTATGTAACAGAAATTTTATCATGATCCCACTTATGTAACTTAAACATGAGCATATTATATTTAATATATCTAATATTTATTTAATATAGAGAATGACAATATATATGCCAATATATTTGGTATTCATATGCATGAAATATTTCTTGATGGATATTTAAAAGTCTCTAAGTAGTTACTTCAGAAGAGTCTTGTGGAAAACGAAATTCAGAGAGGGCCTTTATTTTTTCAACTTATAACCTTCAATATTGGTTTAATTAATGTTTTTTACCTTAAACAACTATTTAATTTTTGAAAAAAAATGCTTTCCTCGTTTGGGTGCAAATCTGTGATATTCTAATTCATTCTGCGTGATTTGCTTCCTTATTGGTGGAGATTCCCTAAGACGAGACCCGCTGTGCCCTATGGCTAGTTTAATATAGGCCAGTATTTCCAAAGAGCTATTAGAGTAGACATCTGAGGTTCCATTTATGGCATTCTGACTACTGTGGTTGTCACTAAAGACCAGAGAGCCCACCTGCAAGCTGTAAGCACTTTTGTTTCATGCCTGAGTCCTGAGTGAAGGAGCGACGGACTCCCCCAGGCAAACTCTCCCATTCCCCAACTCAATCATCAGCCACCCAGACAGCACATAGCTGCAGCTCAAGGGCTGCGAGCTGGTGAAATCAGTAACTAATTAACCACTTGGCAGCCCCCCCCACACATACTGTATGTCTCCTCTGTGCCCACCTCTGTGCTAGACCTAATGTCTGCCCCCAAGAACTTCTGAACATATTGTAGAGTATTTCAAACCCCAAAAGCTTAGGTCTTTGATCCCAAAGTCCCCCTAGAAAACCCACAACTTTAAGCATCTACCCCCCCAAATTAAAAAGCAAATTAAAAAGCAGCAGGAATTCTGCTACTAACATCCAGTGAAGCTAGCTGGTCTCAGACTCAACATTTTAGAACTGGAAGGCACCTGATTTGATTTGACTTTACGAATGGAATAACCAAGAAGAAAAGTGACTTGCCTCAGGACACACTAGTAGATCATGGCAGAATCAAGCTTCCTGGCTCCTCTCCCAGCTCTCTGGCTGCCAACTTCCTGCAGTGACTCTTTGGGACCTCTGCAGCCCCACTCCTGACCTCGTCACCATCACCCTCACCACCTAAGGACAGTGACTCTGCACACTGCCTCAAATAAGGCCTCTACACTCCATGTCCACAGCGTCCAGGGCTTTCCCATTGTCTTCCCCCCTAGGATTTCAGTGGGTTTAGACAACTGGGTGTGGGGAGCAAAGGATGGCAGTGGGGTGGGTGATGGCTGAAAGCAGTATTCAAGACTGAGTTCGCACAGCAGCGAGAGGTGGCAAAAAGCCTGACACATATGTGCCATCCTTGCTCCAGTCCCTTAGAATCCACCTTTTCCAAAGTCCAGCCCTACACGATACTTCACCATGAGCACGACTATGCCATCTCTATGGTTAATTCGGGCCTACCTTCTGGATCTGTTCCAGAAGCATCCAAATTTCTGGGGTGCCCTGGAATGGATGCAGAGTGGGCTGGAGCCTCCTGTCTCCTCACATGCTACAGGGATCCAAAACTCCCTCCCTAGACTGAAGGCAAAGACAGTGGGAGGTGGGGAGGACACTTGCTTCTTGTAAGAGAAGAAAGGAGAGAGAGAGAGAAAATTTGTTATCTGATTGATAACTTGGGCCAACCAGAGAAGCACCTGTACTAATTCCATGTCCGTCTCCTTGCTGGCTTGGAGTTCGGAATAGAGTCGGACAGCCTGTAGGAGATAGTCCCTGGCCAGCTGCTGAGTCCAGGACTTAAGGGTCAGGTGGCCAAGATTGGCCATAGTCACTGCCTGGTTACGCACATTCGGCATTGTTCAAGTGCCGAATTACCATGTTGCCTAGAAAAGCAAAAAATGTCATTTAATTAGCCTCCCCTCAACCATCTCCTCTGCTCAACAGCAGCAATTATCCCTGCTCTATTTTAGAAGCCATTCATAATTATGAATACAATACTACAATGCAAATCTGTTGCAAAGTGAAATTGAAAATCTTGCAAACCATGTAGGATTAAATGGAATCAATCTGAGGCTTGTCACAGAGCAGAACAATAGGCTGCCCACTGGCAAGGAGGATTAAGCAGCATTAGACCAATGAAGAGACAAAGAAGAGAAAATCAGCAGGACATGGCAAGATTTAAGTGCAAATAATTTGAATATCAAAGGGTTAAAAGGCCTTTTGGTTAAATGGTTACATTGTGGTATATTTTTGCAAAAATGAGGCTTTCTGAGACACTGCTGAAAAGTCAATCACAAAACAAAGAATGTCTCATTGTGCTATTATGCAATCTGGTCAACACAATTAAGCCAAAAAGTCAACACTCCTTTCTTTTATTGTATGTTTATTCTAAGACTTGGTGCATAGTGGCAATTATAATTTAAGTATTCCTAACTAAAAGGTGAAATTAAATGTCATTTCATAATCTCCAATTTCATTTCAAAGGTAAGGTCTCAGTTGAACTTTTCTTGCGATGAAATTTTACACCCTGCCTTTCAGTGGATTTATTTAAGTGTCCTTTCTTTAAAATCAATTGTCTTCAGGTAACAAAGACCTCCTGAAGGTTCCTCCATCCTAGGTCTAACTGCCCCCTCTCTGAATACACACCCTGAGCCATAGTCCTGTGAGGGGTAGTTTTGGAAACACACAAGTAACAGTGACGAAGTTAACATTAGTGTCCCAAGAGTTCCATGAGCATTAACTCACTTATTCCTCACAGTAACACTACAGGTTAGATGCCATTTTCATCCTCCTTTCACTGATGAGGAAACTGAGGCATGGAGAAATCAACTTGCTCAAGGCCACACAAGCTAATAAGTGACAGATGGTACCATGTGGTGGCTGCAGAGCCCCTGCTTTTTTGCACGATGCCTGTACCATATGCATTTGGATTTAACTTCCAGAGAGAAAGAACTCTGCCACTACTTAAGGGAGGAAAGCTGCTTCTGGGATGGTCCCTGAGCCCGGACTCACCTGGCCGTGTTCAGGTTCCGATAGAGCTGCCCGAGGGACGCCAGCAGCCTCCCCTCCATCTCCCGGTCCCTGAGCTGCTGGGCCAGCACCAGCCAGTGCTCATGGTAGGTGATGCATGCCTCAGGATTTGGGGACACGGAGCTGTAGAAATGGCAGAGGGATTTGGTGACCTGAAGCTGACCTGAACATAAAGCAGGGACATGAATGAGATGACCTGACACAGGAGACGGGCAAAGCTTGCTCCAACACTTTTCTCTACAGCTTTTCGGCAGCGCGGGCTATACTCACTCTTCAGGTGTTGATGTCTTAAGCCAAACAGCAATGCCATTTCATAACAAAGTTGGCCCTGGGCCAGCTGGCCTCCAGAAACCAGAACTTGGGCCAACCAGAGAAGCACCTGTACTAATTCCATGTCCGTCTCCTTGCTGGCTTGGAGTTCGGAATAGAGTCGGACAGCCTGTAGGAGATAGTCCCTGGCCAGCTGCTGAGTCCAGGACTTAAGGGTCAGGTGGCCAAGATTGGCCATAGTCACTGCCTGGTTACGCACATCTCCCACCTCCCGGGCCCTATTCAAGGCCCGGAGATAGCTCTTGGCTGCCCTGTTCACCCGGCCTTCACCTTGAAGTGCAAGTCCCAGGAGGTTATGGACCACTCCCTTTTGGGTGACACTCTCTGTCTCCTTCAGGGAGCATAACAGTGGCTCGAGGATGTCCAAAGCCTTCTTCGCCTGGCTGGCTAGGAGATAGGCCCAGGCCAGGCAGAGGGCAGACTCAAAGGCCTGCTGCTCCCCCAGCAGCTGCCCTAGCGCCAAGGCCTGGTTCAGGTAGTGTATGGCCCCGTCGGGAGACCTGTGCTGGAGGTAGGTCTTGGACAGGATGAGACACAGGGCTCGCTGGGTGCTCCAGTCTGCCTTTTCCTCACAGCTGGCCAGCGCCTGCCTGAGTGTGGGGCAGGCCAGGGTGGAAACTTCGCCCCAGCCTGGGGAGGGAACACCGAGGAGCTTGGTGGTGTTCTGGAGGACCAGGTGGACCTGCCAGATAGGAAGAGACATCCCTTGGGCACTCTGGGTACCACGCTGCCGGACGGAGGCCACTGCAAGGTGTGGAAGATACTTCTTGTCGTAGAGAAAACTCAAGATGGTGGCCGCAGCCTCTGCGGCCGGAGGGTGCCCCGAGAGGAGCTGCAGGCGCTCCGCGAAGGGCAGGACCTCCTCGTGCCGGCCCAGGCTTAGCAGCAGCCGGACGACCAGGAAGCAGGCCCTGGCCTCCAGGGGGCCGCTGCCCGCCACGATGGCCTGGCGCAGCACGTAGGCCACCACGTCCAGCTCGTGCTTGGCGCTGCACTCCCGGTCCGGCAGGCAGACCAGCAGGGCCCCCGCCTTCTCCAGCAGGGCCGAGCCCTTGTGCCTCAGCCTCTGCTTCAGGTAGATGGCAGCCAAGTTGACGTACAGCGCGGCCACCAAGGGTAGGTCCTCAAACGCCCCGCTGAGGACGTGGATGGCCTCCTCGAAGTACACCCGGGCCTGAGAGAGTTTGACCTTCCTGACGCTCAGCCGGCCCAGCAGGAAGCAGAGCCGGGCGTGGGCCCAGGTCATGCGGCTCCTCTTGGCCCACTTCCTCGAGGCCTCCAGGTAGGCCACCAGCTCGTCCTCCTCGGAGAAGCTGTAAAAGGAAGAGGTGAGGAAAGAGAAGGAGAAATCGTAGAGGCTCTTAAAGTGGTCGGCGTAACCCTCGTGATCCAGGAAAGCCAATATGGGGGCAAAGTTCTCGGCCTCCTCCTCCTCCTGGCCAGTGCTCAGGTCCACGAACAGTTCCGGGTCGTCCAGGTCATCGGGCTCGGGCAGGTGGTAGCTGTCGGAGGCAGCCGAGAGCAGCTCCTCCTCCTCCGGGCCGGAGTCCTCGGAGCTGCTACACCGTCCGGAGCCCGCGGCCGGATGCTCCTCCCAGGCTCGGCCGGACCCGGCCTCCCTGAAGGCCTCGGGCTGGGACGCTGCAAGGACAGGCAAAGCTGAGCAACCCTGCGCACCTGCAGTGAAGACGGCCGCTGTCAGCGAGAGGACAGGCGTGCTGTCCTCAGGACTGCAGGTCAGGCTCAGCACCATCTCTACTCACCGCTCACATCGTTTGGAAGATTCTGGATGGATTCAAACCCACCTAGGTAGAGAGCAAGGACAGACCTGGTGTTAGGTCAGAATGGGCCACCATGCCTCTACCTCCAGGTGTGCCCCAGACCGGTGAGTGACCCTTAGGGTCGTCATTAAAGAACAAAGCCCAATTGTCCTATTTAATCCGTGCACTTTACAGTCGGGGACTGAGGTAGAAAAAAAACCCAGAGTCGGAGAAGAAAAGCTGGAAACACAAGCTCTGTGCTAAGAGGCATGCGTGGCGGGGGACAGTAGAATCTGAAGGCCAGAGGGACGTGGTTCCCGAGGCTCTTGGTGAGTTTATGGCGGAACCGGGACAGAGCTCCAAGTGCAGCGCTCGCAGCGGCATCCGGCGCAGCCTCCCATTCCCAAGTGCACCGTGCCCGTCCTTCCTCCTTCTCCCAGTCATTCATCACACGCTCAGCAGACATGTGTCCAGTGGCCGGTACAATGTGCTGGACACTGTGCCTCGGAAAAGTGGCAGGACCGAGGGGCCAGAAGTGAGGGGTAAAGAAAACAGAGCAAAGATGCATCTGAGGTCCCCAGTTTTGTTCCTTAGTGGGGGGGGGGGGGGCTAGAGCACAGTTTTTAGACATTTTGAGTCAGAGGCACCTGCAGGAGCAGAGAAGGAAATCGGTCTGGAGCCGAGGAGAAAAGCTGAGAGGTTCAGATACAGATCTGTGACCCGCAGCTGGTCACAAGGAGCTGGGCAGAGTCCCAGGACTAAATGTGATCACACAGGTGAAGCATTTGGAAGGAGAGAGAAGCCACAGGGGAGGGAGGGAGGGGGGAATTCGTTAATAGCCGGAAGAACACAGGCTTTGCTGGCAGACAGTGGACGGTGGAAAGGCACAGAGAGAAAAGGGGAGTCGCAAGGGCCAAGGCAACTGCGGCAGAGCCACCTGACACCACCAAAATGAAATGAAACTAGCTTAGAACCAAGGAGACACCTTGGGTTTGGCAGTGGAGAAGTGACTGCTCTTGGCGAAAGCAGCCACAGTGGAACGTGGAGGTGAAGGCCAGGTTCACACACCACAGCACGGCAGCTGCCGGGAGAAGACTCTACCTCTTCTGGACAGAGAAGCACCAGCTGTCTGGGCCCCCACTCTGGCTTCTCCAGCGAACTTTGAGGACCAGCAGGCCCCTCGCCAAATCAAGCCTTTTCCTCCTGCTATCTGGGGAGGCCTTCTTCTGTGATTGTCATTGCAGATACTCAAGGTTGGCTCAGGAGAGCTGTTCGCGTGCCCTGGCCCTTTCTGATATTGAGGGGCACATGCCAGTATCACTGCCACCATTTCTCTCCAGGCCAGGACACTGGGAGCACAAATGGAACATGGGTTACAACGTGGCACCCCCTCTGGGAGGAAGCATTACAGAGGGGCGTTCCTTCCCCAGGGCTGGGCCTGGAGGAGCCGGGATTTACCAACAAGATGCCCTCTCTGCTGGCTGCCTCGGTGCTGGGGCAGCTGCGCGACCACAAGCTGCAGCCTGCACCCAGCAGTGCTGCAATGTGCCACCTGGGCCCTGATCCTGGGTCTCTCCCAACCATTGGATCAACAGTTGGCAGAACTCTTTGATCCAAGTCTGCCCCGAGCAGACCTCAGCTCCCACCTCCTGGTCACTGCCCACAGCTCCAGCTTCCTGGCTCAGCCTCGTGGAGCAGCGTGATCTGCTGGGGCTGGGTGCTGACACCTGGGGCAGGTGCTCTCTCGAATGCCCCTTGTGCATGGACACAGCCTCCAACTCCCCTCTCTTCTTTCGGGAGGTGGCCTGAGGGTCCTTTCTGCACAGCCTCTGGCTGTACCCATGAAACGTGGCCCCTCTAATCTGGCCACACGGTAGTAGACATAACATCATCATACATCAGAGATGGGAGAAACCAAACGCCTTCCCCAAACCACCGTCGGTGAGTGAATGTACTTCCTGACACTGAGCAGTGAGCCATTAATAAAGTGAAGCAAATGAATATCATTCATTCATTCATTCATTCACTCCTTCAGACACAGCTGAAAACTGTGCTGAGCGCTGAGCACCCCTCGCCCACCCAAGGATCAGTGACATTTCATGCCGGGGGCAGTGTGGTGACGTGGATTGCCCTGTCCTGCAGTTAGGGGAGGGCAGTTCTTACCCTAGCTCAGGCACTAATTCACTTGGGCCTTGGTTTCCCAATCTGTAAAATGTGGGGGGAAATCACCTCTTAGGGCCCTTCCAGCTATAACATTCTACAACCCCACTTTTGCCATGGGGGACCTGCTTCAGCCCTAGAAGGAGGGACCTCAGCCACAACTCAGGAAGTTCTTCTTCACCCAAATTAGGACAAAAGGCCCAATACAGCTGCCTACCCTTGGTATAGGTGAGTTGATTTCATCCTATCTTACAGTTTCTAGGCAACATATTCTGTGCAACCCAAGAATTGTCTGAAATCTAAAATGAAATGCTGCTAATCAAATATGATCCAGGTCATCAACTGAACGGTGGCTGTGACCCCAAATTCATGAATGGGATTAGAATTTAGAGGTATTTTATTCCTGGTTAGGGACACTTTCTCGATCTCAAGGAGCCTGAGACAGTCTGTCAAGGGGGTGTGAGGACAACACTCACTGAGCCGGTAGACGGATGTGATGTCAGTACGGGCGAGGGTGTGGAGAGAGCTGGCACACTCAGCCTTCCTGTCGCTTCCCAGGGCCCACAGAGAGCATCTTTCCTCGTCGCTGAGAAAGGCGGAGTTCCTGCTCCTGCAAAGCACACAGAGCCTGATCGATGCAAGGTTTCACACTCGATCGTCTTCTTTCTGCACTAGGAGGCAGTGAGGGACGTGGAGAAGCCATCGACCCATTTGCTCACAGCTGAAACTGGGCTCCTCAGCTCACCCCCGCCCTGCACTTGCACTGCCGAGGCAGGACAGCCACCAGCACCTCGTGCACGGAGAACTGAGCAGGGTGGTTGCCAAGTAGGTCAGAGTGGGGATGAAAACACCCCTCCTTTAAAACTCCATCTCCCAAGAAAAACAAAGCTCCTTCTCTCAACCCCTACCCACTCTTGGGGACCACATGGTACCCATTTTTAATAGAAGAAAGAGGAATTGGTTCCCCTAAATGTAAGGGTTGACGAGGGACCATTAAAAGAAGTTTCTTTGTCCCTAGATTATTTCAAGAAAAAGTTATGCATAGGTGATATGATCTAGATGAACAATGAAGAAAGTTTGACTATGGTCGGAAGGAATCTTTCACAATTGTTGAGATGTGATTCCATGACATAGCACACAGTGTATGTAACACTAAGAGAGGATTATATTAATAAATTGCTAAGGGATGGGAAGTGGGTAGAAGGAGGGTCAGGAAGCTGGAAGAAATGATTATAAATAATAGAGATCATTATACTCACTTTGTATAAACTAATTGTTAAAACTGATTTGCTTACTGAAGATTTGTTATAGAATTAAATAATTTGGAAACTAGGAGTGCCTTAGAAACTAGAAGTTCAGAGAAATAAAATCCAGTATCTATCTGAAAATTATTTCAGTTCTAAATAGAGATTGTTTTACGTCAGAATTCATTTTTTAAAACAAAATTAGCTTGGAAGCCCAAGAGTTACTAACAGCTAATACTTCGGGGATGTTTATGATGAATCAGACACTGTTACCTCGGTTAATCCATACAATTGCTGTATGAGGCAGGCACTATTCTTAGCCCCTTTTGACAGGCAAATAAACTGAGGCACAGCAAAATGAAGTCAGTGCTTAGGGAGTGGTAGAGGAGGACATAAGAAGAGCTTCTCTAAAAACAGGGTTCAGGGAGGGGATGGGACAGGGGTGCTGTGGTCGGCCACTTACCATTTGTCCCCAAAATTCAGACAAATGCAGTTTGAAAACCGAAGGTGAGAAAACTAGCAGCTTATACGAATTGCTCAAGGTCACACCACTAATTAGTGGCTGAAGTGGCACTAGAGCCACGTCCTGACATCTGGCCCAGGGCTCTTCCCACCACATTCGCTGAGCTCCCAGCTCTCTGGCCTGATCTCCAGGTTCTTCCCAGCACTGTGAAAGCTTCAGCCCCAAAACAGCATGTCACTGAGATCTACAACTAAATTCAGTTGGGATTAAAAAAATATGTAACATATGATCCCAAATTTTTGCAGAACTCTTAAATCTTACAAAGTGTTCCTAAATTTACTATATCATTTACTCTTCATAACAACCCTATGAGGTGGATTTTAAAAATCCACGTTTGTAGATGAAGAAATCAGTTCAGAAAGGTTCAGTGACATGCTCAGCATTGCACAGCCAGAAAGTGGTAAAGCTAAGACGGAAACGGGAGGTCTTCTACCTTTGTGTCCATGACCTCACAGCCGATTTGCTAACGTCCAAGTTCCGGGTATTTAGAGAGAGTTCTAGGAATCTGGACAGGTTACATGAGGGATTTCCAAACATGAAAATTGGATTAGAGGAATATGGCCAAGCTCCTGGCAATCTGGCACCTGAAGAGCTCTATAGGAGCTACTTTCCCCAACACACACAGAAAAATCCTGGATAAATGTAACCAACGTGGATGTTTGAATACATACTTTCACTTTAAGGAAAGAAAGGGAAATCCCTGGGAGCCAGAAACAAAAGGAGAAATCAAATTCGGGTTGGTAGGTGAGAGAAGATGGTCTAAAGACCCTGGAGGTTTCATTTGGCACATTGACCCTCAAAGCTGGGGCTGACCTTATAATGCGTCCCACGGGCAGATGTGATTTTGGATATCTGTGAAGCAGGAAGCTGAATTAAGCTCCCTACATAAAGCCTGGAGTCTGAAAAGGCTGAAACTCTCATAAAGAGGGGACTGGGAAACTTCTTCCTACCTGTCCAGAACACACTTTCCATCTGTCTAAGTCCCTGGAAGAAAAACTCAAACAGCTAGGCCTACACCATGGGGAGGTGTGGGGTCTGAATTTGCACTGCACAGTGTGGATACCACTTTCAATGAACTTAACATTAAAAAGTCTGTCCTGGATCATGAGTTCCTAAGATTCCAGGAAAAGCAAATGCAAAACCTCCTCTGCAGGGAGGATTTTCTTCAATCCAGGATTCATGCAAAGCCCATCTTCTAAAATGATGAAAATTAGTCCCCATAACAAAAACTACAGACGGCACAAGAAAATGAACTAATCACAAAGAGAACCAGCAGATGTACAAATTGGTTAACACTACACAAACTAGAAATGACAGTAATCTGAAGAATAACTTACAACAAACACGATTAAAACAATGAAATAAAAAGAATAAATAGAAGCTGCAATGAAAAGATGGAGTATTACAAGGGGAAACAACCATATGTGAAAAATAGCAAAATACAAAGTCTAGAAATGAAAAATAAAAGCATGGAAATTAAAAACGATATGGATGGCTTAGATAGCAGGTTTAGTCATAGCAGAGGGGAGAACTAGTGAAACTGAAGATCATGTTGAGAAAATCAACCAGAATGTACCCTAGAGTGACAAAAAGATGAAAAATATAAAAGAACTAATTGAGCAAGATTGAGGATAGAATAAGTCCAACATACCTCTAATAGGAATTCCAGAAGAGAAACTAAAAAGAATGAGAGAGAGGCAACATTCAAAGGAAGAATGACTGAGAGTTTTCCAGAATTGAAGAAAGACATGAGTCTTCAAATTGAGGAAGCACACCAAGTCCTGAGCAAAATAAATAAAAATATCATTTTTAACAAAATGTCCATTTGTTTAAGGTTATAGGTCTTAGAACCTGTCTGTTTCTTCTAATCCTTCTTTCTAGGTTCAATTATCTATTACTTAACTATTCAATTTCATGGGATAAAATATTTAAATATAAAAGATAAGGACATAAATTAATTAAGTAAAAACCAAAAAGGTACAAGAAAATAATTAAAGTAAATGCTCTAATTAATGAAATGTTATTATAGAAAATAAAGAAACAATAAAGATGGTCAACAAAAGAAAAACTGATTCTCTGAAAAGACTAATAAAATGGAGAAATCCCTGGCAAAATAGATTTGCAATTTTATATGAATGGTTACTTTTTATCCACACTTTGAAGGTATTATTCTATACCTAGCTAAATTATCATTCAAGAATCTATTTTAAGTATAATTAAGACAAATAAGGATTGAAGATTGAGAATATTTATAACCCGCAGATTTCCACTGAAATTACTACTACATGATATACTTTATGAAGAAGGAAGTGTACAATTTGCTATAAACATATAATAGAATATATCACATCTGACATATAATTTACAAAACAGTTGTAAAACATCAATGACAAAAAGAAAATCTTTAAAAAAAAAAACAGTAAGAAAAGAAACTGCCTACCTGCAAAGAGATGGCTATGACACTAACAAAATTCTCAACAAAAATAGATGCCCACAAGAAATTAAGTCATAAAGAAGACACAGATACATAATATAAAGAATAAAAGAGGGACGTAACAAAAAAGATATAATTTTTTAAATTTTAATACTATAAAATACTGGCTTTTCTCCTATGTTCTTTTTGCTGGTTTAAGTGCATTAATTTATCAATATTACTTATTTTTTAACTTAGGTATTTAAATATATACACACACACACACACTTTAGGGAGTAATACACCAGCATAAGGAGAGAACCTACAGGAAGAGGCTGGAGACTTTAGCAAATGCTGAGACCTTCAGAAACGCAATACCAAATGAACATAGGCTAAGAGTGCCCTCCAGTGGCTAGACGAGGGAATAGCGCATAGACTTTAAGGTGGTTTGTCATTCTAAGCTCAGAATCTATCCCCTGATGGCTGAGTTTCAGGGATGTCTACTATCTAGAGAGTGTTCTGAGGGGCATACAAAGAGCCAGTTCTCCTCTCTTCTCCTTCTTTGACCCCTTCCTGTTTCCTCACTCATCTTCCCCTTCTGTACCAGATGCACAGTCTCTGGTGCATTGGGTCCCACAGCTGACCAGGTGCAGGCCAGCAGATGACACTGTGGAAACAAGGAGAAAGTCACACTGCCACTTCACGTGACACAGGGGATGCTGCTCTTCAGTGTGACAGTGTACCCCTTACCACTAAGCCAGCTAAAATGTGATAATTAAATTAGTGGTACTGAGTTGCTGTCCTTTAGGGCAAGGTGTGAGGTGCAGAAGTCTTTTATGAAATCTGACACTTGCCCCCAATATCCTATTAAAATTGCCTCTCAAAGATGACCATGCACAACAGTGACAAGGACAAGAACGGTAAGAGCTAATGCCTACTGATCATACATACACGCTGTGCCAAGCACCGTTCTAAGTGCACAGGCTTCTACTGCTTCCTGGCCCCATCCAGGAAGCCCACCTCAGGGACACTGGCAATACCCCCACTGCCTGCCCCTCCGTGACAGCGTGGGTGGGACAGGCTGGCCATCTGCTGATTGGCCGGGCCCATAGGTCTGCTCCTCAGAACAAGCCCTTCTGGATTCCAGGCAGAAAAGAGCTGCTCTCCTAGCCGACATGGACTGCACACATTAAGCTTTTAGCCTGAGAACTGAATGAGTGAAGACCTACATGAGACCAAGCCCCAGCCCCACGCAGAAGGGGAACGTCCACTCACCGAGCTGGTAATCCATTGCTCCCTGTGCCTGTCCTTTCCTTGATGGGGCCCCTTGGTTGGAGGGAGTGAGAGGCAGGATCCAAGCACCAAGACTGCACCCTCGGTGCCTAACAGCAGGCCCTGCGTCTTGGGGCTGTGCCTCTCCTTGCTCAGACGAAGGCCGCAGTGACCATCTGTGCAGTGAACTGAACTGACCCATTCCCTGGTCACGCACACACCGCCACCCCCCATCCCTCACTGTGTCAGCCTTGGCTGCCAAAATGTACTTGTCTGGCTCCGTGTTACCAGGGCACCCCTGGAGACCACCTGCAGATCTGCTTAGAATAGGGAGGGACCCCGGGGAAGGCAGCCCAGCTCCACGACGTACTCACTGTCACACTCACAAGGGGGAATAAGAATCCGGATCTACGTTCCTGGTGGGAACAAAGCCCACTTCTCCTGAGCTCATCGACTTTCCGATGAACCACGGGAGCCCAGGTATGATAAAGCCGATGATCTCGATGCTTTCTCCCCGGTGGAAACTCAGTTCATCCTTTTCTTCCGACTCATAATCCTTCAAGGCCTTACATCGTCCCCTGCCTGTGGGAAAGAGCACACAGGTCAACCACATACGGCATAAACAGCTGAGCCTTCCACTACCTTCCAATGGAGCATGAAATGAGGGCTTCCCAGACATTAGGATTTCAAAGGCCGGTAAAGTTTCTCACACACACACACACACAAATTGGCAGAAATGACACAAGGCAACTGGCTTTTCATTTTGGCAAACTAGGACCTTTTAAAAAGAATTACAATGCACTTTCCGTGTTTTATAAAAGGAAAGATGTTTTAACAAACGTAACAAAAGGATTCTCAGAATACTGGCTGCACCGTAAAACTGAATAAACATAGCTTTTGGAAAAGTGGAAAGCTCACGACATTGTCCTGGCTTGTCTGACTTTGCCACTGTTATGTAAACACTGTGTCACGGTTGGCACAAATCCATAGACCAGCATGTGCAAATCATTATACCAGATGATCTCTACATGAACTCCCAGCTCCTTGGGCCACTCTGACCCTCAGTCTCCCCAGCTGCAAAATGGGGATAATAAGAATACCTGATGCTTATAAATATTAGGAGGAATCGAAAAGATAAAATGCACAATGCCTGGTACCTAGTCAACCCTCAGTAAATGTTAGCCTCATTATTGCTGGTGGAGTAAAAAGCTACTGATGATCCAGAAGGATCTGGCCTGCAGGCCACATTTGGCTCACAAAACATTTAATTTGGCCCACACTAGGCTTTTTTTTTACCCATATATCTTGAAATCCCTGTCATTCCTGCCATTCCACGCATCTGCAGGTCCTGCCTGCCCTGCAAACATTTGTATGTGCAGCCCTGGATTGAGACCTCTCCTATCCCAGGCAGGGAAACCCACGCGTACACACAGAAACCGGCTTCCTTAAACCCAGTCAGTAGCAGAGGCGAGACAGGAATTCACATCACCTGACTCCAAACCTGTAGATAAAATTAGGAGGCAGGACAACATCATCTTCCTAACAATACTATGTTTTCAACTGCGCCGTACCGATCTGATAGGAGCCTGTCCAGTCCCTCTTCCTGGAGAGGCCACAGCTTCCTGGATAATTCTTTAGGAACCATCTGCCAATGGAAACATTGGGTTTGCAAACATGGACTTCAAAAAATTACAGCAATGAACAGAATAGTCTGTTAGAATGATGATGGTGGTAAGTATTGTTATTTCTCATATTCTAATGATGGCAAACATTTATTGAGAACTTACTTTATACCAAGCACTGTGAAAAAGAGAGAAATTCAGCAGACCTGTGCTGTGATTTCTGGCTCTGCAATCAGTCTATCAGTTAAATAGCTAACAAACAGTCCCTTTACATTCCCACGGTCAGATCCTCTGCCAGAGCCACGCACAGCGTCCACAGCCCGGGATAATGGTCATTGTCAAGCTATATTTTGCAGTTTGCAAGATCTTCCAGCAGGGATTCTTAAACTTTAGTGTGAAAAACATTCCCTAGGGTGCTTATTTAAACTACATATTCCTGGACCTAACCCTGAAAGAGTCTGAGGAGGGCCAGGGAGTCTAAATTTATAGTGAAATCCCCAGGTGATGCTGACACACTTGGTCCCCAGTCCAATCATTGACAAACAATGCATTAGAGGACAGGTGGTATATTTCCTCCTATATACAATGTCCATCTGAAATTTAGAGTTGTCTCCAATTTTGTCAAATTGTGCAAACCTTGACTGTTAAAAAAAAAATACAGAAAGACAAAAGGCCACCCCGATTCTGTTCTCTCCCCTGCACTGGGGATGCCACACGAAAGCATGCCTGCTCTGTCCTGTGCGGACCTCAGTCTGCTCGGAGACCCTCTCCCCGGAGGCAGGTGGCTACTCACTGGTGGAAAGGGAGAGGCAGGGGCTCCAAGGCTGACACCGGCACCAGGCCCCGCTGGCCCGTCACCAAGGACACACCTTCCCACTCAGAACCTCCTTCAGCTGTCTTCACCAAGATTAACTCGTCCTTGCAAAGTGCCAAACACTCTCCTTCCTTCTCAGCTGGCTGAGCCACGGAGAACGTGGCTCTGCAGAAGAACTGGCCTGCAGATGATCAGAAAAGAAGCAACTTTCTGAGGAGTGGCAGGAAGTGAAAAGCGAAAAGACACAACGCAAGGTGTCTATCCAGAGCCCGAATACTTTTCTTCCTGGGAGTTAAGTGGACAGTCCAGGGGCAGGCACTACAAGAGGTCCTTGTGATCCCAGGAAAACTGGTACAAAGAATAAAGCCACTGAAAGGGAATTCACTTAGAATAGACACCAAAATTTCTGAGTAATTTGTGAGAATAAAGCTTAATTGGGACGTTACCTTGAGAAAGAGATGAAATAAAAACTTGCAAAGATATGTTTATGTTTAACAGGACTTCATTTATAATTGCAACTTCATGCTTAATCTTAGAACCAATGAAAAGTAAATTGACTTGGGTGAATATAATTACTCCAATAAAGCTTCATAATAGCACAGTATGAAATTCTTTTCTTCATATATGATTCATGCAATATAATCATAACCATTTTTGCAAAAATATCGTATGCAAATCTGGCTCTTTCAATGTGTCTGTTATGTCATCAGGCTTGTCCACCTCGGTTGTTAACTGGTGGGTGGAGACCTTGATGGGATCCTCACTTGTAAACTGATCAGGGGGTGCTTTAGGGGTTCCTCAACATCACTTTCCTCAATTTCATGAACTACTTCAAGTTTTGCAAGATTTGCATGTTTATTTTACAATCAAATTATATCACATGTTTAGAGAAGTGTTTCTCAATCTTAGACACGTATTAGAATCATGTGAGAAACTTTCCAAACCGTGCCAGTGCCTGGGACCCCACCCCCAGAGAGTTAATGGGCTTAGGCATTAACTGGCATGGGCATCCGACAGGAGCATCTTTGTAAAACTCCCCAAGCAATTGCAACATCACTCAGTGAGACTGACCAACACAGGTGTTCATGTGATGTCGGTGTTGAATTAAGGTGAATGTTTGCAGTACTGTTATAATAGGTGGGTTCATTGGTAACAATTTCGTGTTTGAATGACTTCTGCCTTCCTTTGTATCCTACTTATTTTAGGGCCTTGGATAGCAAATATGCAGATATGACCCCAGCCCCAGCCCCACACCTGCTCACCTTCCTGTATCAGGAGTCCCAGGTGGATTGTTTCCAGGTGTTTATCATCTACGGACACTTGGATCTCGGTGTCCTCCACCAATCTGCAGTTGAGCCAGTACTTGTGGTCAAAGAGGAGATGCTCCAGGCAGGTGGACACGTAGCCTAGGAAGTCAAGCCAACCAGATTCCTGAGCAAAATGATCCCTGCCCTTAGCTGAGCACAGAAGAGGTGAGCAAGCTCCCTCCTGAACCCCAGGAGGGACAGATCCCCAACCTGCCATTTAACTGGAAGTAGAGTAACATAAAAGGGGTAGCTAGACATTTGCTAGAATAAATTCATTCTTCTCAGCATCTGTTGGGAAATATAAGTCGTTTTTATATGTAATTTACCATTTTCAACATATTGTGGGTCTCCATAAATGCATGAGATGACCAAACTGCCTTATTCTAATGCATCCATGGAGGTCTCCAAGTTTACCATGTTGACTCTGGGGGTTCCTAGTACTCCCTCAAGTTCCCCTGACCTGAGGTTCAAATTCCTGTGTTCCTGATGATGCAGTGGCTGAGAAGGGCTCCAGGACCCACAAAGGAGTCAGAACTCGCTTCCGTGTATCAATACACACTCTGCCCTTGCCCGTCCTGTAACGCCAGTAAGCTCTCTCCTGTTAAAAGCAGGCTAAAAATCAAATTGTAAACTTACAATAATTATGTGTAGTATTTTAAACATGCCTATAAATATGAATTATTTGTATTAAAATGTTTCTTCTTTTGAGGCTTCCTCTTTTTCTTACGATGCAAAAACCTGTCTCTTTCCATTCTGACTGTCCGTTGTACTGATTTAAGACTTGTGTATCTTCTGTAGTTGCACTTCTTGAACTTTAATGTGCACACAAATCACCTCGGGATCTTATTAAAATGCGGATACTGATTCAGTAGGTTTGGGGTAGGGCTTGAGTTTCTACCTTTATAGCAAGGCCTATATAACGCCCACGCGGCTGGTCCGTGGAGCAGAGTTTGAATGCAGAGAGCAGAGAATCCCCAAGACCATAAGAGGAGAAGTTATACCTTCCAGCCGTGAGCCACCTTGCCCCTCCTCCCCTGCACAGCATCTCTCCCTGTGTACCATGCATGGAACCCCGCATTTTCTGGGAGATGTAAAATGAGCATCAAATCAGGTGGTCTCTTGCTTTGCTTGCCTTTGCTTCCTAACTGTAACTTCCCTATCGGCAGTTCTTCTCTCTGGAGAAGGCAGGTGAGCCATTTCCCACCACCATGGTGCTCATGCTGTGCCCCAACGTCCTTCTTTACCTTCTAGAAAACCCCGCCACCCAAGGCTGCTATAAGCAGATAATCTCATCTCTTTCTTTGACTCTTTTCCAAATACATGGGATAAAGCATCTGGAACTTTACTATTTCAAGCAGCTACTTTGATCTTACTCAAGATTAGTTCCCTGTTTAAAAAAAAAATCAATTTCACACCTACCTCAGTACTTTGAATTTAGTAGAGGCCCAATAACTGTTTGCCAAGTGATTGATGATCTAATAAAGAAAGATCTCCCTGGATGCAAAGAAGCGAACCTCTTCATGTGGCATTTTGGAGTTAAGAGTTAATATTTGCTTTAGACTTAGTTTCAGGCAGTGTGTGATATTCCAGACATTAACCATCAATCTTAGGGCTCTATCTCTTTCAATTATCAGAGCCTGGCCAATTCCTTAATGTCAAGCCCTACCAGTTGGCTGAACTGTGAAGTAGATCCTCCTCCACCCACCTGCTTTGTGTCATACCTAAATTAAGGTAGGTGGAGAACTTCCAGATTTCCTCCATGGTCTTGAAGGTGATGAGGAACTGGGCCCTCTGGGACTGGATACTGACCAGCCTCGCGGAGAGGTCCTGAACAAAGAGAACAACGAGTCACCCTAGGATGACAGAAGCGTCCCCTTGGCAAACTCACATATGCACCAAATGCTTTGTAGGAGCTTCTTGATTGTGGCATTGATTTTTACATCAGCACACACACACACACACACACAGATGGAAACAACCTGAATATTCATCAACAGGAGACTGGGTGAAAGGAAGTGCAATTTATCCATACAGTGAAATAGTATGGTATTATACAGCCACAAAAAAGAATGAAGAAGTTCTTTGTGTGGATACCGCCTCCAAATATAACACTGCTGTACAACTACAGCAACAAAAGAAGCCAGGGTGCGGAACTGCGTACAGAGAATGCTACTTCTATGGGGGAAAAAATAGTGTGTGGGAGAGAGTAGAGGATGATTTATAGAAGGCATCTTGGAAGCAAATTTGATTATGAATCTGTGCCTAATGATTATTTTTATAAAGCAGACAAACAGAAAAACCGAAGCACATAAAAATAAAAAATCATCCCAAATCCGTCCTCCTAGAGATCACCAATGTTAACATCTTCGTGTATTAACTTGGAATCTTTTTTCCTACACACGTTTCCATAGAACTATTTTACATAAATAGAATCATATTACATAAGTTATTTTGCAATCTTTTGTTGCTAAAAAAATATTTTATGAGCCATCTCCCATGTCATTGAGTAGTCTACATTATTTTTAATGGTTGCCTTTGCCATTTTTGCACTCCACATAATTGATTCTTATTTCCTCATGGTTTCACATTTGGACAGTTTTATGTTTTTTAACATCCTAAATGGCACTGCAATGAACATCCTTTGTGCACATCCTTAATTGTTTTGACAAAAGTGATTTTAAGAAGTACCATTGGGAACACAAGGATATGCACATTTCCAATCCTAAAATTGCAGGCACCCTGCTGCCCTCCAGAAAGGCGTTCTGATTTACATGCTCACAAGCAGAGCAAGAGAAGGCCTTTCTAATACCTGAAAAAAACAGGCCTGAATTACTGCCAGACTGGTTTTCCCCTTAATCTCTGTTGCTTGTCCAAGCCCCTGGAGTGAAGTATACCTAGAGATGGTGAGAACATCTCTCCCCCAGGCCAGGTCCTGCCATCAATACCGACCTCCTGAGCGGTATCAGGAGGGAACCTTAGGGGAAGGAGAGGAGGGTATAAGAATCCCAAGGAAGAGTCCCTGGTTCAGCAAAGTCAGAACTCTGGGGTTCTGCCACCCTAGACCCCAGGAGGCCCCAGATCCTTGGTGATTACAGATCCCATAATCAGGGAAGGGTTGGGTGCTAGGTGAAATTGATTTACAGAGAATTTATTATGCGCCAGGCACTGCACCAAGAGCTTTATGAGCAATACCTCATCCACCTCCCACAACAGCCCTATGAAGAGAATGCAATGAGGGTATTTACTCCCTTCGAAAATGCCCTTTTATCACACTTAACCACTTCTGAAATAAAAGATGACGAGGCATGGCATCACTCGTAACTGGCTGCATTTGTTTTCTTTCTTGGAGTTGCATAAAATAATGGCACATTTTATAATCAATGACATCTTAGAGTTAATGAAAAATGCTTTATCCTTGTTTTGTATTCAAGGAGGTCAAGGCACAGAGAGGTTAAGTAACTGGCCCAAGGTCACCTGAGAGAGTAGCTGATTAGATCTCAGATCCAGCAGACTCCAGGCCTCAGCTTCAGCCCACAAGCTTGCCCAGTTCAAGCCTCAGCCCAGCCGGCTCTCGCAATCAACCTCAGATGCCATTGATTATAAAATGTGCCATTATTTTATGCAACTCCAAGAAAGAAAACAAATGCTGCCAGTTAAGAGTGATGCCATGCTAAACAAAGGAAAATCTATGGTAGCAATTAGCAGTCACTATCTCCAAGTTCCTGAATTCCAGAGATTAAAAAAATAAAATAAAACTTAAAAACCCTTAGCTACTATTTATGGAGTACATACCACCTCCCAAACACCACGCCAAGCTCTTTGCAGACACTATCTCATTTTCTCCTCCTGAAAAGCCAGACGTTATCTTTTTTGCTGCTTGACATTTAGAGTACTTTTCGTCTTTGAATTTGTACCAGATTAATGCAGAGACTGTAAAAATAACTAGAGCATATGTAGAGCAATATTCTCCTTCCTCTACCTCTCGCTGCAACAACTTTTATCCATTGTGATGTTAATCCTACTAGTAAGTACCTCCTAAATTGTAAATAATTTGATCTTACCTTTCTTCCTTGGTTTTACAGTTGAAGATATCATCTACCCACTAGGAAAGATGAGGAATTGGTTTATTGACTTTATTGTCTTTTCCTCCTCTCCTCCTAACATTTATAGTCATTGCTTTTTGATTGACAATTTTGATACTTTAAAAAAATATACTTAGTGGTCGCCAGAGGCAGGGGAGAAGGGATAATGGAGAGTTCTTGTTTACTGGGGAGAGTTTCAGTTTGCAATGATAAAAAAGTTCTGGAGATGAATCCGCTATGAATTTACTTAATGCCATAGTGAATCGTACACTTTAAAAACGATAAAAATTTTATGTTATATACATTCTATCCCAGTAAAAAATAAAATAAAATAAAATTCAAATTAGAAAAAAGTGTACATAATGAGGTAGTGCTATAACGATTTCCATTCTACAGGGGTTAAGAAACTCGCCGAAGGTCATGCAACTAATGGTAGCAGATTTGAAACCAGCTTTTCTCTGACTCAGCAACTCCAGGTTGCCCCATTCCCAGTTGCTGCCCCTTCCTGCTAAGCGGAGAATGTGTATATAATCATTCATTCAGTTAGTCTGTCTGGCAGGCAGATGTTTTCTTGGAGGCCCGCTCTGTTCCAGGTGCTGTCTTAGGTGCCAGGAACGGACACAAGCCCTGCACCCAGACTGCCACCGGCTTCCAGGGCTCACCTTAAACAGTGCTCGCACCTCCTGGTCCTCATTCTCCAGCGCCCAGAGGCGCCTCCGGGCTGCTTCGTGCAAGGGTCCATTTACACTCCTCCTGGAGCGGCTCTTCACACAGAAGGAGAGCGTCAGATCTTAAAGAGAACAGACGGAGAAGGATCAGGCTGGAAATGCAATGAAAAGGAAGGGAGGACACTGTTACTTTGATACGGGAGTCCGCCAGCCTCCTCTGCCGGCGAATTAATAAACTCCTCTTTCCTTCTCCTCAAAAAAAAAAAGAAAGAAGAAAGAAAAAGAAGAATTAGATAAATCCCCCATGTTCTCCCTACATGTTCACCTAAACCCTAAATTGGTGTCCTCACTAATTAGAGATTAGAGTGGTTTTAACGTCCCTCTGAGTGCACCTTTAAACTGTTTTCCTCAGAGGTAATGAGGGGTGGGAATACTGACACCTGCGATGCCTCTGGAATTGCAGGAGGTGATGCTCTCACATTGGTTCTTTCTGCTTTGCACTGGGTTTATTCCTCCACTGCCTGGCACTGACATAATGGTGCTGACACAGAACCAGCTGGTACATGTATTGCTTCTTGCGCATGATTTGTGAAAGTTTTGAATGACTACTACCTTACCCATATTTAAGTAAATGTATCTATATATTAAATTTATAATATGTAATAGACATATATTTTATGAATTATACATACTCACATACATTTTCTCTAACCAGTTTCTTTCTGATACTGCATTTATTAATGTTTGGCAGGGTACTTAGTGTATTAAAGTCTATCTTTAAGTTTTTCAAAATGCACATTCACTTAACAAATACTTATTGAGAGCCTCCCATGAGCCAGCAGCTTTTTAGGTGCTGAGGTTACAGCAGAGAACAAGATAGACATGGTCCCTGCTCTCATGGAGCTTGGCAAGTAATTCCATAAATGCAATAGTTTCAGATGGAGAAAAGTGCTGTTAAAAAAAAAAAAAACTCAAGAGGGTTAAGAGATGCAAGGATGAAGTAGCTAGGGGTGGGGCATGACTTTGGAGAGTGTTGTCAAGAAAGGCCACACTGAGGAGGTTTATCTTATAATTGCACTTTGCAATGTGTCTTCTTTAGATAGTAAGTAGCAACCTGTTAAGAATTATCCAACACAATAAACCAAGAAGGCACAGGCCTAGACAATCGCAGAGGTCTCTGTTCCAGCCACAACTTGCCAGGACCTTACAAGTTCCTGATCACATTAGAGACAGTCCCTATCATGCTTCGCTTGGTCCACAAGGCAGCCCTGAACTCCTACCTTTAAAAGTCCTGAAAATGCTGTGGCTGCAGACCAGCTCCTATACAACATGCCCAAATGACTTGACTTGGATGTGAACTTCGAGTGGATGTTTGTTCCACTAAGTTCCTTCCTCCCCGGTCTGTGTTCCAATTTCATACAACCCTCGTCCAGCCCTCCATCTGGTAGCCTCACGACACGCTGATGGCTAGGAGGAGGCACAGCTTAAAGATGACACCCCGAGAGGAGTCACACAGACACGGGCTTAAGGCTTCACCCTACCACTCAATAACTGTGCCACCCTGAACAGTTAATTGCCTCTCTATGCTTGGCTTTTTCCCTTAGCAAAACCCATAGGGGTTCTAAGAGGCTAACTTACTAAATGACACTGTGCATATAAACATATTTTCTCAGTGCCTGGTACACATTAAATGTTCAATAAATGCATTAAGCATTAGCAGTTGCCTCCTCGCCCACTCCAGCAATTACTGCCCTCATTTGGTTCTTTCCTCCAGACTCCAACTCTCCCGTCCTTCCAAAACCTGATCCAGACTCCTCTCTGGCATCTCTCTTGGAACAGTCCCTGCTGACTGCACCTCCTTGCCGTGTCTATGGAACTCAAAAGACCTGGACTTAAACAAGCCAAGTGCTCGTGAGCTCTCAGGCAGCGAGAACCTATCCTCAGAGCAGGACGTCTGTGCCCACCCTGGGATCCCACAGTCCTCCGCATCGCCGAGTGGGGAGTAACTCCAGTTCACTCCAGTTTTAGTGTGAAGTGTATTGGGTCATATCTGAATCCTTCTGGAAGCCTGCGCTGTACTCATGGTGATGTGTCGGATTGATTCTGTCTGCAACTGTTCTGCACAAGGGACGGTTGGCGGCTGGAGCCGAGTCCCCCTCCTCACTCCGCGACCTTCCTAGAAACATGATTGGGGTGGAAACCACTGAAGGACAGACCAGCCCAGCCCAAGGTCGGTTCAGCTTCACCTACAGATACCCTTTGTTCATCGGCCTTCATGCCTTGATAAAGCAAAATGCTGACTCCACGGAGTTCATGAATCGGCAGATGGTAATTCATTAGGTTTTTTCAGGGATAGCCCAGCCTGACAGACAGATAAGCACAGTGACACAAAGGGAAGAAACCGAGGGCAGGGTTCTTCTCATCGTCAGCCAAGCAGTTTGGCAGTTTTGAGTTTGAAATTGGGAAAAGAAAGAACCTGGTATGACATGTATACAATATCTAGTATATGATTTATATGCTTTAAAATATTCATAATGTAAATCTTTTCCACAAATCTCTATTTTGTATCCCAGGGCGAGGTATATTTTTGGAGGACAAAGGGGCATCGTGGTTATGAATAAGGACCTTCGTCATCACATATTAACCGTGTGGCAGTGAAGTCGTTTCCCACGTGCTAACTGGGGATTTTTGGGCCTCCACCTCAAGCTGCACATGTGAGTGTGAGAAAAACATGTCAGGATCACTGGAAACCAACTCTTCTATAGGTTTGTCCTCAGAGTTTCCGGGTTCAGCCCAGGTGTAGCTTTCTCCGATGACAACTTTCTTTTTGTGGGCTTCATCAAGGTCTCTTAAAGGGAACTTTGTGAGAGACAGGTTTTAAGAATAGGATTTTTTTTTCACATTAATTTTAAAATCCTTTTCTGCTTCCGAAAGTTTCATACAGAAGCCCTTCTGCTCGGCCAGTCTCACCCCACATAGTCAACCCTTCATTCGCTTATTTATTTATTTAATAAATGTTTATTCAGAACCTACTACAATAAGGTACTGTGTTAGGTATTATATAGAATATAGATGTGACCACCATATAGTCATTCAACAATTCATATATATTTACTTATCAAACATTTTCTGAGTACCAACTATGTTCGAACAAAAATTACCCCTGCCCCCCAGTACCTCCAAATCTAACTGATGACATACTTGACTTAACACAGCAAAAACATATGGAGCTCCTAACATATGCCAGATTGTAAAGGGATTTGAGTGCCAGACAGAGAAGGTTTGAAATTATCTCGTGGGCAATGGAGTGCAATGGAGGGTTTGTGAGCAAGGGAATATCATAGTTAAAGTCCAGCTTACAAAGATGCATTTTGTGGCAGCTCTGGAAAGGGTAAGAGGGAGGGAGTCTGTAGATGGGAGAGATAAGGAGGTCACTGCAATATTCTACATGGAGGGTAGTTTTTAAAATAGAGCTTGTCTTTGGGATTTAGATACCTGGAGTCATATTCTGTGGCAGGAAACATTTTTCCTTGTATTCTGAGGAGCATATACACTCACTCGATCTAGTTGGGTCCTTGGAAGGAGTTTCTTTACCTGGAGAAGACAAAAGGAAAATTCATTCATGAGAGTGTAAGCAAGTTATAAGCAAGGGCTGCAAGTTTTTGTAAAGTGACAATTTTTTTCCAGGATTGGTGGCACGGAAGAATAGCTATCATCATTGCCTTACAATTATTTTGTGCTCAGCGGTTATCAAAGAACTACCATGGGCCGGGCGCGGTGGCTCACGCCTGTAATCCTAGCACTTGGGAGGCCGAGGCGGGCGGATTGTTTGAGCTCAGGAGTTCGAGACCAGCCTGAGCAAGAGCGAGACCCCGTCTCTACTAAAAATAGAAAGAAATTATCTGGCCAACTAAAATATATATAGAAAAAATTAGCCGGGCATGGTGGTGCATGCCTGTAGTC
>CM052447.1:21138634-21159441 GCA_028533085.1 Varecia variegata | reverse complement strand
GCCCAGGAGTTTGAGGTTGCTGTGAGCTAGGCTGACGCCACGGCACTCACTCTAGCCCAGGCAACAGAGCGAGACTCTGTCTCAAAAAAAAAAAAAAAAAATCCCAGATGTACTGAGGGGTTGTCAGAAGCCAGACCCTGTGCTAAGTCCATAAGTTGAATTACCTGATTTAATCCTCACAAAAGTTCCATGTGATGGATAATGTCATTAGATCCAATTTATAGCCAGGAAAAGTGACCTTCAAGAAACATGAGAGACTTGCCCAAGGTCACACAACTATTAAGTTGCTCCTGAGTGGGTCTCACACTGTTCCCTTTCTCTAAGATAAACAGGGACATCTAGAATGCGGATGTTTTTATCAACTGGCTTCACTACAGCACCCATATCAACCTCCGGAGGGAAAGGCCCTGACACGTGTGGGCACGAAAAGCCCTTGCAATGGAAACACATGGCAGGCTGACTCTTGGGGAAAAGGTAAATCTGTTATCAATCTGTCATCAACCAGTTATCAACGGCAAAAAATAGTTGAAAGAATAAAATAATTGAATGATAGTATCAGAAAAAAATCGAAGATGCCTTCTTCAATATTGGTGTCTTTGTTCTGAGCTGCATAACTGTTCTACAGCAAATCTTTGGCTAAAGGACAAATGTCAAACAGAAGCAGAGCTGCTCCAGCTGAGGGTCAGGGCACAGGGGCAGTGCTCCCTGAGACACATCCACACGGCAGTTTGCAACACTCAGATCTTACAGATGACCAAATGGAGGCCCAGAGACAGAACGAGACATGCCAGGGTCGTAGAAATGTCACTAACAATGGCTACCACTTATTGTGCTTAATTACCTGCATGCCAGGCTGTTTTAAGTGTTTCACATGTAGACTGAATCCCCACCACGACCCTATCGGGAAGGTGTAATCACTTCATAAAAGCTACAGATGAGGAAACTAAAACACAGAGAGCTTAAATAAATTGCTCAAGGCAAGCAAAAGAACCGAGATCAAACTCAGATACTTTGGCCTCAAAGACCAGGTGACTAGCCATGATGACACCTGCCCAAGTGGAGGTAGACTGAGTCATATCCAGAACCCAGGTCTCTGACCACGAGGCCAGTGGTCCTACGTGTCTCCCCTGCATGCTATGTCCACTCCCTTAGGGGTACAATGACAATAGGATTTAGGGACAGGGACTGAAAAGTTTATAAAGCCCAGAAATCTGGAGACACAAAATGTTTCATAGGTAACGTTGTACCTTCTGTGGGTAGAGGCAGGAAACTGCCTGTTTTTCTCCAGTAACAGAAACCCTGACAAAAATAGGCTTTGGTGACTAGGGCCAAATTTATGACCACCCGTAGGCCACAGAGGAACTCACTGCCTGAACTTTCTTCCTGTCCTAGGGAATCTTGGGAAGAAAGGAAGGAAGGGCTTAGTCACACCCTGGAGTGGCAGCCAAGAGCAGCTCAGCACCTCGGCAGGGAGAGCTCAAAGCCTCTTTCTTCAGGAAAAGTAGATGTTTCTCAGGCTTGACTCCTGCTTTACAAAGCCAAAGTGACAAATACAGAACAGGGGAGGGCGAGAAAGCACAGCCATCTCCCCATCTTTGGAAGAAGAGCTTCCCCAAGCCAGCAGGTCCCTGAGCCTTCACTGGACCAACCACCGCTGCTAAGCCACAGGCCAGGACCCCCCCAGGAAACTCACCTGGGCCCCAGGTCAGACTCCGCTCCCCGGGGATGCAGAAGCAGCCACCCATGTGTGCACCATCCTACCCTGGGCAAGGCCCCTGGGAACACCGGCCAGAAGAGTGCTGGGAGGGGACAGCCTCCCAGCGGTGTCCCTCCTCCCGCCTCCTCCCTGGCACACGAGGGACCAAGGCCCTCTCAATGCACAATGCAGCCTTTGATATCCCGGCTGCAGCAGGAGGCCCAGGCAGGGTGGGAGGGGCGGCCCAGCCCTCAGGCCCACAGCTCCTGCACTGTCAGGCCTCAGCTGGGAGCAGGGCTCCTCCCTGCCTCTCTGCAGATCACTCCATGCCTATCAGGCTGCCGCACATTCCTTGCATTCTAGGACTGAGATACACAGTGGTTCTTGTTGGGGTGGCCAGGGCAGGGAAGGAGGGCAGAGAGCACCCAGAATCAAGACTGCTGGGCTCGCCCCTCCCTGACTGGCTTGGCCCACACTGGCTGGCCTGCCACCCCTTGGAAAGTGATCCCCACCCAGCCTCTCCCTGCAAACGCCTCCTTGGCAATCTGATTAAGCTGGAGCTGTGGGTGCAGCATCTCACCTTAACCCAGGCAGCATCAGCCAGCTGACTCCTTGCTGGAGAGCAGGCAAACCCCAGCTGCTGGTGGGAAGGGATCCAGGAAACTGTCTGATGTAGCCCAGTATTTGCAAGTGAGGGGACAGGGGACAAAGGCATCAGGGGTTGGGGAGAGGCTGGTCAACAGCCACAAAGCTGCAGTGAGACAGGAATAAGTTCTGCTGTTCTGTGCGGTAGTGTGACCGCAGGTGACAGGGTCTTGAGCCTGTCTCTGACGTATGGCTTCAGCTTCCACACTGACTCATCATAAGCCAAGTTTACTGCAGGCCGGGCATGCATAGATTAATTTATTTTAAATCCCACAACAACCCCATAACGTAGGCATTATCATTTCTATTTCATAAGTGAAGAGGGGTGCATAAGTCATCCAAACCCCCTCCCCTGTTTAGGAGTGTCAGATTCAGGACTCAAGCCAGGTCTCGTTGATTCCGCAGCCCAGAAGCGTCACCTTTCTGACGTGCAGGCTCCTTCCGTGACTGCCAGGACACGCAATGAGGAAGGACCAGGTGATCCGACACTGGAGCCTCTGGAGCCACTAGACACTGGCCAGGTGACCATTTAAGGAAGGCCGAGGAGAGGAGGGCTGGGGCAGAGGGGCACAGAGTGCAGGAGGACAGGGACTCTCTGACCACGTTGCCACCATGGAGGGTGTTTTCTCTGTGCACATCTATTTAAAGTATCCACTTCCCATAACGTGTCCCATGCCCTTCCCTCACCAAAGCACAGTGTTTGAGTATGAATTAGCATGTTTTCTTGGGCCCAAGATGAAAGGACAAGGATTCCTTTGGAGAGCAGCCCCGCCCAACACGGAGGTTCATGAAAATGAGACAGTGAAGAGAAGCCATACTCTAACCCGCACACGCCAACAGACGCAAGGAGAGGAGAGGAGAAGCTCTGTGGATTGAAACGAAGAGTTTGGTTTTGTGCATGTGAAGTTCAAGAGTCCCTTAACCAACCCAGCAGAAGTGGGTGAAGGACTCTGGAGTTCGGGGGGTTCCTAGAAGATGAAGGTAAACATCTGAGAGTTGTCAGTGTGCACAGGGTATTTAAAGTCACAAGATTGGATGAGATCTCCTAAGGGAGGAGGTGGAGGATAGAATAGAGAGTATATATCAGAAATGAGCCCTGCAAGCACACCGATTTTATTTATTTATTTTTTATTTTTTACAGGTGAGGCCTCACTCTGTCACCCAGGCTGAAGTGCAGTGGCAAAACCATAGCTCACTGCAGCCTTGAATTTCTGGGCTCAAGCGATCCTCCTGCCTAAGCCTCCTAAGTAGCTAGGCTCCTATAACAATTTTTGTAAGAATAAGAAAGGAGGGGAAACCAGCAAAAGAGATTGAGGAGTGGCCAGTGGGAGGACATACATCAAGAGAACGTAGTGGTACAGAATTCAAGTGAAAAAAATGTGCCAAGAGCAGGAGGTGATCAACTCTGTCCAATGCTGCTAATAAGTGAGATGCGGACAGAGAGCTTACACTGCACATCTTGGTGGAGCCGTGAGCTTACACTGCACATCTTGGTGGAGCCGTGGGGATAAAGGCTTGTTTGGGGAATGTTCAAGAGTATATGGTAAAAGAAAAAGTGGAGATGCAACCTACATACCAATTCGCAACCATCACCATCATCACTGTCACCAGCAAATATCTGTCATTCCCTTGAGAAGTGCTTGGTGCTCAGGGATTGCAAACTCACATGTCTACAAGAGCCAGGCAGCTGATGGAGGTGAATGAAGGTGGCCAGGCGACAAGTGACAGCTGAACCCAGCATCAGGGCTGGGCCAACAGCAGGGAGAGGTGTAAGTGTGGGGCACAGAGGGCTCTGCCCCATCTACAAGGCCGTGCTAGGCTCTGGGCAGTGAGGGACATTGCAAGACAGGCCCGGGTGACCAGACGTTCTGATTTGTCATGGAAACCAGAAATCCAGATTTGTAGGTAAAGTTTCCTAACTTTTAAATGTTTACAAACTAATTCAAAAAAATCCTTCAAAGCACTATGTGGGCCAGTACTTCAGGGTAGACGAGCATGCCTGTGAACCAAATGCAGCCCAAGAGCCTCTGGTTTGCCAGTTCAGAGGTAAAATTGAATGTTTTTTCTTGAAAAACTTACAATCTACTTGGAGTAATAATAACTTGAGTACTATAATTCTAGGGAAAAACTTCAAGTATCCTGTTAGGGGTTGAATTGTGTCCCCCCAAAAAAGAGATGTTGAAGTTCTGATCCCCAGGACCTCAGAAGGTAATTTATTCTGGAATAGAGTTGTTGTACATGTAATTATTTAAGTCAAGATGAAGTCATGCTAGAGTATTGTAGGCCCCTAATCCAATATGACTGGTGTCCTTATTAAAATATACATATATTTATATACACCATGTGAAGAGTCAGACACACAAGAAGCACTCCATGTGACAATGAAGGCAGAGATTAGAGACATGCAGCCAAAGAATACCAAGGATGGCCAGCAAACACCCAGAAGCTAGCAAGAGGCAAGGAAAGATTTGACACCTTGATTTAGGACTTCTAGCCTCCAGAAATATAAGACAATAAATTTCTGTTGTTTTAAGCCACCCAGGTGGCGGTATTTTGTTAGGGCAGTCCTAGGAAATCGATACGGATCACATGAGAGATGAGAGCATGTCATGGATTCAACACATTATTCAGTGAGCAGATGTTTATTGAGCACCTGCTATATCCAGGCATGGATCTAAGTCGTGAGGACACAGCAGTGAACAAAAAAGACAAAAAGCCTCTCCCTCATACAGCTTACCTTCTAATGAGGGGAGAAAGATAAGAAACATAATAAATATGTCAATTATACAGTGTGTTAGATGGTGGAAGGTGTTATGAAAAAAAGAATGGGCCTGCCAGAGTGCAGGGGCTGCAGTGTTCAAAGGGGCAGAGAGAGAAGTTGTCACTGAGAACATGACAACTGAGCAAATCTGAAAGGACACAAGGGAGGGACCCGGAGACTAGCATGCCAGGAAAAGGGAAGAGCCAGTGCAAAGGCCCTGAGGCCAAGTGTGCCCTGCCTGTTAGAGGAAGAGCAGAAAGAGCATGACTGGAGCAGAGTGAGAAGGGGGCAGGAAGAAGAGGACAGGCTCGTGGCAGTAATTAAAGAGACAATAAAGAAGGGGCTATTTACAGACCTTTAGGCAGGGTTAAAGTAAACCAGCAGGTATGATGAGGCACCTCCGGGCTAGGAATTACAAGAAGCCACGACATCTCCAGGCCGGAAGCCACAAGAGGAGGGAGTGGCGAGGGGAACCCAGCAAGACTAGGGGCAGCAAGGGCTGAGGGGCAGGAGCTGCGTCTTTGACAGAAGAGCATAGCCGTGGCCTAGCCAAGGCCGTGACCGGAAAGGGAGCAGAGGAATAAATACCCCGTCCTCTCTCCTCCTATCTTCCCATCAACGGCATGCAACTGGAAGCCAGAGAGGAAAAGAGCTTTGCTGGGGAAGCTCCTGGGGGCACAGAGCAGGGTAAGGGACAGTGGACAGTGGATTTCAAAGGACAACCGAAGACTACCGGGCACAGAGAGAGTAGCAGGCAATGAAGTCAGAGCGGTAACAGGGGCCTGGGCATGTGGCACTCACTAGACCATTTTAAGGATGGTGGCTTTCACTCCGAGTGAGATGGCAGCCCTGGGAGAGTTGTGAGCAGGAGGGTGATATGACTTGTAATTCACAAGAGTCCCTCCAGCTGCTGTGTTGAAAACAGACCAGGGGGGGCGGACAAGAGTGTAGCGGGGAGACCGGTAAAGGCTGTCGCAGTGATGCAAGTGTTGGGGCTCAGAAAACAGCTTTCTGTCTCAAAAGGACACTCCTCTCTCGGAAGCAAACGTTTTTCTCTGACCTTCTCCTGTCCTCCTGCCTTTCAATCTCATTCTTCCCTGGGGCTGCACCCACAGAAACTAGAATCACTCCTCCCCAAGGCAGGTCGTAAAAGCCAGAACACCTTTTCCTGAAAGCGAGCCATTATGCCTAAAATTATTCTGTATAAAAACTGCCCATAGGGAAATTATCCGACCTACCTTGTTTGCTGTAGCTCATAAGACCCCCATTCCAGTGACAGTCCTGCCCCACGCCCAGAAGCAAGGAATGCATGCTCAGAGAGGCCAGGAAGAATCCAGACAGACGAGCCCTGCTGGGTTTCCCCACTCAGTCCTTTTAATTAGCTCACACCCTTTTTGTCCAATCATATTTCTACACGGCTGTTCATAATTAGTTGAACCTAAGCATAAAAATGGAAAATTTCCCCTATATCTTTGGGTTTTCACTCTGAAGACTCCGTGTATACACGTTAAATAAATTTATATGCCTTTTCTCCTATTAGTCAATCTGCTTCTTGTCAGTGATTTTTCCAGCAAACTTTAGGGGTCCAAGGGCCTTGGTCCCCACACAAGCAAGAGAAGAGTATGGCTGGACCAGGGTGTCAACCTGCAGGAAAACAAAACTGAGGCAAACTTGATGTAAGTAGAGAGCTTATTCGGGCCAAATTTGAGGACTACGACCCATGAGCATAGATTCAAATTGCCCAGAAAATGAACTGCACTTAGAAATGAGTTTTTAAAGGAAAAGAAGAGGCAGTTCCTAAGTTGTTTACCAAGAATTTATATTAAAAATAATATAAGCTACTGATTGGCTATCCACTGTTCTTCGCATCACAAATTTCAGGAACACAAAGATAATGAGCGAGGCAGCCAGTCAGGGACAAAATGCCTTTAAGCAATTGCATCCCCGTCCCCAACGTGGGTGCTGGTGGAGGGTTGCGACTGGAGTCCCATGTTCACGTCTCTGGGCCGGACTGCTCTGAGCTATTTTTCTTTTCTCAAGGGTAGTGTTCAATGAATGAAATTTGGCCTGAGGATGCCTCCTACTTGAGCCCTTATGTAACAAACTGTAACCTAACTCAGTAGCTAAACTGACTAAAAAGCCTAACTGGGGAGTGCACTTTGGTAATAGGTAGCTGAGTCTCAGCCAGTCACAGCAGCCAAGCTTCAGTCAGTCGCAGGGGCCACCTGATCAGACCCTGCCCGCACATGCCAATCACGCTGTCTCCTTACTCTGGCTTTCTGTCCCTAAATGCTGCCTGACCACACTGCAACCCGAGCTCCCCAAAAGTGTTCTGGTCCTGGGGACCCGCCTGATGGGTGAGTAGCTCCTGGCTCATTAAACGCTGTGAAGTTCAATTTGTCTGAAGTTTTTCTTTTAACAGTAGTAGCCGTGGAGGGGATGAGAAGTGGTGATTTTCCAGTTTATTTTGAAGACAGAGGCAGAATTGCCTGGTGCTTCAGATGTGGGGTATGAGAGAAGGCCTGAGCACTTGGAAGAAAGATTTTATATGTAATGCATATATGTTAAAAATATATTCCTAAATAAGATCATATTATACATTATAGTTTGTATTGTATATAATTATATATCTTATAGTTACATATGTTATATATAGTTACATATAGTTATATACAAACTTGCTCACTGCTTCACTCCTGACACTGGAACTACCTAGTACACATTGTGAAAATGGCAACTCTGACTTTGTCTATTTAACTTGACTCGTCACTGGGCCTTTCCAGTAAGAGAGATGGGAGCTCTCTGTGCAGAAGAGAACCTCACCGAGGGCAGCCCAGGTGGCAGCCTGTGCAGGTGAGACAACCGCCATGGGTGAAGCTGGCCCAGAAAGCTTTCCTCTTTCCCCTATCATTGATAAAGGCAAAAAAAGTTGTGTCCCAATGGTTTTAGCACGTGGTTTTCCAACACCTAGGAATATTTTCCTTTTTCCAGGTGGGAGTTGTCTCCTTCCTGGAATCTGAACAAGTTCAAAACAAACTGCTAAACAAAGCTCCTCTGCTCCATGGTTCTCAACTTGAATTCCTTGTGAGGCGTGAGCCAAGATTCTACTCACCTGATGACTTTCCCAGCTGACCCCCACAGAGAATCCCACCCCAGGCTTCCTCTCAAACCTTCCCAGTGGCCACCGATTGTTGTGGACGTCCTCATGGGTGTGGCATTTTAAGTCTCTGGACCTGTTTCTTCATGTCCTCATAATTATACAGGGAAAAGAAGACTGTTTTCCTGATAGAAGTTATTTGGGGCTTTTCAATGACCCAAGGTTGAATGGTCTCTCCTAAGAGCTGAATTGACCACCATCCAGCCGAACCAGCGAAAAGAATCCTAGACAAAGAATGGCGAGAGGGCCACATCCAACCCCATTCCCAGCTACAGAGCCTATTGATCTTGAGGGGCTTGGGTCTTCAGAAGATATTAGGAACATACAGTCAGCTGGTAGACAGATGCTACATGAATATATGAGCACCACGCAGCGTAGATGGCACACTGATTCCTGTCACTTCCTTGAACCAAAGAAAGCATCTTGCCCTGTCACTGAAAATGGTAGAGTTCCTGCAGTGGAATTAAGGCCAAAGGGGGAAAAAGTTCAGTGCAAAGCTGGAGATCTGCCACCATCTGCACTTCACACTGTGACGAGGTGAAAGCACAGGAGACCATCGACCCGCACGGCTCACCACCAGACCCTGACTCATTCATAATGCAGTCACGCTCCTAAGAAGAGCCAGCACCAGCTCTTCAGTGGAGAATTGGGCTGAACAACTGCTGAGTAGGTGGAAGTGAGAATGAAATGCCTCTCCCAATAGCACCTTCTCTGGTGAAGCAAAGCAAAGCCCTTCCTGAAACTTCTGTCCTTTCCATGAGACTCCATGGTCCCCAGTTTCACAGGAAATATAGAAGGAACTGCCATAAACGTAAAGGTTAGAGAGTGACCATTAAATAAAGCTACTTTACAGTTAGGTGATTTCAGCGAATAAATCTAGGGACAGGGGACACGACGTTGAGGATCCAGGAATCGAGGTTGACTTGGGTCAGAAAGAAGCTTGCACAACCATTAAGACCTGATTCCATGACTTACAACAAGTACACTGTGAATCATTAAGAAAAAAATATAATCACTAAAGGATGGGAAGTGGAGTTGAAGGAACGTCAGGGGGCTGGAAGAAAATGATTATAAACAATAGAGATCTTTATACCCACCCTGTTAGCTTTCAAGCTTGGCTAAAACTAACTTTCCAAGTAAAGAATTTTCAAACTAGAAGGTCTTTTAGAAAGTATCCAGTCTAGAAACCACAGAGTTTTTAAAGCTCTTCTTAGATCTAAAAAGACATTGCTTTCTCGTTCAGAATCATGTTTAAAAGAAATATAACTTGGAGCTCAATAATTCACCGCAATGATCGCCTACTGCTTGTTGGTTTATTTATTTACTTTTTGGGTGCTCGTGTGTGACAGCGTACGGCTTACTTTGAACCAGACACTAATCTGCGTGCTTTGCATATGTTATCTCACTTTATCCTCACTTCTGTGAGGCAGGAACTACCATTGCCCCCTTTTTACAGGTAGAGAAACAGAGACTCAGAGAGAAGAAGTACTTGCCAGCCGCGCACAGTGGGGCTGTCATAGAGCAGGACACAGGAAGAGCTGCCCTGTCGCAAGCAGAGGAGAGGACAGAGGTCTGCGGTCCTGCCACCGATTCTTCTCCCCGCCGCACAGATGACCCTGCTTGAAAACCACTGACGAGAAACACAGAAAATAAACTGAATTGCTCAAGGTCACCATAGGGTAAGATGTGACGAAGATAAATATTTTAATACATACTGAGCTTTAAAGAAAGAAAGCAAAAACCCTGGGAGCCAGGGAAAAAAGCAGGCACCAAAGCCCTGCGGGCAAGTAGGAGCAGATGCCGTGTGGGCCCTGGGGCTCCTCAGAGCTGGGGGCTGATCTTTTGATGCCCCCCAGATACTGGTGATGACCTTGGGCCTGTGTGAAGCCGGGCAGCTGGAAATTTGCTCCCTGTGTAAAACCTGAAGCCTGGGAAGTTTGCTATTGCATCAAAACTGAATTAAGACTTCTTTTACTGTCCAAGGATACCCTGAAGAAACTTCGCATCTGCCGAGGTCTTATGTGGAAAAATCAAACACCCAGGCCTGCACCTTGAGAAAGAGTAGGGTCTGAACTTACGCCGCATCGTGCAGGAATCCCACTCAGGGGAGTCAGTGACAAAAACTGGTCCCTAGATATTGATTCCCTAAGGATACAACAGAAACAACGGCGAAACCACTCTCTAAGGATACTTTCATGGTGCAGAGTTCATGAGAAGCCTACGTTTTTAAAACATTGAAGAGCACGGTCATGTACCACATAATGACATTTTGGCCAATGATGGACCACACATATGACAGTGGTCCCATCAGATTACAGTGGAGCTGAAAAAATGTCTATCGTCTAGTGACATCTTGATGATCCTCACCCTGTGTAGGCCTAGGCTAATGTGTGTGTTTGTGTCTTAGTTTTTAACAAAAAAGGTTTAAAAAGTAAATAAATAAATAAAGCTTATAGAGTAAGGATCTAAAGAAAGAAAAATATACATATATATTTAGAGATGGTGTCTTAGGGTCTCACTCTGTCACCCAGGCTGGAGTACAGAGGCGTGATCATAGCTCACTGCAGCCTTGAACTCTTCTTGGGCTCAAGCAATCCTCCAGCCTCAGCCTCCCAAGTAGCTGGGATTACAGGTACACACCACCGCCCCCAGCTAATTTTTTTCATTTCTTTTAGAGATGAGGTCTTGCTATGTTGCCCAGGCTGGTCTCAAACTCCTGGCCTCAAGCGATCTTCCCACCTCAGCCTCCCAAGTGGCTGGAATTTACAGGCACGAGCCACCATGCCCCACTAAGAAAGAAAATATTTTGTATATCTGTACAACATGTTTATGTGTTAAGCTAAGTGTTATTACAAAAGATTCAAAAAGTTTAAAAAAATTTACAAGTTTATAAAGTAAAAAAGTTACACCAAGCTAAGGTTAATTTATTATTGAAGAAAGAAAAATATTTCTTAATAATTTACGGTAGCCTAAGTGTAGAGTGTTTATAATATCTGCAGTAGTGTACAATAATGCCCTAGGCCTTCACATTCACTCTCTCACTGACTTGCCCAGAGCAACTTCCAGTCTTGCAAGCTTCATTCATGCTAAATATGTTTAGATACACAAATACTTATCATTGTGTTACAGTTGGCTACAGTATTCAGTACAGTAACATGCTGTCTAGGTTTGTAGCCTGGAAGCAACAGGCTACACCATATAGCCTAGGTGGGTAGTAGGCTATACCATCTAGGTTTATGTAAGTACACACTATGATGTTTGCACAAGATCTCCTAACAGTGCATTTCTCAAAAATTATCCCCATCCTTAAGTAATGCATGACTACAGTTCAAAGTGGTTAATAGTTAAACAGATACAAATCTAACAAGGAACTTCAATACCAAGAGAAAAACCCAGAAGATACAAATAACTGGTGAATCAGCACTGCAAGAGTGGGAAATAAAAGAACTAGAAATGAAAGCGTTAGCATAAGCATGTTAAAGCAAAGGGGTAGATCTTGTTAATATTAAGTGTTCTTATCACAACTTTAAAAAAAAACAGAAATAAAAGACAGACTAAATGCAAAGAAATGACTATTAAACAGACAGCAAAATTCCAATCAGCAAAAATAGAAACAAGAAGAGAATGGAATTATAAAGAGAGCACAAATAAACAGTATTAGATAACCATTTTTGTAAGCATTTTTAAATGCACAAAACCATACTATTAACTATTTAGGAACATGTACATACTTAATAAGATTATCAAAGTGTAGACTGAGACATACCCACAAATATCAGAAGAGAGAAGGCCTCTAAGGTGGCAATAGGGGAAATGGGATGGAGGAGGCATGGAGGGGACCTCGACTGTATCTGAAACCTGCTATTTGCTTTAAAAAAGTGCACACACCCACACACGCATACACAGAGCCACACAAACACATACGCATATCTAATATTTTTAAATGTCAATATGTAAAAGCAAGTTTTGTACCCTTCAAATGATCTAAGCTCTCCATAGCCACCTTGGCCAAAGTCAATACCTTATCTACTTGATCAGAATGTCTGCTGGATGTTTTAAAGAGCTGGTTTTCCAGCTGCTGTTGCTGTAGAATTAGTTACTGGTACTGGAACCTCCTTACTGTCATGACAAGCTGGCTAGCTTTCCAAGTATGGATCAGAAGTCAGTTTTCTGGAGTGATTTCACTCTCAGTATACTACCTATGTGGTCAGTAAAAGCTTCTGGGGTCATATATTTAATACCACCCGGGGAGGGAACCGATGTGGAAGAGGACAGACAGAAACCTCAGCAAATGCTGAGATCTTTTTCAGAAACCTGATACCAAATGAACATAGAAACAGTGACATCTAGTGGCCAAAGCACCAGCATGGCGCAGAGGGATGATACCCAGGAGACTTCAGCACCCCTAGCGGCTGCTGGTGTCCAGGTTGTTTGGCCGTCATTCCTCTGAGCTCAAAATCCATCCTGATTTTGTGATTCAAGGATGTCTGTAACCTGGACAGTGCTTTGGAGGCGCATAAGGAGCCAGCTCTCCTCTTCACCCTCTTCCACCCCTCCCTGTTTCCTGGCTCACCTTCCCCTTCCGTTCCAGATGTGCAGTCTCTGGTGCGTTGGGTCCCACAGCCCACCAGGTGCAGGCCGGCAGATGACACTGTGGAAACAAGGAGAAAGTCACACTGCCACCTCAATGACACAGGGGATGCTGCTCTTCAGTGTGACAGTGTACCCCTAACCACTAAGCCAGCTAAAATGTTATAATTAAATTAACTTAGTGGTACTGAGTTATTGAAATTCAGGGCAGGGGCTAAGACACTGGAATGCAGTGTAAGCAACTGTTCTTTGGTAGCAGGTACATGCAAATCTACCCCTAAAGGCCAGGAGCTGAGAGGCCAAAGAGAGGCTGATGAATCCAGTTTCTCAGAAAGAAACTATGAACAGAATCTGTGACCAGGGTGGCCTTGAGACAGTGGGTCCCCTCATCTGCCCTCCAGAAAGTACTCTTTATGTAGCAAGCTTTTTTTGTAAAACATGCAGTTTGTCATGTCTCAGACCCACTTGTGAAATTCGTGACCCCTGGGGAGATTAGATAAACACCTTTATAAGGCGTTATCTGCGCTACGGGAACACACTGGTCATCACGGCGGTGATGCTTCAAGATGGAGCCGCTCTTGCCATGCAACAGGCTGCTTTCCTGCACCAACTCATGCCGTCACAGAAAGGCCCCAGCGAAACCAGACCTGGCTCCATCAGCCACACTTCTGCAAACAGGGCTGCAGGTACGTTTCTAAACACTCTAGCAACAGCCAACTTGGCACCTTGGAGATTATTCTAAGGAAATGCTGGTTGAGATTCAGAGGCCCATAAGAAAATTGTAAAATCTGACACCTCTTCTACCGTCCAGTGAAAATTGTCTCTCAAAGGTCACCACCAATAACAACAACAATAATACGAGCTAATACATATTGATCTCACACACACACACACACACACACACACACATGCGCGCGCGTGCACGCACTGTGCCAGGCACCAGTCTAAGGCCTTTACATGTATTATTAGCTCATTTAAACTCATGACAATCCTATTAGGCAGGTGTTAATATTATACACATTTTACAGATGAGAAAACTGAGGCATAGAGAGGTAAAGTAATGTGTCCAAAGTCACAGAACTGGTAAGCTAATGGAGACACAAAACGCGCTCACGTGGTCACAATCACCCTCTGGCCAGTCTGACTCCAGAACACTGTGAGCCACTTAGCTACGCTGCCTCCCAAAGGCCGTTCCTCAGTCGGCCCTGCTTTTCCTCCGTGAGCTCAACCTCCCCTTGGCTGGTTTCTTCCTCTTTGTGGGCTCCTCTGTCTCCTTTGCGATTAATACATTCTCTCTTCCTCTGCTCTATAAATGGAGACATCTGTAGTGCTCTTCCCCTCCCACCCTATTTTTCATTCTTTCTACTCTTTCTCCCTTTCTTTGGGACCTCTTACCATTGGGACTCATTGGATTTAACGTCAGGATTCTGAGGTTCCAGACCCAAGGCCTTGTGTTCGGCCCCTTCCCTCCTGGGGTCCTCACTTCCCCCTGCTGCTCGCCTTGGCCGCCCACGAGCCCCACCTGGTGAGCTTTTACAATCATGGCTGCCCAGGCCCCGCCCAGACCAGTCAGGTGAGAGCCTCTGGGGCAGAGCACAGGGACCCACACTTGTCAGCTCCCGGAATCTTTGACTCCCAGTGAATGGGTCCTCTCCATACCCATCCCCTCCTTAAGTGCCACTTCGGCCTTCTCGCTGGCCTCTTGCCTCCAGGTGCCCCTGGTAATGCATACCTCCCTCTAAGCCAGGTCTAGCCTCCTAGAGGAAAGTTCCAGTCCTACCACTTGCCACCCTTGCTCACAGGCGTTCAGTGTCTCCCCATTCTCCTCATTCTCTGTTAGGGACAGGTGCCCGGCAGAGGCATTCCTGGGCGTCCATGTCATGGCCCACCGAGCCTACTGCTGCACCCGTGCCCTCCTGGTAACTTCCCTCCCAGTGACATGCATCGTTCCTCAAGCATCACCTCACTGTCCTACCTGTGACCTCTTTCCTCCATTTACATCTGTTGGAATATTTTACATCGTGCAAAGCTTAACTGAAATGTCACCCTGGACAGCAATTGTGAGCTCTGAGCTTCCCATGGCAAGGTGGGTGGAGCAGGCTGGCCAAATGTGGCTGATTTCCAGGTAGATAGGTCTGCTCCCCAGAACCAGCCCTTCCGGATTCAAGGCAGAGAAGAATTGAAAGGCCCTCTTTGGTTTCCTGGCCCTCGCTGACTTCACACATTAAGCTTTCCACAGATGGGCCAGCATCAGTGAGTAATCTCCCCTCACCAAGCTGGTAATCTGGCAGTCTCTCGTGTGCACTTCCCCCAGCGGGGGCCCTTCCTGGGAAAAGGGATGTCAGGATGCCAGCAACACAGCAGAACCACCACTCACTAGGGGAGGGGAGCCACAGGGGCTCCACTGCTGTCGCTAGTGCCAGGACCTGTCCCCCTCCCAGACCTCAATCTCAGCCTGACCCCCCTTAACTGGGCTTGGAAGAACATGAGAAAGTTGGGGGTTGGAGGCCAGCTAGAAAATTTCTAGCATGAATATGCTTTTGAAACCATCAGTATGGCCATATAAGTTGTTTTGAAATTATCTTTACATTTATCAACATGTTGTGGGTCTGCTTAACTGAATAATGCTATGTCCAAAACAAATTCACTCTGTTCTGAAACATCCATGATGAAAATTCTCCAAACTTAGAGAGTTGAGTGCTGTTTCCTGGTTCCTTCCTTAAATCATCCTACCTTGGGCTCAAATTCCCATACCCTGGACAACACACAGCCCATAAAGGAGCCGGAATCTGCTTCGATACCCTGCACCTACCGTCTTTCTCACTCTGTGTCAGTAAGCTCTTTATTGTAAAAAGTGGGCTGAAAACTATGAAATCCTAATTATTTATAGTTTTTAAGCATACTTATAAACACAATTTATCTATATTGATATTTGCCCCTGTCTAGGCTTACTTTCTAAGAGGCAAACACCTATCTCTTTCTGTTATGATGGTTGTTGTCCTGACTTGGCACGTGGGTGCATATTATGATAGTGCTTCTTGCATACTTTCGTGTGCAAACGAATTGTCTGAAACTTTGTTAAATGCAGTTTCCATTTTGGTAGGTCTGGGATGGAGCTTTAAATTCTATATTTCTAGCAATCCCCCAGGTGATGCTGAGGTTTCTGATATATGAACCCACTTTAAACAGAGAGAGTTTATAACATCTGTGCAAGGAGAGGTTTAGTGTGGAGAACAGAAGATCACTAAGACTACAAGTAGAAAAACCACTCCCTTATTCCTTCCAACCGTGAAGCATCTACCCCTGCACAGCATCTCTCCCTGTGTACATCTGCATGGAGCCCAGCATTTTCTGGGAGATGTAAAATGTGTGTCAATTTCAATGGCATTTCTTGTCTTGGCTTTGTAACTGTAACTTCCTTGTCTTGAGTTAATCTCCCTGGAGAAGAGACGGGACCATCTCCCACCACAGTGGTGCTGATGCTGTGCCCCAACCTCCTTCTTTACCGTATGGAAAACCCTGCAGCCTGAGGCTGCTATAAGCAGATAATTCCCAAAGCTTCTTCCCAAAGCTATGGTATAGAACATCAATGAAATGAAAGAGCTGCTTCTTTGAAAGGATCAGTAAAACTCATCCCAACCCCAGGATGCAGAAGCAGCCAGCCATGTGTGCACCATCTTTCCCGGGCTGAGAGACCAAAGAACGTGGGCCAGCATAGTGTTGGGTGGGGGCACTTTTCTAACAGTGTCCCTCCTCTCTCCTCCTACCAGATCCACTAGGGACCAAGGCCCTCTCAATGCACAATGCAGCCTTTGATATCCCGGCTGCAGCAGGAGGCCCAGGCAGGGTGGGAGGGGCGGCCCAGCCCTCAGGCCCACAGCTCCTGCACTGTCAGGCCTCAGCTGGGAGCAGGGCTCCTCCCTGCCTCTCTGCAGATCACTCCATGCCTATCAGGCTGCAGCACATTCCTTGCATTCTAGGACTGAGATACACAGTGTGGTTCTTGTGGGGATGGCCAGGGCAGGGAAGGAGGGCAGAGAGCACCCAGGAATCAAGACTGCTGGGCTCGCCCCTCCCTGACTGGCTTGGCCCACACTGGTTGGCCTGCCACCCCTTGGAAAGGGATCCCCACCCAGCCTCTCCCTGCAAACACCTCCTTGGCGATCTGATTAAGCTGGAGCTGTGGGCGCAGCATCTCACCTCAACCCAGGCAGCATCAGCCAGCTGACTCCTTGCTGGAGAGTGTGCAAACCTCAGCTGCTGGTGGGAAGGGATCCAGGAAACTGTTTGATGTAGCCCAGCATTTGCAAGAGAGGGGATGGGGGACAAAATACGTTAAGGCTACAGATATGCACGAAATTTAGTCACACAAAACTGGCCTCATTTGCTTTAAGATAAGCAGCAGAGCAGGGGAACGCAGCTGACATAGTGAGCTGAACTTTAGAAAGCCTCCCACGAGACCCCACAAATGTGATGCGAGGAGATGTGGGCTGAATACAAACAAGGTAAGACAGACTGATGACTGATCTAAAGCCCACTAATAAATTACTTAACGCTTTCTTGGATGCTATTTTCTGAGCAATTTCTTAGTCTCAGCTCTCATCCCATTCCAGGCCAAAATGTAATAAAATCTTGGATGAAGGCCCAAATTCACTCTTTTAAATGACATTGAATAAGCATCTACTCTGGACTGGGCACTAGTGATTCTGTTGCGTGTAAACAGAGCCCCTGGCCTCATAGAACCTACAATCCACCGGGCACTTACAGGTCAAATCATAGAGTCACAGATAGTTGTGCAGTGCGGGCTCCGATAGAGGGAAGTTGGTGCTACTGGAGCACATGCAATGGGAATGTCGCCTAGGTGGGGAGATCGAGGAAAGCCTCCTGCAGAAGTGACTCTTAAGCTAATATCTGAAAGATAAGTAGGAGTTACAGAGACAAAGACGGGAGGGAAAAGAATTCCAGAGAGAGGACCCAGTGTGTCCCTCAGAGGCCCCGGGCCAGGAGAGAAGGTGGCTAGTGTGAGGGACGCACAGCCAGGCAGTGCAGGGTGCACGTCCGCATCCGCTAAAACACAAGCTCCATGAGGGCAGGGAATTGTTATTGTTTTCCTCACTGCTGTATCCTCAGTGCCTAGAACTGTGCCTGGCACAGAGTAGGCACTCAGAAATATTGAATGAATGATCGACAAATGTATGAAGCTGGTAGAGACCACAGGGAAGAATATGTGAGCAATAAATATTTTGCAGGTTTTTAGGCAATGGGACGCTGTGAACAAGTTTCTCTGTTTTATGAAGATTACAGTAGCAAAAAGACATGAGGGGCAGGAATCGATAAACAACGCAGCTAAGAAGAGAATCCTGTTTCTGGATGAAGGTAGCTCAGTCTAAGCTGTGGTGCTACAGGCAGAGGGAGGTGGAGAGTACTGAGAGCTGTTTGGGGGACTCTATGAGGGACTCCTGGACACGAGCTGATCAAAGTCATCGGCGAGGAGGGGACAGAGGGATATAGGAAAACAGAATCGGAACTCGCCATTATCTCAAAAGGCTTGCAGGAAATGCCCCAGTAAGATAGAAAAACAAATGAAATAAATGTTATCTCACTTATTAACTCAAAATACACTCAGAAATACAATGACACGAGTACACCTGGGGAAAATGGCTAAACACAGCAGGTATAAGAAACACTTCAGGTTCTGAGACACCCTCAAGCTCCAAGCATGAATTATTTGTAAATGAGGCTACTAAACATTAACGCAATTCAGGCCACATGAGGACACTTTCTGTGTTGAGAAAACAAGGTGACCAATCATGCTGTACAGGTACTTTGGGCCGCTGATGGGACCCTGCCTTCAGCTCTAGGTGTGAGATATTGAAATAAACATTTACCAGCTGGAACTCCCTGAGAAAAGGCAGCTAGTAGCACAGCAAAGGACGTCAGTACATCAAGAAATATCCAAGTTATGAGAGAACATGGTAGACACGAGAAAAATCTCAGAGGAAGTAGCAGCATTTAAGTGCTTAAAGGCTCTCAAGAAAGTGAGTGACTGTTCTTCTGTGGTCTCTGGGAACTCAGCTGAGGTGGCCATTGCAGGAACAAAGATTGCCACTTCGTCATAGAAAGAGTTTTCTAAAATAAATCTGTCCCCAAATGAAAGCCTTCAGCAAGTGTGAAGCCTCCCCTGGGGAAAGTAAACATGAAGGCAGGGATGGGAGAAGATAGGGTCAGGTCATGACTGGCCCATGTTTCTCACAAGCATTTTAAGGAGGGCATCAGCCTGATTCTGTTTAAATTCTGGGAGGACCACTCCAGTGTTGAGGACAGCCTGGGGGCTGGGCTCACCGAGTGGTCAGGATTGTCCACAGTACACACCAGTTCACACCCAGTACACACCAGTTCACACCCAGTACACACCAGTTCACACCCAGGGGCTGATACTTTGATTGGGGATTGCATTGAATCTACAGATCAATTTGGGGAGAATTGACATCTTGACAATACCTAGTCTTCCAATTCATGCGCACACTATGTCTCTCCATTTCATTAGGTCTCGCTGGATTTCTTTCATCAATGTTCTGTGTCTCATCAACATACAAATCTTGCATATATTTTCTTAAACTTATTTCTATGTATTTCATGTTTTGGGTGCTGTTGTAAATGGTATTGTTTGTAGATCCTTTAGGATTTCCTAAACAGATAATCATGTCATCTGCAAATAAAGACAATTTTTATTTCTTCCTTTCCAATCTGTATGCCATTTATTTCTGGTTCTTTTCTTCCACAAATTCTGAATAGGAATAATGAGAGTGGCTATCCTTGTCGTGTTCCTGATCTTAGGGATAAAGCATTCAGGCTTTCAATATTAAGTATGAGGTTAGGTATACATTTTCATCACTGATCTTTATTAGGTTAAAGAAGCTCCCTCTTACTCCTAGTTTCTTAAGAGATTCTATTATGAATGGATATTGACTTTTGCTAAAATCCCTTTTCTGCATTTAATGAGATAATTGTGAGGAGTTTTTTCCTTTCTTATCTGTTGATGTGGTGAGTTACATTAATTGATTTTCAAACGTTGAACCAACTTTGCATTTCTAGGATAAACCCATTTGGTCTTTTTGTGTTATCCTTTGAATATATTGCTGGATCTGATTTGTAACATTTTGCCAAGGACTTTCACATCTATGTCTTCCTTAAATAGGAGGATCCCTTAAGCCCAGGAGTTTGAGGTTGTTGTGAGCTAGGCTGACGCCATGGCACTCTGGCCCGGGCAACAGAGCAACACTGTCTCAAAAAACAAAAAGGACAAAGTACTATATATTCAAACTTGCACTTATTCAGCAAACATGCATTGATCACCTGCCATATGCCAGGTATTCTAGGTAATAGGGATTCATCAGTAAACCAACAGATAAAATCCCCGCCATCAGGGATCTTATAGCTTGGTGAGAGGATAAAGACAGCGAAAATCAAAAATAAATAAATAATGCAGTGAATTACAAGGTGATACATACTATTAAAAAAATTAAAACTGCCTGAATAGAAGGGCTACAATTTTTATTAGTTCAGAGAGAGATGTGGTCACTGAGAAGGTGACAATTAAGCAAAGACTTAAGGACACAACAGATGGATCCACAGACACCAGGAGACGAGCATGCCAGGAAAGGAAAGAGCCAGTGCAAAGGCCCTGAGGCGGGAGTGTGCCCTGCATGCAGAGGAAGGCCAGCGTGGAGAGTGTTGCTTGAACAGAGTGAGCCAGGGTGAGTGGATTGATCAGAGTTGGACAGGAAACAAAGGGTACCTTTTAAAAAGGAGTAATTGGAGAGTGTTTAAATAGAGACTATTTACAAAGCTATGGGCAAAGTTAAGGTAAAGCAGCAAGATCACACTCCTGCAAGCTGGCAGTAGCTAGATGCTTTAGCACTGGCTGGCCGGAAGGGGCCAGAAGAGAGCAAGATTAC
>CM052447.1:21085143-21138134 GCA_028533085.1 Varecia variegata | reverse complement strand
GTGCCACCCCCGGCCGTGGCACTCACCGTAAGGGCGTTCCTGGGGAAATGACTAGCACACACACAGCCATTGACTTCTGCCTGCCCTTTCCCAGGCCCTTCCTGGAAATTAGGGGACATGATGTCACCTTCTGCAAATTCTGTGTGAATGCCTGAGGCTGAATCACTAATTTATAATGAGGTGAAGGAAAAGTAACTCCAACTGTTTTACATATTCTTTAGTTTACAAAGCCCACAGTTCCTTGTGTCATTTCTGGAACAGCCCTGAGATATACTCCAAAAAGGGATAATTACAATACATAACAATGTGCAGTGAATACTGTTATTCATTACAGCTGAATAGATTGAGACAAAGATAATTAACTGATTGCCCAAGGTCAACAGCTAGGAAGTGAGGGTGAACATGGAACCCAGATGCTCTGATTCCTAATTCTTTTCTCTTGCACAGGACAACACTGGGCCTCCCCATTGCACGGCTGTGGATACCCATTGGTAACCCTAACTGGGAGAGCCATGCATCCTCAGCAGATGCTAAAGGACTGACTGCAAGACCACACTCAGAGACAGAATTTAGGTCTTAAAGAGGCAAGTGAATAAAGAGGGAAGAGAACCAACCTTGGGGGAAGAGGATGTGGGAATTAATTAACTGAACACTAAGATAAGATGAGTAAGTCCTTGTTGTCTGAAAGGCTATTACTTCACTGGCTAATTGAAGATACTATTCAGGACACTTTAGCTAGACTGGTCATGGAAAGCCTTTCTAGAAAGCGGCAATTAAGCTAAGACCTAGAGGATGAGGCAGTTCCAGCTTTGCAAACAGAAGAGCAAAGCAGGTGTAGGGAAGAGTGACTATATAAAGTTCCCAAGGTGGACAAAGTCACTGGAAGGCCAGAGACTTTCCTCTGCTCAGGGAGCCGAGGGCTAGGGGCAAGTGGAGACATGAGGTGAAGTGAGCCCCTTGATGACTGACCTGGGGCGTCAGCGTGAGAGGAGCTCCGAGCACTGACTCAGGAAGATGAGACTGGAGGAAGCTGGAGGGAACCACCAGCTTTATGCAAGGGAACAGCAGACGGGGACACTACAAGCAGGAGAACGGAAAGCAGAAAAGAAAATGCTGGTGAATAATGAGTAACACTCGGTCCCCTAACCCGTGAAATGGGGGAGCAGGATGGAGGGCTCCCTAACGTTCCTTTTAGACGGGTTCTACCAACGAGGAACTGAGCCCAGAGAAGGTCAGCCCAGGAAACGGCAGGGCTGAGCGCAGCTATCGGATCTCCCCAATTCCTACCCAAGCTGGCTGCAGCCCAGGTCCTTCCTTCTGCTGGAAGAGAGACCATCAGGAAGGAGGCTCGGGCTGTGGCCGGATGTGAGGTGAGGCCTCGGAGAAACCCCGCGGTGGGGCCATCTGCCTGGCGCTCCCCTGCAGCCTGTACTGCGGCCCCCAGCGCTCTGATCCCAAAGCCAGTCCCTTTGTTTCCCCAAGAATCTTCCCAGAGATGTTGGGAACCACTTTGATTTTTTTTTAACATCTCTCCACAAAACAATGTGAGGAACAAGAGAAAATTCATGGCCCCATCACAAAGCTGTTTCAGCCAGAAAACCAGGTCTGTGTCCTGCCAATTCCAGCTGGGTTTTGGGGCTCCCCCCGGGAGGAAAGGGAGGACAGACATGGAGGTAGGGAGCACCGTGCAAAGCACCCTGTCCTGCAGGGATGTTCTTTGTTCAGGGTCTGGGTCTCAGCACAAACCAGTGGTGCTCCTGAGGGAACAGGGTCCCCACACCAATCTAGAACACAGTCAGATCTTCTGCCCAACTCCAAACACAGGACATGTAGTGGATACTTAGAACCAAGAGCATTAGAGTGAAAAGAACCCTCAGCAACCATCTTGTCCAATGGTGCATTTCTAAATACGGAGACTCAGTCGCAGAGAGTTAGTTACTTATTTTACATGATACATTATGTGTATTCTATATGTTCTATATAGTTTTAGTATTACATGTTGTATATCACACATAAGGCCACATATATACATTACCCTAAAGAACGTATTATATATATTTTTGTGCAATTTTCTTTTTTTATTTAATCACATACCATGAAAATCCTCCCCCACTACCATACGTAGATTGATCCCATGTTGTTAACAACTACCTTTTTTTTTTTTTCGAAAATAAAAATAAAAGAAGTCAATCTTGGCAAGATATTCAAATAGCAAGGGATGGCAGGGAGAAACAAGAGTAGGATGAGGAGAGGGGCAGAGAGGAGCGCAGGCTGGGGATGGGAGAAAAGCAACTGGAGAGGAAAAGTCAGGGGCCGGGGGGATGCGTTGGTCAATAATGGCAATGAGGGGACAGGAAGTGAGGAGGGCTAGAGATGACCCCAGTTAGGGACAGGAAGTGGGAGCTCTTTGTGCAGGGGAAGCACAGGAGAGGCAGCCCAGCAGCAGCCCACGAGGGTGAGGCCATGGCCCTGGGTGAAGCTGGCCCCAAAAGCTTTCCTCTTTCCCCTCTAAGAAGTCGGAAAATGTGTCTCCCAATGGTTTTACCACATGGTTTTCCAACACCCAGGAGCATTTGCCAGTTTCCGAGTGGGACTTGTTTATCTCCATTCTGGAGTCTCAAAGTTCAAAACAAACTTCCAAACAAAGGGATCCTCCGCTCCGTGGGGCTCAGCTCCATTCTCCTGCAAGGACGGAGCCAATGACGCCGCTGTCCTGATGACTTTCCCAGTCCACGGAGAATCCCACCCCCAGCTTCCTCCTGCGTCTTTCCCACTGCCTCCGATTGTTGTGGACATCCTCACGGGTTTAACTTTTTTAGCTTCTTTTAACCCTTTTCTCCCTATCCTTATAACTCTGCAGGGAAAATAAGATTGTTTCCCCCACATAAGCTTTCTAAGGCTTTTAGAGTGGTCCAAGTTCCAGTGGTCTCTCCTAAGAGCTGATTTCATCAGCTTCCATCTGGATGCATTATTAAAAAGAACCCTAGACAAGAAGAACTGGTCAATTAAGCTCCCTGCAGTTGGAAAATTTTGAGGCATATTTTCACGGCCACCACTCCGTGGAAAAGCCCAACTAGTCTCCATAAGTAGAAAAGGACAGAATTTTCACTGAGGGCAGTGCACTAAATGAGGGATGATGCTGATAATTAGCATACATCAAGTCTTTATTTGCCATGCATTACACTAAGTATTTTAATACATACACCAATCCAAAAGGTAATAATGTCATTATACCCATTTTACAGATGAAGAATTTGAGGCTTATGGAGGCTGAGTATCTTGCCCAAGGTCATGCAGCTAGTAAGCCATGGCGCTAGGATTAAAAGTCAGCTAGGCTGGAAACAGCACTAGCTTTTTAGGAAAACTATTGAGTTTCCCTAAATCATGTTTTCCTTAGTTAATTGTCTCCCTGGCGCCCCCAAATTGGATGTGTGCTGCATAAGGGTAGAGACCTTGTCTGTCCTGCTCACCGCTGTCCCCAGCAGCCAGCACAGGGCCAAGCACAAAGTAGACACTTGGTAAATAATTGCTGAGTGAATGGATCAATGAATCAATATCATGCTTTTATTTGACTATGTCCTATAATCTAAAATTTTCTGAACATTGAGGCTTTGGGTGATAACTAAATAGTCCTATTATCTTACATATCTAATTTATCTGAACTTTCTCCCAGAAAAATACCTTTTTCTGGGCATTAGAATCTAGCAAGTTACCTGCAACTTGGGGATTGAATAAGGAATCTCAATCTAAAAACGTAGGGGGTCTCTAAAGTGATCTTTTGAAATAATTTAAATATTTATTAATTGTTTAGTATGTTTTCAAAGCTGTTCTAGGTCTCTGCCCTTTTCAGTAGCAAAGAGCTATCTGTGAATCACCTGGAATACTTGTTTAAAATGCTGAGCGAGGGAACCCGGAGCGCAGGAATCTACATTTTTGCAGGTCCCTCAGGTGCTTGCTACATATACAAAGCTTTAAGAACCACTGTGAGGAGGTTGGGGCTGTTTTTATTCCCATTCCATTGGACAAAAATCCTATTAAGCTATCAAAATGTGTTTCAAGTCCATTGATCCTTCGATTTATCTAAAGATTCTTTAATCACTGTCACAACTTGGGGTCATGAGCCATATCAATTCTTTCCACCGTATGTAAAATAGAAACATCATATTTATCTAAAAGGAGTACCTCCCCAGTTTTAATAAGAGGGTGGCTACCTAACCTTACTGTGACATCTCAGGCTCCAGTGCACTAAGTCAGGCTCACACATGACCACGCTAAAGTAGGAAGATCTGGTCCCGTTCTGCCACAAGATGCTGGCCTGGACACTGTTTCCTTGTCTGCAAGTGGAGGGTGTGAGTGTTCACAGCTTTTCGATTCTACACACGCTCTAGCTGGAGTCATTCTATAGGCAGGGCTCATGTGTCCTCTCAGTCTTGTTTTTCAGCACTCCAAAGTAATGCTTCTGTGACCATGAATTAGGTTCAGAAAGTCACAGGATAAGTAGTCACAGGAATGTAAAGAGCCCCACCCCACTAGATCAGTTGTGACCACAAATATCCAAAGTATCAATTTCTACAATACAGTCCTATAAGAAGTAATTACAAAAAAAAAAAAAAAAACTTTTGGGCAATAATTAGTTGACCATGCAAACACCCGGGTGGACCCGTGAGGTTGGATCTTGAGGCCACACACCTGCTGTTCCCAGCTGGAGCCATTTCAGGCGGGGGCACCTAGGCGGTCTATTCTTAGGCCTGCGTAATATTAGGTCCAGAAAAGAGCTGGGTCATTCTGTCGGCAGGTATTTATTGATACCTCCTACGTGTCGGGCACTGTTCTAGGTACCAGGGGCCAGGAAGTGAACCTACTGACCGTCAAGACCCCTTCTTTTAGGGCGCTAACATTGTAGCGGGGAAGAGAGGCGATAAACAACTCTAATGGATGAGTCAGTGATAGGAGACATGAAAGTTAGGAGGCTGGAGGAATACCCAGCGTCTAATCCACTTGTCCAGCCGCCACGTCCTGCAGCGAGGAAGGCGAGGCAGAGACAGCAGTGACCCACCTGCTCAAGGCTAGACTGCACCGAGCTTGTCAGCAGCAGGGCTGGGGTGGGAACTGTCTTCCTGCAAAGCCAGTCTTGCCTTCACAGCCCCTCCCAGTGAGGTTTCTTTCCCCATCATCGAGCCTTTAGACCCCAGTATCGAGGGAGGAAAAACAAGCGCTCGAGCACCCCCTTGCTGGTCCCAGGACATGGGGTCGGGCTAGACCCCACCACATCCCGGGACCAGGCAGAAGCCCAGCGGGGCGGGGCCTCGGACACGCGCCGGCGCGTCCAGCAGGTGGCAGCAGCGAGCAGCCGCGCCCCCAGCGCTGCCAGCCCGCGAGCCCGCATCATGGATGTCGAGCTCTCCTATTTCGCTTTGCTCGCCTTGGAATTCGAGACCCCAGACGAGGACCAGGATTCATGAACCGGTCGCAGGGGCCGGGGCAGGGGCCTCTGGCTCCCGACGCTGGCCGAGAGGTGGGTCCCGGGGCGGGTCGCTGCTCCCGAGGCCGGGCGGGGACGCGCTGCCCCCGCCCTGCCTCCCTGTGGTCCACACCCCCTTTGGGCTCCGGAGCCGCTGGGCTGGAATAGTCCGGGGTGCGCGCGAGCAGGCGCTGCCAGCCCCGATCCGGCCCGGGATTCGGGGCTGAGGAGCAGGAGGACCGAGGAGCCGATGTCCTCCTCCTCCTCCTCCTCTTCCTCCTCCTCCTCCTCCTCCTTGCTCACACCTGCGCCTATTAGTCCAGTCGCCTTCAAGGCCAGTGGTGGCTACAGCCCAGACAGAGAGGGGACAGCAGAGGGAGAGAGCACCTGAGGATACAGAGCTGGCACTGGACTGCCTTTTCACCCCCAGGTGATGAGTGCGGTTCTAAGAACGCAAGATTTAAAAAGCAACCCGGGCCTCCGTATTGAATGAAAGACCCAGTGCGAAGACATCACCATGAACACGAGCAGTAAGTGGATCCTCCTCTCCTTTGCCATGGGAACAGGGGTGGGGGCGGGAGGTGCAGGAGCCTGCGCTGCTGGGGCTGCCTGGAAGGAGGAAGGAAGCCTGGCATCTCTGGCTGGACAGATGACCCCCAGACTCCTCTTTGGTGCTTTTGGTGCTCCCTGGCAGAGGGACAGCTTTGGGATCTGGCTTTTCATGATCATGTTGCCAATATTTTATCCGCGGCGCCAGTTGCCTCTGCTGGGAAAGCTGCTTGTCTCCTTCTAGCAATGCCTGGGAAGGCCTAGGAAGCAGTCGTGTGGCCATTGTCTGGCTGTGGGGGCTCTGAGGAGACCTCTCTGCACACATCTGGAGCACCACGGAGGGCCCTGCTTGTCCCAGAGCAGGGGAGAGCAGGGCGGCTGGCCTGCAGGCCGGCAGCCGGCTGGTGGGTGTGGGCAGGCAGTGGGATGGGAAACAGCAGTTTAATAAATCATCATGAAGCCACCTTTGGATCTAGAGATTGTGAAAGATCCAGCTCCTGTGCACGGGCAGCCCAGTGGGCCCAGGGCTGATTCCTCCACATACCTATGGGGTGCTTATCCATCCTTGAGAACAAGAGAAAAGGAACAGCCCTTTGGCCAAGGGCTCTAACATGCCAGAGGCAACAACTGCTTGCAGAGCCAGGCCCAGACATTTTGCTGCCAGGTTGGGCCTCAGCAAAATGCAGAGAATGCAGTCAGAAGTACAAGGAAGCACAGTCTGTTTCTCTTCTATCCAGTCCTTTTGACCACGGGCACCAGCAGGGGTGCCGCGGCCTGGGCAGTGCCCTGGGAGGCAGGTCAGGGTTCAAGTCTCACTGCCCCGCTCTCTCGCTAGCTTAGCTTGTCAGGTCACTCCAGCATCAGGTGGGGCTGTGGAACCCAAGGAACCCCATAAACATACACTTCCTTGGGTCTATGACTTGCTTATCACTCCCCTCTGTACATCTCAGACTGCTCATCTGTGAAATGATAGGGCTTGAACTAGAAACCCTTCTAATCTAAGAATCTACAAGTTTTTTCCAAAAAAGCTAGAGCTGAGCAGCAAGACCAGAAATATCAGGACCTTACCGAGGCTGTGTCGAGCCAAAACCCACTGTGTCCTCACCGCTGCCCCCCACACACACACCGTTTCAAGGCCATTGGCATAGAGAAGAGAAAAAACAAAGCCAAAGCCACTGAGATGGAAATGAAATATATTTATTTACTATGTATTTGTATGACTCATCTCTCTGCTGTCTTCCTTTGTGTATTACATATCTATGCTAAGCAAGCGACCGTGGCTGGACTCCCTCTGCCTTTTCCAGCCAAAGAATTTTGCCTCTTGATTTGACAGGCTGGAATGGTGTTTTGGCTTCATTACCCAGCTCAGGAAAAGAGCAAAATCCTGTAGACCCTGTCACCTAGCAGGCCACGTGTTTGCATTTGCATGTTTTCAGGAAAATAAAGATGTGAATTGCCTGTCACTTCTCACTATCTCTAGGAAAAAAAAAAATGTATTTCTGGGAGTCCTTTCCCACTAAGTGACAGAAGAGAAAGATGGCTCATCTATTTTTCAAGGAACTAAGAAAGGAAACAAGCAACTGAATTTGTCCTTTTCTGTCTCTGGAATCCGAAGGAAATCTTGTCCTGTTAGCAACACTGAGCATTCCTGAAAGAAGGAAACAGAGATTGTCTTTTTGTTTCTTTTTAAAGAAATAATGACCAATAGAGCTGGATACTGCAGAAGATTAGGTGAGAGTTGGCAAGATGCCATTCCAGCCTCAGGGACTGCTTCTAAGTAGGGAGGGTGTGTACTTTGCAGGAGAGGTGGGAAATGGACACAGCAGAATGGTGGCCTGGGGAGCCTGAGTCCCTCCGGAGAGGAGGTGCTTCTGTAAACGGGTGCCTGGGGACACTGGAGGAGACCGGAGCTTAGGGTTGGAGGCTGGACTCGGGCATCGTTGAGGTTCCTCCCAACCCTGGGTCTGCCAATGGAGTAGACATCAGGCCTCACAAGGAGAAGAGGGACAGGTCATAGGGTCATAGGGACTGGGCACTGGTAGGGGCCAAAAATGCTCCCCTTTGAGATGTGAAATTCTTAACTCGATTCTCATGCCTGAAATTGTCCCTCACAGGAACTCGCACTAAGGTGTCATGGGATAAGCAGATCCCATCCTGGGTCACTGAGAACATGAGCTTCGGGGTGTGGATTCCTGAGTTCAGACTCCAGATATGTCATGTAGTCTTTCTTGGACAGTATAGATCACGTCTCTGAGCCTGAATGTTATCATGTATGAAATGTGAGCAATAAATGCCAGTGTGCAGGGTTCTTGTGAGGATTGAGTGAAATATCATGAGAAATTCACTGGCACTGGGTCTGGGCAAATGGAGCTGAGTCTGAAGTTGAATTGGCCGTTGAGTAAAGCAAAGTTCTGGAATGATGGTATCATAAAAACCAACCCTCGGATTGAAAATTGGCCTGTTCTGCTGGTATTGCCGCCTGGACTGGGTTTGCTACATAGGAAAGCCACAGCTTTCAGGAAGATTATTAACCTGGCATGGTGTATGCTTAGGTCGACAAGGGCAAGGCAGGAAGTTAGGATCCTAAGCGAGAGACAATTGCCCTAGTTCAGAAAAGGCCTGAAGGCCAGGATTTGGGTGGTTATAAGAATAGAAATAACGGAAAAGATCTTTGAGAAAATAAAGACTGCATGGCCTAGCCCCTGACTGTATTATAGGGTGAAGGAGAAAGGGAGGATTCTATCAGTCGGGGTCCTAGTAGGGAGCAGATGTGCAGTTTGGGGGGAACTAAATAAAGGACTCTTCACAAGTGTGTGAGAAGGGTACAGAGACCCAGAGACCCAGCCGGCTGTGGGGTAAGGGCTGCATGACAGGACCTGTGGCCCCTGGCTCCAGGGAGGCAATCAGCCCATTTGCAAGGAAGGACCCAGGGACTTAAATATCCTGACCCCTGCCTCCTCCCTCCCTGGGGTCTCCTACGGGTACTCCCCATTGGCCAAATCCAACCAGGAGCCAGAGGGCAAGAAAGGCAGTGGATAGCCCCATGACGTCAGCCTCCCAGGGCCCAGTGCAGGGTGGGGAGGGGGCAGAATGGATCTGGAGCGGTAGGGAGTTCAGAAGAGAAGACACCCAGCACAAGGGGCAGGATGACTTTGCTCTGCTGATGCCACTGCACGTATCAGGAACTCCAAGAATTCCTTAAGAACAGGATCCATTATGCACAAGAACACACTAGGATGCCCTCTGGAGAAATTCCAAATTTGCAAAACAAATTTGCAAACAAAGTGGTTACTTACTTACCATGATAGAGATTGTTTTAAAACAGTGTTTCCCAAATGAATGAAGCAGTTGTTGACAAAAGATAACTTGAGGCTGAGGGGTGGGGTGGGGGAGTTAGAGGAATAATGCAAGGAACAATTTTTAAATCATGCAAAATGAATATAACACATCTCTGAAAATCACAATGTGATTTCAAGAGCACTTGGATTACATAAAGGAAGTGATATCAATTCTGAACTCCAACTTCCCTTTCTGGCAAAAGCTTTATCTTGCTGAGATAGCATCTGTTGTGAATGGTCAACAACTGGCTATTACCCAACATTAGCCAGATACCATTGTAAAAGAACAGAAAACAACCAGAAGTATGTAAGCACCTTCAACTTTTTGGGTATTTTGCCAGTGAATTCTTCTCCTGTAGTTCTTAAGGGCACAGACTGGAGCTGGATTGCTGGGTTCAAATTCAATTCTAGCCCTGCCCTTTACCTGCTGTGTGTCCTTGGGTAAGTCACTCACCTTCTCTGTGCCTTAGCTCCTGATCTCTATGATAATGATGACAGGGAGGGCTAATAATAGTGCCTCTCTCATAGAGTTATTATCAAGAATAAATAAGTTAGTTGTGATTTGCTTAAAACAGTGCATGGCACATAGCAAGGGTTTATAAACTATATAACAATAAATAGTGTATATTATACTATTTTGCTTAGTCTACCATAACAAAGTGCTATAAACTGGGCGGCTTAAACAACAGGAATGTGTTGTCTCATAGCCCTGGAGGTTAAAAGTCCAAAATGAAGGTGTCACCAGGATTCCTCAGAAGGCTGAGGAAGGCATCTGTTCCACCTCTCTCCTTGGCTTAGAGACGGCTGTCTTCGACCTGCCTCTTTTAGCACAGTCCTTATCTGTGTATCTTTGTGCCCAAATTTCCCCGTTTGATAAGAACATCATTCGCACTGGGTTAAGGCCCACCCTAATGACCTCATTTTAAATTGATTATCTCCGTAAATACTTTATCTCCAAATATGGTCACATTCTGAGGTACTGAGGGTTAGGACTTCAACATATGAATTCGGAGGGGACACAATTCAATTCCTAATATAGTGTTTGGTGAGGAAATGACCCCTCAGGGAGAAGAATTCCTTGTGGTTTGGTTTCCCCTGAGTATCAGCCACTCCCCAGGGGTGGCGTAGGAGGCTGACAACTGATTACTAAATACAAGTGTCGCAGAGATTGTCTATCTGGTCTTGATGTTTAAACCCTAAGTTTACCCTTCTGGGACAGCAGAGGTGGACCCTCTTCCTGAGAACCTAACGATATGTGTTCACACATAGGAGGTCCCCACATGGGAGGACCCCAGGTAACTTAACGTGTCCACAGTCAGTCTGTTTGCCAAAAAAAACCCAACCCCACCCCACACTTATTCAAGCCATTAAGCACAACTTGTAGTATTTCAATCGTGTAAGGAAATTTACAGTCATGGTATTGGTTTTCAATCTGCCTAGTTCCTGGGAATGTCCAACGTGGGAATAAGAATCGGATTGTTTATTTGTTCATTCAACAAATATTTATTGAATACCAGCTCTGCACCAGGCATGGTGCTGGAGAGAGATACGGTGTGGTCTTCACCGTCGTGGCTCACACAGGTGGGCAGAGTGTGCCTCCTGGTGGCCAGTGGAATGGGATATCTTTTATCTGCTCTACACCAGATTTTTAATGAATTTGAATGATTTACTATCAGTGGAAAATTGGGACATCAAAATTGGGATTTCTAGTTTCTCTTAAAAACAAAACAAAACTGGAAGCTCTTGCAACCCTGATGCCATTTTTCTCCGTGACGGCAGTCAATAGGGTTGCCTGCTTTGGGTGGGGTATGCACGAGTCTCTGGCTTGCCGCAGTCACCACCACTTCCTATTTAATTCCCCAAGGATTGTGTAATATTGTTATGTCACCTTGCCACTGTAGTCTCATAGAGGATCCATACAGCACGTAAGATGGAGAAGTGTATCTTTACACAGAGATGTGGAAACTGCCACGCATCTGTCAATAATTACGGGAGAAAGTCTATCTAGGGTTAGCCATTGATTAACACTGCCATGCTACTAAAGTCCTCTTCAAGGGAGCAAAACCTTGCTGCATGTCCTATTCCCCCAGCAAGCCCATTCCCAGGAGGGTGATATCATATCCTGTTGGATCTAGTTGGGCAAATAATGGGGCAAACAACGCCCTCCCCCCTCCATCTCCTGGAGGTCATTTTTGTTTCCAGGGACCATAGTAGTAGGGGGTGGGGCACAGAGCAAAGGAGAGCAATTCTGGATAAGTGATCCAGCTCTGGGTACCTTTTCTGGCACAAAAGAAGGCATCCTGGGAGGCTGAACTGTGTCAGAGCTTGCTCTGACTTATAGGACACACATGGCCCAGTCAAGCACATCTAGTCAACAACGTGAGCTCGGTATCAGTAAGGTTGGTTTAGAGAGCCACCCGGCTAAGAAGGGGTTGTTGAAAGGCCCCAGCAGTGATACTATATGGCTACTCAAGACCTTCTTTCTGTCATTGTTGCGTGCTCCTGCTTGGAGTAAGTGGGTAACGCCAACATAATTTCTTCTGTTAGGGGGCAGATTCTTCCTCATTGCTCTGGAAGAAACCAGGGTAGCAAATAATTCATGGAAAGCAAAGCACAGAGCCTGGCACACAGTAGGTACTCCAAAGATGTTTGATGAATTAATTCATTAATGAAAAGCCTGCTCTCTGGGGTCATCTTTCTGACCAGCTGCTAAAATGCTCACCTGCATATTCCCAAGGCACTTCCAAGGCAACCTAAAATCTAACAAACTAACTCTCTTAAAAAAGCACCTGCTTTAACTTTTATGGTTCCAGTTGATTGACAGACGCTCCATCTACCCAGTCACTGAGCCAGTGATTACAAAGTTGTCCTCTGGGAAATTTCCCTTTCCTCCACTCTCCTGTCTTCAGTCTGTCACCATATCTGGTCCTTTCTGCCTCCCAAATCTGACTCAAAGCCTTCCCCTCTTCAACCACTGTCACTTCCTAATGTCCAGGACATCGGGCATGGCAGCCTTTGGAGTAAGAGGTTGGGGGAGAGGGGTTGATCTCAAGTTCAGAAAGAGGCAGCTGAGCAATGTGGGCTGCTGGAAAATGTGATTTCAGCTGCGTGCACAGAAGGAGGTCAGCACACTGCCCTGCAGATCCGCAATCAGGCTCTGTCTGAAGCTTTCTGTTCAGGGAGGATAGTGATCACCTGCAGCATGCCCGGGAAAGAGTGACCAGAATGGTGGAAGGACTTGAAACATGCTAGGGACAGGGCATTGGAGGAGCAGCAGGAAGACACCAGAGTTGGCTCCACACATTGGTTTTGTGTCTGCCTGAGAGTGCGGATGGTCCCTCAGTGATTTCAGAGGATGCTGCTGGGTTTTGCCGGCTCCCTAGATGTCCAGGCCCTTTATCTAAGGATGTCAGCAGCCAGACAAGGGGAATTTACAGGCTCCACGTTGCCGCCTGTTGCTCCCGGGCTGCGGTGGCTGCTCGTGTGCTGGTGCTACAGCCCCACCCCCTCTCCTGGCAGAATTCCACTCTCCACTGCCTGTATCATTTCCAAAGCTGCTTTCTCACATGTGCTTAATTTTGTGCAAAGCGCCGGTCTTTCTCCATGGGCTGTTATCTCTTGCCCTCACCGGCACTGGCAGGGCCAGTGAAACAACTGCCTCGCATCAGTCTAATGACACAGCTGATCTATTTTAAGCACCTGAAGCTCACTCCACCAAGTGCCAATCTTCCCGCTGCGAGCCGCGCTCCGCATGCAGGAGCAGGGGTGGCCCGAGGTCTATTCCTGCGTCTTGAGATACGGGAAACAGCCCAGGGATCCCGGTCCTGCCCGTCTCATGACGGTCTAAGGCAACCGTAAAATTAGATATTTTCACAGTCAGCATGAGTTGCTCTGGAAGGAGAATTGCCTGTGATGTCAGGATTCTATGGCTCAGGAACCTCAGGTGACCATAAATCCCCTTTCAAAGGACAGACACAGAGCCTGGGCCCGTTACACATCAGGAGAAGGGACCTAGGAGGCAGCATTTTAGAAGCAAAGAGACTCCTTAGCCTCAGACTAATGTTTTCTCCTCCTGTTCCTAATCAAGAGACATTCTCGTATTTATTTAATCCTTACAACAGGCCTTCCCTGAATTCTGTATCTAAGGACTAGCACCTGTGTTGTATTTGCTCTCGCAGTTCTGCACAGAACTTACCACAGTCAGTAATCATTTTGTTCATTAGCTCGTTGACTTTGTTTCCTTCTGTCTCTTATCCCCTTTTGACTATAAGCCACACGACAGCTCTGTGACAGACCCTATCTGTTTTGTTCCCTGCTGGGCCGTCCAGAACAGCCCGGCGTGTGACGCAGAGTGATGCTCGCTGGCAAAAACATTTCTTGAGTGCAGGCTGAGTGTCTCACTTGGGTTACCCTGCTTACCCCTCACGAAAGTCCTGTGCGGGGGGACGCTAATGTTACCCGCGTTTTACAGAGGAGGAAACTGAGGCCCAGAGAAGAGACAGTGGGCTCCAAATCTGAAATTTAAGACGAGTGACAGAGCCATGGGTGAATATGTGGAGTGAATATGTGAATGGATGAATTTAATGAGGAATATTCCAATATCCCCATTTTACATATAAGGAATATGAGGTTCAAAGGTAAATCGCCTGGACGAGGTCACAGGAGCTAGGAAGCAGGGGAGCAGGTATTTAAACCACGTGGATCTGACTTTGGGACCTGCTTTTCCTCCTCCCTCCTGCCCCTTGTCACCATCTTCCCCTATTTTTATTATGCTGGGGTCACGGGGGAAAGTGTGGATTGGGGTGGCTGGCCTTGCAGTCGACGTCCGGCACTATTCGCTCCGGCAATGCGGCGAGTCCCCACTCTGCATGGCGATGACGTTCCAGACACCATGGGATCAGGAATGCGCACACAGAGAGCCTGACCGCAGACTGCTTCCTTCCAGGGTCTCCGAGGGGCAGACGGGAGCACACACGTGTGACGTGAGGGAAACCGTGACGGGAGCAGAGAGGGAAGGGGAGGCAGGTCAGGTTCCTTTGGAAGTCTGGGAATGTTTTGTGGGGAAGGTTCCATTCCACCTAGTCCTTCAGGGGCAGCAAAGTTTTGTTAGCTAGAGTGGACAGGAAAGACGGGCATTCCAGGTGGGCTTACTCATTCCTTCTCTAAGGCAAGCATTCCTCCGACCCTTAAGCATGACTCCTGAGTCCCGAGCCTTTGGCTAGGAACTGGGGGGTCAGGGGGGAGGCTGAACTAAAAAGACACAAAGCAATTCAGACTGCAGGGAGGTCCAGCGTGTCTCACTGCACAGAGGAAGAGGAGGTGGACAGTGAGAAAACGCTGGCAGTTGGTGAGAGCAGATGTTTAAGAGTTTCAGATGCCAGGTGAAGAGTGTGTGTTACAGTCTGTAGCCAATGAGGAGTCAGGAGTGGTGACCCGACCAGAGCTGTGCATTATTCAGGAAGATCTTCCCAGCAACACAGGCCTGGCGCATCAGAGGACCCAGAGGCAGTGGGAGGCAGGCCAGACGCAGCGGTGCAGGGGTGAGTGGCTGGGAAGGGTGCGGGGAGGATGAGCTGCGGTGATCCTGCAGTCCCACTGTGTGTTACTGGCAGCATTTGTGCCACTGTGCCCATAGGTGAGCCTGGTATCTGATTCTGATTTCTGGGGCTGTGTGAACTGATACTTTGAAAACTAGGTTACCGACCAAGTCAAGAAGCCTAGATAGTGTATTTGATAAGAGCTTGAGCTGTAGAGTCAGACTGTTGGGGTTCACATTCCAGCTTCGCCCTTACCAGCTGTGCAGCCTTCAGTGAGTTGCTTATACCCACCCGCAAGCTGCAGTTGCCTCTCAACATAGGAACGACAGGTGAACACGGAGTGGAAGAACGTGTGAAAGATGCTTAGCACAGTGCCTGACACATGGAAAACATAGTGATAAAGTAATGAAATACATTTGAATGCACTATATTGGGAAAAATTCTTAAATATACAAATTAATCAACACATGCTATTGTTAAGATATAATCATCTTTTGATCCTTCCATTGGGAAAGAAGAACAGAGTTTTGTATTGATAACCCAGTCTTTTTTAGCTAACATTTAAGGAGTACTTTATTACATGTCATATCCTATCCAAACACTTTCTGTATATTATCTCTTTTGATTCTAGGCATGAGACAGGCACAAAATTACTGTTGGAGAAGGCAGTCCTGATTGAGCAGGGAGCATATCATACTAGACCAGGGATTGGCAAACTCTTCCCATAAAGGGCCAGTTAGTAAATACTCTGGCCTTTCCAAGCCACAGTCTCTGTAGCGTGAAAGCAGCCATATACAATGTACAAACAAATCGATGAGGCTGTGTACCAATCAAACTTTATTTATAAAAATAAAGGTGGAGGGTGATTTGGCCCATGGGACAGTTTGCTGAGCCATGTAATAGACAATCTCTAAGGTCTCTTCCAACTTTGAGATTCCAATCTGAAATGATGACAAAGAAATGCCTAATTCTTCTAATTTAGGTTCATCTTTGTAATCACAAGGGGGTTTACTTCAAATATGATAGAGAAGATCACTGGAAAGATAGACACAGAAAGGACCAGAAAGCTTTCCATTCTTTGTGTTGGCTTCATGCTCGGCACACCCCATAATTCACACTCTGGTATTTTATGACTCTTCTCAAGTGGCCACTAAATGCCAGCCTGCACAGGCTGCCTTGGGATCTGTCAGGTAGACAGTTCTTGGGCTGTAGAGAATGATACTCAGACCAGAGACTTTCCCATCTGAGAATGGAATATTGTTATATTCCATGCCAATGTTTCAATATCCACAGCAAAGTCTCTTCTCCCTTTGCTCCCTGTTCACATTTCCTACTCAAAGCCTACATTCCCTTGTAATTTAATATGATAACCAAGTGTCTGCCCAGCACGTTTTATCATCCTTCCTTCTGATTCTTTGCAAGAACTGCCCCCATCTCCTTGCAGTACTAATGAGCTGTCAATGTGGTGGTCTGCCCCTCCCCCAGAGGATGCACATGACCTAGGCTAGCCAACCAGAGTATTCTCTGAAATTGGATGTGGAGATATTGGGAAGAAGTATTGATTCCACTGAGGTTGCTGAGCTAAGGAGAAGAGGGTCTGGGAATACCAGTGGCCATTATTGTCCAACACACAAGAAGAAGCTGTCTGAAAAATAGAGAAAGGCATAGTTCTGACCATATAGGAAAGCCCCTAATGCAGCCATACCTGAAGCTAGAGCTACCCCTAACCCCAGACCTCCTAGTTGTAGGAACCAACAAATTCCCTTTTTGCTGAAACTAGTTTCTGTTGGTTTTCTGTAAAGAACAACTGAAAGGGTGCCAAAAAAGGCACTGTTTTAAAACCATTCCTTTCACTTGGCAATGACCCCATTTATCAAAATCCTAGCCAGCTTTAGGCTAAAATACTCTTCCATCCAGCTACCTATCATCCACTCCTGAGGTTATTTTATTCCCTCTTCTGAAGTCCCTAGCCCTTGGTTTAAAACATTCTTACAGTTACAGGTCATTTGCTATAAATCAACATAGTTCATCCATGTGCCTTTCATAGCGTACCTCTTAGATTATAAGCTCCTTGTGGATTAGAATCGTGTGTCAGTCAGTTATAGTATATTTGTTCCCCACTTGCAAGCCATAGACCACTGAGGAGCCACAGGATTATTGCTAGAGCTTACAAATCCATGTGTGCACCTAACTTTAAGTGCATCACACCTGTCAAATACGTGTGTTTGAGAAAATTCAATATGGCCAAAAGCTACCCAAAGTATTACTTAAATGCAATACTAATATAGACAGGCTAACAAATAGTTTTGATGTTAAAAACAAATCCTCAAATGATTTGAACGTGATTACGTGGATGTACATAAATCTAAAAAATGTTAAGCTGTATACTTAAGATTTGTGCACTTGACTCTATACAAGTTATGCCACAATAAAAAGTAAAAAATAAAAATAAAGGAGCCCATATATTTGACAAGTCTCTCCTCCAGTACAAGAGCCCTCTTACCTCAATACACTGATGATATATTATAGACCTTAAATAAACTAAAAGCTAAAATTATACATCTCCTAGGGAAAAGAAATAGAATATCTTGTGACCTTGAGGGAAAGCAATGACTTCCTAGAACACTAAACTCAGTAAAAATGGGCAAGGATTCTAACAGACACATATACAAATGGCCACATATACAAATGGCCAATAAGCACATAAAAAGGAGCTCAACATCATTAGTCATTGGGGAAATGCAAATTAAAACCACCTCTTTACGCCCACCTGAATGGCTAAAATTTCTCATACGTTTCTGGTGGGTATGCAGAATGGCACCACTTTGGAAAACTGCTTGATAGTTTCATAAATATTCAACAAACACCGACATATGATCTAGAAATGCCTCTCCTAGATATTTACCCGTGAGAGATAAAACATATATCTGCAAAAAGATTTATGTGAGAATGTTCCTGGCAGCTTAATTTGTAACAGCCCAAAGCTGGAAGCAACCCAAATGCTAATCTATAGACAAATGGATAAACAAATCGTGTTACATTTACACAATGGGATACAACTCAGTGATAAAAAGGAACAAACTATTGATACGTGCCACAACACGATTGAATCTCAGATACATGCTTAGTAAAAGAAGCCAGACATAAAAGAGTGCATACTGTATGATTCCATTTATATGAAGTTCAAGAACAGGCAAAATTAATCTATGAGGATGGAAATCATAACAGAGTTTACCTTTGGGGGAGGAGTGAGTGATTGCAAAAGGTTGCAGCAAATTATCTAGAGTAACGGAAAAGTACCCCATCTTGATTAAGGTGTTGTTTATATGGGTTTATGTATTTGTCAAACTCATTGTATTTAAGATCTATGTATTTCATTATTTGTAAATTGTACCCAATTTAAGTATATATGTGTGTGTATATCCTGTTTAATAGAGTACCCTTAACTAGGTTTGGAAACAGAAGAACTGCCTTCAAATCTCAGCTCTCCTACTAACTCTGTAACTGTCGTCAGTTCTGTGCTCCATCCTATCAGCCTTGCTTACCTTAAAGGGCTGTTTCAATGATAATAACACCTGAAAAAGTGCTTGGTAAACCTTTAAGCATTGCATATTCCAAGGGCATCCTCTCCAACTTGTTTTGTGCTAGTTTCCCCTTGGCTCTAATGTTCCAGCTACACTGGCCTCCCTGACCTCACCATGTGCTTTCCAGCCTCACCCTTGCATGTGCTGTTCGTCCACTTGGCTTGTTCTTGTCCCTGGTCTTCCATGGCTGGCTCCCTCCCATCCTTGCAGTCTCAGCTGAAATGCTTTACCTTCAGATTACCTATCCCGACCCCTTATTCATTTTCTTCATTCTATTTGTGTATTTACTTATTGCGGATCTTTCCCATGCCATCATAAACTCCCGAAGGCTAGAAAACCTGACTAGTGCATCCCCAATCCTTAGCACATGGAAATATTACCTAGTAAATATTGACAAATAAATATTTGCACCAACAAACATGAGCTTTGATGCATGGACTTTGTAATCTATTCGTGCTGATTTGGCACTTTGTTCTTGGAGCCTGTTCTTCCCTGGGGCTTGGTGGGTGCCAAAAAGTGACCCCAGGATAAAGCTGGTGTCATTGTACTGTGCTCACTCAGGAAAAGCTTTTTTGTGTCAAGGATCTCAGGGAAGCCTTAGGACATCTTGTCCTTCGGAAGACTGGGACACTTTCTGTTGTTTATGGCAGTGCTTTATGGCCCCTCTGTTGGGCTGTAACCTGGGGGTTCTGCATGTCTCTCCAGGCTGAGGGGAACCCGAGGCACAAACAGGCCGACTGTCTAACATGCGGGATTGTCCTGCGTCTCCTGATGAGGGATGCCCAGCAGCGGCCTAAGAGCAAGTGGAGTAAATGCCCATGTTCATATCCATCTTCTTATTCAGCTCCTTTCAGACCTCTGGGCCAGTCACAGGGCCTCTTAGCCCTGCTCCCCTCCCATTCCCACTCCCTAATGGTCAGACCACCTCCTTTCCTGGGTTTTCTGGAGCTGAGTGCTGCTGCCCTCGCTGAGGCCCTTTCTGTCCTTTGGGTTAGTCCCAGGTCCAGAGGCCGCCCTTGAGCCCAGAATCACCCACTGGGCATCCCCCACAGCTCATCTGCCCACAGAAGCTCTCTGAAGCCTTCTGTTTACAACTGGAATGTGTTTGCTGACCCAGATTACTGTGGGTCTGTGACATCAGTGTTATGGGAAATGCTCTTAGCCAGTAGCAAAGTCCACTTGCGGGTACAGACTTAGAGAATGCTCTGGGGAAACCTAACGGGCTTTGCGGTAGGTGAGAAGTCCACCCCTCCCCCATCTACTTCCTCCATAGCCAAAATTCTGCTTTTCCTCTGCTTGGCTGTCTCCATTGAAATCCGTGTTCTTTTCAACAGATAATGTCAATACGCCCTTTATGTGAGTGGGATTTGGGGCTTCTCTGTTTCTCATCTGAAAATCTGTCTTGTGCCAATGAGTTTGGGCCTCTGGCCCACATGTTAATTATTGTACCAGGGTTCCTGGAGTCGACTGGGGACAGAATGCCTCTTTGGCTAGAAGAGAGATATTCTGGTAGGATTTTTTTTTTTTTTTTGAGTCATTAACGTAGCTTAGGCTGAGCAAGTGAAAACGCTTGTGTGCTTCTTTGATATTTGCTCCTTTCTTGTCTGAACGCCACACGTAGCTGGGGTTTGGAAACCAAATGTTAATGAATCTCTTGGGGTTTCTTGAATTTATATTGCAATAATCATTTTTGCTACTGTTAGTGCCAGGAGAAATAAAACAATATTTTAGGGTAAAGAATGGTAGAAAGGGGTCTACTTTGTATGTGTGTGTGTGTTTATGGAAAAGAAAGCTCACTAAACTAGGAGTCAGAAGGCCTGTGTTAGAGTCTGGGCACAGCTTTTCAATTCCCTAAGCCTCCGTTTGTTAATCTATGAAATAGGTGAAATGATCCTTGCCTTACCTGATTCATGTGGTTGATGGCCACTGAAGGAGGCAATGAATGAGAAATCCTTTAAGTTAGCCTCTGTTTTGCTAGCTATTAAGTAGATGCCTTCCTTCCTTGGCCAGACAGTGAAGCCAAAAAAGACTTGAATTGCTTTTTTTATTACTTTTGGTTGCTGGCTGTGTTTCTTTCAATCATTAAAATTTAATACAACTCTGCATAGAAATTGAGCACAAGGCAAACCCAGTGTTATTTGGGTTGTGGGTAAATGGGGCAAGGAGAAAAGAGTCCATTCATTGTGCGTCTAGTGTCTTCATGTTCATGGACAACTGTCCTAATTTCAAATTTTTCACCCCGCTGTTGGGCCATGAATCCGATCATGTGTTTCGGTATCTCACTCCAAAAGCATGGGCTCTATAATTAAATGATGACAAAAAGAAACATAGGACAGTGACCATAAGATACAGGCTTTGCTGCTTCTCTTTGTGTCTGGAAAGGCGTGAGCAATCCAGACCAAAAAGAAAGAGCCCGTTCATCGTGCCCATCAGAGCAGGTGATTCGTTTTGGCCGGCAGGACCAGAGTTTCACCTTGTAGCTCCTTTTTCAACTCCCCGATGAATGGTGCCGTCACCGGGATTCGTCAGTGTCTCGATTGGGAAGAACAACCGGCACACCTCTCGTAGGCCTCACTTTTTACTAATCCCCTCGCTCAATACTCTGGACACTCTTCAGCTGCTCCTGTGTCAGTTTCTACCAATGGCTAACCTGATCAGGTCAGGGGGAGCGAGCTGTGAGGACTTCTGCTTGCTGGAAGCTGTCTGCCTGGGAATGTGTTTTCCAGGCTGTGCTGGAAAGTACCTCTGGCGTGTCTGTTTTGGAGTGAGAATCTCCCTGTCTGGAGAGGGAGCAGGATGCTTTGGAGGGAACAGGGATAAGGCCAGGGATGAGGCTGCTGGCAGGGGCCAGATCACACAGGTCCTTGCAGACCATGGCAAGGAGTCTGGCCTTCTCCCAAGAACAAAGTGAAGCCATTGAATGGTGTTAAGTGCCCCTGGAGGTGGTGGGCGTCGGGGTTGAGCATCGTTGGATTTGCATTTTGAACACATCACTGTGGCTACTGTGTATTGAATTAGCAGGGAGAGGAGGCCAATTAGGGCCTGTTGGGATCCTGCCGACAGGAGACGAGGGGACAGGGACTGGGATGGATGGGGCAGGGCACTTTCTACTCCAGGGCCACTGCATGGTCCTGATACCCTGGTGGCTTTATACTACTGAAAATAATGATTTGGAGTCTCTATTAGTCAGCTAAAGCTGCTGTATCAAAATACCATGCACTAGGTGGATTAAACAACAGAAATTTGTTTTCTCACTATTTTGGAGGCTGGAAGTCCAAGATCAAGGCATGGGCAGAGCTGGTTTTCTGAGGCCTCTCTCCTTGGCTCGTGAATGGCCATCTTCTTGCGAGTTCACATGGTCTTCCCTTTGCATGTGTCTGTGTCCTAACCACTTCTTATAAGGACACCAATCATATTGGACTGGGACCTACCCTAATGACCTCATTTTAACTTAATTACCTCTCTAAAATCTCTAGCTCCACATGCAGTCACATTTTGAGGTGCCCAAGGTTAGGACGTCAACATATGGATTTGGGAGGTAGGGGGCAGGGGGCGGGAGTGGGGAGACACGCCTCAAATTTTCTCTTCCCCTAATTCCAAGACTGTCTTACCTGTCACTGGAGGTGTCTCTGCTTCCTTTATTGCTGCTTTGGGGGAAATGAGTCTTTCCCCAGGTGAGCCCTTCTAATTCGATCACACAAGTTGATCATTTTGATTCCCAACATACTTTTTTAAAATTCCCTATAAAGAATATTTAGATAACCTTTAGAATTTCTATTATTTTAATTGTCCCCCCATACACACACACACACACACACACACACACACACACAGTAACTACATTATATATACTAGAAGTTGCATAACCATGTGATAGATTTCGTTTAGGTTTTGGTCTTCCACCAGAAAGGTGAACGTAGCTGTGTTGTGATTTCTATTACAGTGTGGTTTAGCCACAGAAATTTCCTGTACTGGTTACTTCTTAGGAACAAGTCTGTTGCATTTACCTTCCTTGTGGGCTCAAGAAATACCTATTGTAGGAAACAGCTGTCAAGTTCATCCTGACCAAAAACGTAACTCCTCAGCTCACACCATGGGTGTACTCAAATGTTTGTTGTGTGTCCGCAAGAATACACCAGGGTATAGGGACATGAGTAGCATCCCTCCTCCAGTAATTTACAATCTCATAGAGAAATAAAACAAGTGCAAATATAACTATAAAACATATAGTTAAACTATGCTGTAGGTCAGTGGTTCTCAAAATGTGATCCCCAGACCCACAGTGTTCACTTTATCCAGGAACTTTTTGGGAATGCAAATTCCCAGTCCTCACCCCGACCCACTGAATCAGAACCCCTGGGGGTGTGGCCCAGTGACCTGTGTTTGACAAGACATCCAGGGATTCCGGTGCATGCTCAAGTTTAAGAACTACTGTTTAGTCATAAGCAGTATATGCCATGAGGTTTGAAAGAGAGCCCATATTTGGAGGAGGGTGAGGGGAGACATAGGAAATATTTCTAGAAGTATGTGGCATACGAGATAGGCCTTGAGGAGTGGGTAGGCTTTTGATATTTATATGTAGATGATCATATTTACTACAGTTGCCATCTGTATGTTTATATATTTCTTTCACAAAAGTAATTAACAGCCTGGACTCTTAACTCAAAAGATCTGCTAGCTGTCCCTTCCTTGCATTTTAACTGGCTCACTATGAATTGAAGCTTCCATCAACATATGCTCAGTTGTAGAACTGGTAATTATGGTTGGAGGACACGTTTCATTCCAAACATAGCTTCTGAACATAGCCTGAATTGGAGGTAGAGATTCTACCTCTATGTCCTTGAAACAAAATCAGCTTAAAGCATCCTTAAATCTCACAGCGGGAAGGGACCTTCAAGGTCGTGTAGTCTAATAACCCAGGCGAATAACCTCTGAGCAGGCCTTGAAAGATGGGTGACATTGGGACACCCAGCATAGACATACACCTCTTCTTTTAGCCCACTGAATGATTCTATAGCAAGAGTGGGCAAACTATGGCTGAAAGGTCAATTCTGACCCACTGCCTGTCTTTGTAAATAAAGCTTTATTAGAACACAACCATGCCCATTCCAAACAAAGCTTTATTGGAACATAGCTATGTCTATAGTGCAAATTTTTCATCTCTTCCTTAAGACTTTATGTTAGTAAGAACTTTTGGAGTAAAAGTAACCAAAACCCAGTTTAAACTAGCTCAAGTTAAATAGGAATCCACTGGCTTCTGTCAAGAAGGAGGGACCACATGTTAAGAAGGACAGGACCCAATAGATTGCAGTCAAGGGAAGGTCTGGCTGGAGTAACTGCTCCCTTGAAATCCCACGTGTGGTTCCAAGTGGACTGTCTTCCGCGTGTGTGCTGCCCTAGCCGTGTCTACTGCACCTCCTGCCAAGAGCTTTCTCCCTGCTCACTCAGTCTGATTAAGTCTCCTGCCTTCACCGCCCATCTTTATTTCATTCTACCCTGTGTATTCTGCCAAGTGCAGATCTTCCTTCTGGTGTGGTGGCCTCTGCAGCCATTGCAGGAACACTACCCTGGGAGTCAGAAGTACTGAGTGCTGACGGTGTTACTGAATAGCAAAACTATGAGATGTGATGACAAGACACAGTGAAAATCAAAAAGCCCTCAACAAATACAAGGAGTTGCTCTTATTGTCTTAGAATCAAAGAATATTTAAGCTAGCAGTGGCACTAAAGTTCATCTTATCTTAGCCTGGGTGACATAATGATCCATTAATGTGTTTCAGTTGGCTCACATAGGATTCTTTTTTATTTTTGTTTTTTAAATATTTGAGCCAAGATATAAAAACCGAGAGTTTTACTTTGAAATACAGATTTCTGGTTTCAGTAAGCACATGTCCCTACATGACAGGAATCAGTTGGTATTCTGACTGTACTTTTCTTGTACTACCAGAAACTTCTCATCTGGTAGTGTGGATTTTTCAGATGGTCTGTACAAAAATGTCATTTTCTTATCGACAAGAGCTGTGCTGATCATTGTGTTTCATGATTCTGTTATGAATTTGTATGAAGTTCATTATTTTAAAAATGTTTTTTGCAAACCACCATGTGCTAGGTATTATGCTTGGCATTAGGACTAGAGAGGTAAGGAAGCTCCATAGATATCATCCCTGCCCTCACAGAGCTTAGAGCCTAGTGGAGGAGACAGACATTAAGCAAATAATAGCAACTAATTATATCAATGCAGTGAAAAATGCAGTGAAGACAGAGTACCCAGGACTATGAGGACCAATGACAATAAGGTTTCCACTGTTGAAGGAAGTCAGTGAAGGGCCTTTGACCTGAGATGTGTGGGGTGGAGGGGATCCATCAAAAGATTTCTCAACTTAGCACTATTGACATCTTAGACTAGATAATTCTATGTTGAAGGGAGGGGGAACCGTCCTGTGCATCGGAGGATGTTTGGCAGCATCCCTGGCCTCTACCCACTAGATACCAATAGCACACACATACACACACGCCAGTTGTGACAACCAAAAACATCTCCAGGCATTGTCAAATGACCCCAGCAAGGGGATGGGAGTTGGAGCGTTGTCCCTAGTTGAGAATTGGCAACTGTGAGAGAGACATGGTAGGAAGGCTGCTGCGGTCCAGATGAGAGATGCGTGTGGCTGGGCCAGGGCTGGTAGAGACGGAGGGGGCAGGCTGAACCGCAGAGTGGGAGAGGGATGCGTCTACATGGCTTGGCAATGGATAGACTCTGAGGGGAGCCCAGGATGAATCTCACGGTCCATGATGTTGAAGGAGTGACAGGTTTGCACAAGTGACACCATCATATGCTGGCTCTGAGATCTCAAGGCACAAGGCTCAGAATACACGGTGGAGTGAGGGAAAGAAAGCACCTTTACCTGTCTCCCTGCCAGCATAGCCGCCTGTGTTGCTCATCTCCGCCTGATGGCAAATGGCTCTAGTAACAGACCAACAACAGCTCTTCCTGAAAGAAATGACAACTTTAAAAAAGAAAAACCATCTGTCAGGGCTGAGCGAATTAAGCGTGTGTTTAATCTAGCTGTATTAGGACATTATTTCAATGCCAGTTGACTTTTTTAAACAGTTATGAAGGTTGGCAAACACATCAGAGAAAATATACTTTGTAATACTCAAAGAGATATTGGCACATTTTCTGATGACAGTGCTTTCAGTACACATTAGTATCAGATACCAAGATTTCTAACATTCTCATCTCAGTGCCAAAGAGTGTGTGGATCTTCTTTCTAGTCATTAATCCGACGGTTCTCGACCTTAGTGAGAAAAAGAATGTCTAGAAGAGCTTGTTTACAGATTCAGTCAGTCTGGGGTGAGACCCAGGAATCTGTATTTTAATAATCTTTGCCCCCTCTCACGCCCACCTCAGGCAATTCTGAAGCAGGCGATGAGCTGACCACTTTGAGAAACACTCACGCCGTGAAAAGCACCTTGAAGGAATTGGTTCCAATTCCTTTGCACCACTGACTTCTGCTCCGTGACCTTTCCATCTGACCCCAACTCTGCTGGGCTCATTTGCTCATGTCCAGAGCTGCTCCAGCAAGCTTCCCCCGGCAGCTTGGATGCTCCTGCAGGGTAGCACCCTTGGTTCTGTAGAGTGCCTGCAGCAACAGGTGACAGGCACAACTAACACTGGCCCGAACAAGCTACACGTGTTTATTTTACATAGCAGGAAGCCCAGAGAGGGTCAATTCCCAGGTGGGTTAGTTCAGAGGCCCAGCAATACTATCAGGCACCCAGATTCCTTCCCTCTTAAGGGGCCTCCCTAGGAATCTGCCATGAGCTCCACAGCTGCAGCTGCCGCGTCACAGGTGAACAAGAACCTCCATCCAAGAGAACCTTCCCAGGACCCCTCCCCCTCCACAAGCCCTCCTTCCTATCCCCTCCCCCAGGAGCATTTCACACGTCTTTGCCTAAATCAAACCGTTGGCAAAGGAATAGGATTACTAGGATCAGACTTCACCGATCATGATTCCTCCCCCAAGTCTAAAAAGACATGACTACTCAAGGGAAACTAAACAAAAATTGGCTCCCCCTAGGGTAGAGGGGTTCTGTTCTCAGAAGAAGGGAGGAATGGCTGCTGGGAGGCAACAGCTCTGTCTGCTGCAGGACTAGCACTCTCGCAACCATCCCCCACTGGAGTGTGAGTCAAGTGAAGCAGGGACCATGTCACCCTGGGTCATGATGATATCTTCAGCGAGATGCTAGTGATCGTGTAAGATACATGAAGTCCAGCATGAGGTGGCCCTGAAATATTTAATTTAAATTAATGGAACATTATGATTTAGATGGAAAACTTAAGTAATTAGGAAATAAATTAGTTAGTTGCAAATGACAAAACCCCAACTCAAACAAGCTTGTATCTTTTTTTAAAAAAGGAAATGTTGTCTGGGCACGGTGGCTCACACCTATAATCCTAGCACTCTGGGAGGCCCAGGCAGGTGGATTGCTTGAGCTCAGGATTTCGAGACCAGCCTGAGCAAGAGTGAGACCCCATCTGTACTAAAAATATAAAAATAGCCGGGTGTCGGTCATGGCTCGAGCCTGTAGTCTCTGCTAGTTGGGAGGCTGAGGCAGGAGGACTGCTTGAGCCCAGGAGTTTGAGGTTGCTGTGAGCTAGGCTGACACCACGGGCACTCTTGCTGGGGCAACGGAGCGAGACTCGGTCTCAAAAATAAGTAAATAAATAATCAAAAAGGAAATGTACTATATAGGTTTGTATAATTAGGAAGTTCAGAAGCTCAGGCCCATGAGTATCCACAGACTCACGTGATGATTCAGGGATCTGTCCACTCTCTGTCTCCATGTCTAATGTGAGGAGCAAGATGGCACCAAGAGCCTCAGGCTACCTGCTCCTGGCTTAGGAAGCCAGGTGGCTTCTCCAGGAGTCCCTGTAGAAAAACCCCAGAGGGGATTAGGCCATGTGCCCGCCAATCACACGGAAGGGTGATTGGGGCTCTCAGCTTGGCCAGGCCTGGGCTACTTGCCCACCCTGTGCTGGGACAGGGTCGGCCCCACCCAAACCCCATGGAATGACTTCCCTACAGGAAAGAGAAGTTCTATTGTCAGAAGAAGCAGAGAGCAGATGCTGACCAGACAAAACAACAGATGTCCACTACATTTGTGGATGGAAAAAAAAAACGCTGTTTGCAGGGCATTATACATAAACCAAACCGTAATTGAGAACTACTTGCTGATACTCACAGAGATTAAACATTTCTCCCCTGGCCCACTGGACTATATGAATTCAGTTTGAAAGTTTGAAAGATGCTTTGTTTCCTAAAGGAATTTTTGTCTGTTGATTTTTGGGGAGGATCTTTAAATTCTTTCATCTCAAAGCATGTCTCAAAATATTCTTTCCCTTTCTTCCTATTATCTGTTGGTCTTTTTATTCTCTGTTTTTTTGGTTCCTTACCATGTCTTGACTTCTTAGTCTCACATATTATGTACTAACAACCTACTAAAAAATATAAAAATGCCATCTCTCCGTGGTTCTTTTCCTCTCTCTCCTCCCCTTCCCAATCAGGAATAATACATCGAAATCTTATCACCCCATGTACGGACCTCTCTGCTTCCTTTACCAAGTTCTACGTTAGATTGTAGCTACTTAGGGATATATTTTCATCAGTCATTCATTTGACAAGTATGACTTGAGTGCCTACTTGTACCAGGTACTGGGACTAGCATTAGAGATACAATAAAAAACAATCTCCCCTATCCCAGCCTGGAACTACCTTTGAGGTACAAAGTGCGTTTGCTTTATCTTTACATCTTCACAATGTTTAGCTTCATTTTATTAGTAGCAGTAGTATTACTATTATTATCATTATTATTATAGCAAGCTTTCGTTTACCGCTCACCATATACCGGACAACGTACTAGGTGCTTTATGTATATTGTTTCTCATCCTTTCAAAAATCCTGAAAGGTAAATATCGTTGTCCCTATTGTACAGATGGAGCGACTAAGGCTCAGTGACATGAAGCACCTTGCTCCAGCTTACATAGCCTGGGAGAGGCAGAGCCTGAATTTGAACGGAGATCTGACAGATTCCATAGCCTGTTTTTCTCTGTATCTCACAGTGTCTGCTCTGCACATGCCCAGGAGAACATGGAAATTGGTTTCTGCTTTTCTGCGAAGGTTGGAGTTCGGATCTGCCATCTTGCGTGCGGAATGTAGGGAGTGACTTTGAGTTGTGTTTTCTGTCGTGAAGATAAGCCCACAAGGCCTGACTCCTTCTGTCATCACCGACAGGCCCACTCGAGGCTTCATTAGTCTGGCTCCATCTCAAGCACCCCGAATCTCAGATGCGTCTCTTGTGCCTCAGTTTCTTCACTGACAAAACTGGGAAGCGTGGTGTAGACCAGATGTCCAATAGAACAGTATGATGACGAAAGCACTGTATTTCTGCTCTGTCTAATACAGCAGCCACTAGCTACATGTGGCTGCTGAGTACTGGAAATTGGCTAGTGTGACTGAGGAACTGAATTTTTTTATTTTAATTAATTTACATAGTCACATGTGACTAGTGGCTGCCATATGGGACAGGACAAAGCTAGAAGAATCTTTATCACTCTTTTGACCTCAAATCTTATCCATACCCTAGAGCTATATTTTTTAAACTGTGTGGTACAGCCTATTACCAGACCCTGAAATCAATGTATGGGGGGTACAAACAACATTTTTTGATGAAATGGCATAAAGTAATGAAATGGGATGGGACGGAAAAAGAAAAGAACCTATCAGTACCTATCATGGCGCTCAGATAGGTTTTGATTGTGAAACTTTAGTTTCACATATTTGTGCACTGAGTCATTATAAAAACAGTTAACCTCTTCCAGTGGCTCATGGTCAAAAAAAGTTTGAAAACTACTGTCTGCCTCTGAGTAATGTCACCAAGACCTAGAGAGTGCCGTGCCTCTGTGTCGCTCCCTTATCCACCCTGGGGCTCTGCAGGACCTCGTTTCAGGAGTGCTCTTTTCCTCCAGATCCTACAGGCGTGTGTCGAGCCTGTGATTTCACTCAGATGGTAATTGAAAGTGACTTTGTGGTCATCTATCTGTCTGCATGCAGAGACCCCACACTGGCGACCCAGAGGCAGAATCCGGCCCCACAGAGAGACCTTGACCTATTTGTGCATGAGCATAATCCCCTGGGGCCCACTAGCTTCTTCCCCTCTAGGTGAGCCAGTCTCTACAGTTTGTCCCTCTAGCTCTATTTGCCATTTACGTTACCTGCCTGGCCCCTGAAAGCATTTTGTGTTGCCCTGTATTTAATATGCATAGACTATTATATGTCAAAGGAGACTGAGAGGTCACAAAGTGCAACCCTTTTATAGAGTAAAAGGGAAAATAAGAACCCAGAGGTGGGGTGTGACTTGCCTGGAGCCTCACAGAAAGTGAGTGGCAGAGAAGGAACCAGTTCGCTCACAAGGAAGAACCAGGGACTGGCAGAAACTGCAGGAAGAGAGAGAAGGGAGGAAGGAAGGCAGGGAGTGAAAGAGGGAAGGAGAAATGAATAGCAGGGATGTTGACAAGGAAGGGGGAGAGATGGAGTTGGAATGACAGTCCGGCCGTCCTCACAGCCCTGGGGAGGGGCCCTGGCCGGCAGGTCAGATTTTCGTGGGACAGGCCCCTCAGGCAGTGATCACGTGGATGAACACGGGGGGCCAGCAAGGGGAGCCCTGTACAACTTTGAGCAGAAGCCTCCGGGAGATCTCTGCCCTTTAAGAACTGAGGATGCTTAAAATGGCTTTGGGACCTCCCTGACTTGTGAGGCCGAGACCTCATTTTGGGCTGCCCTCAGGCAAAGTGTGCCCGATCTGAAACTGTGGCATCTTCCTGATACTTCCTGCTGGCCCTGGAGTGGCCAGAATGGTGGGGACCCTGAGTGAGTTCCTGCCTTCTGGGACCCTCAGGGCTGCATCTGTAGAGATGGGAACGTAGGTGAGATGGGGCAGAAGGTGCCCTGGGGGCTGCCTTGGGGTGAAAGGGGGTCGTGAGTGGTGGCACTTCAGGCCCTATCCCACTTTAGTCACAGCGGCTGAGTTCATCTGCCCGGATTATAGGCGGGATTTTGACTCCAATGCCCTCAAGCACCTAGCAGTGCAGGAGAGAAGCCGACCAGGGGTAAGGCAAAAGGAAGAAATAGGAACCATGGATTTAAAACAAACACCAAGCCACCCAAATAAAGTACGTCTGAGAGCCACATCCAAAGCAAGCCACCTCTGGTCTAGGGACTTTCCCTGAATGACTACCATTGCCTCATAGGTTTGCATTCCACGCATGGTTTGCAACAGACTCAGATAACCTAGAGGCCATTTCATCATTTCTTTTCAAGAAAGAGTTCGTAGCTTTAAAAAAAAAGTTCAGAAACCTCTAGACTAGATATTTTCTATATCCCCTCCGCTCTGATACTGAAAACCTGTAAGTCAAGGGACCTGGGTTGACAGCTGATATTCCTTGGATTTCCCCGCAATCTATCAGGGCTTGATGGCCTGCCAGAGCCTCAGGAAGCAAACATTGTATAAGTATTAAGACCTCTGGCTCTGAGGCCAACAGACTGAGTCACTCATAGCACAAAGACAATTGCTGGCTTCCTGAAGTTCCTCTATTTCCAACATGGTTTCCAGGGACCCAGACAAAACCCAAATAGTATTTTTCAGATAAGCTGTAGAGATGTTGGAAAGAGTGTTGCAAGACTCTGGTACAAGTCAACCCCATTCTCCCAGCTGCAATGCTTGTGCAGGTCCCCAAGGCCAGGTAGCTCCTAAGCAGGGCACAGGCCAGAATGCACTGGGCAGAAGGAGGCCCAGGAATGCCCCACAGGGGAAGGAGGAGAGGAGAGACACTTGAGCCTCTCTGAGACCTACTGAGGCCTGTCTGAACCCTAGCTCTAAAATTTGCATGTGGTGTAACTCTAGGCTAATTAACTATCCTCTCTGTGTCTCAAATTCCCGTAAAAAATAGTGATCATGCTGTAGCTATCTCATGGAGTTGTGAGAATTAAATGAGATGCTACATAGTAAGCACATATCACTGTGCCTGGCACATAGTAATTGCTCAATTAATGTTAGTTGTTTTGAGTTATCTTTACAGGCCCTTCGTGTCCCTGACTGGGGACTTTGTAAAGGTAGCAAGGGACCCAGTCAGCAGTGACAAGAGAGTTAGTGTTGGCTGACAGGAGCCCACTCCAAAGTGGAAAAATACCCAGGCTGGCAGACACCCTAGGGATTTTCCCCCTCTCCATCTGATCTTGTCTCTTCCTCAGCCACTCTTACACAGTGCTGCTATCATACTCTTAAAACCCCCTGACCAAGCGTAGCCAGATGATATTCTTAAAATATTCACTGGCAATTTCCTTCACCCAGCATCTTGTGCCTTCCCTCTGTTCAATGAGCAGAGCCTCAGGGCCAGGATGGGCAGCAGAAAGCAGGGACAAAAGGGGTGGCTTCTTAGCTTTTCAATTTCAAAAGCCTGTGCCTTTAGAGGAGCTGGAAGGTTGACGACCAAGCTAAATATTCCAGAGAAAGCATCAGTTGGGAGGGCAGAAAGGGCTCCTTTGCCCCCATCTAACAAGAATGATTGTTGTTATCAATCCCTTCCGCCCAGGGGGAGGGAGGGGAAAGCAATGAGAACACAGATATATCTGAGTCCGTGGGAAGAGACTGTGTGCCGGCTCTCTGGGCTGAGTTCATGGACGTAGGCACAGTCAATTGTGGGCGGGGGAGGGACCGGCTGAAACTTCATTTTCACTTATGGTGAGGTAGGATCCAAGTTGAATGATAAGAAATAAAGAGCTCCCCGTGTTGGGGACTGCCACTCAGGCCGCTTGGCTTGCGCGGCTCACTGCAGAGAAGGCCCCTGCAGATCTAACCCAAAGCCCGTCTGCCGTAGCTGGCGTGTGGCAGCTGGCCGTCAGACAAGAGCAGTCTGCCTGGCCAAGAGCGTGCGGTTCTGACACATGTCCTGACAGCACATTTCTGAAGAAGGCAGCAGGAGCCATGTTGCCAGCAACATGCCATGACCACGGAACACGCTGATGAGGCCGGCAGAGAGAGGCTGCGGAGGAGGTTCTGCTGCGGCAAAGGTTTTACGATATCCGCTCGGGGTGACGGACTGTATTACTGACCCGCTGACACGGGAAACGGTGGCCAGGGCGGGGCCATCTGTGCAGGGACCCGGGGTTCCCAGGGGACTCGTACCTCTGCCCTGCTGCAGCTGCCGACACCTGCAGCGCTTGCCTCTCTCAGGGATGGCACACACACCTGTCAGGCTGTACCTGCCCACGCTAGAGTCGCTGCTCTGGGCTGACGTCCCTGGCCTGGGAGCGGCACTCACGGCTTCTTCGTCCTCTGCCAGGGATGCTGACCTGCTCTCCCCTCTTTCCTGGTCTGTTCTCTCATCGCCTCTGATGGTTATTTTTAAATCTTTTCAAAATTACTTCTTTAGCCAGCTGGGTGATGGGTGATTACTGCTGGGGGAAGTTACGTACCCCTCTCACCCCCTCGACCCCACTTCCTCCCCAAAGGTGGCCATTCTCTTGGCACTTTTGCATTGTAGACAGTGAAGCTCAGTGGTGAGAGCTCAGACTGCCTGGGTTCAGACTCTGCCTCTGCCATTTACCAATTGTGACCTTGGACAAGTGGCCCTAGGTCTCTGAGTCTCAGTATCCTCCTCTATAAACTAAGGGTAATAGTATCTCCTCCTGAGTTATGAAAACTCAGTGAGATGGCATATATAAATTGCTGAGGACACACCTGACATAGAGGAGCCACTGTCTGGATATTGTCTATTGTCCTTCCAGGCCTTTACTTATGCATTTACGCCTCCTGTTTCTTCACGCATGGCTCCAAATCCAAACCCTCTCTGTGCTTCTTCGTCTTGGAACACTCACCCCCAGCACACCTACCCCAGCACAAAACCTCAGCGTGACCTCCAGACTTTTGTGAACTCTCTCCCCACCTTTCTGTGACCCTCTGCACCAGCCCAGCCTCTTGATTTGCCCTCTTTCATCCTGTCGTCCAAGACGAGCTGCCCCCACGCACTGAGGGAAGCACAGTTGCTGTGTGAGAGTACTTCTGTCCTCTGAGCCTCTGTTTCTCCTCTGTTAAGTGAAACCACTGGACCAGCTCGGCCGTTCTTTTATTCATTCAACAAGCAGGAAAGAATCAATGACACAATGAGATGGCCACTTATTGTATTCCTGGCACTGAAGTGTAATGGTAAACAAGAAAGACACGGTCCCTGCCCTCGTGGAGCTCACAATCTAGTGTATGTTGACAGGCCCATCTGCTCTAAAAGTCTGATTCCAGGTGTTCACTCAGGGAACGCAGATGTAATGACCCGATGAGATGACACATGCATGGCCCCCAGGGGTTACTAGAAGCAGCTATTACAATCTCTCTATCAGAGTTTTCAGAAAACAAATCACTCGCTTATTCTAAGTAAGCACACAACAAACACGCTGACAGGTCCCCCTGGAAACAGCAGATGTGCCCAAAATACACCGCCCCAGGATAGCATGGATCATAGCCTTTCATCCCCACAACAGGAAACACCCAATTCACACATTCCTATGCAGGATATATCAAAAGCATGTCAGCCACCCACCTCTGCAGCCCACACAAGCCATAAACAAAGAACGCTCTGGAGACAGGGGGAGAAAGAAGAGGTTGCTTACGCTGGTGAGTAGTCTGCAGCCAAGGGGGTTTTGCTTGGCGGTCAGCAGGAAGGGAAAACCAGGAAACCTTTGCTGAACTTGTTCAAAAGGGATTTGAGAAATGTTTGAGCAAAGCTCTGTGCCTAGCTGGTAGGAGTTATTTAGAAAGAATTCCTGCATTGCACTGGAGACGAGGATACATGGCTTCAGATCCTTTAATATTAATTATTGCTGAGTGAGCCCAAGCAACGCACTAAGCACTTTTATATAATGCAAGTAATTTAATATTCATAAATGACTTAAGTTATTCTCACTCTACAGATAGGAAACTGAAGCTTGGAGGTCATGTGACTTGCTCAAGGTCACACAGCCCGTGAGTGGCAGGGCCTGACTCTAGCATCCCTCCCTTATCCTTTCCAACGTGGGCATCCCGGGAGACACAGAGTCACAGGAACACGATGGGCGCCTCACCCTGACTCAACTCTGAAATCAAACCCAGGGCCCCTGCTGTGACGTACAAGTTCCTCTCATATACAGGCTCCACCTTAACCTTTCAGGCGGCTGCTTTCTACCTGTGAAATGCCTACTCGAGGCTCCCTTAGTATTTAGCAGATACCTGTGAACGCACTCAGAGTATTCTGGGCTCTAACTGAGAAGCCACAGCGTGAAGGCGGCTGCACCCTGCACCCTGGGCCCCCTGGCTGTTGCAGCTCCTTGCTGAACCGGCTGCTTCTCTGCTTGATGTTTCTCACCTTTCAGCCAGGAGCTCCACTGTTTTTATTACACTCCCAGACAATTACTCACAGTTGTTATGCTGTCTTCAAGTCAGTTTTGTCACTCTTTTAATTATACTGTAGCATAGCAGGGGTGGTCCTACCTCTTAAAGACTATCTTAAAGACACTCTATTAAAATGTGGGAACATTTTTATCTGCAAGGTCAAGTGACTTTCAGGGGAGGGAAAAAAATCTGTCCAGGCAAACACATCAATAAAAAGAACGTAACTTAGGTCATATTGCTTATAAGAGAGAAATCATGCCATTATCTGCTTTTAAAAGAGACTAATAAATCTGATAACATAAAACACAGTCCAGTTTAAAAGTAGGACCCGTTCATGGAGAGGGAGAGAGTTTGGAGGCAGAAAAAGAATCACAAAAGAGGACACATGAAGGCAGAATCATTTTTTAATTGGAGGGACCCTTTGGAGTCATTTTGTCCAATCTCGTCAGTGACTAAGGAGGGACTTAGGGCCAAAGAAGTGGGATGATTTGCCCAGCATTAGAAAACTAGGTAACAGCAGAGAGGGGATTGGAACTCAGATTACCCCCAGTGACACAGAGACAAAGAATAAGACCCAGAGAGAGAGGAAAAGTCAGGGGAGGAGCTGGGTGCTGAATTAGTTTGCCAGTAGGTTCAACTTACCAGGAGATCAATCAAGCCTCCCCTTCCAATATGTCATTTTGCTCCAACAATTTTAAATTATCTCTGTAGCATTTGGGAAAAACTTTACTTACAAATTTAGTTGTGGAATGAAGACGTATTTTCTCTTAGAACTCTAAAGGTTTGATATGCGTGTAAAAGAGGGCTTAATGTTTCAGGCCCTTCATTTTTAATCTCAAAGGTATCAACCAGCTGTTTTTTTATCTTAAGGAATTATACTGATAGCCTTTGCCAACCGATTTTCTTGCCTTTATTCTTGGAAAGATTAGGATTGTTCAGTCTCTCAGTGCCTGAAAAATTGTGATTTCCTTTAAAAAAAAATCCGTATTTATTTCACTGCTCAGAATCTTTTGTATCCAGATCCAATTCAGGATGGGTGAGTGTGTGTATAATTGGTTCCGATTGCAAATTGGTTTTTTAAGTGCAACTTTAAAACTCTTCCGATATAAAAATGAATCATTTTGGTCTGAGGTGGTATTCCTGAATTAATTTGTACATGTTATTTTTATAGGACTAGGATTTAACCAGGTTTAATTTCTTTCCCCGCAGCCTGGTGTTCCGTTTTTTAAATTAGCAGGCTGCACTGTTAAGTATGATAGCCACTAGCCATGTGGAACTATTTACATGTAAATTTACATTAACTAAAATTAAATTAAATTAAAAATTCAATTCCTCAGTCACACTAGCCACATCTCAAGTGCCCAATACCCACCCATGGCTAGTGACCATTATATTGGACAGTGTAGTTTTCAAACATGTCCATCATCTCAGAAAGTTCTAGTGGATGGCACTGCTTAAGGCTAGTAACTGGGAATGTCTCTCTTGGCACCCTTCATTGGCCAAATAACACCAAAAGAAGCTGGAGGTTTCCTGCATACGTTTTAGAAACCTGTCACATGATCCACAGGTCTACACATGGCCACTTCATGGATGATCTCACAAGTGGGCAAAGTGAATGTCCTTTGAGGCTTAGGGCTGGTCTCTAACGTTGTTCTCAAGGGTAGGTAGTTTCTAACATAAGAGGTAGTTCAAAAATTCACGTGTAAGTCAACTTGGAATTCAAAAGACGTGTGCACATAAGACAAATGTTATAAATCACGTGACTGAACCTTAGTATTTTCTGAAATAAAAATTAATGGAAATAATAACCAGCAGAGAATGAACAGTCAAATTTTAGTGTTTCGGGGGAATTATAGATACACATCTACACACACAGAGAACAAGGTTAGATTAAGTTCCTGATTTAATTAGCGCAGGATACAAAACCTTACTGGAAATGAGGTGGCTTCCCGGGCAAGGGCAGGTGTGGCATATCTCAGCCCGGTTCTTCTTGGCCCCCGGAGTTCCCGCTGGCACTGTCTGGATAAGGGAAGGTCTTGCCACACCTCTAAGCTCAAATCTTGCTGCACCACTGCCCTTTTATCATCACAATTTGCGTCCACAATCTGGGAGAGCTCACACCAGCGATACGTGAATTTCTGCTTATGGACTATTTATAAACATCAGGTATTCCCGGAGCTCAGGCCACACTCAGCATCCCCAATGCAGCACCCTCATCCTGAGGGGACACAGCAGGGTGTGGGCTGGGGGCCCCATCAGTATTTCTGCCCCAGAAGACCCATTTTCCTAATCCACACCCCTCACTCTGATTTTATGCTTTTTTGCCTGGGTGGTTCAAAGACTAAGTTCAAACTGAGGACCATCCATGCTGACAAATCCATTTCCCCAGAAAATCAAATCAAATCAGAAAAAAAAATCAAATTGATCTTGAAAGTTGGTTATTGAACAAATAAGACAGGTTGAATTAGACGAGGTAGATGAAAACTCGTGCAGTGATTCTGGAAGGACTGTTGGATACTTCGGAGGGTTCTCATCATGTATGGGGATGATTGTACGATTCGTTCTTATTTTATTTTCAGACTCACAGCTTTGTTTCTCTTGGCAATGACAGATCACCATGCTGCTCACATAAACGAGATCTATATTTTTCTCACAAATTAGGGGAAGAGGGGAGAGTGAAATATTTTCCAGGGGACATTGAGCAAAAATATGAAAAAGAAGGAAAGGGGATAGGACTAAAGAGAGTGTTTATGGACATTCTGGGGGGTGTGGAGGGCTTGCTCTGAGCTGTGGAGAGGATGTGGTCGTGATACCAGTGAACATTTGTGGAGCACTTAATGCACTTTTTGAAATGTTTTACATGTATTAACCCATTTAATGAGTCAATCAATGATTTAGTTAACTAGTTAATTCATTTAATTTTTGTCTTGAATTTAAGACAGGAACAAAAGAGTTGGTTAATGAACATGAGCTCCATGAAAGAAAGACTGTGAGAAGGATATTATTCTCCCACGCCAGGTGGCAAAGTTATCAGAAGCCACAGTTTCAGGGCTACACAGCCAGCTCTCTGCCCTACAGCGCACTTGTGAGTCAGGACACCTTCAGTGGGAGATAATCAGAAGTTCTGATTCCCTGATTCTTATCTTTAAAAGGGGGAAGGCAGATGAGATCAGCTATGGAGATCATAGACCTCCTTGAGAATATGAACAAAGCTATAGGATAATGTACGTAACACCAAATTTAATTAGAGAATTTAATTAGGTGGATCAGATGGAATAGTCCAGGTTATGCAACAGTAAAAAAAAGTTTTAGAGACTATGGCAATAAAGATTTGTTCTTGCTCATGATAGACGTTCACCGTGGCTTTGCGTGGAATTCTGTTCCACAGCTCCTCCATCAGGGATCCAAGCTGACACATCCCGCACACCATCTGGGGTGTCACTCACTGCTGGGTTACAGAAAAGGCAGTATGGCAGATCACATGCTGGCTCCCACGGCTTCCAATTGGAAGAGACACATACAATTCCCATTCACATTTCATTGCCATCAAGGCACCATGTGCAATCCTCCATGTGCCTAGAAGAAAAGATTCAAATTTCAGTGAACAGACATAACAACTACCACATTGGATAAAGAACCCCTGAAGTAGGTGATCTCTAAATTCCTTTGTAGTTCAAGGTTGCTGTGAGCCCAGCTTAATTTATAATACACTTATTCAGAGTTTAGCCAGGAAATCTACGTGTATAAATGATAGGTACCAATTCCCCTTCAATCAGGTGGTTATCTTTATAACCAGGACAAGAGTGAGCTTTCTCCTAGTAAGGTATGAGCAGAAGTTTTTAGACTATTGCTTCAACTTTGAGTGAGAATTGAGGAAATGAGTAATTCTCTCCCCAATGCCACTAGGGGCTGCCTATGAGAGAGAGGAGTAGGTTCCTCACTGGCAAAGTTGGTTGTATCAACAGCTTATCCATAATGCAGTGGACCAGACAGCTGTTAATATCCCTTTCAACCCTGAGATTTCCTGTCCTAGGCAGGTGCCTGCTATTATTAAATATCAGATGACCAGATTTTAGAATGGCCAAGCCAGGCATATGTCAGGGAAAGGATATCTAGAAAAGTAGCCATGAGATGGTCCTAGCAAGAGAATGACAGGCGCAGTAGGCTAGCAGAGCTCTCAAGCATGGTCAAATGCTGACCACTGAACTGCAGCTCCCGGGAACGCCAGCCCCTTCATAAGTTCCACCCGCCCATTTTTCTTAACTGTACACGTGATATTTTCTCCATCTTATGGAAAGTGCTGTTGAAAGGAGCTCTAGGATGGGTCCCCATGTCAGCGTCCTTCCAGCCACAGTGTCTCCCTTAGTGCCTCCTTTATAGAAAGTCCACGCTGCCACTGACCACCCTCGCTGAGGCCCAGAGAGGGGCCCAGAGAGGGGCTGTCACTTGCTTAACTCAAAGGCCTGTTGGAGGCAGGGGCAGCCACCCCTTTCTTTGAGACCTATGACTCCAAGGCCCAAATGCCCTTTGACAAGTTTAGGGCCTGATTTTGATCCAAAGATCACCCAAGAAATGTTATTTCCGGATGGTTTACCTTGAAATACTCTACTTCCTCTTTTATTTTTCTTCACTCTGGAATTTGGCCTCTATTATTGCAAGGAAAGGCTATGCTCACTCAAAATCCTCTGCCTGACCGGGCACAGTGGCTCACGCTGTAATCCTAGCACTTTGGGAGGCTAAGGCAGGAGGATCACTTGCAGCCAGGAGTTTGAGACCAGCCTGAGCAACACTGCAAGACCCCCATCTCTACAAAAATGAAAAGAACTAGCCAGGCAAGGTGGCATACACCTGTAGTCTCAGCTACTCAGGAGACTGAGGTGGGAGCACCGATCACTTGAGCCAACAAGTTCAGGGCTGCAGTGAGCTATGATCACACCCTTGCACTCCAGTCTGGGCAACACAGCGAGACCCTGTCTCTGGGGAAAAAAAACTAAAAACCTCTGCCTGCTTAAGGAGATTTATGGACTCACATCCTAATGCTGCTCACTAATGCTGCCTTAGCATTGCTCATGCAGCCTGATGATGAATTGAAGTTACTTTGCTAATCATTTCTACCCTTTATGCCTTTTTTAATGATAATGTCTTACAGCAGACTTTTTAAAGAATTAGGGCCTGCTGGCTAGTGACCTCTTTGTCCTTTTACAGTTCCCTATCAGCAGAATCCTTACAATCCCCGGGGCAGCTCCAACGTGATCCAGTGCTACCGCTGCGGAGACACCTGCAAGGGGGAAGTGGTTCGCGTGCACAACAACCACTTCCACATCCAGTGCTTCACCTGCCAAGGTAGGAAGCCCAGTTTCCCCACTCTCTTCTCAGATGCCTGACCATGCTCTCACCTCCAGGACATGCCACAGGGGTAGAGAGAACAGACACAGGCAGTTGGAATATCTACAAAGGCCTAAGGAGACTTTCCTTGAGCCTCTTCTTAGCAGATTCTCCCTAAAGCACTGTGGAGTGAAGGGGGAGCTTAGAGTGAAGGTAGTGTTGGGATGTGGGGGACAGAGGGAGCCTGGTGACCCCAGAGGGGTAGGTGCTGACCCAGAAGGAAAAAGGCCATCCTGCAAGCTTGACTTAAACATCTGAAAAGACTCCTGGCTTGTGCCTATAAATTCATTTGAGAGCAAATGAAAGTGCAACCCACTTTGGCTACAATTCAGCATGGTTCTGAGATGAGCCCCTATTCTATGACAGTGTGACAATCCTCAAAGGCTACATTTAACAAGGAAGAAAGAAGAGATATTTTGACTTTGGTAAGGTGTGTAATTTGGGAGCTACGATTTCCTAAAGAAGGCAGCTAACTGGCAGCAGGAAGGAAGAGGCACCCAGCCGAAAGGGCCGGGAGAGCCCCTGGGCCCAGGGCAGCACCCCCTTCCCCAGTGTCCCTGCCACATACCTCTCCAGGCTCCACCTCTTGACCTCCAGGCTTCCCTGGTCCACAGAGCAGACATTCTGACATTGGATTGCCCTGTGGATTTACAAAACGTATGACCCCAAATCCCTGATGATCTTACATTTGCCCTCATCAAGTTTGAAGGATACTTTGTGTTTGCTTTTCCCTGCAACTGCCTGTCAGATACTTATAGCCAGGTCTTCCCCACCTCAAACTATTAATATATCTCAGGTCCTTAAATTGGGCCTCATCTGAAACGACTCCAACTGTGTTATCATCTGGAGTCTTCTCTTTGATCTATTCTAGTGTGTCACTATCATTCTTAAAGCGTGATGCCCAGAACAGAGCTCAGTTCTCAAGGTCTGGCAGATACAAAAGGTCTGCATTTCTGTTAACGTAACTGACATTGAATTGACTTCCTGAGGAGCCACTTCACGCCACTGACTTATACTGAATCTAAGGTCAATTGAAACCCCCAGATCTTTTCATATCCGTAACTGCCTCAGCCTCACGTATCTGAGATTGACTTCCCCGGCCATCAAGAAACTCCTGCACTTCCTTCCTCATGGTCTAACTAGACTCTGCACGGAGCAAACAAATTACATATTCATATTCCCTAATTTGTTTATAGAAGCATATAAGAGATATGTTTTAATTTAGGTGATTTAAATTTTATATTGAGATTTGGCAAACCCCTTTGGTACAAGTTGAACTGCAAGAGTATCTTGGTGAGTGGCTATTTTTACATTCTCAGAAATTGAGACAGGACAAAGGGTAAAGACAATAAAATTGTTAGAAAGTGGTTTGGGATATAACTCTGCAATTATATTCCTAAGAGAATGTATCAGTTACCTTTTGCTTAAGCTAAAACTTACTAGGTTAAACCAATCTTTTATTAAGCTCACAATTCTCCAGGGATGGGAGCAATGTTTCCAGTCTAAGCTGGCTCTGCTTAGCTCTCCTGGCCTCATTACGATGCTATGCAGTCAGCTGGTGGGTCCACCGGCAGTGATTGGCAAGCTGCTAACCTGGGTGCCTCCACATGGCTCCTCAGCCCCCAGCAGGCTGGCTTGGGCTTGTTCATATGGTGATGTCAGAGCACCAAGTGCAAGGAGAGAGTAAGCTCCAATAAGTAAGATCTTCTCCAGCCACAGATTGTGTCACACTAAACAGTGGCCTGCTGTTGGCCAAAACAAGTCAAATGGCCAACCCAGACTCAAATCAGGGTCACGGAGAAGTAGACTTTGCCTTTTGTGGAGGGATCTGCAGCATCAGATTTCAAGGGCAGAGAAGAGACTAATTTGGCCATTTTGACAATCTACCCCAGGGAGGTTATAGAATCTCTTTCAATGGAAATTTTAAGGGGGAAAAAAAGGCCATTATTTTTCTGAATATGTCCAATGTCAGCTTGCTTAAAGGTAAAGCAAATGAGAGGATTTTCATTTCCAGCAGTAACCAGTATACAGATCAGTTACCCTAGATAGACTTCTCATTTAAAGAATCTAAAGTTTTTGTGAATTTCTTTTACAACTCTTTTAACATACACCACTGTGCTGACATGAAAGGAAGTAATCTACAGAGGTCAAAAACAAAAGAAAAGCATAAATCCTGCTGCGACAACCAATGCCAGATTCCATTCTGATAGTTTGTGCTAAACCTTGGAGACCTTGAGCATTTTACCCTGATGTCTAAATAGATCATGGAAACAGAGGGCAAAGCCAAGAGTCTGGCGAGAATGAGAATCTAACAGGAGACCTCCATATAAAGCTGAGGTTTCCCCCTGAAAAAATTTTGCTCTCAGTATATGATAGATGAGAAATAAAATGGCTCTGGAGAAGAAGTCAGCAAGGAAACTTGCCTGTCTCAACTTTGGCACTGGGTAGAGGGGAATAAAAAATTGTATGAAAACATCTATCCATAATTCACCTTTTACATGGATTCATGAACTATATTCATGCTATGTATTTGATATAAATTTTTTTAAAACTATAGTCAAGTAGAAAATTTAAAATGGTCCTCCACTTGCAAATGGCAGAAGTAAATGATAATCCTCTTTGGAGGAACTTAACTTTACTCCAGACCTCAAAGGATTCCCTCGGATAATGTTATTAGCAAAACAAGTTATTAGGAAAATAAGTAACTCACACTCAAAACCACACAAATAATAATCATATGAGACCCAGCAGAAACAATGGAGATTAGAATCAGAACCTCAAAGACTTTGTATATTAGAATTTTCTGTCATGATATAATAACTATATTAATACATTTGAACAAGTAAGAGAAGCTAGAAAATATGAGCAAAAAACAACACATTATAAGGAGTAGCACAGGAGATTTGAAAAAGAAACAAATAAAATTTTTAGAAATAAAAATATATAATGTTTGAAATTAAAAACTCAACACATAAATTAGATAGCAGATTAGATGTTGCTGAAGAGAGAATTAATAAACTGAAAAATTTAACCAAAAAAAGTTATACAGATATAGCCCAGAAATATAAGAATTCAACATTATATTGCAGATTAGTGCTATGTTAATTAGGCAAGAAAAGGAGATAAAAAGTATCCAAATTGAAAAGGAAGAGTAAAACTACCTCTGTTCTCACATGACATGATCTTGTACAGCAAATTCTAAAGAGTTGCACTAAAAACTGTTAGAACCAATAAACAAGTTCATCAGGATTTCAGGATACAAGATCAATATACCAAAATTGATTGTATGTCTACATACTAGCAATAAACAGTCTGAAAATAAACTTGAGAAAACAATTCCTTTTACAATACCATCAAAAATTACATAAGAATAAATTTAACAAAAGATGTGCAAAACTTATACCCTGGAAACTACAAAATACTAAAGAAGAACTAAATAAAAGGAAAGATCTTCCGTGTTCGTAGGTCAGAAGATTTACTGTTGTTAAGATGGTAACTCTTCAGCTTGATCTACAGATTTAATGCTATCTTAGCTCAGGCTACCATAACGAAATACCATAGACTGGATGGCTTAAACAACAGAAATTTATTTTCTCACAGTTCTGGAGACTGGGAAGTCCAAAATCAGGGTGCCAGACTGGTAGGATATTGGTGAGGACTTTCATCCTGGCTGGGAGATGGCTGCCATCTTGCTGTCTCTTCACATGGCAGAGAGAGAGGAAGAAAGAGGGAAAGAGAGGAAAGAAGTTGGACTCTTTTTTTCACACACACATAAAAATTAACTGAAAATGGATCAAAGACCTAAATGTAGAAGCTAAAACTGTAAAATTCTTAGGAAAAAATACAAGAATAATTCTTTGTGACCTTGAGTTGAGCAAAGCTTTCTTAGATGTGACACCAAAAGCACAAGCAACAAAGGGAACATACATAAATTAGACATCATCAAAATTCAACACTTTTGTGCTTCAAAATATACCATCAAGAATGCGAAATGACAACCCACAGAATGCGAGAAAATATTTGCAAATCATATATCTGATAAAACACTGTGTCTAGGCTATGTAAAGAATTTTTACAACTTAAAAAGCAAATAATTTCAAAATGAGCAAAGGATCTGAATAGATATTTCTTCAGAGAAGTTATACAAATGTCCAATAAGCACATGGAAAAAATGCTCAATGTCATTTGTCATCAAAGAAATGCAAATCAAACCACAATGAGATACCATTTCATATCTGGTACAATAGCTATAATCAGAAAGACAGATAATACACATGTTGACAAGGATATGGAGACATTGGAAGCTTTACATGTTGCTAGTGGAAATGTAAAATGGTAGAGCAACTTTGGAGAACAGTCTGGCAGTTCCTGAAAAGGTTAAACATAGAATTATCATATAATCCAACAATTCCAATTTCCATTCCTAGTTATATGCTCAAGAGAAATGAGAACATATATTCACACAGAAATGTATACATGAATGTTCATAGTAGTAGCATTCATAATAGCCAGAAAGTGGAAAAAACTCAAGCATCCATCAACCAATGAATGAATAAATAAAATGTGGTATATTCCTATAGTGGGATAATATTCAGCAATAAAAAGAAATGAAATACTAATAAATGCTCCAATGTGAATGAACCTTGAAAACATGTAGGAAAAAACAGTCACAAAAGGCTACATATTGTGTGACTCCATATATATGAAATGTTCAGAATAGGTAAATACAGAGAGACAAAAAGCAGATTAGTGGTAACCTAGGGGTAGGGGGGCTGGAGGAAGATGAGGAATGATTTCTAATGGATTTGTGGTTTGTTTTGGAAGTGACGAAAATGTTCAAGAATTAGATAGTGGTAATGGTTGCATATAATCATATGTCAATATCATTCTTGAATGTAAATTTAAAAATCCTAGACAAAATATTAGCAAACCAAGTCCAGAAAAGTATGAAATATGAAAAAGATAACATAACTGACCAAGGTGAGTTCATTCCGGGAGTGCAAAATTGGCTTAATATTAGAAAACTGGCTAACATATTTCATTATAAAAATATCTAAGAATAAAAATTGATTATTTTAATAGAGCAGAAAAAGTGCTAGATGAAATTTAAAATTTAACACCTATTTATACTTATTTATTTTTAAAACTAGGAGGAATTCAAGAAAGCTGTCATAACTGATAAATGATGTCTACCACAAAATATGAAGCAAACATTTTTTTTTTTTTTTTTTGAGACAGAGTCTCACTCTGTTGCCCGGGCTAGAGTGAGTGCCGTGGCATCAGCCTAGCTCACAGCAACCTCAAACTCCTGGGCTTAAGCGATCCTACTGCCTCAGCCTCTCAAGTAGCTGGGACTACAGGCATGCGCCACCATGCCCAGCTAATTTTTTCTATATATATTTTAGTTGGCCAGCTAATTTCTTTCTATTTTTTAGTAGAGACGGGGTCTCGCTCATTGCTCAGGCTGGTCTCAAACTCCTGACCTTGAGCGATCCACCCGCCTCGGCCTCCCAGAGTGCTAGGATTACAGGCGTGAGCCACCTCGCCCGGCCAGAAAGCAAACATTTTTAATGGTAAAATGTTAAAAGAATTCACTTTAAGATCAGGAACAAGATAAGTATGCTCATTATCACAACTTCTATTCAACATTGGCCTGGAGGTCCTCACCAATGCAGTAAGGTATGAAATAAAACTTGTATAGTCTGGAAAGGAAAAAATAAATTTGCAGTCATTTTGAGATGACATAATTGTATGCATAGAAAACCCAAAAGAATCTACAAATAATCTAGTAATGTTAATAAGAAAATTAGTTTATAATAATAAGGAAGGAAAATAACTCATTGATCACTTTTAGATAATGCTAGTGAAATAATTATTTTGAAACAAATAATATAGGCAAAGAATCAAGCCTTTAACCTGTCTCTGGTACAAACTACCGTACTTAAATGTAAGCAAAGGGGTGATGAGGGAAAGTTTCTATCTAAGGAAGAGACTTAAGAGGCATATCAACCAAATGCAATGCATGAACCTTGAGAGATTCTGATTCAAACAACCAATCACTAAAAAGAAAATTAAAAAAAAAAGGATAGGATAATTGGGAAAATTTGGACACACTGACTAGATGATACCTTAGTAGGCATTACTTTCAACCGTTTTAGGTTATTGTGGTTAATTTTTCCAAAAAGTTCTAATATTTTAGAGATACATTCTGAAATACTAGTACCAAAAGGAAAATCAGTAAGAGAGTTTCTCAAGGTTACTAGATACAAAATAAATATAGAAAAATACATTTCTATTCACCATTAAGAAGAGACCATTTACCTTAGCAAGAAAAAAAATGTTTAATTTAGAAATAAATCTCATTAAGTGGTATAAGCCCTTATGATAAAAATTATAAAATGTTTACATTTATAAAATATCACAAGGAAAACATATAAGACCTAAATAAATGAAAAAATAGACTAAGTTCTCTGATAGAAAAGTAGAAATATTAAAACGGTGACAGTTATACCCTAGTTGAACTATAGATTCCAGGCAGGCAATTCTAATAAATTCTGTAAGGTTTTCCATTGAAATTAAGAAATCAATTAAAACTGAATTGTTGGCAAAAGGCCAGGAATAATCAAAGCATTCCTAAAGCACAACAACAAAGCAAGGCATCCTGTCCTACCAGATATCATCACTTCTTATCATAAGGTATTAAGACAATATGGTTGTATTAAGGATCAATAAATAAACCACCAGAACTGAAGATAGAACCAAAAACAAACCTTCACATGTATGGAAACAATTTTTTGCAGATCGGTGGGGGAAAGATTAGACTGCTTGATAAGTCACTGACATGATTAATTATCCATGTGGGAGAAAATTGGATCCCTACTGTGTACCATTCCCTAAACTTAATTCTAGGTGAATTAACAGCTTTGCTATGAAAGTCAACACACACAATTTTATAAGATAATATAGGAGGTACCTTTTTAGGATTTCAGGGCAGGGAAGAATTTCTGAAACATGACACAAAGTGCAAGTCACAGAGGAGCATATTGATAAATTCAACAACATAAAAACTGAGAAATTCAGTTCCTCAGAAAACACCACAAGGGGAGTAAAAAGCAAGCCCCAAATTGCAGAAAATATTTATAATAAATAATAAAAAAGGATTAATTTCCAAAATATATAAAGCATTTCTACAAGTCTAAAAGAAAAACAGAAAAATGGGCAAAAAGCATCAGCAAGCATTTTACAATAGAGAAAATACAAGTGGCCTATATATTTGGAAAGATTCTCAATTTCATTGAAAATCAGGGAAATGAAGTTTAAAGCTGCAAAAAGATATTTCACATCCATGATGTTGGCTAAATATGTCAAGTGTTACAAGTATTGTTGGTGATACATGTCAGCAGGGACCGCGGGTGGGAATGTGAACAGGAACAACTCTTTGGAAAACAGTGAGGCATTACTGCACAAATACAAGAGTGTTCATAGCAGCATTTTCATAAAAGAAAAAAACTACAAACCGCTCAAATGTCCGACAGTGGAATAGATCAGCTGTGACGTATTCAGGCAATAGAATACAACACAGCAGTGAAAATGAACAAACCTCAGTTACAGGCATCGAAATGGGTGAATCTCAAAAACATAATAGTGAAAGAATGAAGCAAACACAGCATAAATGCAGTACGATTCCATCAATGCAAAGTTCAAAACCAGGCCAAACTGAACAATATATTGCGTATGGATGCATCATAGATAGTAAAACCATAAAGAAAAGCAAGGGAATGATAAACACAAAATCAGGGGCAGTGTGGAAAGGGGGTGTTCTTAAGGAGAGGTAAACGGGCTTCTGAGGAGCTGGTACTGCTGTTTCACAAACCTGGTCGTGGGTACACGGGAGTGTATTTTATTATTCTTCTTTAAGCTATACATGTATATTTTTTATATTTATGTATAATATATTTCACAATCAAAGTGTTTTAAATAATGGATTTTAGATCACCCTCAGGGGCCCTTCTGACTCTTTGACTTTGAAATTTCATAAACTCCAGTCTCATTTGAAAAGTTGAAAATCAACAGAATTACATGACAGAATCCAGGACTCCCGGGATGTGTCCTCAGTGAACCACCTAACCCCCTCGTTTTACAGATGAGCTCCAGAGAGGTGAGGTAACTTTTGCAAAGTCACCTGGCACCTGAGAGGTGGAATGGGAACATGCACAGAGGTCCAGCAACCTGCGAAACAGCACGTTTTCCACTGACACGTGCCAGGGCTGTGTGCGAGGCCTCCTTCCAGGCATTCTATTTACAGCGCGCATTCATTCTAGATTTGCTCAAAACAGATCTAACTTTGCATATTCTGTCCCATTGTCAAACCATATGATCTGCTTTTTTTTAAATTTTTTTTTATTTCTTATTTTATTTTTTTATATTTTAGTTTTTTTTTTTTTCTGGTGATTGTTCATTAGGATTTTTTAATTGATAGATTTTCTTTGATTCACAGAATAATGACTGCCCCGGGTGTGTTAATGCCACATCAATTCCATACTGCAAACCCTCTCCGTAGCCTTTCCTGTTATTTGAACATCTGGCTCGGCTCAGCCTCGGACACATCTGCCGCGCTGGCCCAGTCTGCCCTCCATCCCTGTGCTCTCCACTGTATTTCCAGGAACCCCCAAGAGTCTGGTCAACATTTATGTCCTTTCTACCAAAAACTTCCTCCTGTAACTCCTTGGGGGAAAAGGGAGGAACTGATTGTTCCAAGTGTTCGTATGGCCTCCTAGATTTCTCCACTGGGTGAGGTGACTCTGGGGGTGGAGTTGGCAGGGGAGACAAAGCGGAGAAAAGAAGGGAAAAAACAGGAGCTGTTTCCAATGAGGTCGTAGGCCGTGAAGTAAATTGCTCCACCACCTGCATACCCCAGAATAGCCCGTGCTCGGCTGTGCCTGCTCTCGAGACCAGGCATTGTTGGATGTGAATTTTCGGGATGCTGATGGAAGATGATCCCTTCCCCACCTCCCACCCGCTCCTCCACCATCTTTTCTGGGGTGGTTTCAGGGGCCACGAGCAATACCTCACACTGAGTTTAAAATGTTTAGGCATAAAGTAAACCTTAAAGGAAGCTCTTCTTCTAGACTCACAGCATGTCAATTCTAGAAGCTCAGCCTTTTCATTTCGCATTTAAGTGAACAGAAGCCCCAGAGAAGAGGGAGCCAAGGTCACCGTCATCCAGAGACTTAGTGGCAGTGATGAGACCAGAGTCCAGGTGGTCCAATTCCCAGACCACTATGTCTCCCCCTGTCCTGCACTATCTCCCCCGGTGCAGTGACCTCTGGAACTGCCTCCTCCTTGCTTAGACTGGCCCTTTAAGCCTCTGGCCCGTCTGCAAAGGTGAACAAACACACTTGCAAAATATCTCTGGCATTCACCTGGAAGTCTCTCCTATTTTTAACCTGGCTGCTTTGGCAGAACAACTTTCCCTGTTAAAGATGGGGTGTAGTCACCCAGTTCCAGGCTGGCTCCTCAGACTTAACAGGCTTAGAACTATCTTGTTGGTTTCCCCACCCTTTACCACTCTTGGGAAAGCTGACTCGTCCTAACCAAGTCCTCAGGAAAGCAATGTATAAAGCCGGCGTACCTGTTTATTAATGTAGACAAGACCTGCAACTCTCAATTAGACTAGTTCATGGTGGCCTGGCCAGCTCCTTGTCTCATAAAGGCAATCTAGGTGGAAAGTCAAACCATCAGATGGCAGCCTCAGCACAAGGGGAGGTGGTCACAGGATCTGAGTGGGCTCTGCAGTTGCCTTCCTTTGATGCTGACCAGCCTTCCTGGCTCACTCACCCTTGCTCCAGCTGACCAATGCACTCAGCGGTGACTGCAGCTCTGGTGGCCTTGAGAGCCAGTCATGGCCTTGGAAGACTCTGCCTCTTTCTGCTCTGCCCATTATGTGTTGATTTTCATAACTTAACTCCTTACAGGAAAATCTTATTTCCCATATTTCTCAGTCCTTCAGTGGGGGTGGATTCCACATGATTCAGTCATTCAGATTCCTATAAATCCACCCGTTCTTCTATTATCTGTCCTGCATTCAATTCCTCCCTGTTATCTATGACGATATTCCAAGGAACCTTATGAAATCATGTCACGTCTCTATTCAAAAGCCATCAAGGCAGTTGATCATTTTTGCAGCCATGTGATAACGAATTATTATAATCTTCTCCACACGTTTGCATATGTTTGAGGGTTTTTTTAAATTTTTTTTAAACTAGAGAAAAAACTATCCATGGCTTCTCAGTATCCTACAAAGCCTAAACTTCTTCAACTAGATTCAAGCCTTCCTCTAAATGATCCAAACAATCTTTTCCTGTATTACTTCCCTCCCTTCCCTACAAACACCACCCCTACCCCAGCCTTCACACAAATATCACTTGCAACTTCCTACCTCTGTGCCATGGTTCATTCTGTTCCTTCAGTGTTCAGCTCAGATGCCACCCCCTCCAAAAAGCCTCCCGTGATCCTTTCTGACTGGCAGGGCTTCCTTCTGTCCCCACCCCCCAACTTACAGCCCTCACTGTCTGCACCCCCCCAAGGGGCCATCACCCACGACCTAGGGCATTTTCTCTGTATGGTCTTCTCTCTGCATGCAACTTTAACTCTTCCAAGTTCAGGGGGTGTGTTTTATCATTCATGCCTGGGAACAGACTTACCCTTTATGGCCATGGCAAGCACAGATTCTAGACTTCACATCTTCCATCCCATTGCCACCCTAAGCTGTTCCAGGTTGGGATTTGGAGCATATGGTCCCCACACCGTTCCTCACCTGGCACAGAGTCACGCACACAGGAAGAACCCAGGAAACGTTTAACTGAATGATTCTATTATTACATTCATGATTTCACCAGCTGTGCAGCGTTGTGTGAACCACATGGCATTAAACGTTTCACTCTCGTATTGAGTGGATTGCACGGCATCCGTGGTTCTCAGTCAGTGTGCATCAGAGTCAGCCTGGGAAGTGTGTTCAAATGCAGGTGCCTGAGCCCAGCCCCAGGGAGTCTGATTCAGGCCCAGGCATCTGCCTCTTAAGGGGCTCCCCAGGTGATTCTGATGCAAATGGACTACAGGCCATCCTTTAGGGAATACTAGCCCCAAAGGCCTGTGAGGTCTGATATGCCACCTGGCCACTCCTGACAAAGTCAGACACCAGCCTGTCCCCCAGCAAGAACCTTGTGCTTACAGACCCTCCCTGGACTCAACTTGCCCTTGTTTCCTTTCTTGTTGCCCCAAGTGTGTGGCTGTGGCCTGGCCCAGTCAGGCTTCTTCTTCAAGAACCAGGAGTACATCTGCACCCAGGACTACCAGCAACTCTACGGCACCCGCTGTGACAGCTGCCGGGACTTCATCACGGGCGAGGTCATCTCCGCCCTGGGCCGCACCTACCACCCCAAATGTTTCGTGTGCAGCTTGTGCAGGTGAGCGGGTGGCCAACAGGGGCCAGAACCCTCTGCGTGAGCCCCTAGAGAAAGTGGAAGACATGGCCTTTCCCAGGCAGTTCTGGGGTTTACAGGGCTTCCTTACACTGGACACTTAGATTTCTAGAATCTCAGAGAGGCAGAAGGATCTGACAGGCCAGTGGTTTTCAAACCATTTAGCAGCTGGATCTTTTTTGTAAAATGCAATCTGTTGTATAACACTAGTTGGTCCTGTGATAAAGACAGGATGAGGATTTGAACCCCCAAACTCAGCCTCCCAATTCCCCTGAAAAGGCCTCCAAAGGAACCACTGAGTACCCTGGTCTCTCAGAACTCAGTTTGCAAACCACAGATCTGGCCGGGCCTCCCACATCCTCATGTACAGGTGGTACAGGGATGTCTGTTCATAGCCTCCCTCCATCCACCCGGTACCACCTCGTGCTGGCAGAGTGACCCTGGCAAGGGCCCATCTCTGTAAGCTTCATTTTCTCCATCAGTAAAATGGGGGTCAAAACCATTCCAACCTTTTCGGGTTTTCTTGAAGATTAACGAGATGATGCATGCAAAGACCTTAACTTAGTGACCAGTATGTAAGTGTGTCTGTTTTTATTATTGTTTTCATTATCATAATGATAATCATCTAACCTCTCTCAGGACATCTCCAGGGATGGAGCTGTCCTCCCTACCTCCTTCCTCCCACCTCCGGCATCTCAATCACTTGTTAATTTAGCAAGTGTACATTAAGACTCCACTGTATATATGCCAAGCACCACATTAAGGAGATGCAAAAAAAGGAAGAAAACCTCAGCCCTGCCCACAAATACATTAAAATTAATGGACAGCTCAGATTAAATCATAAGTAAAGCATGATTAGAGTACATGTATATTTTTAATTGGGAAAGGAATTTATCGATTAATTATTCTCCCCATAAAATAACCACTGGTTAGTTACCAGTTGGAGTAACTAATTAGAGTTTCTGATTGAGACTAATGACAGAGTGTGCAAGAAAATAGAATCTCCCCGTGGAATTCATTCATTCACCCATCTCTGAAAACCTAAGCCCTGGGTCCTGGGATCCAGAGGGTCCGTATGGCACAAGGTGAGTTTGTAGTCAAGCCCCATAGAGATGAGGTGACTCCCCAAGGTCATGACTTTTTACCATGAGTTAGTGGCTGGGCCATGAGGACATAGCTAAC
>CM052447.1:21030994-21084643 GCA_028533085.1 Varecia variegata | reverse complement strand
GGAGCTGTGCTAGCGGTTCTTACAGTGTCCATGGCCCGCCGCATCAGTGTCACTGTGGGACTTGTAAAAATGCAAATTTCTGGGCTCACCTTGGACCTCAAGGGATGGAAGCGAGGAACCGACATTCTTAGTAAGGCTCTGGGTGATTCATTTGCTGTTCCTAAGATTGAGAGCCGCTGTCTAGGGGTGTGCCCAGGGCTGGGGGGAGGGCATCTGCCATGCCACGGTGACTGTTATGTCCTGTCACCAAACCACAAATTTGGGGAAAAACTGAGGGTGGAGAGTGTACCTTAGCACAGTCATTCTAATTTGTGGAATGTCCGTTCCACTCAAGCGTGCCTGGTAACAAGATGTCTAAATCACTGTTCCCAGACGCCCTTGTCAGCCTGCAGACTGCATGCACCCTTCACACACACACACACGCACGCGCGCACACACACACACACACACACACACACACAGACCCGCAAGCCACGCCGGGCTCCAGTGTTCTTTCATGTTATACGACACTCTCACCAGCCTCGTGGAGAGAATCAATGAACACCCATTAGCCTCCTGCACTGCATCACTGGGCGGGTGTGGGGGGCCGTGGCACCCGCAGAGTCAGCATGCTGGGGCCGCATCCGCCCGAGGGGGGAGCGGAGAACACCCCGAGTCAGCAGGGCTCGGCTCCCAGGGGCTCCATTAGAGTCCGCCCAGCCGTGGAGAGCTGAGGAGAGAGACAGTGGAAAGCCTCCCTCCCCTGCCCGCCCTTCCTTTCAGCCGAGGGACCTGTTCCTGGAATGTGAGCGCCCCTCCTTCCCCGTCCTTGCTCTGCTCAAGAGCAGTTTGCTGCTCCGACCACGTTTCCATCTGAGGGTGGCTCAAAGCACACGCTGTTATCCTTCATAACTCCTTGAAAGCGTCATCCGGAATGACAGAAAGACCAGGATGCTGGGATGCAGGACCACGACCCAGCAGCGGTGCTGCCAAGGGGCCCAGAGACCAGCGGGGCCGACACGACCGAGGCAGGAGAGAGGCAAGCCCAAGACAGGAGGCTGCTGATTTTCTGCATGCTGCAGAGCAGTCACGTAGCCTCCCCGAGCCTCAGTTTACCCAGCTATGGAAGAGGGACTGAATTCTTACCTTCCCCGCAGGAGTGTTGTAGAAAGCAAACGTATTAGTACAGGAATCAAACTAACATAGAGTGTAGTGTGTAAAATGTTCTATAAATATAGAGAGAGTGAGGGATGATGTTAGCATGGAAGATGAATATAGAAAGCACACCAAAAAAAAGGTCTGAGAATAAGATTCCTGAGTCTTGTTCTCTTGGTTGGGTTGTGTGTTACTTTGTGTGCTGGGGTCTCTGACAGGTAGGAGATTTCCCCTGCTGAATGTGGGCATCTCTCAGGTGAGCATGTTTTCGAGGAGAGGGTCCTAAATGTCTCTACCATGATTGGATGATTAGGAGGTAGAGGAAGTTGAGGAAAGTGGAAAAGTGAGTGGAGAAGAGCAAATGAGCACCTGAGCAGTTTCCAGGGGGGCGCACCCAGGATTCTGGCTTATCTTGTCACTCACGAATTAAAGACATCAGTCCGTGGATCTGCAGTGCATATGTTTGATAGAGATATTTTTCCAAAGGTGGTCACTATTCATGCTGAAAATGCCAAGTGGCATCCTGACTAGAGGGGGTGTTGGAAGAGCTTCTCAGTTCCCAAGGGACAGAAGGAACCAAAGCCAGATTCAAGAGATTTCTAAGAAAAAGAAAGAACATATCCTGGAAAGGAAAAGAAGGATGAGATAGTTGGTCTTTTTTTTAAAGCTACAAGTGTGACATTTCATCCCTGGAGGGTAAAGATGTTCTGGAAAATCAGGAACAATGTCTACTCAAAAGAGACCAAGAAGAAGACTCAGAAACTGTCGAGAGAAAATAATCCTGTTACTCACCACAGGAAGAGGAAATGTCCCCTTAAGACCTCTCTGAGAAGAATTAGCAATGGTGGCAGCATCAGCACCACTACCCCATCACCAGCAGCACCTCAACAGCCACCATCATCATCACCAACACCAACTGACTGTTACTATTGCCAGTCCCTGCACAGACCTCACTGAGAACAAACAGCGGCAGTAGCAGCAACACCACCACCATTATTGTCACCACCATTGCCACCATCATGATGACCAACACCATTGCCATCACCACTGTCACCACCAACATGATCACCAACACCACTGCTGTCACCAGCATCACCATCACCACTGCCGCCACCACCACCACCATCACCACCACCACCATCAACACTACCACCACCACCACCACCACCACCACCATCAACACCACCACCATCACCACCACCACCATTACCACCATCAACACTACCACCATCATCACCACCACATCACCACCACCACCACCACCATTGCCACCATCAACACTACCACCATCACCACGACCACCATCAGCACCAATACCACCATTACTATCACCGCCATCACTCACCACCACCACCATCACCACCATCACCATCACCCCCAATACCACCATCACCATTACCACCACCAACACCAACACCACCATCCCCATCACCACCACTGCTAACATTATTACTATTTTCAGGCACTGCACTAAGTATTCTATACATAATATCTCATTTAATCATTACAACAACTCTATGCGGGAGATAAGAGTCACTCTTTCATAAATGAGAAAACTGAGACTCGAAGAGCATAAACAACTTGCCCAAAGACACATGATGATAAGTAATGGAACTAGAGTGTGAGACCAGGCAGTCTGGCTCTGGAGCCTACTCCCTTAGTGCCCTATACCAGAGACATGACTTGCTAATTGGGAAGGGCCCTGTCTTCCTGGATTAGTTGGCTAAAACAAGGTGGAGAGCTTGCTATGACAAAACCCATTCATTTTTGCTGATCTAAGTGGAATGAATGACACAGTCAAGAAAGACTAAAAATGGCTGAGGTCTTTAGAGAGCTCAGAAATAAACTAAAGGATTTGAGAGGAACAGGTGGTGGCACCATACTTTCTGCCAGCTGAAGACTGTAATTTTGGAATAGAGAGAAACATAAGAGGAGTGGACAGCTGGCTCTGCAGAGACCAACTCGGGACAGGGTGTGACTTTCCTGACCCTGATTATTACATTAGACCCACGGGCTCCTGGATGGGCCACCTGAGGCTCCACCCGTGGTCAAGAGTGAAAGGAAGAACAATAGGGAGAAAAGGGTCCTGATAAATACGAAGCCAGTGCAATGGAGGACAAGCAGTATAACACGACAAAAAAACCACGTGGAGAAGACATCCTAGAATTCTCAGGAGGAGTCAGCAGGGCTTCCCCATGACAGGAATACTGCTTCAGCTTCAGATCAGAGATGGGCAATGCACAGCGTTTGGGTTACAAACACAAGAATGTGAAATAACAATGACGACAGTCACTTTTTGGGTACATACGTGCTGAGGCCTTACAGGCCTGATTTTCATTAATCTTCACGCCAGTGTTGTAAGGAAGATACTCAGATGAGGAAGCTGGGGTTTAAGGGTCTACAACTCACAAGCAGAGAAGCTGGGGTCTCCCCTCGGCCAGCTTCTCACCACTCATTCCAACCTCTCAGTCCAGCCTCTAACCACCCCTTGGACTATCCCCTAAATATTAACTCAAGACTCTAAATTCATCTCAGATGTATCGCCAGAACTTAGAAAGATAGGACTCATTACCAGAATGTGGCCACGAAACATACAGTTATTAAATAAGTTTTATTGAAGAGGTGGAGAATTGTTGTCTACCTCCGTGGGATCCACGAGCGACTTGGTCAGTGCATGACCATATCAAGCAAGGAAAAGTCAAGTGTAAGGCATGAAGTAGAAGAAAGAAACTGTAGTTGTCTTTCATTATTTGAAGGAACTGTTATATGGGAAAAGGGGTGGATTATTCTCGGTGTGTAAGAGTAGGGGCAGTCACAGGAGTCAGGTCTCAGCTCCATGCAAAGAAGACAGTCATGACAATCACACCTGTCCAAAGGCAGAGTGGATTTCCTCAAGAGGAAGTGAGCCACCCACCCCTGCAGGCCTTTAAACAGCGGATGGGTGCCCATCTGTCAAGAATGTTGTAAATTCCTGTACTGGGTGAGACATTTGGCCAAATGCTGTGAAGTCTGAACCCCTACGGAATTATTAAGCCCTGTCACGGAGGCCCACAGGGACACAGGTTCTGTATTTGTGTCCTACAAGGCTTGGTGAGACACCTGCATCCCCCAGGTTCCTCTACACTGAGCTTGAGCGAGACGCTTCAGATGGCTGTCTGGCTGTAAAAGAGAAGGGGTACCTGACCTCTCTAAACTATTGCATTCTGAAGCCTGTAATGACTGGGGAGGGGCTGCAGGGACATTTATAGACTTATGCCCCAAGAAAAGAAGGGGAAAGAGTTAAATGGCAAAGCCCTTTACTCTCCCAGCCCCCATACGGAGGCCTGAGTCTTGCAGCATTTTGCAGTTGGAGACCTTCCTGCCCCCAGCTTGTACTGAGGGACGTTAGAATCGAGCTCAACAGCCAGGAGGCGGGGTGGTGTGGGAACTGACTTGTCCAGACACTTCATCAGGGACCCAGGCCCTCCCCACGGCCTGGACACACCACCCTTCCTAGATACGCAGACACATCATCTTCTCTGCAGGGGCTGTGCAGCCAGGACCCCCCAACTTGTGTGCCGTTTCTTTTCCCCTCATTACTCCAGAGCCTGCATTTGCCTTGCGGTGCCAACAGGGAGGTTTGTCCTCTGGTAAACTTTGCCCCATGACCCTTTCCTCCTCCAAAGTGGGCCATCCGGTCGGCTAGTCCTGAATTCCCAGCATCTTGCAAGTACCTTGGACGCTGCTCCGCTTCCTGCCCCGCCCCAGGCAGTATTGAGCAACAGGCGGAATGCCGGCTCGGCCCACGTTCAGTCGGCCTCAGCACGCGTTCCAGGGCGACGGTGACGGGGAGTGAGGGCACCTTCCTGGTTTGAGACAGTCTCATTGGACTCTTTAATCCCTGCTACCTGGGAAGGCAGATGTTTAGCACACTGGTGAGAGGGAAGGCAGGGTAAATCCATACTCATTCAGCATCTATGCTTTGACTTGCTGCTATGTGCCGAGCACTGTGCTAGACAAGGGTATAGATTTGACCACAAAATATACACACAACCCTTGCAATTGAGTATACAGCCCGAGGGTGAAAACAAATGTATACTTAGCCTGTCCCCAGAAGCAGTGCTTCTTAAACTTTACTGTGCACAGAGATCTTGTTAAATTCAGTAGTTCTGGCGGGGGTCTCCATGCTGCATGCTGCAAGCTCCCAGGAGATGCTGATGCTGCAGGTGCCAAGGTCACAGAGAGTAGCAGGGCTTAGGTGGCAACTTGAGGAGGACCAGAAGAAGTGCAGGGTCCCCTCTGGATGAACAACGCGGTCTCGATGACAAGCAGGGAAGTCTTTCCTTCTCTCCCACACCAAGACCCCTTGTCAAGAGGCCAGGGCTCCAGTGGCCTTTTCTCTGACCTGGTAGAGTCCCTGGGCAGCTGCTGGTGCCAGGGTGGGGGCAGCTATGGGAACACTGGCCTTCAGCAAGGGGTTTCCTCGACTTCAGCCTGAGATGGCGGGGGTCAGAGCAGCATCCTCTTGTCTCTGCAGACTGTGCTGGGTGCAAGGAGGAGATCAAGCATGGCCAGTCACTCCTGGCGCTGGACAAGCAGTGGCATGTCAGCTGCTTCAAATGCCAGACCTGCAGCGTCATCCTCACCGGGGAGTACATCAGCAAGTGAGTCTCCCCGCCTCTCGCCCGCTGCCTGGGCCTCTGCATTCTGCAAGCCTGCCCTTCCGGCCCTTGCCTGAATCTCAGCGTCATCTCCCTCCTTTCCATCGGCTACTCTGGCCACAGCGGCATCGCTCCCTGCAGCCTCTTTCCCCGCTGAGCCTCCTGGCATTTCCTCCCTGTTCCTCATGCACTGTCCTTCCCTGCCTTCTGCTCTCGGTGCCACTAGCAATCCCAGGCTTTCACTCCTTCAGCTTAGCCAGTGTAGCAGGGAGAGAGGCCTCTTGCCAAAGAACTCCAGAAAAAGTCCCCAGGCTGCCTCTGATCTGGCCACTCTTGGGTCACATGCCCTTTCCTGACCAACCACTGGCCAGGAGGACCTGAACCCTAGAGCCAGAGAGCAGCCCACGGCAAGCTCGCGTGGAAAGGGGTGGCTTCCAAAGGCAAATCCAGGGACGGCACTGCCTCCCGCAGAAGGGGACATGGGTGCTGGCCAGACAGCACTTGCCTGTGTCTGAGGTACAGGTGAAGGGCTGTGACTATTCAGAGAAAGGAAGGATCACTCCTAACTGGCAAGAAGTGGAACCTGGAATCTGTGAGAGCTTCACGGAAGGTGGTGGTATTTGCGTGGGCCTTGAGAAAGGGGGTAAGATGCGAAAAGGCAGAGGAGAGCTTCTCGGCAGAGGGCCTGGCCTGGCAAGGGCAGGCAGTGGGCAAATGCTAGACGCCCTCATCCTGTTTGGGAGCTCACGTGTGTGCACAGGTGAAGCAGGGTCCCAGGCTGCAGAGGTGAGCTGAGGTCAGATCACCGAGAGCTCTGGATGCCATGTAGTAGGAGCTGGGCATTCCCCGCTGTGCCTGCCAAGTAAGGAGTGCCCTTGGTAAGTCACCAGCCAGGAGTCCTTGAGTCTGGGAGCCTAAGTAAGAATTCTCTGGGCAACTTAGGGCTTGCTTAGAGCTCCTTTCAAGGAGGCCCAGCCCAGGTTGCCCACCACACCTGGGGCCTCTACGATCTGGCTCTGGGCCCCTCACCTGGCCGCCTGCAGAGTGGCAGGGGCTCAGAGGCACTGGCTCTGGCATCGGATGCCGGGGGTAGAGGCCCAGCCCACGTGACCTTGGCAAGGGCCTGAACTGCTCCAAATCTTGGTTTCCTTATTTACGAGAGTGAGACTTAGAAGACAACCTACCTTGTAGGGTTGTGTAAAGGCTCAGAGATCTATGCTTCTCACCTAGTAAGTGCCCAGTAAATATTCATTTTACCATCTGCCTCTTTTTAGAATTGTGTGTATTTCAAATTCCCCAAGGCCTCACCAACCATGAATCCAAATGAGGTTATGTTGGCATTTATACCCAAATCCAGTTGGCTCGCTGTACCCACCTCCTGACAAATGACTTTCCCCCCTGCAGATTACCCTCCCACACCCACTGAGCGAGAACCTGGTTGAAAGGGTTGGAGAGAGGTGTCTCATGGGCTCACAAACAAGCCCCTGCCTTGTGGGCTCACTCTGACCTCCAGAGCTTTGTCGGGCATCAGTCCTCACTGTGCTTCTCCTTCAGAGCACACTGACTGCCCTGCATCGGGGCAGTCCCTGCGTGCCCACAGCTCTGAGATTGAAGCATGGCATGCCTCTCCTTTATGCCTCTCAGTGTCTGAGCCAAGTTCTCTTCTACCCAGAAGTGGGGGAAATGTCTCTCTCTGTCCTCAGAGTTCAGACCTAATCCTCAGAGCTGGGTGGGGCCCAGAGGCTGCGCTGAGCTCTCTGATGCCCCCAAATGTCTCTTCAACCCTAGAGAACTGAGCACCAAATGTTCTCCTCCAAGACCCCTCTCAGCGATCATAGTGATTCCTCCAGCTGCCATTTGCTGAGTATTCACGCTGGCCAGACACAGTCCTGAGCCCTAGGATACACTGGACACATCTCCTTTAACCCTCATGACACTCTGGGTGACAAACCAGACCACCTGGGTTTGAATCCTGGCTCTAACTCATCTTGGGTGACCTGGGGCAAGTGACTTAACTGCTCTGTGCTTGGGTTTTCTCATCCACACTATTAGGGGATACTAATAGTTCTGCCCTCCTAGGGCTGCCGTAGGATTAAATGAAATAATCTGTGTAAAACATCATCAGAGGGGTTGGCACACACCAAGCAATAAGTGTCAGTGGCTATTAGTAGTAGCATAAGAATAATTAACAACCATCTTATCACTGCTAAGTTATAAGCATTGGGTAAAAACGGAGCACACAGGAGGTGTTGGGAAGGATGTAGTCGGGGGAGGCTTCCTGTTATCTACCGAGCTGGGAGCACAGTCAGATGGTTCTTTCACTACAGGTGAAATGTGTGATTAAAAGAGGAGCCTCTAACCTTGGCCCAGTCCCGGTAGGCTGCAGGTCCTGGAACTAATTTCCCTGCAACACCCGCGCTGATGCCCCCTAACTTCCTTGTCCTGTGTGAATATCCTCTTACAGGGATGGTGTTCCGTACTGCGAGTCCGACTACCACTCCCAGTTTGGCATTAAATGTGAGACTTGTGACCGATACATCAGCGGCAGGGTCTTGGAGGTGAGTGGGTACAAGTAACCGTGAAGATGTTTGAGCAGAGGGGCCTGTGACTCGAAAAAGTCATCACTGAGGAAGGAAAAAGTCACCCCACACCCCTTCTTCCATAGCTTCAATCTTCCATAGCCTCGACCAGCTTTGCTTGCTACCATGACCTTGAGAAGATAACCTTGCTGAGATCTCTGGGCATCCTCCAAACGAGAAGGTAGACAAAATTATTCCCAGGTCAAAAAATGCTGTGCTGGGAAAATCAGTTGCACCTTTGGATTCGGACCTAGACAGATTTCTAGAGAGTGACAATTATTTTCCTCCCAGCCCTGCCAGAGGATGGAAGCCTTTTTTTATTTTTTAAGTATTTGGTAATGTGCTGATTTAAGAACCAGCTTGTCTAGCAGCTTGCTCCCCAAGCCCTCCTTTGGCTGGTCCGTCACCATGGCAACAACTCTCCCCAGCCTCCGATGCACAGCTCGCTCTGCCAGTGACAGACAACCTGCGGCACCTTGCTGAGCTCCCTCCTGAGCCCCCTGTCCTCTGGCCTCCCTGGCCTTCCTTCCCGCACCCTGTGGGCCTGGAAGCTGTCTTCCTATATTTTGGGACCACCCACCTTGAGGAATTAGAAACAGGAAAGCATTTGGTGCAAAGGAAACAATAATAGCCTAACAGTAGGAATAACTGGGTTCTAAAATTGACTCTATTTGCTAACTCTGCTCCCTTTGGGGTGAGTATCATTGCCCCTCTAGGCCTCAGTTTTTCCATCAGGCAACAGCTAGAGGATGGCAGAGTGGATCACCTATTGCAAACAGAATCATGAATTCTGCCAAATCTGGCCAGTTGATTGTGGTTAGCATGAGTGCTGTCGGGAAGGATTCTGCAGCCACATGTGGGCTCAGCAGGCGAGAATGTAGCAACCAGGAAGGACTGTCTCAGGTGACAGGTGAAGCAGATCCCTGAGAATAAGGAGACCATCTCTGAGGAGCCCTGAGGTGGGAAGAGCTAAAGGAAGAATGAGCTTGACCCGTTCAGCGAACAGAGGAAAAGGCCAATGCAGCTGAATTCTATAAACTGAGGGTGCAGGAGGCTGGAGTATATCATAAAGGGCATTCATATAGGACTTACAGACCATGCTTAGGAGTCTGGGTTTTATACTAAGTGCAGGGGAAAGCCATTGGAGAGTTTTAAACCAGGGAGCAACATGATAAGATTTGTTTTAAAAAGATTTCTCTGGTTGCTATGTGGAGAATCGTCTGAGAGAGTCAGAGGGGATGGACAAATGCATGGAGCTGGGGAACTATGGAGGCTGCATGGGAACAGTGAGGAGCACAGTGCAGGGCAAGGCCTGAGCACCGGAAGGGCTGTTGGCCCAGGTTTCTGAGGTCCTGGCATAGCAGGGTGAGGAGCTTGCATGTGGTTTGCTGGACAGTGGGCATGTGGAAAGACGGGGCAGGAGTGACCTGATTAGAGCTGCACCCCCAGGAGGAGAATGCAGTGATGAGCAGCACAGGCTAATGCAGAAGGAAGGAAGCTGGAAGAGGAGATAGGAGAGGAGGCCACCGCACGGCCCAGGCAGGAAGGACTCACGAGGTCCAGTAGCAGTGGCAGGGCGGCCACCCTTGTAGAATTCCAGCTGCTCTGCAGCTGTGAGACAACTCGTAGACATGGGATTGAAGGAGAAGCAGCCAGAAGTCATGCCAAAGTATCAAGCCCGGGTGACGGGAAGCTTAGTGTTGTCATCTGCAGAACTGGGGGTGGCCGGGAAAGAAGCTGAGCTGGCAGAAACATGACAAGTGTTATTTGGGACGAGTTCTGGTTGAAATCCCAAGAAGGTTTCAAGAAGGCAGTCATAGATGTGGATCAGAGCTCGGTAACAAAGCTCGGGCCTGGAGGGCCAATCTCAGAAACACTAGGATTTGAATCGAAGTACCTCGGGATTTCCAAGGCAGGGAGAAAGAGAGAGAGAAAGGGGCTGAACCAACCTTGGGCAGCAGCTGCTTGCAGGTGAAAGAGACTGAGAAAGAGACTTATCAGAGGAAGGTGTGGGAGGACAAGGTGGGGAGTGGTCATCGCCAGGGCAAAGCTTCAGAAAGATGGCGAGGTCAGCTGGAGTGTGGGTCACACTCTGCAGAGCAGGCGAGGACTGTGCGGGCGGAGAACAAGCTGCCGGGTGTGGGAAGGGTCACCTTCAGAAGACTCGTTCGCGGGGCCTGCGGAACCATGGGGAGGAGGTGTGCGGAACCAGCGTGCAGCGGGTGAAGGGTCAGTGGGCCAGGAGATCACAACAGTAGACTTTTCTTTCAGGAAGGAAAGAACTCCAATTACACACAGGGACACAGATGGGAATTTGTTCGAGCATTTCCAAGCTGCTTTGAAATCCCATCGGTGGTGGCTGCCTTCTCCCCGCGTGTGACTGCTGTTTGGCATTGTGATGTTCTCTTCCTCCTGGGCAGCTGTTGTGACTGGGTTTCAATTGATTCCATCTGTGTGAGGTTCCATTAGCATCTTGGACTTATTGATTTTTTTTTTTCTTAGAGCTAGAACAGACTTTTAGCGACCAACTAATTCAACCTCCTCATTTTACAGATGAGAAAAGTGAGACCCAAGACATGCGGTGTTTTTCCAAGGTTACAGGCAGGATTCCTGGTAGAGACAGAGCTCCTATATCCCACACTGAGGTCCACAGCTCTCAGCCACGCAGGGGTCTCCGAGGGAGCACGATGTCAGGGAAAAGACACGGTTGCCACGAAACAGACTGGGATTCAGATTTTACCACGTCTAGCCATGAAACCTTAAGCAAGTTACTTCCTTGAGTCTTAGTCTATACCTCCCAATAGAGAATACCACTGCCCTGTTTTCCTGATGGAAATGTCAGTCAAGACTTTTTTGGTTGCAGGTACAGAAGCTACACTCAGATGATTCAGACTGAAAAGGAAATTTATCAGCACCTATAATAAAAACCCAGGAGTCATTCTGGCTTCAGACACAGCTGGATCCACTGCTTAAACAAACTCGTTTGGAATCTCTGGCCATCTTGGCTCCACTTTCTTCTGTGCTGGCTTTATTCTCAAGAAGGCTGGTCTTTGTGATGGGGAGGCTGGACACCAGTTGCTCCAGGCTTAGATCCTATCAGCCGGCATCCCCAGTGGAAAGAGGGTGTCTCTTTTCTAATAGCTCAGCAAACATCCTGGGACTGACACTCATTGGACGATCTCAGGCCCATCCCTGGACTGAGAGCCGTGTCATAGAGTTGGAATCTGCTTAGCGGTGGGGTCAGCACTACTGAACCCTCCCCATGATCCCTTCCTCAGTGACAGAGCTCAACAAGCTGTCAGTCACACTCCTTCCTCTCTTGTCGGTGACCTCACCAAAGAGGACCACAGACCTGGTTTCCTGGGGGCTGCATTTCCCACCTTTGTTTGCCATTCCCAGTCCTCTCCAACAGGGCTCCATTTGCAGGGTACAACTCTGCCATTTTCCTTCACTATTTTCTTGACTTTGGTTTGTTAACAGACGAAATGGTTCATCTCAGCTCACTGACTTGCTTGTCCCTTACACTGGGTGCGGGCCGCCCTAGCAGCCTCCCTTTCCTCCAGCTGTTTTCAACACCATCCAGAGCTGGGGGTGCCACAGTGGGCACGAAGCCTCTTCCAGCTGGGGCAGAATGGTGGGACGTGACATTTAGGAAGATGCTAAGCTTCAGTTTTGCCAAGGAGCTATTGCCAGCCTGGAAAACAGGTCTATAATTGAAATGATAAAGAGACACAGAGTAGGAAGAGGCTACTAATTAAACCTATTGTCCTTGTCATGGTGCGAGAGAATCAGTCCCACGACATTGCAGCTTGGGAAAATAGCAGGCTCCTTCCAAAGTTTGAACATAGTTGCTTTGATGACAACAAGGACATTTTCTCATTGGTGGGAGCCATGTAAACAACCAAGGATGGGAAAAAAAGAGATATTGGAGATGTTTTTTCTTTTGTAAAAACTTATCTTTTCCACATTCTTGCTAAGTTTTTAGAATAGAGAGACTATCTCCAGAAGAGGCAAGCCTTCCTATTACGCAATTATAACTTTTGAATTGGAAGGAACCTGTGAGCATCAGACCAAGTGGTGGCTTGGAGAGGGGGCCATTAACAGCCCCCCAATATCTATCAACTCCCCCCAGGTATTATCCTCCCTCCAAAAAATCCTGCCCTGACTTGCAAAATGTTTCTTCAAAACAAGCCTCACCTTCCAGCCCAATTGCTGCACTAAGCTCCTCCTATAGAGAAATTCTGGAAGCAGCACGAAGCACCCTTCCATGTCAAGTCCTCTTGGCTGGGATTTTCACGTCGGAATTGTCAGCATGGAAGCAAGTGCTGTGCTGGTGACTGGCCCTCACAGTCTCTTCCCAACACCGCTACTGGCTTCCAGTGACACCTTGAGGCACAACCTTCTCCAAGGCTGTGTCTGCCCGCTATAGAAGGATTTGCAGCTGCAAGTCATTTCCATTTTTAATTTAAATAATGGTGGGGAAGGAAAGTGGGAACAGGGAAGGGGACTCACCAGAGCCACACTGGGGTGAGCTGGGGATGGGGCGGAGGCAACGCTCGTGGGGCTGGCCTGGGGGTCGGGGCTCTGCAATAGGTCCCATTTTTGTCCACTGAGCCCTAAAACTCTGTCCTTCGTGTGCCTGTCTCGCAGTGTTTGCTATGTACGTGAACCTTGTATGATCATCCTTCCCTAACACTTCAATTGTCTTCAGGTTGGCTCACTCACATGTAAGAAAACTTATACAACATAATAGGAAAACCAGCACATACTTGCTGTGTTTCAGGAAACCCGAAAATACATAGAGTTCTAGCTAGCTTCTGTTGCTTGTGGAGGTGCCAACCTCAGCCTTGTTCTCATTCTTAAAAAGGTACATTAGTACATTTTGGATAGATATTGAAGGCACACTGGCACCAAACTGGTACTTTCTCCTTGATAAAATCAGAAGACTTGATAGAGGATTGAAAAGTTTGTATTTTTTTGTTGTTGATTCCATGTTATTAAATCTCACATTCAAGTACCACTTAAAATTATTTCATGGACCACCAGTGGTGAGGGGTCCTCACTTGGGGAAATTCGGGATGTCCTCAAAGCAAGACTGTTTCCTCATCTGGAAACGAGGAGGTGGGAGCGGTGGCCTCTGCAGGGCCCTTCCCACAGCCAGAATAGAGGAGCAGATGTCCAGGGAAGTCCCCTGAACTGAACTGCCATCACAGACCCACGAGGAGAATCACCAAGCTTCCTGGGTGAAATTTTAGGTGACTCTGACTCCTGTGGGTGGCCTCCAACCAACCTCGGGGCCATGAATATGCCAGGACACTGATGTACCCAGGAAATGTTCAAACCCAACCTGTCTCACTGGACCACAGCCCTAGCTCTGACCTCCTGTTTCATCTCTTGATTCCCATAGGCAGGAGGGAAGCATTACCACCCAACTTGTGCCAGATGTGTACGCTGCCACCAGATGTTCACTGAGGGAGAGGAGATGTATCTCACAGGTAAGCAAATCTAACCTTCTGTAAGGTGTTACCATCCACTCATGACTGGGAAGGAGATACATTCTCATTCTGTTTCAGTGTTATCTTGGCTTTTGGCTCATCCTCAAAATTGCAATTAGTTTGCCCCTCTCTGGGTGGATCGGGAAAGTTGCCGGTGTGGCTAATATGAAGTGACATGTAATCTGCCTTCTGTCCCTGTCCGCCTCCACCCATTGCTCGGCTGGCCTGCTTCCCTGGCAGTGCTCTGAGCAGACTCCCCTGGCTCTGCCTGGGGCTGGGAGGCCGAGCTACACGGGGCCAAGGGGTCAGAGAAGCTCAGAGGAGGCCTGGGTTGCAGAGTGTCTACACCGCCGCAGCCTCTGTGCCATCTCCTTCTCCCCACTTCTCAGAGCATCACACCAGGCTGCTGCTCAGTCTTCCCAGGGACTCACAGAATGCACAGAAGAATAAGAGGGGCACCAATAGTTCCCAAAAAGCAAACCAGTGCTTCTTTCCCCAGGTCCAGCCCTCTTGCCTCAGAATTCTTGCTATAGTCTCCTAATTGGTCTCCAGATCCCACTCAGTCATCTGTCCTCTGCCCAGTCCATCATTCCCGGGCATCATGGCACTCTTGGCATTGCCCCACTGAGAGGTTTTGAAGGCCCCTCCCTGCCCACTGGTTAGGTACAAACACCAGCCTAGCATTTGAGATCTTCTTCCAGAGGTCTCAGACTTCCTCTCTAGCCTTGAACGTACCCAACACTTAAGCTGCCAAAGCCAACTTTCAACCATTCATTCAGCCAGTCACCAACTACTTCCGAGCCCCAGCACGTGCAGGCTCTGTGCCAGGGTCATGGTGAGGGCCAACCGCAGCCCTGCAGTCCAGCGGGGGAGATGGGCATTCATCAATAATCACACAAATATGTGTCAGCTTTGGTGAGTTTTATGCAAGGGAGAAGTACGGGGCTGTGTGAGCACTTAGCAGGGTAGGAGGGGTGTCAGGGCAGGCTTCTGAGGAGAGGCCAGAGCTGAGATCTGAGGATGAGTGGTGTTAACTGGTGGTATAGTCCATTCAGGCTGCTATAACCCAGACAAAGATACTATGGATGGGGCAGCTTATAAACAACAGAAATCTCACAGTTCTAAGGACTGGGAAGTCCAAGATCAAAATGCCAGCAGATTTGGTGCCTGGTGAGGGCCCACTCACTCAGAGGTGGCACCTTCTCACTGCGCCCTGCATGTTGGGATGGGTGAGGCAGCTCTCTGGGGCCTTTTTTATAAGGGCACTAATCCCATGGCCTAATCTCCTCCCAAAAGGCCCCACCTCCTAACACCAACACTGTGGGGGTTACGATTTCAACATATGATTTTGGGGGCACACAAACATTCAGACTATAGCAACTGGACAAAGAGAGGGGCTGGGATGTGGCAGCCTGAGGGGACAGAGTCTGCAAGACTCCCAGGTGCGTGGCTGGGGTGCAGACAGAGGGGAGAGACGAGGCCAGGAAGTGGGCAGATGGGCCAGGCCTTGGGGTGAGTCCGTGTTTGGCCCTTAAATGAGCTCATTGCCCTTCCTGTCGTCTGGCGCCCTCCTTTAGAAATCCTACCGTCCAGGGCCAGTTCAGTCACTGCATGCTTCCTGGACACCCAGGTTCCCCAATCCGAACCCCACCTACAACTTAACACACACCCTCCTTCCCGGATTCCCACAGCCCCGTTTGCCCCGGGACCCCTCCAGCTTGCGGGGGAATTGTTGGCCGCCTCCCGGAGACCCCCTTGCTCCTGGCGTCGGCTCCTCAGCCCTGACACTGGCGCCATGTGCACTCCACAGGTGATCGTTGTTGGCCGAGTCACTATGACTAGCTGTCCCTAGATGTTTGAACATCCTAGATGTTGTCATGAGGAGGAGTGAGGACTCTTTCTCCAGCTTTCCCCAGAAGGTAGATGGAAGGCCAGGACAGTGGTTTCTTTAAACCCCCAATGTGGTTCGTGAGATAGATTTTGCTCTTGTTTTAAATGTACCTGCACCCAGGAAAAGGGAGAAGGTAGACTCTTTTTCTCCCCTCTTCTCCCCTCCTGTCTACACTAAATATCCCCCTGTTCTGAAGATCTGAGACAATAACACTGGAAACACCGGAGTTCAGCGGCACATTTTTAAACAGTTCTCAGTTATCATTTGTATATTTAAAACCCACATGGCAGGAAATGTTTTGTAAAATCCTGCTCTGTCAAGGAAAGTATTGAAACAAATTATAAGTCCCACCAATAACAATGATAATAATAAAAATAGTAATACTAGTAAAATGCCATAAGCCGATATTTGTTGAGCATTTACTACATGTGCCAAGTGCCATACTAAGAGTTTTAAATGCAGTATCTGATTTTATCCTCACAATGACCCTATGTGCTAAAAACCATTAACATCCTCATTTTAGAGAAGAAGATTGACAGTTTAGAGAGGATATGTTAGCCAAGGTTAGCTAGCCTGCCTCGTCAGCATTTCTTTAAAGCAGATTTTTTATATATCTATTACCAGAATTCTTAAACTGTGGCTCATACTCAGCCTTCTGAATCGTATAAATCTCCTGCAATTGCTTGCCAAATTTTGCGTGTAGTTGTGTCTCTCCAGGGAGAGGGTCTGTAGCTTTCGTCAGATTTTCAGAGGTATCCATGGTCCGAAATAAAGCGAAGAGCCTTACTTAGCTCAATGCTCATGCAAATCCTGCCTGGAGCCTTGAAGGCTTGTTTTGATAATTACACCAAACTCTTCTCTTGTGTAGCTGAGTCTATTTCAGGTCACATTTTTTTTTTTTTTTTTTAGTTCAGAGGATACAAGGTCCTGGTATCAGGAGGCGTGTGTTTTCTGGCACAGCTGGGGAGGCTGTTGATATTTAGCAAAGGCTACATTTTCCTCTGACAAGACACTTGGAAAAGGTGCACTCAGCTAAGAGATGTTCGAGTGAAGCATCTCCCATCATTACAGGCTGCGGAATGTCAGCCCTCAGTCATAATCCACACATCTCATCAAACCACCCTTCAAAAGGCACCATTGTAGTATTGGTTGCTGCAATTTCGTAGTTTAGCGTTATTACTTTAAATTGGATCTCTCTACTGACAGCTTAGGTTGTAGGAGTTATGCTTAAAAACTTTAAATCTTATGTTTCCCCATTCCTGCAACCTAATTTTAGGCTCTTCAAACATATCCTGTTACTGTACTAAATTGATATTTCCTAAAGTCTAACTCTACTAAGCATATTTCATTTTAAATAGAGTACATGTTAATTTTTGATGAGCTGCCTTTTTTTTTTTTTTTTTTTTGGATTTTAAGGGTTACCAAGCATCTTGAGTCATATAGAAAGTATTACAGTGTAGTAGCTTAAGGTTTGTATTTCTAAAGTCTGTCTCCAGCTTCTCCTCTCAGGTCACCACAACCTCAAGCCGATGTGGCTATTTTCTCACCTGTCACATGTCATAGCTCCTGCAGCAGCCAATTTGTCCACATTGGTCAGAATTAGGTCCAGGGCAGCACATTCTCTGGTTGCTTCCTCTTGTTTTCTGAGAAACAAAATTGCCTGCTGGGCAAGGCGAGAACTTGTCAGATACTCAGGTTCGGGCTCGATGAGATGTTTTATTAGTCTGGACTTTTTAGGTGATAGAAACCCAGCTCAAGCCACGTCAGGCAAAAGGGGACTGATGGGTTCACGGGACTGAGGGGCACCGAGGAGACACACAGCTCAGTGGGGGCTGCGACTCCAGGTGGTTCTTCTCTCTGCCTCTTCCTGTGTCTGCCTCGCACTCTCCTGCCCCGGACTGGCTGCCTCCACATAGTGGGAAGGAGGGCCTGGCCATCCCCGGGCCCCGTCAGTCCAGAGAGGTGGCATGCCCCATTAGGCTCAGCAGAGATGCCCTGGGGAGACTCCAAGGACCTGTTGTCCCTGCCCAGGCCAGAGTGGGGAGACAGACATGGACAAGCAGGCAAGATATCCAAGCTCCCTGCACCCCAATTTCCCATCTATAAGAGAGGGGTGATCCAGGCCCCACCTCACAATGCTGCTGTGAGGATTAACTGAGCTAATCCATGGTAAAGGCATAGCCCAGAGCCTGGCACTGCTGGCTCTGCCAGTCTGAGCTCGTGATGAACAGCCAGTAGTGTAGAAATGGCCATTCCCCATGCTGCAGTGCACTAATCAATGCTGGCTATTGTTAATATTAATAAATGTCAGTGATCATTATTGTTTTTTATTTAAGTACTATTGTTATAAAGTATGTAGCACAAGGCGTGGCACAGACACTCTTTAAATGTTAGTTGTAATAATAGCAATAAAAATACTTAGTGCCTGGCACATACTAAGTGCCCAGTACCTCTTAATAACTGTCTATTATCAGCTCTTAGTATTTCCTGTGAATTACTAGGCACCTCGGCGTTGCCATTGCCCTCCCTTCGTCCTGCCTGATATCCTCCATGGTAACCAGCCTCCTGGTAACTAAGCACTTTCCTCCCTCGACCTCTTTATTAAGCTTCAAGCCCACTTCATCATGTCAGCTCCAGGCAAACCGGTCTTTACCACTTCTCCTGAGGTGCCCTCGTCTCTGGGCACAAGCCCAGGCTCCCAGGAGGGTGCGCCGACAACCAAGCCAGGCTTCTGCTCCGTGACTCCACTGGCGCAGTCAGCCTGTCATTTGCTGCATTCTCCCGCCACCTGACCCTGGCCCCCACTCCCCTTCCCCTCAAGTCTCCTCTTTACCCAAATTAGGTCCTGGCACACAGGTGATTTTCTTAGGTGGGGAGGAGATAATATTAATAAGAACAATAATAACTAACTCACAGTGTTCCTAACGTAGGCGGACACTGTGCTAAGTGTTATACATGGATTATATTAACTCATTAATCCTCAAACCAAACCTATGTGGCAGATACTGTTACCATCCGCATTTTACAGGTGGGGAAAACAAGGCACAGAGAGGTAACTGACTTACTCTAGGCGATGCAGCTAGTAGGTGATGTAACCAGGACTTGAACCTCTTAAGAATATTACATTAAATGGTGCAGAGAGTGCCTGATACGTGGTGAAGATTTCCTAAGCCCCAAGATTATAATGATCACGTTGTTTTTATGTGGCAGATTCAACAAAAGTGCTCCCTCTTCTCTCTCCTGATGAGCTTGGTATCCTTAGTGACAAAAAAAGAACAGAGTGTCCTTGGTCTACAGAAACAGCTCGCCTGCTGGAGGGAGTGGAGTGGGGATTTTTTTTTTATTGAGGTCAAATTCATATAACATAAAATTAACCATTTTAAAGTGTACAGTTCAGTAGCTTGTGATGCATTCACAATGCTTTGCAGCCACCACCTCTATCTAGTTCTAAAACATTTTCATCACCCCAAAAGGAAACACCATACACATTAAGCAGTCACTCCCCATTCTCCTCTGCCCCTAACCCCTGGCAGCCAGCAGTCTGCTTTCTGTCTTATAGATTTACCAATGTTTTATATTTCATATGGCTGGAAATGTACAATAAGTGTTCTTTTGTGACTGGCTTCTTTCCCAGAGCATAATGCTTTCTAGGTTCCTCCATGTCATAGCATGTGTCAGTGGGTCATTCCTTTTTATGGCTGAATAATATTTCATTTATGAGTATTCCACATTTGTTTGTCTGGGTGAGGATTTTAAAGAAGAAATTCCAAAGTTCCGGCCAATCTATGCCACAAAGGCAGTGCTGTTGTCATAGAGGCAGAATTCGGAGAAACCTTACCCTGCTTTGATCAAGAGAAATCTGAAGAAGAAACCTGCTGTAAGAGAACATGCTAGCTAGGACCAGGGGCCAGAAATTCAAATGCCACATTAATGAGTGAGGAAGTCCTGGAGTCAGACAGCAGGGAGAGTCCCCGGTGACCTGCGGTGTCTCAACACATTCAGATTCAGAATTGTTTAAAATCACAGCTCTGACCAAACAGAACCCTGGGGTGGGCTACTTTCAGTCACCACTATGTGGTAACCCCTGGCTTGGCATTCTGAAAGACCACGGCACCAACTCTGGCTTTGGCATTAAAAAACAAAAAAGCATTAGCAAATTGAATTTCAAGGTCCAGCAGAGAGGTGGGTGGGTTCCCAAACATTAAATCAGCGCCAAATGTTATAGGTGTGGCGTGTGCTATAACCGGTCAGAGAGATAAGACGGACTGCTGACTCGACTAAGGATTAAAATTGGCCTTAATACCTGGCTGAGGGATTGTTTTGGAGATTCACATCTCTGTCTCTGAGTCGGCTGAAACAGAAATAGCTAATCCTTCACTTCCATAACCTTCCAGCAGGTTTTAACTGCAGAACCTGGAATTGTAGATTGAATCTGCAGTCCCTACAGATATACCTGTAAATATGACACAGATGAATCCCTCTCCTCGCAGAACTCTCATCACAATTATTCTCATCACGATTATTGGATAAGGGCAAATAATTATTTTCTCTGTATAGAAAAGCCTATTAAGATGGAAACAAAATTTCTAAGGATTAGGAGGGATGGTAAATATCCTTTAGTGTAACTACCATGTGGTAAGTCTCCTCCATGATATCCCTGCTGAACATTTATCTACCCAATATATACTTAAATACTTCTAGGAACGGGGAGCTCACTATTAGATGGATGAGGACATTCAATTCTCAGATGTTAAATTTACCTTCCCTGGAAGTTCTACCCCTTAGTCCTAGTTCTACTGTATAAGGCTTGCAGAACAAATTAATGCCTCTTCCCACAGACAGTCATTAAAATATTCAAAGCCGGTTTTCACCGTTTTGTTCAGTCTTCTCTCCTTCAGGGTGAAGACCCTGCCTTAGCACCTACTTTTGAATCCCCTTCCTATTCTGGTTACCATCCTCCTCTGGGTGAATTTCACCTTGTATCTTTAAAAAAAAAACAAACTGCAGAGGTGGGATCCAACCCATCATGCATGCATTTCTGTATTAAACACACATGGGCTAGGCACTGTTTCCAGCTCGGGAATAAAGTCCACAGAAGGGAGTAACCACCTTCTTCATTCTGATGTTATCTTTCCTTTAATGTCACACTGTTGAGCCATTGGCCAAGGGCATAAGCTCAGCAGACCATAATTTCATAGGGGCCTTCATAAACAAATCACCTTTTCTTACCTTCTTTTATCTAAGTCTACTGCTAGCTACCGACTCACTCCTTTTTGACCCTCTTTTATTTAGATGTATACTGCCAACTCCCAAACTTTGGATGTTTTTTCATTTCTAATTATATTTTCTCTTTCCTTTATGATTCTCTCCCCTCATTTCTTATATAAACATGCTTTCCTGTATGCAGAGTGCTGAAGCTAATGGCCATTTTGGGCCCAGTTTTATTTCAGAGCAGATATGTCAGTGTCATAGAGTCAAAGCAAGAGAGACCACTTAGTCTGATGCCATTACTTTACACATCATTCCCCCCATGCAGCTGCCCCCTCTACCTTTCCTATGCCTCTTTCACTTAAGCGCATGACCTTCTCAGACCTCTGTGTCCACCTCGTCCATTTCCTACAGTGACCTGTAACATGTGTTTCCTGCCAGAGCCACAGTCACAAACAACTCCTGGTAGATTCAGGAGCAACTCAGAGAGGAACCGGAAATGCTCTGTCTAATCACTCCCGGAAGCAAGGATCCTGCCCCACGGCTGGGTAGTGGACACACCCTGAGATTGCTGGATCCAGCCACGGACCCAGAATCCCTCTGCTGGGCTGTGGGAGTCATTGCATTTTAAACTCATGTTGAATAATTAAGATCACCCAAGAACGTCAGCAGACGAGAAGGAAAGATTCCTACTCTGCAAGAGACAGAACTGGCCCTAGAATTAGAATCCTGGAGATGAAAATAATCAAGACCATCCAAATCCCATCTCATTGATATTCAAATGAAGAAACTGGGACCCAGAGAGAAGATGTTAAAGGAACAGAAACAGGAACCCAGGGCTACTTACTAGTCTTTCTCCTGTCTTTCGGGGCTAATTATTTGATTTACACCACCCCCTGTCCCTTAGCTAGTATTCCAGTCCTAGGGGTTCCAGGCAACAAACCATAATGGAAAGTATATCCCAGAAACAAAGTCAGACAAACAAATGCCATCTGGGTGCTCAGGAATCTAGCCATTTGCTGGCTCCTTTCCTTTTAGGGCTGGTTACGAGAGGAATGGCTCCAGAGGGATAATATGTCCCTATTTTTCCTTCTAATCCAGGACACCTGTCCCTTCTTTGGGGAATGTGTAATATTTGGGGCTTCTTCTCAACATGTGACCAGCCACCTGTTATTCATGCCTTTCCAAATTGGCCTTTTGTGTTTGGGGCTGGCCAACTGGACCCCCACCCACAGTGAAGTGTGGGCATTAGCCATATCCTAAATTTGAAGAGTCTGGAGTCTCTGAGGAATTAGCAGGTCAAAGCAGTGCTCTCAAGCAGAATATACACCATGACACCTCCTCCCCTTAATGGGATAGCTCTGATCGACTGTCATGAGTCTTTGAAGAGAAAGGAAGGCTGGAGTTCACCACATGCTGTCATTTCCCTTCACCCCCCACTCCATTCATTCATTTAACAAATATGTATTCACCACCTGCTATGTGTCACTCACTGCCACTCGTCCACTCGTCTATTCACCCCACAAACATGTACGGACCTCCACTGGGAGCAAAGTCCCATGCTGGATGCTGTGGGAGACATAGCAATGAATAAAGCTCGGTCCCTGCCCAGAAGGAGCTCTTAATTTAGTTGGGATGATAATTCCATGAGCTACTGTGATTTAAGACCATACGTGTGGAGAGAGATACACAGAACCATGGATCACGGAGGAGAGAGAAGTCATCCCCAGCTGGCAGGTGAGAAAGTTTGCAAGAGGTTGTCGTGCGAGACCTGGACCTTAAGGAATGGGTAGGATTTGGAAATGCAGAAAAGAGTGTGGATGGTCAAGTTGGTGCACCAGCCAGGGCCGGCTGGGAGCTGGGAAGGCCCAGGGGGTCCATTTGGCCGATGTGGAGGGTACATGTGCTGCCTAGGGAGTAAATCAGGGTGGGGGATGGGGAGAGACTCTGCAAGCTGGTAGGTTTGAAAGGTCTGAGCCTTTGTTATGTTCCTGGCCCCTTAGGTTCTGAGGTTTGGCACCCCATCTGCAAGCAGGCGGCCCGGGCAGAGAAGAAGTTAAAGGTAAGCAAGCTGGTAGTGATCCCGGACCAGCACTCCTACATTGCTACCTTTTGCCACAGGTTGGGGGAGCCGTGCTTTAGTGCTGAGTCAGTGTGCACACTCCCAAATGTGTGCCTGTGTCCTTGGATTTCATTCGTGGTAACACCCGCCTCATGGGGTTTTTGAGATTGTGACACTGGATGTGAAAGCACTTTGAGAACTGTAAAGCATTGTATTTGCATGAGTTTTTTTAAGTGTTTCTGGGACGAGGCTATAACTGTACCGTTGCTGATCAACATGGCGGCCTCTCCGAGGCGCTCACGCCATGGTCTTTCCCCAGCCTAAGGTCATTTATTAACAATAATAGTTAATATTGTCATAGTAATTGACAGTGTATGAAGCATCTTCCCAGCCACTGTCTGATTTGATTCCTTTAACCCTGCGAGGCAGATATGCGAGGAATGTTACCCCTGCCTTTGCCTATGAGCAAACCAAGTCTGAAGAAGGGAGTGGTTTGACTCAGTAACCCCACCAGGCAGAAGCATGGCCCAGTGTCCCCAGGCACACACTGGCCCAGCTGAGGTCCTTGCATCCCTCTGAATTACTGTGCTCTGACAAACGGCAGGAAGCCTGTGAATCGAGATTCCTGATATTGCAGAGAGGGGGTGGAACTCCCAGGCTGCAGGGGGACACCTGGGTTGTGTGTCGGGGGGTAGAGGGCCAAGGAGAGGCACTTGATGTCTCCAAGGTACCTTCACACCCTGGCCCTCGAACTTCCAAGTTGGTCCCTTGCAACCGCTGCCTGAAAACACAAGTGCACAACTTCTGACAAGCTAATTAAACAGGTCTCCTTCACTGCCTCATCCACTTAATGTACATTTTGTGAAAGAGCTGGTCTGTTGATGTGTCACTATTTTTGAGTCCTGAAGTTTTTTCCCTGTTTTTTCCAAGTCCTCACCTATGTAAGGTATAAGAAGAACTAATTGTCCTTTTCTTCAATTTCCTCCTCTTTGGTGGCAACTTCAGTCATCCTTCTGCAACCCCCGTGCCCGTTGCCATAGCCTATACCACCTGTCTCGTTATACACTTAGTGCCTTTCTTTAAATCAACTCACTACTTTTTACTTAACTAAGCTTATTTTAAAATAAAACTTTATATCACCAAGTGGAAACCAGTAATACTTTCTATAAAGGACAGGAAACCATAAAATAAATTCAATGATAATGAAATAATCTTACGTAATAATTCTCATGAATAAATCTTAAAAATCCTAGCTAGACAATGTTACCTGCACTCTCTTTGTTGAAAAAGGGAAATTAGCAATTGTTGGGAGAGTTGTTGGAATGAATTAGCACCAAATTGAGACTGGCTCCTCAAACTAATCGAAATTAAATGTTATATTTTATGCTCTCACTCTGTCACTCTGTACAATCAAATGTTCCACCTAAATTCATCTTCTCAGACCGACCACTAGTTCAGGCAACACGGCTCTCTAGCCCACATTGTAGGGGGAGAAACTGAGAGGGAATTTGGCAGTCCTGACGCTCCGCTTCTGCATTTTACAGATAAGGAATCTGAGATCCCTAAAACCACGTATTTCAACCACGGTCCCTGACTCCCAGTCCCTTACTTTGTGACTACAACATGCTGCTACTCTCGTAGATGCAGTAAGAGTGACATGATGCTGCTCTGCTAGGGGGCTCTTAACCCCTCATAGCCATTGTTCAGAGATAGGTTTTTTAAGTTTGTCACTTCAGTGTATGTCAGTTTGCAATGAATACACTATAAAGAATCAGCATAGTATGCAATGACATGAGCCTACTTTTCCATTTTGAATAAACAACCTAGCAAGGAATGAATACTAACCAATTTTGTTTATTTAAAGTAAATACATTATTGACCATGATAATCCAAGATGAAAATTTTTACAAGTAACTTCCTATTTAAAATGTTAGCTGCAAATATATAGAAAATAAATTCATATTCTGCCCAGCAGCCTGAAGTCCTATGCAGTTTGGGTCTCATTCACACTCAGACATTGATTAAAAATGCAGAAAATAAAGAGAAAGTGCATAAGTAGCCAGAGAATGTTTTATCAGTATTGCTAATGTCCCCTGAAGAACTGCATTCTTACACCCCTGTCTCTCCCTCCCCACCAACCCCAGGGTGCAGCTTCTCACCCCTCCTGTCTTTGTCTCTCCCACAGCACAGACGAACATCTGAAACTTCCATCTCACCCCCTGGATCTAGCATTGGGTCACCCAACCGAGTCATCTGCGTATGTATCACTTTTCAGCCATGGAAGGGTGTCCCCGAACTGGTGTCTAAAGAGTTTCTAAGGATGAAGGAGCTGTCAGGTTTTCATCCAACTGATATTTGATGTGCGCCTGTCATGTGCTAGGCTCTGTTGCAGGTCCTGAGGATACAGCGGGAGTGGGGTACAGGGAGCACATAGACCCTGCCTTCAGGGAGCACACACTCTAGCAAACCCGGAGTTTCAGAGATGATACAGAGTTCTGCAGAGCACGAGACAAAAAGTGCAATGACAGCAAGAGCTCTCGCTGAGTCTATAAACAGTGCAAGGTGCCTCCTTTCCCATTACTTAACCGAGACAAGGGCAAGATAAAAACCGGACTCAGAGTGGTATTTGGAATAGGTGTTGGGTGGAATATCGATGTGGAAGTAGGGTGTGTGATAAAAGAGGCAGAAAGGAGAAGTAATTCATGTGATATGGAAACATGGCCGTAGAGGATTTGCAAAGATAAAGAAGAGCTTTCCCATCATGTGCGAAGTCCAGGGATGGAAGAGACCACATTTTTGTATCTGAGCTCCCATCTCCAGAGGTGTTCAAACACATGGGGTTCATCATCTTCCTGGGATGTGGCAGAAGGAACAACAGTTGAGTTACATGACCTCAGAGGTCCCTTGTACATGTAATTTATTCTTCCGTTCAACAAATGTCTGCCGAGCATCTACTCTGTGCTAAGCACTGTGCTCTGCTCTGGGGAAGTGGTGGTGAACTGCACAGACCTGATGCCTCTCCTCATGACATTGAACACATATGCCATGAATAGTCAGCTGCAGTTAAATGCCAGGAAGAAAAAGCTCAGTGTTCTCTGAGGATGCTTTATACGCACAGAGGGACCTGACAGTCTGGGACCAGTTGGGGAAGGCATCTCTGGGGAAGAAACATTTAGGCTCAAGCTTGAGGGATAAACAGAAATAAGCTACAGGAGGCAGGGAAGGCAGAGCCAGGGAGGACCAAAATGAGCAGCAAACCTCCATCTGACTGACTCAGGACTGTCCAGCCTTCCACAAGTCAAAGGGGCCAAGAAGCCCAGCAATTGGAGGCAATGGTCTAGAGCAGGAAACCCACTCCTAACAAGGAGCTCTAGATATAGTCCCCAAACCAGCCAGGGGGGCCTGACCATCATCGCTAGACAAATCCACATCCAGTTTCCTCTTTGATCCCTGGATAATGCCCATCGATGGGACTATTTCCTTTCCTTTCTTCCTCCGGTCAAATTAAAAAAGACTTAAGCAATATCATCGACTGCAACTTCAATATGGGTCAATACTACCACATGGCTGTCACAAAAGACAAGCTACTCTGATCACAGGACGTCCTCATAGAAGAATCCTGCCCAAGACCAGAGAGAGGACAGTGCCCTGGTACTGTGAATGGGGCCAGACCGCAGCAGGATTAATGGGCTTAGTTTCCGGGCCTGCGCTGTGAGAAAGCTATTGACAAATGCGAGCAGGTCTCCAGAAGAGAGTTACCGGGACATGTGTGCTCAGGAAGTGGCTGCACTACGATGCCGTCATTCACTAGCTGGTGGCCTGGGCTCCTGAGGAGCCTCGTTACCCTTTGTGCAGTAAGTTAAGCCCTGATGTTGTTCACCTTGCAGCCCCCTGTGAGAAGCAGCTTCCCTGCAGAAGGGAGTACCTGCGGCACCTGGGGACCCCGTGCCCGTGCCTGCCCACGGCGGGGGGGCTCGTAGACTGAGATCAGCTGTTCCTCCGTCCTGGCATAGCCACGCGCCTCCCCTCCCACCTTCTCTTCTTCTCACTCTTCAGGGGGCCTCACGTTCAGCTGCTCCGGCAAATGATTGCATGTTTTAAGTCAGACCATCCCAAACTTCCAAATTTGGCAAAAAAATCCATCCATCCACTTTGGGACATTGCAAAACCAAGATACTTTTCATAGATACTTGAGATTTGGTATTAAAATAGAATCGTCAGTGAACCTGGAGCTGGCAGAGTCTTTCAAACTTTCAAACTTTGCTCCATCCTCCATTGATTTCTAGAATCATCTTCAGGTGGTTTGACTTCAACCTGCCCCACGTTGTTCTCCTCCTTCCTTCCTGGTTAATTACCTTAGGATGCCTCTGATTAATCACTGTGCCTCCAGACCTGAGGCTCATTTAGAGCCCCGTCAACAAAGTGACTATAGGAAGAAATATAAATTTAGTATTTTTGCAGTTTGGAGTAAAGTGCCAAGATGAATAGTTTTAGGTGGAGTTGAGTTTGTAAGAAGCCATGGTCAAGATCTAACATCCCAGGACACAAGGCAGCAGTTCCTTCAGTAAGTGGACTCTCCTAGTAAGGTTTCCGTTACCCATACACCGCAGAATTGGTCCAGTCTGTAGCAGGCAGGCTCTGGCAGAAATCAGACGGTACCCCTCAAAGAGTTCAACTGAGGAGGGTGTCATGAAGGGACCATGGACAGAGGTGTGGGCAGGGTTAAGGGGACCCACAGGAGACAGTGAGGAATCTGGGGACTACAACAGCATAACATGTTACCACCCTAGGCCTAAAGAGACAAAGGAAGGGGACAGCATTATGGAAGCTGGTGACAGCAGGAGCTGTGGATGCACAGCCACCAGGTGGGAGTCAGGCCCACCCACAACCAGACAGGAAGGCTGCCAGGGGAGTAAGTGTGCCAGCCTCTCTCTCCATTCATCCTCTAGGCTCTGCTGCTGCCTCCCATTGGCCAAACCCAACGGAAAGCCAGAGAGCAAGAGAGCCTGAGAGGCAGCCCAGGGGCACTCAGGGCACAGATCCAGGCAAGGCGGGGTGGACAGCGGGTCTAGGGGCAATGGAGAATGAGCAGCGAGGTGTCCAGACTGCAGTAGGATGGGGCAGGGATGGAGTAATTAAAGGTCCTTGGGAAGTTTTTAAAGTAGCAAAGCTTATAAGGATTTTATGAATGCTGCTCTCTCTAAAGTAGTCTTGGCCCCGAGACGCCGCCTGGCCCCTATGGCATCAGAAGAACATTATGAGGCTAACACATTCTCCTTGGATGCTCTATCCGATGGCCTCTGTCATAATTTACGGCACCCGGGGACCTTGCAAGACAGATCCTGGTTGATCATAAAAGAAACCAGGTCACAGAAGGAACAGCTGATAGACATGGCCATGGAAAGGACATGGCTTCAGAAGCCATGAGATGTGAGCTGTCACATGCAAGGGGAAGCTGTCCTTTAATCCCTGCAGCTCTGGGGGGCTGAACTCAGGTGAAGTCAAGTCAGGTGGAAGTTGGAGGCTCGTTGCAGGTCAATGTGAGGAGCATTCAGGGTGCAGCCTCTGACAGTGTCAGCCAGTGAACTCCTCTCGAGAAGCCAGGGAGACCACTGGAGAGGGCAGGCTCTCTGGGTCAAATTCGGGTTTTTGCTACTCATCCATCAGCTATGTGGCCTTGGGCAAGTCAATTGATTTCTCTGTGCCTCTGTTTCCTTATTCAAAATGAGGATGATGTTACTGCTTATACTAACTGTCCTATTACTGGTTGTGAGTTACGTGGATTAATGGAGTTAATAATCCCTGTAAGGGAGTTGGGACAGAGCCTGGTGTATAATAAGCGCTCACCAAATGTTCGCTAGTGTTCTACCATCACGATGACTTCTGTCTTCAGCATTTCATCTCCTCTGCAAGGATGCTGTGAACTGGAGTGTCCTCACTGTGTGGGGTGGGAAGGCAGTCAGCACCCAGGCTGCGTAGTTCAGGCTGGATTCACACCTGCTAGCTAAGCGGGGCATGTTGCCGAGCCTTTTGAGCCTCAGTTTCCTCATCTGGAAATATTATAGAAATGATATTGACACCTCTTCACAGAGGCATTATGACATTTAGAGGAGATAATTCCTGTAAATTTTAGGCCTCGCAAATGATAACTGCTCAGTAAATGCCAGCCCTGTTGGAATGGGCGGCCTCTGAGACCATTCTTATTCCAACCTTCTACGATGTTTTGATTAGATCCTAATGCATTGTTTTTAGTGGAAGCTGGAGACGCTCGCTCCTTCTGTACCTTGTTTGTGTTTCCTCTCTCCTTTCCTTTTTCCCTCTTATCTTCCTACTCCTTTCCTGTCCATTTCCCTCTTCCCCAGGCTAAAGTGGATAATGAGATCCTTAATTACAAAGACCTGGCAGCTCTCCCCAAGGTTAAGTCCATCTACGAGGTACAACGCCCCGACCTCATTTCCTACGAGCCTCATTCCAGATACACGTCCGACGAGATGCTGGAGAGATGTGGCTATGGAGAGGTATCGAGTCTTGCCCTTCTCTCTGGGGCTGTTGTAGGAGAAGGGTCCTGCCGGGGTCCCCAGCCCTGTCCATCGCAGACGGCGTGGCCTCCACAGTGCTGGCCCCCAGTCTCTCCTAAACTGGGATTTATAGCCAACATTTTAAGCTTGAGAGATTTCATCCAAAAATCTGGCTTTCTGGCTTTTCTTGAAAAATCAGAGCTGGCAATATTCCACCTGTATTTCCACCACCTGGAGATGGGTAGCAGTGCCCCCTGTAACAGGACGAGCCCCCCATTCTCCTCAGGCCCTACCGCTCCCTGTTAACCCCAGCAGTGAGGCTAAGAGCCTCTGACCACTTATTACTTCTTCTTTTAGTGGAGAAATTTTTCTCCTACTCAGCCCATGGTTCTCATCTGCTGCCACCAGGCTCAATGGCCATTTAGGTTTCTAATCCCTGATCAGGCACGTTCTCTGGTGTGTGCACCTGGCCTTAAGCCCCAGTGCGCAGGGGAAAAGACACTTTTATAAAGACTCAGTAGAGATGGCTTTCGAAATCATTAAGTGGTTGCTGAACAAGAGAAAGTGTTCTCTGGAGAAGGCGGAGTGGCCATCACGCTGGGGGTCCTGGCGGTCTGTATCGCAGGACATTTCTAACCCCATTCCAGCCCCTGAGCTGAGATGGTTGAGAACAGAAGGAGCCCTGGCCTGGTGGGCAGGGACCCAGGGTCTTGTCCCAGCTGCCCCCGAGCCAGCCTTGAGACCTCAGACAAGTCCCTGCCTCTCTACGGGGTCTGAGTCAAGACCTGCCACCTCCTCCCCAAGCGGCCCTGGGTGGCCCTGAGCCTTCACATCTCCCTCCTGGGCCTTGGTTTCTCCATCTGTAAAAGGAGGCGTGCTCTCACGGCTTCCTACCTGCTGTCAGCAGACCGTGCCCCGGGGAGGCTGCGGGCCCTCGCTCTGCGGAAACATCTGACAATACTCTGCCCGTTCCTCTCACCCTCTCTCTCCTTTTGCTCCTTCCACGACTGCCTTCAAACTTCGCTTCTAAGTCGCTGGGAACGTTATCTCCCTACTCCCAGGTAACTACGCTGAGATAGAATTAAGTTGATATATAATTGTGTCCCTTTGTGCTGACCAAGAAGACCTCAGACTTCACCCCTCCCCAGCCCCACGGGGTCTGAGCCCTTGGTCACAGTGCGCTTCCCAACCAGGCAGTGACGGAGGGGCTTGGGGCGTGCCCTGCAGGGAGCAGCAGTGGCATAAAGGATGGGCGAACCCGATGTGCCCTTTCTACCCGGAGATGGGCTCCCGGGGCTCCCGGGGCTCCCAGTCAGGATTCCAGGGACTGACCCCTGGGTTCCGTTCAAGGCCCTGCTAGTGATGGCAAAGCGCACGCAGGAGACTCTCTGCCACCTCTCGGGCTGTGCGTGTAGCTCAGGGAGGGAGTCTCTGTGTTCATGCCTCAGTCCCTAGAATCCCAGATTCCATGTCACGCCCCCACCTGCCCGCTGGATCCCTGGGCCACAGGCCCACCTAACCACGGCCTTGCTCACAGCGCACTTCCTCCCCCAGGACATCTACGAGAACCTGGACCTCCGGCAGAGACGGGCCTCCAGCCCGGGGTACATCGACTCCCCCACCTACAGCCGGCAGGGCATGTCCCCCACCTTCTCCCGCTCACCTCACCACTACTACCGCTCTGGTAAGGAAGGGGAAGCCCCAGAGGGAGAGGAAGAGCCGGGGGACAAGGCGGTGGCGTGGTGTCCCTGGGCTGCAGAGCCTGCACAAGGCTTCCCCAGGACCCCCACCACAGCGTGGTCCTCCTGAGGCCTGTGGCCACCTAGGTGAAGGGCTGGGCCTCTCTGAGTCCCCGCGATGTCCCTGGCAGGGATAGAGAAGGGGTATGTGGCACTGAGAAGGTGGGTGGGGAGCTGTCAGGAGAGGGGGTAGCAGGCAGCCCCGAGGCCCTGGCTGGGAGATGCCTCCACCCGCTTCCTGGGGCCTGGCCTTCCCTAAGGGCCCTGCCCAGTCGCCCTGAGGGGTGGGGGAAGCAGGCGGGGATGGAGGAAAGGAGCCGGCAAGGGCAGGCTGGCTGGGGAGCTCAGAGGGAGGAAGACGCCTTCCCAGAGCTTGGTAGGGTTGATTCTTACCCACGAGAAATCTGACTTTGGGGTCCAGCCAGGAGGCAAGGTCAAGCTTGTTTCTGCAGACACAGTGCATGAGAGCTTCTCCCGACCAGAGCCTGAGCACGCTGGAACGCCCCAGCCCACCCCCACCCCTGCTGTCATCACCTCACCGCTTCCTTAACTGCCACCGCCTTAATGCCTGTTTTCTCTGTGCCTCTGTTCTCTCTGGGGACCACTGCCTGCGTGCTCCAGGGCCCGAGAGTGGCCGGAGCTCTCCATACCATAGCCAGTTAGACGTGAGGTCCTCCACTCCGACCTCTTACCAGGCTCCCAAGCACTTTCACATCCCAGGTAGGCACTGCCAGCCCAGAATGCCTGGCGGGGGTGCATGCTCCCTGGGGTCTCTGGTGCCTGAGCAGCCCACTCGATGCTGCACAGGTACCAAGGAGAAGCCAGCTCCTGGGGGACCCTCCCTAACCAGTCACCCACACTAATTCCACCCACCAGCCCCAACACCCCCAGGGGTGATAGTCTACCCATTTGACAGGACCAGCCTTGATCAAGACCTCAAGGTAGCAGCCCAGGGAAGAAAAGGGGCAGGGAGCTAGTGTAAAATTCCTCGAATGCTCAAGCCCATGAGAGTACAGCAGTGACACACAGTGGTGAAGGTCACCAGCTGAGCATCAGAGCTCTTGGGGTGAATCCCAGTACTGCTGCTCATAAGTGTATGACCTTGGGCCGGTTGCCTGGCTTCCCCAAGCCTCTGTTGTCCCACCTGTACAGCCAGACACTGTCGTGGGCCCAGAGCTTGTAGCTGTGCTCAACCCAGCCCAGACCCTGCCTTCATAGTACCTGGTATTTATGTTCTAATGTGGGGAGAGAGATAATAAACAAATAAGTAAAGGATCATTTCAGGTGATGATAGATTCTCTAAACACACATAAAAGAGGACACCATGAGAGAGGACGAGGGTCATGTGGTCAGAAAGGGCTTCTTGAAGGGAACATTAAACTGGAAGGGGAGAAGGAGCCAGCCTGGGAAGACCCCAGGCAAAGGCATCCGGGGCAGAGGGAGCAGCAGGTGCACTGTCGGTGTGACTGGAGGCGGTGCCAGGAGACGAGAGGAAGGCAGGCACTGCATGACTTGCAGGTGTGGTTCAGACAAGGTCTGAGTCAGGCAGAGCCAGGCCAGGACCCGGTCTCCTAACCCTGTGCTCAGGTTTTCACTCCCCACTCGAGCTCATCCTTCTGTGTCATCTACACCTTTCTCAACTGCCCCAGAGGGATCCCCTCCTGTCTGTTTTTGAGGGAGGGGGAGGGAGATGATGCTGAAATTTGGCTGCATCATCCTGGGGACTTTCACCTGGAGATAGGACCCTGGGTGGAGGCAGTGGACACCTTCCCGCATGGGTTCTGCTGAGCATGTGCCACCTGTGCCTGCACGCACACCATCCAAGCCCCAAGCCCCTCCTCGGCACCATCTGAATTCATCTATTCTTCTCCCCCCACCTTACTTGGAACCCGTTGGGATGAGGTTGGAAGTTCAACTTTGGAAGAGGAAGTCCACCAGGGGAAAGATGGTGGCCCTTGGAAAAAGTTGCTGACCATCTCTTTCTCCTGAGATCAACTGACCAAGTACTGTCTCCTTTTCTCCTCTCTCTCTACCCAACCTCCCCCAACTCTGTCCCTTCTTGGTCTGTCTGGCAGCTGGAGACAGTAACATCTACCGGAAACCCCCGATCTACAAACGGCATGGTACGGTCAGAGACAGGGCTTGGCCACACAAGGAGAGGGGGGATGTTAACCATCTATGCAGATGGCTCTGCCCAGGCCACCAGGAGCTACTAGCACAAGGCCACATCTTGGTCCTTGTTGTTGGCTGCCCCCTGTCTCTCAGGGTGACACTGGGGAGGAGTTTGGTGTCATGTAAAGGTGTCAGTAAAGGGCTCACGTCCCCTAAATCCTTTCCCACCACCTTCCTAATCCCCCCTTATCTGCTGTCTGGTGTCCTAAATTCCATGATCAGAGAAACCCTTGTAAAATGTACGTACCCCTGGGAGCATCGCACTTCAAGGCATCGATACTTAAAAATATCCGTTAGAATCACGTGATGTGCACATGGGTTCCTGGGCCCCACCCCAGACTTGCTGCATTAGAATTTTGTATTTGTAAGTTTCTCCAGGTGAGTCTGATGCTCAGCCCAGCCTGGGACCCACTGCTCCAAGCTGGTCTCAGTCACTGACTCCTGAGAGTGGATGGGTTCTTGGAGAGCAGATACAGATGAGAAAGGAGCAGAGAGTCACTTCATTCTTTCATTCATTCCTTCATTTGGTGTTTCTCACAGAATGGTCCATGGGCCACACGCACCTGAGAGACTTATTAAAAAGGCAGAGTCCCTAGCCCTGGCCCTGCCCCAGGCTCCCTTAATCAGAAATACTGAGTGTGAAGCATCTGCATTCTAACTGGCTTTGTCCCTGATTTCAGCCTGCACTCGGTATGAGACACACCAAGTCCTCATCACCGACACCTCCCATTCATTTTTGCAAAACGCACTTATTAAGCCTCAGTTGAATAAGCTCATCCCTTCCTTTAGGGTGCAGAGGAGCCGCTGCCTCCCTGTGCGCCTCACTTGCTTAGGGCTCTAGTGGATAACAGAGGGAGGCACAGAGTAGGCAGAGCTTGGAGAGGGGCAAAGCAGCCCTGAACCAGGATCTGAACTAACTAGTCAGTGGAGGGGGCTGTAAGAGTATAAATAGTGGCTCTGGGTGATTAAGACCCTACAATTTAGACAGACATCCTCAGTTTCAGAGGGGGCTGAGCAGGGTCCAAGGTGAGTCTGTGAGCATGTGCACATGTACACGTAGCTGTGGAGGACACGCTATACACAGGCCCCCAAGTGGCCATAGAAAGGCACCAACCCTGACAAAGGTAGTTCGGCTTTATATCCAGGAAAAGCCCCCAGGGCCCAAGCTTCTAAGAACTCCATGGGATTTCCCAGGTGGGCTCTGCGGGGTAGCACCAAAGCAATTCCAGAGGAGTGTGGTGTGGAGGTGGACTGCATGTATAAGGAGGGCAGATGGAAAGGCTAAATGTGATTGGCTGCTCAGAACCCAAGTCAAAGGGGAGAATTCGGCCGAGCATGGTGGCTCACGGCTGTAATCCTAGCACTCTGGGAGGTCGAGGCAGGAGGATCGCTTGAGGTCAAGTGTTCCAGACCAGCCTGAGCAAGAGTGAGACCCCATCTCTACTAAAAATAGAAAAATTAGCCGGGTGTGGTCGTGTGTACCTGTAGTCCCAGCTACTCGGAAGGCTGAGGCAGGAGGATTGCTTGAGCCCAGGAGTTTGAGGTTGCTGTGAGCTACGATGACACCACTGCACTCTATCCAGGCAACACAGCAAGACCCTGTCTCAAAAAACAAAGAGGAGAGAATTCAAAAGCTTTAAAAGCGAGAAACGAGTGCTGCTGGGGGAAAGGGCATAGCCTGGGGCTGGCTGAAGGTTGACCCTTGACCCTCTGCTGCTCTGGCTCCACAGAGCATAGAGCTTGTCCCTAGAGCTTCCCTATAGCTGATCCTGAGAAATAGTCGTGGAGTCACACTCATTTCCCAAGCCCCTCTCTGCCGTACCAGCCTGTCACCTGTCTTTGGGCCACTATAAGTCATTCATAAAGCATTTGTGTTTGCAATGAGTCTTTTGGTCACCCTTGTCATGGGCTTACTTCAGGTGGAAACTTGAAGCTGGGTGGCACCTGAGCCAACAGACCAATTCTGACACCTACAGATGAGGAAACTGAGGCAGAGATGGGCAGGATCTGCCCTGTGTTACACCTGAGTTAAGTGGCAGAGCTAGGACCAGAACTCAGCTTTGCTGGCTTCCTGTCCAGAGCACCTTCCTTCAGGCCACACAGCCTCCCCAAACCAAATGAGGCATCTCAGGATATGAGGAGGTTGAGCTGACTCAGCACACATCATGGCCCTGCCTGGCCATTCCCACCTAGATGTGGTTCGAATCCATAACAAGGCAGGCTTCTAAAGGGCTAGGAAGATGAGGGCTGGGGCTCACCTGGGACCTGTCGCGTCTTACTCCAAGGAGCCACAACCTTCGAGTTCACTCTGGAGCAGACCTAGGAATCCATGGAATGTGCTGGAAAGAGCCTTAAGCTGGAGTCTGGCCCATTCTGACGCTAACTTGCTGTGTGGTCTTGAGCAAGCCCCTTCCCCTCTCTCGAGTTTAGATACCCAAATGTAAAATGAGGGGTCGGCCCCAGTGCTCCATGTCCCAGACCCTCCTACCAGAGACCCCTGACCTGGGCTGGAGCCGGGCAGAGACAGGGAAAGGGTGCACAGTCCCGGCCATGGCATCCTGCCTTCCTGAAGCATTCTCCTTGGGTCCTTTGCAGGTGATTTGTCTACGGCAACCAAGAGCAAAACAAGTGAAGACATCAGCCAGGCCTCCAAGTACAGTCCAGCCTACTCGCCAGACCCCTACTATGCTGCGGAGTCTGAGTACTGGACCTACCATGGGTCCCCCAAAGGTAGCCTCCCCATGGGAGCCTGGGACCAGAGCCCTATCACCTGTGCCAGGGACACAGGAGGTTGGGACAGACAGCACCCACTCCTTCACATGACCATTGTGAATGAGAGTGTTTAGAGGGTATATAACTGAGGACTTTTAGTCATGCAACTGACCTGTACTGAGGGCCACCCTTGACCCTGGGCATACACTGGGGAGCAAACAGATCAGGTCCCGGCCCTTGTGGAGGAGACAGACAGAGGTCCCAGCCGTGAGAGGGAGGTGATGCACAAGAGGTGGAAGGGATGAGGACAGCTGGAAAATGACAAAAGCGCCTCAGGTGCAGCAACTCAGCCGCCATAGGAAGGGAGACAGGAAGTAATTCAGCGGAGAGTACAGAAACACGTGCAAAGACCCAAGGTGCGCGTGCAGGTTCCATTGGAGGAAAGGAGAGGCTGTCAGCTTAGTCTTGAGCTCAGAGAGGGGGAGAAGCAGGTGGGGGGCAGAGATCCCACAGGGCTTTGTGGGTTGAGGTAAGGATTTGGGTTATTATCCTACACAGTAGGATGCCACTGAAGGTAGTGATGTGATCACATTTGTGCTTTTGAGAGACCACTTTGGCTGTGGGCTGAAAAATGGTTTGGAAAATGGAAAAAGAGAGGATGTGGGGAGATGGAAGGGTCTTGTAGCCACCCTGGCAAGGGATCCTAGTGATCCTCGGGGCCCCAGCCCACCCAATCAGACGACTCAAGCTGTTCCTTTCAAGTAGGGGGAGGGATTTTCATCAAGATCCACTTTGAACACACGTTGTTACCAATTGAATGTCCGTTCTGAGCAAAGCTTCATGGAAGCTCAGAGGTGGCTCTTTCGTTACCCTCAAAGAATTCTCCATTTGGAAAAAGAAGTAATTCACAAATATAAGTACACCCAAAGTCGCCCGTGATTAGTACCCACGGGAGACGGTAAGTGTCCAGAGGCTGCAAAGGCATGAGAGACCACTCCCAGCAGGTGTGGGGCGTATCTTAGATGAGACTATTTCAATCGCAAAAAAAAGGAAAAGGAAAAACCACCTCCAAATGCCTCAGGCCAGGGCGGCTGAGTGGGGAGCACAGGCGGAAGCTGAACCTGTCTGTCCCTTGGCAGTGCCCCGAGCCAGAAGGTTCTCGTCCGGAGAGGAGGACGACTTTGACCGCAGCATGCACAAGGTGAGCGGGTCACACCTGACCAAGATGCTTAGAGGGTAATCACTGAGGGTTTTCTCATTTGCAAGTGACAGAAACCAAATTCAGACTCACCTATGATAGAAAAAGAAATGCATAGCTTTGCATAACTGAAAAAGTCAAAACGGTAGGATTAGCTTTGGGTCGACTAGATCTAACTGCTCAAAAAAAAAAAAAAGTGCCATCAGGAAAGTGTATCTCTCTTCTCTTGTGGAGCTTCTCTCTGCTTTGGCTTCATGCTCTTTCTCTAGCGTGGTGAGTGGGTGCCAGCAACCTTCCTCCGATGTTGCTGGTGGGGATGGAAAATGGTCCAGCCGCTGTGGAAAACTGTTGGGCAGTTCCACAAAAAGTTAAACATAAGATTGCCCTATGACCCAGCAATCCTGCTTCTAGGTAGATCCCAAAAGAATTGAAAACAAAGACCCAAATACATGCACGCCCACGTTCAGAGCAGCACTACTCACAATAGCCAAAAAGTGGACACAACCCAAATGTCCATCAGCTCATGAACAGATAGGTAAACTGCAGTATATCCATACGCTGGAACGTTACTGAGCCATAGAAGGAAACGAAGTGATGACACGGGCCACACAGTGGATGAACGTTGGAAACATGCTGAGTGAGAGAAGCTGGACACAAAAGCCCACATGTTGCATGATCCCACTTAGATGAAATATCCAGAACAGGCAAATCCATCCAGATGGAACAGAGATTGGTGGTTACTGGGGGTTGGGGAGAGGGGGGTGGGGAAGGACTGATTAATAGGTTTAGGGTCTCCTTTATTACCCATCGTCATGGGATAATAACGATGTTTTGGAGTGAGACAGAGGTGGTAACTGCACAACATTGTGAATGTACTAAATGCCCCTGAATTGTTTCCTTTCAAATGGTTAATTTGCAGTTATGTGATTTTCCCCTCGATTGAAAAAAAGATGGCAGTCTGCCCATCATTGAACCAATCTCTGTGGCCAGGACAGTGGATCCTGTCACTGGCCAGGCCTGCTTTTTGGTGCCCACCACCGAGCCCCACCCAGACCACAGGACGACTTGTGGAAGGCAGATGAAGTCCCAAAGGGAAATGTGGGTGCTACGAGGCGGGAGGGGCTCTGGAAAGGCAGACATGACAGAGGTTTGCCACAGAGGGTCCAGTCGCTCAGCCTTTCCCAAGCCTGTTCCATCTCTGTGTCCTTTCTTGTCCCTCTAACTTCGTCTTGCTCTTCCCCCACGCCCAGCTCCAGAGCGGAATTGGCCGGCTGATTCTGAAGGAGGAGATGAAGGCCCGGTCGAGCTCCTACGCGGACCCCTGGACCCCTCCCCGGAGTTCCACCAGCAGCCGGGAGGCCCTGCACACAGCTGGCTATGAGATGACCCTCAATGGCTGTAAGCTCTGCTCCCGAAGCCCAGCAGGGCCGGGCCTTTCCTGGCGACTGCCTGACATTTGCTGGCTGCTCACTCTGAGCCAGGCCTCCTTGAAGCACGGTCCACAGCAGCCCTTATCACTCCCACATGTGACAGATGGGGAACTAAGGCACGGCAGCCTTTGGTAACCTGCCCAAGATCACTCCATCTCTTAGTGATGGAGCTTGCTTAATCAGATCCCCTGCCTGTCTGTATAAATAAAGTTCTGTTGGAACACAGCCAGCCCAAACTCAATCCCTCGGGCTAACAAAGGAATCGGGAGTCGGGAAAGTCTGGCCCTGGTGGTTAACCCCAGAGCCTCCCACTTTCCTCCATTTCCGGTGCCCACTCTGGGTCTAGAATACAGGTTTGGCGAGGGGCTGTGTGGGCCACCTCAGAAGACCATGCTGTGCCCTGAGCAGTCACTCCTGCTCCTTTGGGCCATCTGAAGCTGTGACTTCCAATCAGATTCAGCATAAAGAAAAATGTCTTCTAATAGTCTGCATGGCTCAAAGTTATAGGGGACAGCCTCCTGAGGTAGTGAGCCTACCACCACCTGGAGGTATACAAGCAGAGGCTTTGTTCAAGCTCTTCGCCTTGGAAGTCTCTCATTGCAAGCCCCTCTCTGTTCCTGAACACACACACACACACTCTCTCTGCCTCCTCCTTTTCTTACCCCTGTGGGATTCCGTCCTGCCAGGAAATCCCATCTCAGATTAATACTCGATGGATAATAAAAGGTATCATTTATTGTACTTCCGTGTACCAGGCATTTGTGGGTACATTATGACTCCTGGTCCTTACAAAGACCTGCAATGTAGAGGGATTATTATCACCCACTTTATAGACGAGAGAACTGAGGTTAAGCTACTTGCCCAAAGTCAGAAAGCCACTAGGTGAATTAACCAGGATCAGACCCGAGTCAGAGCGACCGCAAGGCCATGAGCTTTTCCCTCTTCACCATACTGCCCCTTGACTCTTGTTGAGAGTGAAGATGATGATGGTGGTGGTAAAGCCAGTCCTATGGCATATTCTATATGTGTCAGTCACTGTGCTGAGTATCTTACTGTGTTATGTCACACAATCTTCACAATAACCGTATAAAGGAAACACTATCACTCCCCATTTTACAGGTGAGAAAACCGAAGCGTGATTAGGTAAACCGTCTGAAGTTAGATATTCACTAGTGGCAAAGCCGAGATGAACTGAGGAGCCCGTTTCCCTGCCTGACAGCTGGGGGCGTGGTTTTCAGCCCCTGGCTCTGGGCTCTGTGCAGAGCACCAGTGCTGCTCAAAGTTCAACTCCTTCAACTGCATCTGTCCGACGAATATCACAGAGCACCTGTTCTGCGCCAGGTGCGGGGCTAGGAGCCAGGTGGGGGAGGGAGATGAGGTGCAGGTGCGATAATCGGAAACTGGCCAATGGGAAACGAGGTGCCAAAGGAGTCCCCTTCTTCCCGCCAGCCAGGGTGGCTGGGTGTGGAAGCCACGTCTCTCTGTCCTTGTGAACTGTCTCCACCATGTCTGTCTGTCCCCATGGGCACTGGTCTCGGCTTTTCTCTCTTGCAGCCCCTCGGTCGCACTACCTGGCTGACAGCGGTACGTTCTGCCTGACCTGCCTTCGCCCATCGAGTCCTGGGAGGGCCGGAGCTGAGTCGGCGGCAGCTCCCCGTGGCTCTGATGACCACACAACACGGATGTCCCCGCACAGTCCCGATCGCAAATAGTCCACCCCATTGTATTTCTCAGGTTGTGGGCTTCCGTGTGGGGTTCTAGAACCAGGATTGCCATGCCCAGCAGGTCCCAGAGAGAAAGAAAGAGCACACACCTCCTCTACCCACCTGGGTGCCTTTCTGTCTGGGTGCTGAACTTGATGCCAATTCCAGGGCCTTTGTCCAGAGCCACCCTGTGGCCAGGACACAGAGGTCTGTCACAGGAAGATAGACGTGTGCAGGCCAGATCCAGAGAGCATGTGAGTGGGGGCCTTGGGTGGGCCTAGAATTCTGCCAGGGTGAGGTGCTGCTCAGACAGTCAAGGTGAAAATCTGGAGAGCATCAGGAAGAGGGGATGGCCTCTGGATCCCACCCCTCCCACTGGGTTGGGCCATTTGTAGCCTTTTGGTGACCTTGAGTAGAGGGATGCATGGCTTGAGGCTCCTGGTAACTGCCCTGGCTCCTTCTTTTCAGATCCCCTCATCTCCAAATCTGCCTCGCTCCCTGCCTACAGAAGAAATGGGCTGCACCGGGTAAGACAGGCTGTGCTGGGGGACACCGTTAGCTCACTGTTGGGTGGAAGCCGGACGAAGGCCTTGGCTAGGGGTGGGTTAGCTGAAATAACCCAGTGGCAGTGACTTGCTCCCATCCTTTGAGATGCCCGCCTGAAAAGCCCCACGGGAGGGGCTGGGGAACAACTAGTACTTATCAGGCATTAACTCTGTGCCAGGGACTGAACTAAGCACGTGACATGCACTACCTTGTTTAGCCTTCACAACCTGGGCAGGTTTAGCCCTACTTTGTGCATGAAGAAATGGAGGCACAGGGAGGTGCAGTGACTTGCCCAGGCTCTCCCAGCCAGCAAGTGGTGGGGCCAGGATTCGAGCCCAGGCCAGCTGACCCCAGGGCCCACGCCTGACTGCCATGCTCCACTGGCCTGTAACATGGCTCATCTCTGAGCTCTCTGATGCCCAGGACGTGAAACCCACATGGAGGCAGTGAGTTGGTTTGAAGGCTGAAGGGAAATAAAAACATGCCTTGGTCACAGTAGGACAGCTGTGCAGGAGGGTAGTGATGGGGCTTAGGGGAGGGACATTGAGATAGATGTTGATTTACTGAGCATCTACTAAGTGCCAGGCACTGTCCCAGATGCTGGGGATCCTGCAGTGAATGAAGTCACTGCTCCTGTGGCGATCACATTCTAGCTGAGAGATAGACATAAACAAAACAACGTGTGATAGGAAGTCAGGTGGTCAGAAGTGCTGGGATAGAAAACAGAGAGGGGGAGAGAGAGAAGGAAGGCCTGCAAGAGCCACCCAGATAGAGGGAAGTGAAGTGTCCAAGTCCCTGGGTGAAGAGGGCACAATGGGCCTGAACCAGCGAGGCCAGGACGTGGAGCCAGACAGGAGTGACGCTAGGGCCTTGCGCACTGGTTAAGGACTTGGAAGGTGTGCTGCATGATCCAAGTCAGATTGACAGTGGGATCCCTCTGGCTGTCATACGGAACAGAGACTACATGGGGACCAAGTAGAAGCCATTGACCCAAAAATAGGGAGCTGTTTTAGGGTAGAGCACCCAAAAGGGATCAGAGCACCCCTGGAGAGCCATGGCTGGTGTTAATAGTCCCCACCTGCTGAGAAACACACAGACCCTGTCCTTAACACACTCAAGGTCTAGACATCCATTCATTCAACACATATTTATCAAAAGCCTTTTCTGTATGCAAGGTACCACTCTGGGTGCTTGGAATACATCAGTGACCAAAGCAGACAGAGACCCCCACCCCTTGGAGCTTACATTCTTGTAGGGAGAGACAGAAAGTAAGTAATAAATGGCAAACAAGTCAAATGACGTAGCACGTTAGCAGATAGTGCTAAGGGAAAGGAAAATAGACGAGCAGGATAAGGAGGACTGAGAGTTTGTGGAAGGGACTACCTGCAATTGCCAATAGGGTTGTCAGGGAAGATTTCATAGTAAAGGGGGTATCTGAGCAATGAAAGAAAGCATGAGGTGAAATTCACCAAATTAATAGACGTATCTTGAGTGCCTACTATGTGCCGGGACTTGGCAGAAGCATACAGCCGTGAGTTAAGCTTCCCTAACTTAAGGAGGCTGCTGAGAGGGCCTGGGTCCAAACAGCCCTGGCCATTTTCTGGAGATGGTGGGTGCTTCAGAGAGGCAGAGATGAGCTTATCTCAGGCCAGCCCTGACTCCGTTTCCCCTGCAGACGCCCAGCGCAGACCTCTTCCACTACGACAGCATGAACGCAGTCAACTGGGGCATGCGAGGTGAGTGCTGGCCCTGCAGCGGTCTGCAGGGAGAGGGCTTTTCCCGGGACTTCCCAGGATGTACCACTCAGAACTGCGTGACCTTCAGCTAACATTGCTGCAGATTCTGTCCCCACACTGGGCTACGCCCAAACCCCAAGTTCCAGCTCCTCTTCACTTCCCAGTCTGAACCTTTTCCCCTGCTTGTCCCTCATCCTCTCAAGTCCCAGCCTGGGTTGATCTCCAGGCCACCTGTCCCATCCGGGTTCCCAGAGCCATCGCAGAGTGCCATTCTCCCTGGACTGCAGGGCTAGAGTTTCCTGCCAGCCCCAGTGAGGGGAAACACTCAGAGCCAAATGTACACTGTTCCCAGGAAAACTTCCATGAGCTTCATGTTCTCTCCAGCCACGCTCTCACACCAGCCTCCACCAGCTCCTATGAGCAGGCTCCAGCAGGAGGGGTCCCACATCAAAACCTCGGAGGGTTCCCCCAGAAGATGGGGGCTCTCACCCATGTGCTTCACGATCTCAGATTCTTCTTATTTCTATTCTAAATATCTCAAAAGCCATTTTTCCCCTAAAACCATCTCACGATCAGCCCAACTCCTACCTCCAGCCATCCACTGTGCTCATACCAGCCTAGACTATGCTCCAGGGTGAATCCAGCAAGGACGGGGCCTCTGCATGGTCAGGGAGAAGGGGTGGGGGAGGCCAGACCTCCTGGGAAACTGAGACAGGCCAGGGAATGATGCAACACAAGGACTGATGGGTTTATTCTGTGTACCTCTTTTGTCTCTGCAGAGTACAAGGTAAAGGACATGCATAGACCCCGGGGGTCTCCAGGATTCAGGGAGCCACAACACTGGGGACCAGCAGGAGGATGACAGCACTGTCTATACAGGGAAGGGAACATAAATAACCCCAAGGGTCCTTCCAAGACTAACATTTCCTGCCCCTCCCTGGCCCACTTTCCCTGAATCCTGCCCTAGGTCTCTTGCCTACTGAAATCAGACCATTTCCCTGGGCCTCAAAGACTCTCTGGTGGCTCACCAGTCACCAAATATTAGACACTTACATCCAGGAGGTTTTGTGCCCATATTAATGCCAAATGCCACCAACCTTATTCCTAGCAGTATTAGGGGGCTTTCTGGACCTTGCCTTTTGGGAGGAGGTGCCTTAAGGATGCTGGGCAACCCCAAGGGCGGCAGTCTCAGCCCTTCCCCAGATTCAATCTCTGGCCCTTTCTGGATGGATGAGGGAGCCCAGACATGAAATAGAGCTGAAAGGAACAAGCCCACCCCCTCGCCCATGCTAGAAACATCCCCTTCCTTTCTCCTCAGATCTACCCTTATGAGCTCCTGCTAGTGACCACAAGGGGAAGAAACCGACTGCCCAAGGACGTGGATCGGACCCGTTTGGAGGTAAGTCTAGAAAACTGAGCAGGAGCCTTTGGGTTTGGAGAGATTTCAGAGGCTGCCTTGTCTAGCCCAGCTCGGGAGGGGTGGGCAGAGTGAATGGTGTTAAGGTCATGCAGCTTGTTGCAAAAGCAGAGACTTGAACCCAAATTGCTCTGTGCTATTCTGTGCTGCCGCCTCTTCAATCGTCTGTGTGCACAGCGACAGCATGTCCTCACCTGGGGCTCATGCCCCTGCAGACCTAGGAGAAGCACTAGATTCGGTCCCTGCCCTCAAGGGGTTCACAGTCTCAGGACTGTCTGTAAAACTAGTGCTTGTGGTGGGGGAGGCGAGAGGAGCAGTGCTGTGCGGAAGGTGAAAGCATAAATCAGTGCAGGTTCAAACTCTGCTTCTGCCGCCCCTAGGTGGGCAGCTTTAACCAAGGGACAGCCTCCTGAGCCTTGGTTTCCTCCTCTGTAAAGTGGGGGTGATTGGAGTGCTCCCCTCAACTTGCTAGGAGAAGCAAGTGAGCAAACACATGGGGCCCTTAGCGTGGAGTCTGGCATTGCACTCAATATGAAGTACCCAGTGACTGTTAGATCACTATTACTCACGGAAGGCCACTAAGGCCTGGGGTAGGTGACACAGGCTTGAGGAAGAAGGATGTGGATGGACTTTGAAGGCGGGTGGGGTCTGGATGGGTGAGGACAGAGAGAGGTGCATCATAAGTGGTGGGAACAGTATGAATAAAGGTGCAGAGGTGGGCCTGAGGATGGCATTGGGCATTCGAGCTGTCCCATCCATGTGGCGTGGAGTTCCAGTCCCTGAGCCTCCTTGCTCCGCCTCCTGTAGCCTGTGTCCAGGGTGTGGCCAGGCACCTCTCAGATTCCTCTGTGTCAGATCACTGACATAGCCATTTCCTCTGCCAGAGCCTGAGCTCCTTAGGGGTGAAGATTGTTTATCCTTTTCCACAGGGCCTGGGCTGGGAGAGGTATCAGGAGGTGTTTGTGGCATTGAATGCAGGCTTCTAAAAGAGGAGGCTCAGTGCCCCTTGGGAAGAGCACATGAGCCACCCTTGACCTGATGGTGAAGAACTTGTCCCAGGATAGAGGTTTGGGGCAGAAGGCGGGAACGCAAGTGGGCCAGGAAGCTCTGCGCATCCTTCCAGCTCTCATGCGCTGGGGTAGCAGGCTTCGGAAGGGGACAGTTCTCCCCACATTCATAACAAGGACCTCCGCCTTTCCCTTCCTCAAAGTGAGAGTGTCTGCCAGTGCTGAAGGGGACAGCTCCCAGCGCAGCTCAGCAGAGCTGGCTTTAAAGGATGGAAACACTCTCTACCCATCAGAATCACCCAGGGAGCTTTTAAAAACCTCACACAGGGGCCCCGCCCTAGACCAATTAAATCACCATCTGGGTAAGGAGCTCTGGCATCATATTTTTTTAAAGCTCCCAGGAATGTCTAAAATGTAGCCTGAGCGGAGACCACTGGGCTAGAAGACACTGCCCTAAGCCCCTGCACCCGTTCAGGGAAGGAACTAAAGAAGGAAGACTCTGACCCTGAGCTCAAGGAGTTCAGAGTATAGACAGCCATTCATCCAACAAATATTTATTCAAAGTTTATTCTGTGTGTCAGGTACTGTTCTAGGTGCTTGCAGTATAGCAGTGAACAAAACAGAGACCCCTGCCCTCTTACAACTTGTATTCTTGTGTGAGGACCCAGACACTAAATGACACAAATAAAAATAAATGACGCTGTGTGTTAGAAAGCAATAAGGGCTAAGGAAAATAGGAAAAGGAGAGCTGAGTAAGGGGCATTGGGAGCTGGAGGGCAGGGCGAGGTGCAGTTTTAAATAGGGGATCAGAGTCGGTCTCGCTGAATATGTGACATTTGAGCAAAGGCTCGAAGTAGGTGAGGGAGTTATTTTATGAGAAAGAAGAACATTCTGGGCAGAGGGAACAGCCAGTGCCAGGGCCCTAACACGGGAGTGGGCCTGGTGTGTTTGGGGACGGCAGGAGGTGAGTGTGGCTAGGGTCACATGAACGTAGTGAAGATGAAGAGGAGGTGATGAAGGCAGAGGAGATGGGGGCCAGATGCTACGTGATGGGCACGTGCACGGATCACTGCCATGGTGCGAGCACCAGGTGAGCGAGCACCTCTGCGTGCCGGCCCCATGCTGAGCACGTGACCCCACGAGTCCTCTGATCCACCTCGCTGGATCTGTGATGCAGGGGTCAGGGTGCCCCCGTTTTCCAGAAGAGCCACTTGAGGCTCAGGAGAGACTAACTTGTCCCACGTCACACAGTCATGTCTCCCTGGCTCTAAAACCTTCCTGCTTAAACACCTTCCTGTGATGAATGACCAAGGGACAGGGCTGGCATCAGGGGCCCTGAGAACCCCAGAAAGAACGGAGGCTCCAGCTGGCCCTCAGGGGAGGAGCGGAGAGAGGCCTTGGTGTCCCTTGAGTCCTACTTGTGGACACTTGACTTGAGGTTGAGGCTACCACTCCTGTGTATCGAGCCTCATACAAACGTTCTTGAACACAGCAGAGAAACCCAACTAGAGAATCGATAGTAACCACTACCTCCAACATGGAAAGGACAAATGATTCTACAGTGCAGCTGCCCTGGGTCGTTACTACGGAAGGAACAGAGAACTCCCTCCTATCCAAGTTATCTTCAGCACCCACTTGGGTAAAGCAAATATGAACAAGTTAATAGCCTAAAAACAGAGAGGGGCACTTAGGGGGCCTAACAACCAAATGTGATGTGTGGGTGCTACTTGGATCCTTTTTCAGACAAACCGACTGCAGAAGGACATCTTCGAGACAGAGGAGTTTTATAATGGAGAGGTATGAGGGAATTCTGAGGAGTTGTTGTTAATTTTCCTTAGGTTTGTTCAGGCCTTGTGGTGAGTGAGAAAATACCCAGGATGTTTTGAGATACACACTGAAGTAAACAGGAACAAATTGACACAATGTCTAGACTTTGCTGTAACATATTTCAGCAAAGAAAATAAATGAAGCAAATGTGGCAAACTCTTGATAAGTATTGAATCTGGGTAATGGACATGTGCACTGTACTATTTTCTCTCTTCTGTGTATTTTTTAAATATTTCATAATAGACTCATTGATGAATATTTTCAATGGAGTTGACCAAGAGGGGTGGTGGGAGTACAGGCATCGGGATCAGAAGGTCACACTTTGGTCTCCCTCCTTCCCTCCCTCCCTCCCACTCTCCCTCTTGGGCAAGTACTGTCATTTTAATTCTCTGAGTTTGGGTTTCCTTCTCTCTCAGTCGGATAAAAAATAATTCCTGGTTTTCAGAATGGTCAGAAAGATGAAATGAGAAAAATGAGGGTGAAACGGCAGTTTTGAACTATTGAGCATAATACAACACAAGCATAATTTTTAGTGTTATTCAATACCGTTAAGTATGGAAAAATCAACTCAAAGTCACCAGCAGCCAATGATATCTAACAAAAAATTATCAAAGTTACCTTTGCTTGAAATTCTGAATGTGTAGCTGAAATATGAGTTCACAGTGGCAAGAGGCCAGAGAACTGGCTAATTACTGTGCAGCTGTGTACATAATCCTCGTCGAATCTCCTTCAACACTCAATTAGCTGATCTAATTGTTACCAACAGGTCAGCTCCATGAATCCAGTAATCTGCAGGTCGGCTATCTGCCATAGAGTCCCCTTTTTAAACTTAATTTTCAATTTCATTTTTAAAAACTTCAGCCCTCCAGAAAAGTTGCAAGAACTGTAAAATGAACATCCATTCACCCTTCACTACATGTAACTAATTGTTTACATCTTGCCACAATTTAAATGCCATATATTTCCAACTCTAAAACCTTTTGACAATGTATCACACTTTTAAGGCTGCTTAGAAGGGAAAAAAGGAAGGAGGGCAGAAAGGGGCAGAGCCCTGCCATGGAATGCAGAGCAATGTTGGATCGGATGGCATGCTTGTTTTCATAGAAGAAAGAGATAAAAGGACATTTCAGTGAGTCGAGAGATAATGCCCAGTAATTTTTTGTCACTGACTGGCCTGATGAATAGCCTTCCTGATCATTTGTAAAAATATTAATAAGAGGAAATAAACCTTAAAATCTCGGATATGCCTTCCTTTTCTCCCAAAGAGGACTGAAATGGCATTAGTCCATGCACACTTCTGGACACAAATGCATGGAGCAGGCGTGCAGAAAGGTAAGGTCAGCCAGGGTGCACGGAGGGCTGTTTAGGGGAGTGCAAGTCCCACCCGAGTCATGGACAGGGGAGGCCTCTCCAGCCAGATCAGCTCCAGAGGCCCCACCAGGGAAACATTCAGCCATTCAACAAACATTCATCGCACACCTGCCTGGGTTGGACACTGTGCCAGGCACAGGGCGCCCAGAGGGAACATGCAATGCCTCACACCCTCACGCTGTTCTCTCTCTGTTCCCCCCATCTCCTCAGCGCCACCTGTCCCAGGAAGAGTTCTACCAAGTCTTCGGCATGACCATCTCCGAGTTCGACCGGCTGGCCCTCTGGAAGAGGAACGAACTGAAGAAGCAAGCCCGCCTGTTCTAGGCAGAGGCTCTATAAATATATATGCATTTATATAAAGCTATATGTAAAGTCTATACTGAAGCTCGGTATAACCCTGTCTGTGTAGCAGGACACACCGCCTGCCGGGAGATGCGCTTTTCTGCACCGTCAGGCGAGCCCACGTCATCCAGATATTTTTATGCTCCTTACTTTCTCTTTTCTAAGTGCTGTGGGATCTGGGAAGGGATTTGAGGGGACTCCATCCTTTTATGGGGGATCCTTTTTATACTGAAACACCTGTCCTAACTTGAGTCCCCCAACGTCCAACTCTCTTTCCTAAAGAAGGTGCCTGAAGAAGTCTCTCTTCTCTCTGCTTCTGGGCCCTTTTCCCAAGCCTCTAGGGCTGATGCTGGCCATGTGCTTGTCACACCTTATTGGCCCCAGAGGGGCCCTCCCATGGGAAGATCCGTGGCGATCTTCCAAAATCACTGAGCGCCTTTGAGAGCCCGACACCCCCAGTTAGGAGCCCAGTGCTCTCTGGGGGCGATGCAGTTAGAAGTACCAGCCTCAGACCTACTCACTACACCAGTAAACAGACGTGGATAGGGCCTAGGCCTCTCCTCAGCTCCTCCGACCTCCTCCTCTGCCCTGCACCATAACCTCTCCCTTGTCCAAATCTAGGACTCACCGTTAGGAAAAGAAAAAAGGCACTTCTCTTCCCTCCACCACTTCAAATTGCCCCCTTTGCCTGCCTGCACCAGGAGAACCAGAAGAACGGAGCGGGAGACAGAGCAGGGCCCTGTTAAGAGTCGGAGCTGCAGGACCTCTGGGACGCTCCTCTCTCCCCCACTGCTCCCAGCACCTCCTGACCCTGCCCCCTTGCAAGGAGAGGCCCGTTACTGCAGCCTGTATTCTTCAGCCTTATTACAATCTATGTGCCTGACAACTCAACACTCCACAGGGCTCCCCCACCATAGCTCCAACCGAACAACCAGACAGACGGCTCTACCCACACCTCTAGAGGTAAAATAGGCCATGTCCCAAAGAAAGATTCTTGGTCTACATCTCTGGTCCCTGGACTGGCAGGGCAACCGTTCTGGACCCCCACCAATCCTCGGCTCCTGCTGCAAACGTGGCCAGGTTTCAAGGGGGAAAGTTCTGGAAGAGTGGCTGAGATTCTGAGATTCCAAAAGGAACCACTGGCCAACACCGCTCAAGGTCATCCTGGATTTCCCAGTGGCTGCCTTTCCTGCCTCCTTGCCTTCTGGAACAGGGGTGAAACCTTAACCTTCTCTCTTCCCCTCTCCAACTTCCAACTGAGTTGGTGTTTGGTGGGGGCTGGTTCCTTCTTGGAGATGCCTTGAGTCCAACCACTTTGAGGCCATGAAGGATGAAGAAGTGGAAATGACAATTATTATTCTCAAGAGGCTGGTGACGTGATGTGGCAAATGTAGAACTGACTTAAATTCCACAAACCCTCACTGAGCACCTGCTGACGCTGAGCACCTGCTGAATACTGAGCACTGGATGGGGGAGGGGGAGGGGAGCACTGGGATGAATCCACAGGGGGCTCTGGTCTCGGGGACATGCCCACTAATAGTGGGTATCATGAGGCATGTACCCAAGCATAGCGGATGTAAGGCAGAAAGTGATCGGAGGAGACACAAGAAAGTGTGTGACATTAATGAAAAGGTGTATGCAGTCGGAGCAGATGAAGGAAAGCTTTCTGGAAGAGATTGCACCTGAGCAAAATTCAGGAAGGATCTTTGTAAATTGGGAGGAGACTCGAAGTTAAAAGGGTGAGAGGTGAGGGGCCAGAAGGGAAGTCTGATGTGCTCTCATTTACAACGTCAGCCCTCTCTGCACTTTCTCTTTTTGGCCAATGTCTTCCGACTTTCCCTGACTCTTTAGAAATGTCCCCAGCCAGACGCAATCCTTGAAACTGCCTCATTATCACTAGTTGAGAACTTGGCGAGATTGGAAGGCTTTTGTTATTGTTGTTGGACATTTTTGTTTCCCATAAAAGCACATCATTTCAACCCAAACCTGTGTCCTTCTGTTGTTTCTATCGTGAGTGGCAATGACTGACGTGGGAAGAGGCTGAACCTTGCACATTTTTCAAAGGGAAAGCACCAAGAGAGCAGCCACTCCTTTGGCCTCAGCTTCTCCTGGTGTCAAATGAGAAAGTTCAACACAGTAAACATCACTCAGATTGTTTTCTGCATGATGCAGGGTCCCTCATGATGGTAGAGGATGTTCCAACAAAAAAATAAGTTTCTGAGATCAAAAATAATAGTAATAATAGCTCCTCATTATTAAGCACCACAATGTGCCAAGTTCTATGTGAGGACTTGACGCCCATCATGTCAGTTAAGCCTCTGTAACAACCCAGGAGGGAGCCATTATTAATGTCTGCATCTCACACAGGAGTAAACAGCCTTCAAGAAGACACATAATTAACCCTGATAGAGCCAGGAGTCCATCCCAGCCTGTCTGACTCGGAGAGACCAGTTTATCACTCTTATCAGGCAGGCTCCTTCCAGCTGCAAGTGCACAGCACCTGATCACAAGTGTCTAAGCAATGAGAATGCATGCTGTCTTGCACAACCAGAAGTCCAAGGTGCAGAGTTGGTACATGCAGCAGCTCAGGTTCTTGGCATCTCTGCACTCCACCATCCTCGGCATGTTGGCTTTTGTCTTTAGCCAACAGGTTCCCTCATGTTACAAGAGGCTGCTGCAGCTCCGGCATCATGTCCTCATACAAGCACATCAGAAAACAGGAAAGAAATTTCCCTTTGCATGTCTATTGTAGTCAGGACAACTTTTGCAGAAGTCCTCTGTAGACTTCTACTCAGATCCCACTGGCCAGGGCTAGGGAATGTGTCCACATTCCTGCTGCAATGCAAGCTGGGAAATTGAGCATTTGGCATGTTCACCCTGGACAGTAGGAGGCAGGCCCGCTGTCGACAAGGCAGAAGAGAGCCAGGCAGAAGAGGAATGGCGTCTAGGTGAGTGAGTCAATGCCTCTGCCACAACCACTGTGCCATGAAAGAACACATTGCGTCCCTTCACTTGTAGACTCATAATGCACATTGCCAAAAGTCCTGGGAAGTCCTGCCATACCTTTGTTTAATGCAATATTTCATAAATGATTATAATTTGACATAAACTCTGTTTAAGAAATGCTGCACTTACTATATTTCATTTATTCTAAGATGTACACTTTTTCACATTTTGACATCTCTGCAGATGAGATGTGGCTTAAAATTAAAAGTAGCTCCTTCCCTGACCTCTCATTCTATAAGTCTACAACAAGAACCAATTCTGTCATCCCCCCTCGCAGCCTCTCCAGACAGGAGGCTCCAATGTGCAAAAGGATACTCAAGACTGTGCCTTGGTTCCCTGCCTGCACATGCACCCAACACATACTTACTTTCTGCCTCGGCTGTCAGTCATGGGCACTGAGGATACAAGAGTGTGGAAGGCAAGCATGAAGTCTCCTCGTGTACCCTGGTCTAAAGGAGAAGCAAATTATAAATAAGTCAACAGAAAAAGACATCGCACACAAAGGTAATAAATAGTGAGAAAGGAACTTACTTCCTATGCCTCCTGAAGAATGAAAACCAAGTACCCAGGGAAAGGTGGGGGTGGGAGCATTGTAGGCACAGGTGACAGTGTATGCAAAGGCCCTGGGGTGGGCAAGAGCTTGGCTTACTTGAGGAACAAAGAATATCAGTGAGGAAGGAGGGGAGCAAGGGAAGGGGAGAATGAGACTAGAGGACATGGAGGATGAGCAAGGGCTGGAACACACAGAGGGTCTAGAAGGACAGCTCTCATCCACGCAGGCTGTGTGGAGACTGCCTGGCTTGTTCTGTGGTTGCTGACATGCTGGGTGTAGGGAGAATTGCTCTAAGCCTTCTCACTCGCAGTGTTGTTCCCAGCCAGGAGCATCAGCATCCTCCAGGAACTTGTGCGAAATGCAGAATCGCAGGCCCCACCCTGAACTTCCATCAGCGTCTGATCATTGATAAGATCCCCGGGTGATTCACACACACAGTGAAGTTTGAGAAACGCCGCTCTGAGCCATCTTCCTTTCATGCACAGACAAGATAATATTTTGTTCGCACTGTCTGAAGTTCTAGAAGGGGACCTTGCCCCACGTACATAACTCTTTGGACACTGGAGGGCAAACCTTTCATTCGTAAGCAGAACGCAGCTTTGGGGGCCACAGAAATCACAGAAGATTAGAGCTGAAAGCCAATATGGTGGCCACACTTTGCAGCCATGAAACAGGCCAACTGAGCATTCGGGCACATCAGAACAAGAAGCCAGCTCTTCTGTGCCTGGAGCCCCCTCTGTCCTTGCCAGGCACCCAGTGCAGAAACACGGGCACTGGCTGTGGAAGGTGTCAGCAGCTGTAGCTGCCCTCTGAACACAGCCAAACGTGGAGGAGAAGGGTTGTTACTTGCACCATTAGCAAAATTCAAGGGGAAAAAGCCCTGCTAAAATTAATAGCAATTAATATCACAGAATTATGCCAACTCCATTAATGCCCCGTGTGAAATTAAGTTTTAAATGTATTGTTCCACATCAGAGTTGGAGTTGCTAAAAGTCTACACCCTGGAGTGAGACCCAAGATCAGTGAAATATGGAGGCTGTGCGGATGAGGTGTGCCCTGGCCTGCTGCAGTGTCACTGTCACAGAGACGCAGACAAGGGAAACCAAAGCCAGGACTAACCACGCATGGATAGTCCTTAGGGCAAATTAGGGCCATGTGTGTGGATAAATCAGGTTAAAAAACAACATGACACTTACGCCCCTGACCAGAAGTGTTTCCTTCTCAGTGGAGAACTCTCCCAGTGTGCCTCCGAGTGCAGCCACTCAAACGCCACCTGCACCAGGTGTGTCAAATGATTTATTTACTGAATGCTATTTGCATCTTGTTTTTCTTTCAACTGACTCATATCTGATGCTTCTATCTT
>CM052447.1:21006978-21030494 GCA_028533085.1 Varecia variegata | reverse complement strand
GGGAACATTGTTCTGTTTGATGGAAGTGGGAGGAGAGAGGGTGACTCCTCTTCCCTCGGTGTTCTCATGAAGACTGGTTTTGGGGAAGCCAAAGGGAAGCAACGTGAAGATGCTGCAGACAGAAGAAAACATGAGATGCTCTGGCAATCAGCCAGACAGCCCCGGCTCTCATCTACCAGTGGCTGGTTCCTGGAGCATCAAACAGACACATGTCCCTGGACCTTGCTACGGTCTTCACTGGATATAGTTTCTTACTTTCCCTGCTGCTCTAGCTGTGAAGCCTCTGCCTCCGTGCGCTGCCATGAGCTACGGCCAGGACATTAGGGCGTGGATTAGGGCGCACTGCCAGACTCAGCCCGAGAGCAAATCTCAGCCTCACCAGTCAGTGGCTGATGTGTCCCCCATTTCACATTTAGATGCCCTAACAACCTAGTACCTCCAAATGCGACTCCATTTGGAGATAGGGCTTTTAAAGAGGTGATTAAGATTAAATGAGGCCGTTAGGGTGGGCCATATACCCATCTGACTGGTGTCCTTATAAGAGGAGATTTGGACACACAGAGACCCCGGGGGCCCGTGCACAGAGGGACGACCATGTGAAGAGGCAGCAAGAGGGTGGCCATCCACAAGCGGGGAGAGAGGAAACCAGCACAGCTGCACCTTGACCTTGGGCTTCCCAGCCTCCAGAACTGTGAGAAAGTAAATTTCTGTTGTTTCAGCCACGTGGTCTGTGGCATTCTTTAGACAACTAATACGCCAGGTGAAACTAGACTTGCAAAATAGAACTAGCATCACCTAGTTGATAGCATGATGTACTTCAGGTGCAGCAGGGGCCGCAGGGCAGGTGTGCGTTTGCTCAGAAGCGCCCTCGGGCTCAGATATGCTGTTTAGCTGGACTATGAGCGCCCTCTTCCGTCCATTGCTGGAACTGCAGAAGACAGGCACATCTTTCTCACCTGGAATCTCCAGGTGTAAGGGCTTCAGGCCAGGAGCTGTGTGGTCTTCTTTGCCACACTGAGAGACTGAGAGAGTCTCTGTACTGAGAGAGACCAAAGTAGCAACAGCTGTGTTTGCATTCCCGGATCCACGCTTGGTTTAACGCCAGCTGTACCCTTTCAACTACCCAGTTACCCTTTGAGCTTCTGGGTTAAAGCTGGTTGGCGTTGTGATTCTGTTGCTTGCCACCAAAGGAGTCATGAGAAATGCACTGGCTCCCAGAGTGAATTAATATTGATGGAGGGGTTGCAAATGTGTTCCTCTGCTGTCCGAGTGAGGCTGAGTGACCAGAGTTTAAACAGTGCAGGCATCTGCCCCCGTCAGAGCCTGCAATGGAACATGGAAATCACTAGGGAACAGGTGTGAAGGGGTAAACGCCTGCCCCAGTCATTGAAAAGCACTTGCAGGGCCCAGACCAAGAGCCTTCTGGTTTTCCAAAGCCCCCGTGGATAAAGAATTGCTTGTCATACAACAACTGTGACGGCCTTCCTAACACACAGGGTCTTTCCCACCTGGGTCAGGACAAATTGTCCGTCTGGCCCAAGCAATTTGTCCTTCTGACAAAATAACAGCACTATTTAAGTTTTAAAAACATGCATACAACATGCCGCTCCTTAGCAGACTCTGTGGAAATCAGGAGCTGGAAGCCGGCGTCCTCCCACACGGGAGCATCGGGCGTTCCTGCAGGGAAGGAGGAACCTGGCAGAAGTCGTCCCATTTCCTGTGGTTGGATTTGTACCAAACTTCCTGCAGGGGGCAGCCTGGGTATGTGGCCGCGATCTCAGGATTCCTTAATATTTTTCCATAAGCATCTGACAAGTTCTTCAGAGGAAACTCACACTAATTACATAATTACTACCACTTCTGATGATGGGTCAGGCCCCGTGCTGAGCATTTTTAATCTCATTTAATCCTCTGGGTACTACCTTTATCCTCATTTTACAGCAAATTGAATGAACCCTTGATAAATAACTCATCCCAGTGTTCACAGCCATATGTGGCAAAGCCTGAACTTGAACTCAGAGATGTCGCACCAGAAGCCCATGCACTTGGTCACTGTACAGCAGCTACCTCCCTAACTGAAGTGCCAGCTGGCACTTGGAGAATGCTTACTATTAATATGTGCAGGCATGGCGCCCGTCACTCCACACACACAGTCACACTGAAGCCTCACAGCCACCACGAGGGGGAGGTGTGTGTAGCCCTGACTTTTAGATGAGGAATCTGAGGTTCAGAGAGGTTGGAGATCATGCCCTTGGCTGTGCAGAGGCACGACTGGGTATCAAACTTGGGTCTACCTCATTGGTTGAATCTTGTTCTTCACCAATGTGTCCCACAAATTGAACAAAGCAGCTCAGGTGACCTCGAGTCTCGAGCCCTGGGTGCCAGTGCTCCTGGTTTTGCCTCTAAGGCTGGCATTGTGTAATTTCAGACAAGATTTCTTCCTCTTTCGCAGCCTCAGTTTCCCCATCTGACAAATGAGAGGACTGGACTGGCTAATGTGTCAGGCTCCTTTCAGCTCTGAAGTTTTTCTAGTTCCAGGTTATAAAGTCAACTTTGGGCCTCTGCACCTGGCATCAGCCTGCGGTACAGATGTGAAGTTGGGGCATGCGCCAGCCCTTCAGCAGAGCTACTCCACACTGCAGCATTAGGGGTTGGGTGTCCACCTCGGCTCTCAGCACGGGGGCTCCCAGCAGGACAGACCCTCCAGAAGTCTTCACGGGTTCATAATTTCCCTCAAGTTCCCACATGTGCAGCCTGTCGGCCAGATTAAGCCCACAGGGATGTTTAGTTGGTTCTTGCAATGTTTTTGCAATTGCAATTGCAATTGATTTTTAAATAGAGATTTTACACTTAAATCTGGATTTCTGGGTTCTGCTGGAAGATCTGGCCATTCCAGGCCCAAGTTCACTGGTTACTGGCCCTTCAGGTGGGGCAAGAGAGCTCTGCTTTGCCACCACCTCCACGGCCCCCCTCCCTGCCTGGCCCTGCAGGCGCTTCCACTTGTGAGCCTTGCTTAAGGAGCCTAGATGCTATTTCCCTGGGAAGGACCCACAGGGAGGAGGCAGGCTTCATGCAACATTTGGGCATAAAAACAAAAGCTCCTTCTCCTGCAGACACAACCAGTGGGTTTGGCTCTATTGACTGTGGAAGCTGAGCCTTGTGGGCTGGGTGCAGGTAGGAGCCCCATGCCCTGGAGCAGAAACCTGAAGGTGCTCAGGGAGGAGGAGTTTTCATCCATCCATGAAACTCTGTCTCTTTCTGCCAGAAACTACCACTCAGATCTCTATCTGCTTTCCGGGGCCCCGGGTGCACTAGCAGGCTTGTGTCATTTCCCTGGATAGAGGCTATAATGGTGACATTGTGCTGGGTGGAACAAGAGAGGTTTTCTTCTGGCAGCCAGCTTTGGGCAGACACCGAGCAGGGGGCTCTGGGGCTTCCCCTGCACAAAGGAGCATGGGCGAGGGGCCCCGAGCCAAGGAGAAGCTGCACGTCCACGGCAGCACACACGGGGCTGGGAAGCACAAAAGCATTTCTCGCAGAATGCCTTGTTGCAATTTCCTTTCCCTCTGTAAATAAATAAGCAAATAAAACAATCTCAGAGAAGAAATGGAACCCCCAGGACACGTGCATGAATAGAAGCCAATAATGGCAGGACTTCCTGGTCTTTGAGCATTTATTCACTGACTCACTCCATAAATATGTATTACCACTTACTAGGTATTGGGCCCTGTGCTAGGCTCTCAGGATCTAGCAGTGAGTAAGACACAGCAGCCATCTGCACAGCATTTGCAATGGGGCAGGAGGTGGCAGGGACGGGTAAGGAGAGAAGCAAATAGGAAATTATATGCTGATGACCCAGTGACAGAACTGAGATTCACACAGTGACAATTCAATTCAAGAACCCAGATCTGAGCACCCATCTGTTGTTTTTCTTACTCTTCCCAGAGTCTCCCGGGATCACTACAGTCTCAGCATAGAAGGCACCCAGACCACCACAATAAGGAATCTGGACTCTCCACTGAGGGCAAAGAGAATCATGAAATATTTTTAAGAGGGAAGGGACATGGTCTGATAGGGATCATGGAACGGTCACTCTGGTGGCCATGGTGGAAGCAGACCCTGGAGGCAAGGTGACGGGTTAGAAGGCTAGAGTCTGTTTCTCTCCCCAGGACGAAGAGCTCTGAGCCTCCCAATTTTTCTTTCCCAGGGTTTCCCAGTTCCACCTGATAAGCTAAGAATGAGACGGGGGAGTATCATTTGTTTTCACAAGACCAGGAGCAAAAGGGAGTTGAAAGCTTTCTTCCTGGTATTGTTCACGGGACCGAACTTGCTATCTTTTTACGGAGCTGGAGCTCTCCACATAGAATTTTTTAGAAAAGCACCAGGCAAACCTGGAAAACTTGGTATTGAGAAAGAAGGAAAGAAAAGATATGAGGCAGGTCCTAAAAATCCTTGCTGGAGAGTTGAACTCAAAGAGAATGGTAAGAAGAAAAGAAATGCAGACACCACCAACCTCCATTCCCATCCACCGGATAGCTCACAATCCGGCCAACACAAACTGCTTTGTAGACACATCCTGCCGTTTTCTATCTCTCTGTCTTTGCTCTCACTGTTTTCTTTGCCCATAATGTTATCTCCTCATTGCCTGTTCAAACCTTATGCAGCTCGGTTGCCACCTCATCCAAATGTCTGTTATCCAGTGCTGTCTCCACGATCAGTGAGAAACTCTTGCTTTGTCTTGATGGACACCAGGAGAACTTTATTTCTCCTCCAGTACTTTTCATATAATAATTTGTATTAAAATTATTTTGTACATATCTATATCCTCTACTGGAGTGTAGATTCCTTGATGATGGGAATCATTCTTACTTAGCATTTGTTCTCCCAGTAGGAACTTGTACAGAGTGCAATTAATGTTGCCTAAGTGAACTGATGGACAGTGGGGATAGTTTTTATGATGAATATAGGCCTAACTAAAGGAGAAGTGCAGAAAAAATATACAGTTATCCCTTGTCCAAAACCCACAAATAACTTTCTCATCCACGTCATTTATTCTGACAGCAACCAAGCTGTAGTCAATTAGCCAACATTGCCACCTAGTGGACATTATGGATAGTTATCTAAACCAGAGCTATCACACCTTCCCCACAACTTTTTGTTAATTCTCAGAACTGTACAGAGCCAGGCACAGAGGCTCAGGTCTATAATCCTAGCACTTTGGGAGACCAAGGTGGGAGGATCACTTGAGGCCAGGAGTTCGAGACCAGCTTGAGAAAGAGCAAGACCCAGTCTCTACAAAAAATAGAAAAATCAGCTAGGTGTAGTGGCATGCACCTGTAATCCCAGTTACTTGGGAGACTGAAGCAGGAGGATCTCTTGAGCCCAGGAGTTTAAGGCTGCAATGCACCATAAAGGCTCCACTGCACTCTAGCCTGGGGGACAGAGTGAAACTCCATGTAAAAAAAATCAAAACAAAACAAAAAAAACTATACAGACTGTGTTCTTCCATTTTTATATTTTTCCCAGACCACAGTTCAGTTAATGCCACTCCATAAATTATTCCATGGGCACATATAAATTCTCCTTAGCCTTTTTGACTTATTTGTCCCAATTCTCTGAATATACTTCCAAAGTCCTTGAAATTTTCTGAAAGTTCTCTAAAAGAATTTCTACGAAATCCTCCATCTGTTTTTGCAATAATAATGTTTCATAATTTTTTTCAATTATTTCAAATGAAATATGATTTTAAAAGAATTGGTGAGCCAGCCTGGGAACTTAGCTACAATTTAGAGCCTTGTTTCCAAGTGTTGCAGAGTTCAAACAGTGAACTTTTGGAATTTAATCCACTTGTAAATCGTTGGTTGGCTGCTTTAGAATTTAAACTGAACTTTTCCAATTGGAAAAGGGGGGAGGAACAAAGGACCAGGAAAATAATAATGGCTCACACGTCCATAGCTATTTATCGTTTATAAAGTGGGTTTGTATCATCATTTCATTGGCCCTACCAACAGCCCTGTGAGGTCAGTATGAGGTTTCCCACAGCACAGATGAGTAAGCAAGCCTCACAGACAGAAAGCTATATACTTAGTAAGCAGGAGAGCAAGAGCTCATATACAAGTTTTCCAACTCAAATCCCATGGCTTTTTCACCACACTGTGTTTCATCTAAGGGCAAACAGACACACACACACACTAAAGAAATTACCAATGCGATGTTTTGAAGACAGTGTTAATTTCAACTTGCCCATAAAAACAATGGAAAAAATATTCCCAGCCCAGAAAAGTACAAGATAGTTTGTCCCAGGCCCTTTCTTGCACAAGGTGTTCTCAATGCCAGAATGTTCTAAGTCAAGGAGTGGCCCACTCAAAACTGAAAACCATGGCCTCACCCATGTTGGGGAGGAAGGGTGTCTAGGAGGACAATTAAGCCTGGACTTCATGAAGGGAGTTAAATTCAGACATTTGATATTGTCTATAAATGAGTGAGACCTATTTTCCCAGCAATACACTAACAGTATGAAGAAGTTGTTCAAACAACTTTAAACTTAAATCCCATTACTGGACCACACTGATCATAGGAATGTTTTCTACGTCCTGTAATTACCTTGGGAAGAGCGCACTTACACTGCGCTGTATTTTATATGCTAAAAGTGTTCATTTCCTCAATTTTTATCACTCCGTTTTGGCATGCTTTCACGTTTTAATATACGGGGAACCTCAAAAGTTGGAAGTGTCCCAAGCTACTGCCCACTTTCAGGAATTCTCTCTTTCTCCTCTTCCCAAGTGGTTTTCTTTTTGAATATCTTTGTCGATTATTATTATTTCACTCCACTTGCACGGCATTATTGACATGGCACCAGCACAGCCCCCAGTCCACCGTCTGGCGCTAGAAGGAGCTCAGGGAAAGCCGGGCGAATGGAGAGGATAAACCCAAAGCCAGGAAATGGGTGGCAGCTGCGGGGAAAGGGGTTTTGATTGCTTTGGGGAAAATCCTCGGCAGTCCGAGCTGGAGTGGGCCACGACGTGCGACAGTGAGCCCCACCGATCGCCAGCCGCGAGCGAAGCTGAACACGGCCTCGGTCCGGCGGGGGTGGGCGGCGCGGGCCCGGGAACGAAAGTGCGGACCGGGAAGTGGGTGCTCCCGGCCCCGGCGGGAGGGCCGCGGAGGGCGTGCGGAAGGCAGGGCGTGGCGCGGGCGTGTGCGGGACACGGGACAGGGGCCGGCGGCCCAGGGGGCGAGGCGTGCTCGGGTCTATTCCGGGCGCGGCGCGGAGGGGCGGGGGCGGGCGCGCCGGGCGAGCATCCTGTCGGGGGGAGGGGACGCGCCGGCGGCGCTGGCCGTGGGGCCGGCCTGAGAGCGCAGCGCCCGCCGCCGCCAGCCGCGCCGGAGCCCCGCGCCCCGCGGCCCCGCGCCCCGGGATCCGAGCCGGCGCCATGGACCGAGGCCGGGGTAAGTCGGGCCGCCGCGCCCGCACTTGCTGCTGCGGGGCCGGGCAGGGAGGCCCGGGGGATCTAAGGCCAGAGAGGAGGAGGAGGAGGAGGAGGAGGCACAGAAGTGGGCGGTGGGAAGGGGCGCCGGGTGCGGGGACTAGAAGACGCGGTGCTGTGTGCACAGGTGCCTCCTGCTGCCCGACAGCCCGGCGCGTGTCGGTCCCTCGTGTCCTGGGGCTGAGTCTCCTCCTGTGTGTGGAATTGGAGTTTCCATGCACTCCGATTCCTAACTTCATAAAAGATCCCCCTCCGCATTCCGGAGGACAGCGAGCTCCTCGCACCCCTTACCTCGCAGTAAGGGTAAAACAAGGTTCACAGGTTACACTCCCCAGACATCCGAGCTGTGTAGCCCCTGCCGTGCGCGCCCGGCCCGGCCCGGAGACCGAAGCTGGCAGCTGCCTCGGGCGTCGGAGGCGCGCTGGGAGCAGGCGCGGCGGGAGGGACGGGCTGGCTCTGTTAGTGATCAGCTGTGACCTTGGCCCAGTCCCTTCTCTCTGGGCCAGTGACAAAGCTGCAATAGTCACTAGACGGTCTCCCAGGACCTTGCTGCTCGGCTCCTTTTGAGGGATGAGTGTGTTGGTAGAAGTTTCACAGAAGCGGAAGGGACTTACCGACGTTGGGATTGATGTGAGCAGAGGGCATGGCGCTCCTGGGGGGCAGCGCGCATCTTAGGTAAAGGTTTAGACCTTGCAATGGGCATGTGCGTGTCTGTAAACAAATGGCCTGCTCGACATGCCGGCCGAAATCAGAATGCCGGGGTCCTCATCTCCAAAGAGATCACAGGTGTGAAGGCACTTGGTAAACTGGTGAGTGCTGTGCCAACGTGAGAAGCGTTGTTGTTATTGTTGTTGTTGTTGTTAATACTGGAAATGCCTCCCCCTCACCGTAATAATCTTACCCGTCTTTCCCATCTGCCTATTTGCTGTGCTGAGCCGCCCCCCAGGGGTGAGGGAGAAGGAGTGAGCAGGGGCGTGGAAGAATTGGGAGGCAGGGGTGAGCTCAGTGAGCAGGTGGGGGTAGACCCCCCTCACTCACTCACAGGTAGAGCCAGGCTCAACAAGCTCAGAGAGCCTGAAGGGACCCCTGGCTTCCAGTTTACCCTCCCCACCTGCCCCTCCCAACACAAAATACTGCATCCGCCTTCTCCTTTAGGGGCCCAGGAGGGCAGGCAGGAAATGGAGGGGCTTCTGTTTGGTCCTGTGGGAGCTGATGCTGTAGTAAAGCAGTTCTCACCTGTTAACTGACTTATGGGCATGTGTGCAAAGAGTGTACACACCCCTCAGGGAAGAAAAACAGAAAAAGAGAAGAGGCACATCTCATGTCCCTCAATCCTGCTGTCCCCACCTCCTACATCACACATCTAAAGCAAACAGGACCATCCCCTACCCCCTCTCCCCCTGGCAGTTGTCAAATACCCCCCTGGCTGGTCCCCAGTACACAAATCCATACCTAGGCCTATCCAGACTTTTGGGAAGTAAACTGTCCTCTTAAGACAGAGGGTGACAATAATTCACTTAAATGCTTGATAACCACTGCCTCCACTTCTGGAGGCCGCCTCCAGAGCACCCCTCCTAGGAAGCTGGACTTCCCAGGAAATCTCTGAGTGCTCAGAACATTCGTGGGCTCTGGCCCTCTCCCCTGCTGCATGCTTTTCTAGCCTACTTTCTTCCTTCACGGTTCTTGTCACAATTCTGGAGAGTTAGTTACCTGCCTACCTGTTTAGTGTCTACCTCCCCTGGCTGGAAGGAAGCTTCAGGAAGGCAGGGAGTGGATCTAGTGTGATCAGTCTGCTGGCACAGTGCCTGGGACATAGTAGGAGCTCACTAGCAGTGCTTTAATTAGCAATATATAACACACATTATAGTGCACTGCAAGTTGATTAATTGTACTGTTGTTTTTTAAAAAGAGAATACTGCTAAATCCTCACATCAGAACAGTTCTTTGTGACTTGCAAAGGCCATCTCAAAATGCAAGTACAGTGTTCACATGGCTGAGGGACATAAGACCAGTTTGTCTGTCTAGACCCTCAGTTTTCTATCCTGATAAATAATTGCAAACATGCCTGTTTTATGACTTAGAATGCAAAATCTGTACGTGTGTTTAAGATAAAACATGAGACTTCAAAACTTACTCCAGCAGACCTTTCTTGTTGTGCCCTGTCCCCAAGTAGGTATGCATCCTCTTCTGTTGTCAGGGAAGGTTTAAGAAGCACAGGTCTCATTTCAACCTCATACCTGCCATGTGAGGGGTGGGATTGTCACGCCCAGTGGACTGGGGAGGAAACCGCGCTTCGGTATTAATAATAATAACTGAAATCATCAAGCTCTTCCCATGTGCCAGTCTCCATGCTCAGCTTCTTACAGGGCTTCTCAGAACAGCCCATGAGAAGGGGGCTATGAGTTCCAGCAGGGTTCTGTCGTTAATGTCACCTCACAGGAAAGCAGGCTCAGCAGGTGTATTAGTCAGTGAGGGCTGCCATAACAGAATACCGGACTGGGTGGCTTAAAAACAGAAATTTATTTTCTCACAGTTCTAGATGGCTCAAAGTCCAAGATCAAAGTGCTGTCAGGGTTAGTTTCTGGTGAGGCCTCTCTTCCTGGCTTGTAAGGTCACCTTCTCGCTGTGTCCTCTCATGGCCTCTTCTCTGTGCACACATGGAGAGAGCGAGATCTCTAGTGTCCCTTCCTCTTCTTATAAGGACACCAGCCCTATCGGATTAGAGCCACACCCTTATGACCTCATTTAACCTTCATTACCTCCCTAAAGGCTCTATCTCCAAATACAGTCGCATGGGTCAGGGCTTCAACAGATGAATTCGGCGGGGGACACAAGTCAGGGTTAGGTCACTGACATTAATTCGCAGTCATTCCCCATGTGAGACACAGAGGTGGGGTTTGAACCCGGCTCTGTCTACATCAAAGTCCTGATCTTAAGCTTGTTGTAGACTGCCTTTGTGGTGGCAGGTGACCTGCCCAAGCCCCCAGAGCAGAGCCTAGATGCCAAATCTGCCTGCGCCAGGCCCTGGGCACCTCCGTCGCACCTAAGTCTCACTGTTCAGATGCTCCATAGCAATGGCAGCATAGAAGTTTGGCATCAAAGTCAAGTGACTTGAGAATGGAAATAAACTTGGGAGGTAGGATTTCTCGTCCAACAGGATATGCATCTTCCCATGAGGAAAAAAGGATTCATGTGACACGGTAACAGACATAGAAATCATTTCTATTATAATGGAATTCCTTCCAGCAGGATTTCCCGATTCATGAATACCATACAAAGAGAATCCGTCTTTGGTGATGGTAACACACAGGTAAATCCCATGACTGTAGACACTACCTTCTACAGGACAATTAACTTTCAATCCTCAGATGAAGGTAAATTATGGATACTGATAATACCTATTTCTTGGGGTTGTTGTAAATATTAAATGCATTTTAAGTGCCTCAAATATACCTAGCATATGGGATCCACTCAGTATGCTGGCTATTGTAATAATTATAATCTTTTTTATCAGATTCAACATAATAAAACTGCTTTATAGAACTTCACTTGTTCCCTCCACAAGCTGGTCCAACTCTGATGATACTTTCTGAGTCCCTGCTCTGTTTTAAGTACTGGGTCAGACAGCTTTGCGGACAGAGAACATGTCATAATCTTGTCTGTCTCCTGGAGTTTCTTTATGGTGCTTGTCCTTGGAATCCATCTCTGACCTTCAATAACTGGACCATTGTCCAAATGACATTTCTGAGTGAGTGATAAATGTACTAATACATAAGATGATGTGTCCATTTTCTCTTACATGTTCTATCTATTCAAGCCTACTGGCTGTAGTTATGTCATCATGATTTTGCTTTTGTGAACTTTCCATTCTTCTTGAACCATTTTTTCTTTAAAGTCTTTGGGCTAAATTTCCCCTGATTTTTAAAATTTGCCATCTTAATGTCCAAGATTATGTCTGGTTTCCCTGGTTTGTGTGAAGTGATTGATTTCCCCAAGGTTCCTTTCCTTTCTACTTCACAGCTAGTTCTCTTCCAACTACTGCAGTTGAATCCAGCCCAAGATGGGAGTTTCTTTTGCATTCCCTGTTCATGGGGTGATCATATGGTCTACTGGGCAGCTCGAGAAATAATCTGAGGCTCTGTTTTTCATTGAATGAGATGTTTATTGCTCACGAGATGATGGATAAGCTCGTGCTGAGTGTATCTTGCCTCTGTTGGACCAGCTTTGAGATCCGGATGAGGAAGGCCACATGTTCCCTCCAGCTCCCACGGGCCAAACAAACTCTTCCTCTGGTGACACCACCCACTTTCTGTCCCCAAGGCTGTGAGTTCTTATGCAGACATACCTCCTCCCTGACATCCAAGTTCATTCCCTATTCCTTCTATCAGTAACGGTCTTTTGAAAAGAACACTTGTCCATATTCTAATCATCTTTTCCATCCAGACCTGTTCCAGGAGGTCATCTTTGTCAACCTAGGGACTCAGTAGAGCTGAGTGGTTCAGAGAATGGACAGAGTTTGAGTTTTGACTGCAATTTTCTAGCTGTATGACCTTGGGCAGGTTACTTAATTTCTCTGAACTTCAGTGCCTTCCTTTGGAACATCATGGGAAAAGGCAATGGATGTTGTCTAGTATTTGTAGTTCAGCCACAGTCTGCAGTGGGTGTAATAGTCATGTGGGGCCATAGGACCTAACCTTTCTCTGTCCCTGTAGAGGCTTCTGCTGGTCACTGGGCACTGCCTCCGTGCAATCTGGCCTCTCCATTCTCATCAGGGCTTTGTCTCTCTCTCAAATATCAGTTTCAACCCCCCCTTTTCACATGGGTGACACCCTGCCAAGTAAGTTCCTCCCTCCCCACCCTCTGCCAAGAACCTATCATTACTCCATTCTCGTCTTTGGTCCAGAAAAACAATCCTGTTTTTGGATACCATCAGCTTCTCATACCCTTCTTACTCTTCAAAAAAAAAAGGAAAAAAACAAAAAATTTGCCACTGAACAAAAAAGTGAACCCATCTGTGTGCCCAGCCCCCAAACATTTTCCCGCTTCCTTTCCAGGGCAAACTTCTCAAATAAATCATCAGCACTCACAGCCTCCTGCTTCTTCCCACATGCTCCTTCCACTTCCTGCAGCCTCGCCTCCGATCACACCCTCTGCTGAGAGCCCCTCTGAAGGATCTCCAAGTGGCTTCCACTTCCATTGGACCAAAGTCCAATCTTTCACCTCTTCCAAGTTTTAGCTCCTGGACTTCTCTGTAGCTCTGTTGACCCCCTAGTTTTTTCTCATGTAGTCTCTCCTATTTTGCACAGATGGGAAAAGCATGGATTTTGGAGTTGAATAAGTCTAGGTTACGTAACCACCCCATCCCTCTGGAAGCCTTTTCTGCTCTCTCTCTGCCTCCATCCCACTGTTACAGGTGCTCAAAGCCTCTGGGCCTCTCCGGCCCTAAGACAAGTCTGTAAAGCAGGAATAATGACACCCAGAGTTGGGAGACTGGATTGCGAGAATATTTGCCCAGCTCCTAGTGCCTGGCCCATAGCAGGTGCTTATTGATGATTTCCCATCTTCTCCCACTTGCTGTATCTTCTCACTTGCTCTGTCTCTATCTTCTTGCTCTACCTTCTTTAATGTCTCTTGCCCCCTCTCCCCTGAGCTCCTCACCACCTTAGCCCTCTGTCTACGCTCATTCTTCTAGAGAGCCAAATCCCTCTGTGAGGGTGACTCTCAGATGTCCATCATCAGCCATGAGCTGGGCTCCGTTCCTGCATTACCTCCCACCTGTAGTACATTTCCATTCAGAGGTCAGCTCAGGCTCGGAGTGACCCAGTCTTGAACCCATCTTATTCACCACCAAATCAGATGGCCCTTCCTGTTTCTCTTTTTATGCTAACAACTCAACCACGTGAGGAGTTAGTGAAGGAAATGGGGGTGTTTGTGAATAAGACTAAATTTGAAGGGGGGACATGGGATCAGTTCTCCAATTAGCTGTCCCGTTTAAGAAGTAATAGAAAGTCTCTCTGGACGGCTGTGCAATAGGTGAAACAGAGCCCAATTTGGGCTTGACCAGAGAGAAGCACACAAATTAAAAGAATGTTGCCCAGGTGCAGGGGCTCATGCCTGTAATCCTAGCACTCTGGGAGGCTCAGGCAGGATTCTTTGAGCTCAGAAGTTCGAGACCAGCCTGAGCAAGAGCAAGACCCCATCTCTACTAAAAATAGAAAAATTATTCCTGCAGCTGTGAAGCAGAAAAAAAAAAGAAAAAAATAAATTAAAAAAAAAAAAGAAAGAAAGATTAGCCAGGCAACATGGTGCACACCTGTAGTCCCAGCTACTTGAGAGGCTAAGGCCAGAGGATCACTTAAGCCCAGGATTTCAAGGTTGCAGTGAACTATGATGATGCCACTGCACTCCACCCAGGGTGACAGAGCAAGACTGGGTCTCAAAAAAAAAAAAAAAAACCGAAAAGAATGTTAAATGGTAGAATAGGAGTTGCCCATGGACATAATGAAGCAGAGATTGAGTGGCCACAGGTCAGGGAAGCCACAGAATGGCTCCTATGGGGACCATGTTAATATGTAGGTTAAAGGTTATTATCATCTAACATTCAAGAGGTTTCCATAGGCATGACGTTTTTGCACACCATAAAAAATGGACTTCTCAGAGTGTATACTTCAACCCAAAGCATCCTCTTTTATTTAGATGTACACTATACGATGGAATTTGGGGAGAAGAGGGCCTCTGCGGTTAAGGACAGTTATCTAAAACTATTGATCTGATCCTGCTTAAACCCTTCAGTGGTTTTGCATTGTTTGTAAGATATCAACTACTGTCCTCATGGTGGCCCCAGGCCTGCCCTCTCTGCACTCTGCCCACTTCACTGGCTCACTTTGGTCCCCTGCCTACCTCTTGTCCTGGGCACTCCTCCCACTGGCCTTGCTCCTTCCAACCTTGAATACTTTGTGCCTTCACCTGGTTCACCCCTTCCTGTCCTTAGCTCTCTGTTCAAACATTCCTTCCTCCAGGCAACGTTTCCCAACCTCCCGAGCTACACTCCCCACTGTAGATGCTCAGAGCACCCAGTACTTCTCATTGGCTGCCATTTTCACAATCACAATGAACTGTGGGGTTGAATTAGCTGTTGATGTGAGCTCTGTGAGATCAGGGCCCTTTTCTCCTCGCTTACTGCACCTAGTGTAACGCTTGGCACATAGTAGTTGCTCGATAAATATCTGTTGAGATGATGAATAAGTGAAAGCGAGAGTACACAGTTCACAGAATGGACATTGGATATGGCCACTCGTAGCTCCAGGATTCTCCACTCCAGTGATTCTCATTTTAGGAACAGAAACGTAGTCTTCATCATTATCTGTCATTTCTGTTGCCTTCATCCTCTATGCAATCAAATCCCAAGTCCTGTTGACTGTTACTGGGAAATGTCCCCTAGATAGCTGCATCTTCTATATCCTGTCTCATTATATCTTTTAAATGCCATGCAGATTTTTATTGTAGTCCCTAATATACTTAATCCCCCTACCCCCAAATATCTTTGTGAAAAGCAGACCTCCGGAGATGTGTTATGTCTCAGCCTCTCCTTCCCCACCTCTACCCTGCCCTCCACCACAGACTCCCAGATTCTGTGAACTCCAGCCTCCAGTAAATGTCCCAGCACACAGTGCCAGAGTGGAAATGTATCCGGACATGGGAGCAGAATTCCCACGTCCTGGCCCCGACTCAAGACTCTTGCTTCTGTGATGTGAGAACATATATTTTCAAAAAGTTTTTAGCTTTTAGGGGCATCTTGATGTTCACCAGTTGTATTCATTTCAGCTTAGCCCCAGGGACATTGAGCATCCAGAGTCCTCCGTGCAGACGCCGGGCAACCTTTCTCCACGATGACCCTACAGGGTCTCACTTAGCCATCGTGCCCTGAGGGGTTGCTGTGGACAAGAAGGAACCTGTGTAATAGGGAAATTCATCAGACAGAATTGACCACTAAAGCCTTTTCTCTGGGGACCCTTCTAGCCCTGAGTTTCTTTTCTGTGGCTTCTCTTAACCCTGGTGACAGCTCTATGAAGTGGACAGTGGAAACATTTTCCCTATTGGGCAGATGCAAAAACCGAGGTTCCAAAAGATGACTCTGCTATTCCCGCTTCCTGAAAGAGACCAGCTGAGCATCATCTCCCTGTGGAAACTTCCTGCCACATCCCCTCTTCCAGCTCCCCTCTGACTTTGGGTTACCACCACCCTACTCAGTCTGAGCTTTTAGAAGATTTTACTGCACTTACTGAAATGTCTCTCCTACATACCTGTGAATCCTGAGGTCTGGGACTGTCTTCTGCATGGCAGTCCCAGTGTCTAACACATAGCAAATACTTAATAGTTATAGTCAAATGCTACTCAATACTGAGCACTCACCAGGACTCAGCAGATACTGTCGTTATCCCCATTTTACAGATGAGGAAACTGAGGCTTAGAAAAATCTATTTATTTCCCCAGCCTGACTTGCCTTCAAACCTAAGTTCTTTACCGTTGCTTTCCGCTGCTTCTCTGTGAGTGTTGGGGGGTTATCCCCAAGTTAGTTACACGAGGAGCTTGCTGGGTAAGCCACAGGTACTAGGTAAAGATTTCCCGGTGGGGACAAGGAGAGTGCTGAGAGGAAGGGGAGGAAAAGGAGAGCTGAGCAATTCCAGGGGACAGCCAGACAGCCCACGTGTGGTTTTATTTCTTACCCTTCACACTTCCCGCGGTGGCCCTTGGAGTTCTGGTATTTAGAATTCAAGAAGCTCTCGTCCTCCTGGAATTAACCAAGAGGCTGGCCCCAGAGGGCCCAGGCAGGGTTTGTCCTCCGTCTGAAATTTCATTCGGGGCATCCCAGCCACACCCCAAGTGGGGGTGGAGGCGCAGAGCTGGCCTGGTGTGATTCTTCTCCCTGGCACAGCTGTCGGGCCGCAGCGGGGGCAGAATGTGGCACCGCATTGCAGTCATACCAGGTCTGGGGAATGTACGGACAGCCCGCCTCACAGCAGGCGTGCTGGGGGCTTTTTATAGCCTGCTAAGAACCCAGAGGAAAACTGATCTCCTGAGAGAGAGCAGTGGAGCACGTGTCTTTCTCAGGCAGCCTTCCCTCAGCCGTGCAGTCCCCAAGTGCCCGCGGTTCAATTTAGGGCGAGAGTCACAGCTAAGCAAGCAGCGACACCCACTCGCTATGGGGAGATGGGGATCCCAGCCCAGGTCCTGGAATCCCCGCCTTGGGCTTCAGCTACTTCACCGTTAAGATGGATAATAATGGCCCAGGGACTTCAGCCAGTGGGCCGAATCTGGCCCGCCACTGTTTTTGTAAATAAAGTTTTGTTGGAACACAGCCACACCCATTCGTTATGTATTGTCTGTGGCCACTTTCTCACTGTAAGGGCAGAGTTGAAACAGAGGCCATATGTGGCCTGCAAAGCCTAAACTATGAACTGTCTGATCCCTTACAGAGACAGTGTGCCAACCCCTGGGTTAGGCTGGAGGGAGACTGGGAGTGTCTGCTCGGAGCCTTGTGGTAAGAAGAATTCTGAGGGTGTGTCCAGACTGAGCAATGAAGCATTGCCTTTAAGCCGTACAAGAGCGTGTGTTCAAGAGTAATATTCGGAGGACCCCAGAATGCCATTTACCAGTGTTTTTCCAAATTGCTTTTGGCATCAGAAGCCTTTTGCGCACAAAACCTTAAGCAATAGAGCCGCTCTGGTGAAGTAGGAATGAGAACACTGAGCGCGGCCCCCTCCATCCCTCCGGCTCCCAAGGCAGCACCTGAGGAGGCTGCACAGATCCCACGGGTGTCGTCAGAAGAGCATTTGAAAACCACCTGTATAATCCTATGCCCTTCCTTTTACAACTGGGGAAACTGAGGCTCGGGGGCACCATCTTGCCTAAGGTGACATGATGGCCTCCCAACAGGACCACTAACGTGAATACGAGGTGTCGGCAGAGCACAGACATAGCTCTGCTGGGGAGACAGCCTGTCCCTTGGCTTCCCAGGGACTCAGAGCCGCCACTGGTGCGTGGGCAGCTGGGAGGTGCCCCTGCCGACCCTGCAGCCCGTGGGGTGCAGGGCTGGGACTTGGCCAGGGCACATGGCTGACACCTGCCCATGCCTCCCCATGGCTTAGTTCCAATGTTTGGGAGCCTTTTTGTCTGAGAGCACCGGAGCCAAAAGAAGAAAATAAAAATTAAATTGGACCATATTTTTTTTAAATTTCATTGATACAAAGACACTTTTTTTAAAACTCAGAATATATCTTACAATTGGCATATTAATTTATTCATTTCATTCTTTTTAAAAAAAAAAAAGCTGTTATTCAATAGACAAAAACATCTCCAAATCAGTGGCATCTTAGAATAGAGAAATTATGATAATTTATACTAAAGCTTTCTTTTGAAGATGGAATCAGATTTATTCATTTGTAGAATAAATATTTATTCTTCCTGCCCGTTCTTGTTGAAGGGTTTGCTGAAAGCAGATCCCGCTGATATGAAACCAAGGGGGATTTTTTTTTAGCTCCACTTGAACCAAGAAGAAAACTGCTCTCCTGGGCGTGTGCCAGGAAGCCAGAGAGCCTGATGGCTTTTCCTCACCTCCCGCCGGCAGCCAGGTGTAGCTCTGAGCGGTTTCAGAGGGGAAGCTCAGGGCCCCTGTGCCCCTGAATCTCCTAACGTGGCAGAGAAAACGAAACTTGGTCACTGATGCCTGGGACGTGAGGTCATATCTCATCAGTATTCATCAAAGAGAATATATAAAAGACCACAGGGTTCAAGGGCCACTTCCAAGGAACACTGCGGGGATGGCCCTGGGGGTGGAGAAAGTGGTGAAGGAGAAAGAAAAGGCCCCAAGTGTGCTCCGGCAGCAAAGCAGGGCAGTGTGCCTAGAGCCCAGAAGTGCAGGGAGAAGTTCAACATTCTTCCAAAGAGTCGGGCCTTATGCTCCATGTCCGCAGCTGGGTGTGTCCCAGGCTCCTAGAGGCCGTGTGGCGTGTAATCTGTAACTAATAATAGAGGTGGGACAGCGCAGGAGCTTAGCGCCCTGGCTGTGGTGTCGAGTTGCCCGGGTTTGAATTCTCGCTCTCTTCCTTCCACTTAACCTCCTGAGTTTCAGTTTCTTCAACAAAACATGGAGATAATCTCCTACCTACCTAGGAGTGATCAGTGGTTTCACGCAGGGAAAGCACTCGGCACATAGGAAGCATTCGATTTTTTTAAAAAGAAAGCGAATGCCTAAAATTCAAGTTTGTAAACGATCGCCTTTCTTAATAAAATAGAGAGGAATCCGAGTTCCCTCTCCAATGCTTTCACTCTCGCTCCTTGCCTGCCCACCCTGGGAAGGGCTGGGATTACGGAGAAATTGGGGGTAATCCACAGGGAGTGCACGGAGCACGTGGCGATCTTTCATCATCTGTGTCGCAAAGGGAAACTGGTGTTGTGGGCCCCGGGGAGCAATTGCTGAGTTGTGAGCAGGAAGAGGTTGTGTGTTGCAATTTGGGAAAATTATTAAAGCCAGCAGCGAGCTCACCCTGGATTGCAGAGGGAGAGATTGGAAAGAGGTGGCCACTTAGGAGCTGCAGCAAATACCTCAGGTGAGCAGCAGGCTGTGAGATTAACTCACCTTGACGGTTAAGAGCAGACACATAAAACTCTCCATTCTCAAACAGGGTTAATTGTACAGGATTGTTAGTCTAATGGGGAAGCAAAGGAGATATTTTTCTGGGCACTTCACAACTCCAAGCATCCACTTCCACAACCTTCAATCAACATTTTCTTGGATCCCCAACCTTAACTCTGGAGGCAGGAGTCACCCCAGGGGTCTCCCAAAGCCTGTCCATCACAGCCTCCCAGGGGTGGATTCCTGGCGGCCAGCCCAGAACCAAATCCAGGGTTAGCACGGGGAGGCTTTGGCAGGTGAGGAGGAAGGGAGGGAGGGAAGACTTTCTACCTGGACAGACAGTCGGGGTGGTCATTCTGAGATCCCGCCCAGAATATTTAGTCTAGGCCCTGGCTGATTCCGCTGTGATCACTAACAGCAGCAACATCAGTAACAACAAGCCCTTGCGGCATGATTCATGCGTGCCCAGTGCAATGCGTAGCATTCTTCGTATATATCTCCCTTGCTCCTTGCCACAACTCTCTGAGGTGAGTGCTCTTATTATCTCTGTCTTACAGAAAACCGAGGCTTGGTGAGGTGCTGTCACCTGCCTGGGGTCCCTGGGCAAGGCAAGGCACATCCTGGGTTTGATTCTGGGTGTTTCTCACCCCAGTTCAGAGTGCCACAACTACCCGCTGTCTTGACTCGTCCCCAGGTTCCTGCCCAAGGGCTGTCCCACCTGGGCTCCATCCCTCTTAGATGGGACATCTCTGTCTGCCTCTCTTTGTTCAGATTGCTGGAGAGTTCTTTATACAGCGAACCTAATATTGTGGTCTTAGAACTGCCACCCACTGGTCCAGGCCTGCTCCCCAAACCCCCAGGTCCCCCGAGAGCATGTCTGCTCCATGTGCCTCTCCCCCACCCGCCCAGGAGCCCTTCTGTTCTTGGAGACAGTTGTCATAGGCAGGATTCACAGGGCCCGTCTAGACTGGCTCTATCCTGTGAATCCCAGGCTGCCGGTCAGTCCCTCCCTGGTGCACCTGCCGGGCACTGGGTGGCTGAGCGAAAGCTAAATCCGGCATCATCGCCACCCTCACGGACTCGCAGTTTAGTGGAGAGGGACATCGATCAAGTCGTCTGCTCGGCAGCATAGAACAAGGTAACTTCACCTGTCCAGCAAGGCAGGACCAGCCTCCTGGAGAAAGTGGCATCTAAACCAACTCTCAAAGGATAAGTGAGCCCTGTCTGGGGAGGGAGGAGATTTTAGATAATAATCATAGTCGATTTGTCATGTGTCAAGAACTGTTCTAAGCGCTTTATGTAACACCTCACTGGATCCTCAGGACAGCCCTGTAAGGCATAGATATTATTATTATCCCGATTTTGCAGATGAGGAAACACAGAGAAGGTAAGTAACTTGCCTGAGGTCACACAGCTACCAGGAGGCAGGAGTTGGAGGAGAACAGGTCATGCAGAGGAAACACCGTGAACAAACAGTACTGGGTGGGGGCTCAGATATTGAAAATAGGTCAGAAATAGTAAAAAGTAATTTTTAAAAACTCTGTTGAGCAAACCAAAGCCAAATACACACTAGCTTCCTATTAGTATAGCCTGTGGTATCTGTTGACGATTTTCTGGTTGCCCACCTAATCCTTTGCCTGTCTGAAGGAGGTGCTGTTCAGTCCCATCTCCTGAATTCTGGATGAGCTCTGTTGTTTGATTGGGGTGGGAGGTGGGAGGATAGCACATTTACTATTAATCACAATTTACCAGTTTACAAAACTTCAGCTGACAGAGTCTCACTTCCCATCAGCATGGTCAGACTTGAGTCTCACAACAGGCCCGCGAGGTAGGCAGGGAAGTTATGGTCACTCCACTTTGATGTTGAGGAAACTTAGGCTCAGGGACATATAGTGACTTGCCCAAGGCCACACAGCCAGTAAGTGGGGAGCTGAGCCTTGAGCCCCAGTACTCTGGCTGCAGGGCCTGTGTTTTCTCCAGTGCTCCAAAACACCATGCACAGTGGGACACCAGAAAGCTTCCAAACCTGGCACTTGTGGCCTCTGGCAAGTTGAACCTCTCTAGGCCTCTGTTTCCTATCAATGAAACTGGGATAAGAAGAGTTCCTACCATATAGAGTTGCTGCAAAGGTTAAATGAGGTAATAGGCACAAAGTGTACAGAGAATATTCCCACAATGGAATGGCATATAACAGTCAAAATGAATGAACATGGTGACAGGCAGCAATATGGATAAATCTTAGCAGCATAAAATTAAAGAAAAAGTCACAAAAGGTGACTTACAGCATCATACCCTTTTAATAAAGTTTAAAACAACCAACAATTTAAAATATGTATTTTCAGAAGTACGTCTAGTCACAATCAAACTACATACGGGGGGAAGCAAAGGCATGATGCACCCAGTATTTAGGATGATAGTTAGCTTGGGCAGGTTAGGCAGGAGGGTGGATCATACAGTTAAATGTAAGATGTTGTCAAGATCCTTTTGCTTAAAATGGTAGGTTTGTGGGTGCTTACTACATTATCAAAAATAACTACGTAAATAAATAATAAAAAGTGACATGTGCATGGGCCAATGATGAGAGTATCTCATGAAGCAAGGATTAGGATTAATCCAATCTTTGTCCGCCTGTTCTTCAAAAAAGAAATAAAAGTCTAAGGCACACACGCAGCATATAGGAAGTGTTCAATAAATGGTGGCTGTCATTCTTGGATACCTTTGCTATCTACATAATGCAGATACCCCTAGTCGAAAGCTTTGATGGCTACCAAAAGAGGGTGGTGAGATGGGTCTTGAAACTCAGACTTCTCAGAAGCCAAAAGCCCAGCCCTGTGCAGACTTCAGGTGAATGAACACCAGTAGGGAATGGTCATGAGGGGCTCACTGCTGGGTCCAGCATGCTTTGGGGCTGTGGGACCCCTGTGCAAAGGAGAAGGCCAAAGGTATTACAGTGCAGCAATTGAAAGCTCAGGCTCTAGAGTCAGGTCCGGGTTGGAATCACAGCCTGCTAGCCGTGGACCTTTAGGCAAACGGCTGTGCCTCTCTGCACCCAACCTGGTTCATGAGTAAAATGGTGGGTAAAATAGAACCTGCCTCACAGGGCCATCGTGATTGCACATCACTTAAGAGCTGGAATATCCTACCTGCTTTTACCATCGTGCACGCCAGTCCACTCCCTGCTCCGCCTCCCGCGAGCCTTTGGCGAAGGAGATGGTGCAGGCTGCCGAACGTGGAAACAGCTGCCATCTTGGGAGCCGGAGGTGGTGGGGGGATAAGCGTGTGTGTCACAGTTTTCCACTTCCTCCTGGAACCATTTCCTTTGTGAGCTAAACAGGGAGGAATCCGCAGACAAAGGAACAATTCTGGGAGAGCCCCGTCCCACAGCCCAAGTTAATTTGCTCGGAAGCCCGTGGCTCACCCCCACCCCTCCTGTGTGGTCTGGAAATGGCTGGGTGAGAGGAAGCTACAGCTTCCCTTGAGGCCCAGAGCTGAGCAACAAGGTGCCCCAGGCAAGGGTCTTCCTGGTGGAGGACAGGGGACGGGAACCGGGGCAGAGCTGCTGCGATGACACCCATTGAAGGTGCGGGGCTTCCCTAAGCCTGTCACCCTGGCCTGACTCCTGGGAAGAGTATCACCCAGAACACCCCCATGACCTGCGTTCCTGTGACCTACAACCTGCCTGACTTCTTGCCTCCCTGCAGGAGCAGGTCGGAGGTGGTGCTAGTCTACCATCTCTCATGATAATCCCACGGCTCACAAACCGTTTCCCAGCCTTCGCCCATTTCCCCCTCAGGCAAACCTGTGGGTGGGTTTCTAAACCCCTTCTTACAGAAAAGGAACATGGCGCCTGGAGGGGTAAATAGCTCACCCTAAACCACACAGCAGCAAGTGGGAGGAGTTAGAGCCCCAACCAAGTCCCAGTTCTTCCCGCCACCCCTGCCACCTCCTGTCTTCATGAATGTCTCTGTGTTCCTAGCCCGTGGAGTCCAACTTGCGCTATTCTCTCCAGCATAAAAGGATATTCAGTTTCCTGCAACTGCTGTAATTAACACACACAAAAGTCTTCCAAGGTGACCTCACTGCCCCTTGCCGTCCCTCACTATATTTAGCTCCTGGAAAGCACTGAAGACTGAGGCATTGGCCTTGCAGCTGGGTTTTCTTTTCTGCTCCTTTGTCATTCTTTTCCAGCCCGCCTGCACCACGGGCTTCCCTACACAGGCTGGGGCAACAGGAAGTGTTTGTTTTAGTCATAAACAATGCGAGTCCAACCAGCGCTGTCCCCTCCGACGTTCTGCCCACTGTTTGGCCTTCACTTGGATTCAGAGAGAAGCGCTTGTAAATTCAAAGGAAGGAAGGGAGACGTCCCGGTGGCCCCAGAGTGGCAGCAACTTGGA
>CM052447.1:20940924-21006478 GCA_028533085.1 Varecia variegata | reverse complement strand
GAGGAATATTTGTAGAATATTTGTGATTTCATTTCACTCGTTCATTGTCCCTCTTACCCATTGACACCCACCCTCCTCTCTGAGGTCACACAGAATACATGGGCTCTCTCTTCCACATGGCAACCCTTTGGCAATTTAGAATTTAAGATGTCAACACTGGTTGAAAACTTGCGAAACTTAAAAAAACTACCTTCCCCCATTCCAGATAAGGAAACTGAGGCCAGGGCAGCCAAGTGCTTTGTCCAGAGCTCCGGGAAGGGTCCGTGGTCTCTTGGTCTTGTCCTGGAACTAAGACCCAGCCTCTTGGTCTCATTCTCTGCTTGGTACCCACTGCCTCTCTCAGTTCTTAAATTTCAAGAAATATTGCCTCTGTAACATTTAGCATTTGTGTGCTAATTTGATTTTATAATAATGCTCTTTAAATGAGAAGTAACATAAGTATGTGTTTAGTTGACCTGCAGCTTTTTGGAGGTTTTCCTATCTATAGTACTATAATTATTTGAGAATTATAACAAAAGAAAAAATTTGATTATGTGAGAAATAGCCTGCTCTAATAAAAAGTAAATATTTTTAAAAATTTCAGAAAACACCCAAATGTTGGTTTTACATCCAAGGGGTTGTGAAGGCTCAGGGTAGATAGTGAGGGTCCGGTATCTCAGAGAGGTGGTCAGGGAGGGCCTCTCTGAGGAGGTGGTGTTTGAGCAGAAGCCTCAATAGAGGGAAGGTGGGGCCCCTAGGATTTCTGGATATGTGTTCTAGTCTTACTCCTCTTTGATCCCTAAGTGCTGGGAACATGATAGGTATTTACAAATATTTCTAGGTTTGGCTGAAGCGAATAGGTAGCCGGAAGCCCTGGCAGTACCAAAGTGAACTCTGCCTTTGTCCCCTCTCCCTCAGGCAAGCTGTTCAGAAGACATGGGCCGCTGGCTTGGGCTGCTGCTGGTGGAGATGGGCTCCAAAGTCACTCCTGAGGCTCTGCACTACGACTGCGTGGACGTGGAGACCTTAACCAGCATCGTCAGTGCGGGGCGTAACTCCTTCCTGTAAGGGTTGCCGCCCGCCGGCCACACCCGCCCGGGGCCTTCCCTGTCTCAGCTCCCCCTCAGAGGCTGGGTCGAGCTTTCCGCACTGGGAGGAAAGGGAGGAGGAGCTGCGGCAGACTCTGCTTCCCTGGGAAGCTAGAACCGGTGCCTCCTCTTCCAGCAAGGACAAGGGAGCTGGCTGTAGCCCAGGGTCGGGGCAAGCTGTGGATAGAATGAGCAAAAGTGCAGAAGCCCTGGAGTAGTGCCCTGGGCTCCGCCCTCATGCCGTGGGACCTCAGGCTCTCACGCCCTTGAGCATGGCCATGTGGTTACTGCATGAAGTTCAGCATTACAAGAGCCAGTTGCGAGTCCCAGCTGCGTCACCACCACCTGCGGGAGCTAGTGCTGGTTGCTTGCCATCTTGGATCCTCTGTTTACTGACTCATAGGGTAGTGGTGACGAATTAACCTGCCTTCCGGTCATTGTGGGAATCACACTGGTTCTGCCTGTGAAGCCCTAACACAGCACATGGCACGTTGCCCGCCATGTTGCTATTGCTAATCTTCTGACCTGCATTAACAGCTGTTGCCAGAATCAAATGAGAGTGTAGACAGGGAAGCACTGTAAGCTGCAAGGTGTCATCAGCAGCAGCATTACTGTACTTTTATTTTCTAGATATGCAAGATCCTGCCAGAATCAGTGGCCTGAGCCCCGAGTCTATGATGATGTTCCTTACGAAAAGATGCAGGTACGGTCCATCGGGCTGCCCAGGAATGTGGCAAAGGCCACTTACTTAGCTCTCCCTCACTGCTCCTTTTATCTTCTGCCTCAAAGAGATGATGTTCATTTAACTAGCAGCAGCTAGAAGGGGAGCCCCTTCTTATCACAGATGGTGGCTCAGGATGAGAAGTCCCTGGCACAGGAGGCTGGGCAGTGCAGTGCAGAGAGCCCCAGACCAGGAGGAAGGAAGGGCTCCGTAGACTGCCAAGCACTGTGGACACGTGAGGCATCGTCTCCAGTTTGAGCAAGGTGCTCGGGCTCTCCTCTGTTTGTTGCTCTGGGACCTGATGCTGCTGATTCCATGGTGCCCAGGGCAGATGCTGACTATGGGGCTGCCCCAAAGGCCTTCCCCTGGTGGCATTCACAGTCTGGGCTTCAGCTCCCAAGACAGTCTCCCTGTTTTGCTTGCTAAACCAAGGAGATGCCAGCTGATTCATTCACAGTGAGGCTTCTGTAGCCACATGAGCTGGAATGCTCACACCAGCATGCCCTGTGCTGTCCCCTCCTTTAGGAAGCCACAGGAGAGTCACACTCTGAACAGATGCTGGCGGGTGGGTCAGGCCTCACAGCTAGCGGGGAGAGACAGAAACAAGCTGCCAGACAGCACACGCATCTGTCGGCCAGGATCCCTGCCTTGGACGGTGCCAGATGACACTCTGAGTTCTCACCTCCAGGACTCCCTTTTCTAGAAACTTCTCCAGCCATCCTTCTTCTGTTCATATGGTCTTTCTTCAGACTCAGATGAACCAGTGGATGCAGCTTGAAATTTTTCCTAGTTGCAGAGTTTAGTACCAAGCCCCCTTAGCACTTAAGGACGTGAACGTTGGAATCAGACTCAGGGCTGAGGCTGTTACCTCGGGCTTCGCTTCTCTGGTCCTCATTTCCTGGCTCCAAATGGATATGATAAAACCTACCTTCTAGGACTATTGCAAGAATTAAGTGAAATATTTTATGTAAAAAAAAATTTAGCACAGTGTCTGCCTATTAGAAGGTCCAAGAGTAAATAGTACTGTTGTAAACAACATCATTATTATTTTACAGTATTATCACATTCCACCCATGGTTTCCTGAGCTTTGACTGGATTTTGAGTGTTCCTAATATACTCTTCGTGCATTAATATATAGTCAATCTATTAAGTTATATCACTTCTACCATTGACTGATCTCATCCATGGCATTTTTTTCCCCCTGTGGAAAGACTATATTAGCAATTCAGAAAATTATAAGGGTACTTCCAAATGATGTGAGGACTAAAACATCTATGATAAGTTAAACCTGGTCTTTTGACACTTTATAATTTTCTCTTCTCAGCAGGTACTCCAGTTTAGGGCTGCCTTCTGCTTCTGCCCCACCCCACCAATCCCTCACCAGGAAGGTGCGAGATTTGAGTGATACATTGCTAGTGAAAGTGTTTTATAAACTGTTGAGTGCTACGCAACAATTATAAAGGCCAAGATCTCCGAGCAAAGAGTGCCCATACCAAGCCAGGACCAGAACACTCCCTGCATTACCCCTGCGGTACCCTTGCATTGATGAGTCTGAGCCTGCCTGCACTTAACCTTCTTCCTCCATCTCCCGCACAGGACGAGGAGCCCGAGCGCCCCACTGGGGCCCAGGTGAAGCGCCACGCCTCCTCCTGCAGTGAGAAGTCCCACCGCGTGGACCCGCAGGTCAAAGTCAAGCGCCATGCCTCCAGTGAGTTCTGTGTGGGCTGCCCTGCTGAGCAGGGGGGAAGAGAGGGGCCAGTCTATTGGAAGGGGTCTCAGAATCAGTTTCCTCCAGGGGTCGGGTGGGTAAATAAATGACTGAAGTGAGACACAAGAAAATACTCTACCCTAACACACAAGCACAGTGATAAAGGGCAGCTAGCATGTGGCCTCAGAGGGAATGTGACAAGGATTTGGGGGGCCTGTAGGAAACTAGAGCACTCAGGTCCCAACTGTAGGGGTAGCTTCTGCTCAGCTCCAGCCGATGGTCCCCACACAGCAGTGTCAGTCCCCCAGTGACAGATTTGACAATTATTCAAAAGAGGCCAGAAATCTAAACACTTTGTGAAACCTACTTATTTTTTAATATCAACCACTATTTCTTAAAAAAATTTAACACCAAATGAGGCCAAAGAGAAAGAGAAATTGTCTACCAGCTGTTATCAGTTTCAGAGCTAACAATTTGTGATTTCTGATTTGGGGTAATAAGTGGAGAACTGAACCCCTCCAAACACCCCGGACCCAGCTCCCCTCTGTGTCCCAGCCCTAGCTCTGCCTAGCACCCCACAGGGGCTCTGTGAATTGCCTGATTGCCACATGGCACGGTGAAGACTAAGGGTGCCAGACAACTCTGTTGTAAGTTCTGTTTGATTTCCAACACTAATCTCTGCTCCTGTGTGATTTATCTCTACCAGCAAGCCAGCTTCCTGTAGGACAGCATGTTCCAAGGGTTCTTCCTTTGTTGCTTTACATTTCTAATCCCCAGCATCTGAACAATGTCAAGTTCTGTTCTTTGGTCTCTGAAGATTTATTTTTTAAAATACTTTTTTATATGATAGCTTCATTTCACTAGTATAGATAATCCCTTTCTAGGGGTCAGGAAATCTGTATTCTATCCTCCCTTGACCACTAAATTACTATATAACTTCGGAAAAAGTCCTTTCTCCTCTCCCGGTCTGAGTTTCCTCTCCAAACAATTAGAGGGTTGCTGTGTAACATTCTTTATTTTCTGCTCTCATAGGCGCTGGAAATACGGGGCATGTAAGATTAAAGAAATCTCAAAATGTAAAAAACAATAACAACAAAGACAAAAAAAAGTAGATCCTTCCTTCAAATCAAATCTTATATGAAAGTCCACTTTATAAAAGAAGTACAAAAGTGGAGCTACTGCCGGGCATGGTGGCTCATGCCTTTTAATACCAGCTGCTCAGGAGGCTGAGGCAGGAGGATTGCTTGAGGCCAAGAGTTTGAGACCAGCCTGGGCATTATAGACAGACTCTGTCTCTAAAAAATTTTTTTTTAATTAGCCAGGCATGGTGGCACGTTCCTGTAGTCCCAGCTACTTGCAAGAGGAGGGTTGTGATAAAAAGTACAGATACTCTGGTTGAGGCCCACTTGGCCTCCCCTTGCCCATGCAGTGGCCTGTTAGCCATCACTGTGAAGCCATAGGGTTCCTTGAAGGGCAGTCGGAAAACGCAATGGAAAATCACTGAGGTAGTCCAACAACATTATTTTTCAGATGAAGAAACTGACAAATACAAAAGGTTCATTTGGGCTGCTATAACAAAATACCATAGTGATATATAAACAATAGAAATTTACTTCTTATAGTTATAGAGCCTGGGAAGTCCAAGATCAAGGTGCCAGAAGATTTGGTGTCTGGCGAGGACCCATTTCCTGGTTCACTGATGTCCATCCTTGTGCTCTCTGGGGTATCTCCTGTAAGGGTACTAATCCCATTCACAAAGGCTCTACCTTCATGACGTTATCACCTACCACAGGCCCCACCTCCAAATAACATCACATTAGGGGTTAGGTTTCAACATGTGGATTTGGGAGGGATATAAACATTCAGTCTTTAGCAAAAAGGTCTTGCCCAAAATCATGTATTAATTACTTATTGCTACATAAAAAATTACCCAAAATTTAGCAGCTCAAAACAATGCACATGTGTTATGTTACACAGTTTCTGTGGGTGAGGAACCCTGAGCAGCTTAGTTAGGCAGTATTGGCTTGGGGTGTCTCATGAAGTGCAGTCGAGATGTCAGTTTGTCATCGGAAGTCACCTAAACACTTGACAGACTGGAGGATCCACTCCTAAGATGGCTCACTTGCATGCCTGGCAAGTTTGTGCTGGTGTTTGGGAGGAAGAACCACGAGGACCTCTCCCTAGGGCTGCCTGTCTTCATGGTGTAACAGCTGGCTTCCCCCAGAGCAAGTGACCCAAGATGGAGCAGCAAGGCAGATACTGCAAGATCTTTTATGACATAGCTTTAGAAGTCACACTCGTCATTTCTGCAATATTCTAATGGTTACATAGGAGGGGACTACAAAAGGGTATGAATAACTAGACACAAGAATCATGGAGGCCAAGTAGGCTGCTGAGAAAACTGGTGGTCTGAGAAGCTCCATGACCCACTCCCTAGCAAAACAACCATAACTGGTGAAAATTATTAAAACAAACAATCATTTAAAGTCTCTAGAAATTGTTCTAAGGATATATAGCAAATGAAGAAACATTTATTCAGAAAACTTACTAAATCTCAGTAAGAACAGTGAGAGTTTGCCCCCTATCCCCAATTTAGTGTGAAAGAATCTCCACTCCAGGCAGTTGTGGACAAGAAAACAGGGCTCCCGCTTCCCCCAGCTCCCAATCAAGGGCTATGGTATCTCCTCAGGAAGGGCAAGCCACCAGCACTTGTCATCATGTCTGGCTCCACGTTGCAGAGGCTAAATTCCAGGTGAGTGCAGCCAAGAGGCAGGGAGCTCTTGTCCTCTCCCAGTTCATAGGGAAGAGGGTTTGCCTCAGGTGGGGCAGGCCAAGAATACCAGAACCCTGATTGCCCTCACCCCAGCTCACTCGTAGGGCAGAGGTTCTATACTGGCAGAAGCAAGCAGAGAAAATGAGAGGTAACTGCCCCCACCCAGCACCCTGCTCATAAAGCAGGAGTGTCACTCCGAGAAAAACAGGATGTCTTAATCTGTTTTGTGCCACTATAACAGAGTACCTGAGACTGGGTAATTTAAACAGAAATTTAGTGGTTCACAGTTCTGGAAGCTGAGAAGTCCAAGATCAAGGTGCAGGTATCTGACAAGGACCTTCTTGCTGCATCATCACATTGAACAAGGCAGAAGGAAAAAGAGGCAAAAGGGGGCTGAACTTGCCCTTTTATAATGGCATAATCCCACCCATGAGGGCAGAGCCCTCATGGCCTGATCACCTATCAAAGGTCCCAGCTTTTGATACCGTTACAATGGCAATTAAATATTTAATATTTCAAATATTTAAATATTTGAATAAATAATGGCTGAAAACTTGCCAAATTTATTGAGAAACATTAATTTATACATCCACAAAGCTCAGTGAAGTCTAAGTAAGATATAGACAAAAGACACATCATGCTGACACCAAAGACTAGGAGAAAATTGAAGGCAGAAGAGAAAATCAACCTATCACTTACAAGAGAACCCCAATAAGATTAACGGCTAACTTTTCCTCTGTAACAATGGAGGCCAGAAGGCAGTGGGATAACATATCCAAAACACTGAAAGAAAATAACTGTGTCAACCAAGATCCTACATCCAGCAAAGGTTATCTTTCAAAAAATTAAGGTAAAATTTGGACATTCCCAGATAAAAACTGAGAAAGTATGTTGCTAGCATATCCAATTTACAAAAAATGCAAAAGGAAGCTCTTCAGGCTGAAAGCAAGTGTGACCTCAGACAGTAATTTGAATTCACACAAAAAACCAAACAACACTGGTAAAGGTAGTTAAGTAATTATGTTTTAAAATGCATATTTTGTCTCCTTTATTTTCTTACTGAGTTGAAAAAGTATTAATAATTATATAAAGCTATTTATTTGCATTTTGTTGGGCCTATACTATATAGAAAGGCAAAAATTTGACAAGAATAGCACAAAAGAGGTGGGTGGGAGTAAGAAAATGACACCAGATGGTAAATAAAAAGGTTAATATGACTATAAATATATAGTTGCTCTCCTTTCTTCTCTCAGATTCTTTAATAAACACAAAATTACATAAAATAATCTTTTCCTTCCTTTTCCTTTCCCACATCTCTGCAGGTGCCAATCAATACAAGTATGGCAAGAATCGGGCTGAGGAGGATGCCCGGAGGTACCTGGTAGAAAAAGAGAAGCTGGAGAAAGAGAAAGAGACAATTCGGACAGAGCTGATGGCACTGCGGCAGGAGAAGAGGGAGCTGAAGGAAGCCATTCGGAGCAGCCCAGGTACCTACGTGGGTGTGGTCCTGAGCACCCATGGGCGTCTCAGCCTTGGGCATAGTAAGAGGAGGTCTTTTGCACAGGTCACCTAGTTTCCTACCGAGGAGAGGTCGGCTTCTCCTCCCCTTCCTCCTCCTCCTCTTCCTCCTTCTCTTCATCAGCATCATAATTCCTTCTAATTAAAGGAAGTACCATCATTTAATAACTGTTTTGGAGTAAGGGGATGAAAAACGTGTACACTTAATGTAGTAAGATGCATTCTGACTTAAGAAATGTGAAAAACAGAAGTATACCTTAGAATCAGGGAAATAAGAAAGATCATTTTGAACCCCACCTTCATTCATTCACAGATATGTATGAGACATTAGTCCAGGTGCTGGGAGTGAGGGACAGTGACACCTTCCCAGGATCCTCTTCGGAATCCAGGCACCTCGGCAGGCCCTGCCTGCTCTGGGCTCCTCCACACCCCATTTTCTTCTGTGTTTCCTTTGAATTCTCTAACTTCAGTTTGCCAAACTTTCAGCCTAAGGTTTCTCCACATGCTGGAGGGAACAACAGTCCTGTCCTTATAGAATATGTCCAAGCTCATGTAGCCCTATAAGAATCTGATGGAACTATGGACTCTTTTCTAAAAAGAAACACCACAGTTCACAATGTTGCAACAATTTCAGGAGCTCGTGTTCCTGCCTGTTCAGCCCATCCATAGATTGCCTTAGACTCCTGGAGCCTCGAATTGAGAACTTCCGGTTTAAAAACTAAGACCTGTTCTGTGAGGCCAAGAACCAGAATCAGGCAGAGGAAGGCAGTTTGGTTTCACTATAAAGAATTTTCTAAAGGTCAAAACCAGGATTTGGAGCAGACCGACTATCCTCCTTGTCCTGCTCAGTTTCTTTTTTTTTCTATAGCACTATCACTTTGTAACATACCAGATTATTATATTTAGTTTTTATTTATTGTCACACACACATATACACATATGAATATAAGCTCCATAAGGGTAAGGATCTTTGCCTGTTTTGTTCACTGAAATATCTCATGGGCCTAGGACAGTGCCTGATACACAGCATAGTAAGCACTCAATACATATTTATTGAACAAATGAATCTAAAGAATTCATTCGTTCATTCATTACTGGAAAACCCTCCAATGTGGTCTCCCTTGGGGCAAAGAATGGAACTAATTTTTAAGCCTGGTAAGACCCAACACTTAGCACTAAAAAGATACTAATATAGGTTTGTTGGATTAAACTGAATAAGCAGCAAAATCTTACTAGAAACTGATCTGTGTAAAGCCCTGTGTTACAACTCTTGTTTACAAGTAACAGAAACCCAAGGCAAACTGGCATAGAAATGAAAAGAAGAACAATGTCATTGGAAAATTGAAAGATCAGGTATAGTGAGATCCAGGGACTTAAAAGATGTCCCCAGGAGCTAAGCTTATTTCTCTCACTCCTGCTTCTGCCCCCTTACTTTGGTTTCCTTCTACGCCTTGTGGTGGCACAGTGGCTGCATAGCTCTCGCCCTCACCAATCCTCTCAGCTACCCCAGGGGAGAGCTTCTCTTCCCAAGGATGGCCACAGAAGCCTCAGGATTCACTCTGATTGTCCAACCTTGACCCCTAATACAATCACTGTGATCAGCAGATGAGTTGTGATTACAGGCCAGGCCTAAGTTATGTACCAAACCCTTGAACTAGGAGTGAGGTTAGCCTCACCCAAACTATATGGAATGAGAGGGGAAAGCTGGTGCCCCAGTGAGAAATCAGGGTGCTGTTTCCAGCAGATGGGGAAATGGGGACCAGGCAGGTAAAGATCACACCACCCAACATGGAGCTGAAACCCCAGGCCCAAAGTCATTCTCTTAACCAGGACTGAGGAGCTGGGAAGGCCCTCTGTAAGAGGCAGACGAAGGCCTAAGGCCCTGCCAGACTCCCTGATGCTTCGGGTCAGGTTCAGCGGTTTCTCATCAGTGTCTCTGGACTCAGGAGCAAAGTTAAAGGCTCTGGAGGAAGCCGTGGCCACCCTGGAAGCCGAGTGTCGGGTGAAGGAGGAGCGCCGGATCGACCTGGAGCTGAGGCTGGTGGCTGTGAAGGAGCGATTGCAGCAGTCCCTGGCAGGGGGCCCGGCCCTGGGGCTGTCCATGAGCGGCAAGAACAAGAGTGGGGTGAGTCCACTGCCTTCTACGCCGGGGGCAGCTGCTCCCCAATCCCTTCACACACTACAGATCTCTCCATCATGACCATTCTTTGGGGGTAGGGGTCATGCTCACTTACAGATGAGAAAACTGAGGTCCAAAGATGTGGGGGGACAGGCCACTGGTGGCACAGCTAGGAAGAGGAGTCCTGAAGCAAGTTGTCTTGGTTCTCTGGCCTGTTGTCCTCTCCATAGCAGCACCACAATTTGACTTTTTATCCTGAAGGTAATCTTAGAAATGGCCTTGGGGTTATTGATGATAATAATAGCTACCATATGCTGAATAACAAAACATGTGTTGATCGATTACCATAAACAAGTACAGCATCTTAAGCTCACACAATCTTCATGGCAGTCCTATGAGGTAGTATTATGTGTATTATTGACAGACAAGGAAACTGAGGTTCAGCAACCCTGTAAGGAAGGTACTCTCACCTCTAGTGGGACTTTCTCAGAGGAAACTTCCTTAACCTCATCTGTATCAGGGTTTCTCAACCTCAGCACTACTTCAATGTTGGGCCAATAATTCTTTTTTAGAGGGGACTGTTCTGTTATAAGGATGGTTAGCAGCATCCCTAGCCTCTAACCCACTGGTTGCCAGTAGCACCCTACCCCCAGTTATGACAATCAAAAATGTCTCCAGAAATTGCCAGGAATGTCCCCTAGGAGAGTAAAATTGGCCCTAGTTGGAAACCACTGGTCTAAATTACCAACAATTCCCTGTTATTCTTCCTCATAGCACTTAACCACAATTTGTGTGTCTGTCTGTGTTTGTGTATATATATGTGTGTCCTTACTTGCCCAATTTCTATCTCCTCTACTAGATTGTATTTTTATTAAGAATTGGACTGTATCTTTTTTGTTTATTATTAAATCCCTAGCCCTTTACAGAGTCTGAAAAATAGTAGGAGTGCAATAAATGTTTGTTGAATGAATAAATGTTGTGCCTACTTTCAGGCAAGGAAGTTGAGACTCAAAGAGATGAAATAACTTGTCTAACCAGTATGACTTGTCAGTGGGAGATGCATCATTATTGTTGTCCCAGGTTGCACTCCCTGCCTCTCCGTGAGACATTCCCAGCCTCATTTACAGATGAAGAACATGAGGTCCAGGGACAAAACAACCTCCCAGAGTGACAGAGGGCTGGTGGATGAGCTAGAACTTGTTCATTCATCCCAGCTGCTTCCTCCCACCAGTGTACCCTGATGTTCCCATTCCAGAGCACTTTTCTCTTCATTTTTGATGTTTTTGACACCCTTTGGAGATAAAGAGAAGACTTCTCTAAATTCCTTGCAGGCTTAGCTGTTAAGATGTCACACTTAAGAAACTACATCCATTCTCAACATGGACAAAGCACAGTAAAACAACAACAACAAAACAACTACATCCAGTTAGGTCCCAAGCAATTATCTGGAAAATGTCAGGAATTAGGTAGTGTAGAAATGAGAAGGACTATGGGAGAGACGCTGAGCAGGGCTGTGGAGCTGGAATCCTGGCTCTCCCACTTGTCAGCCATGTGACCTTGCACAGCAACTTGACCTTCCCTGCTTCCTTACCTATAAAACAGGATGGCTCTCTAGCCCGGGCAACAAAGCAAGACTCTGTCTCAAAAAAAAAAAAAAAACAGGATGGCTAATAATGGTACCAACTTCGTGGGCTTGTTGAAAAGCTAAATGAGCTAATCCACACAATGCCTGGTACATAGTGAGGGTTCAGTAATTTTAGTTGTCATTATCTTTATGCCAAGGCCCTCAAGTATCTTCTTCCTCTCACTGTGTTCAGTGTTTGCCTCGTGCCTTCTAAAGTGTCCTCGTTCTTTTGAGGACTGGATGCTGGGTGCAGGTAGCCAGCACCAGACCTCACCTATGTAACCATTTCTTGCCATCCACAGGATACTGCAAATAAACCGCAGAACAACGTTCCAGAGCAAGCTCTCCCTGTCAACTGTGTTTCTGAGCTGAGGAAGAGGAGCCCATCCATTGTAGCCGCCAACCAAGGCAGGGTGTTGCAGAAAGCCAAGGTACGGCAATAGTTCAGCTCATCAAAAGTCAGAGATCTGGTGGCCCCCTTTATATGGAACCTCACCCAAAACCAAAAAAATCAGCTAGTGAGAAAGGCAGAGAATTGCCAATACACTTCTATGACAAAACTCATAAACTTTCCTCAGAGAGGACAATCCTCAGATCTCATACAGAATCTAGTCACTGTTAACATATTTCTAACAAGCTCAGTCATCTGGATTCTGAACCTACAATGTGTTCTGAGGCAGGAAAGGTCCATCGCATAGGTGAGGAAACTGAAGATGGAGGTGATGGGACGTGCCCAGGGTTATTCAAGGCATCCCTGCAAGCGCAGGATGCAAACCTGCCTGGTCCAATTCTAAGTCCAGGGCTCACTACAGGATGCTGGCCCACCGTGCCTGCTGTGTGACTCTTGGGGTCAGCTGTGTTTCAGAACTTTTTGGATTTTATAAAGGTAATGTGGTACATATGTATGGTGAAGAACCTCAAGCTCTCAGGTGGCACCCTGTAAGCAAACATGTTAATTCTACAGCCAGGTGTGAATATTCACACCACATGAAATAAATGAAGATTATAAACAGCCTCACATCAGTTCAGGCCAGGTTTTGCCATCAGATGAGTTTGTACCAAAACACTTGAGAAATATTTTGGTTTCAGACCTTTCTGGATTTCAGCATTGCAGATAAGAAAGTATGGATCTGTCTTAGTCTATTACCTGTGACTTGTAACAGAATACCTATAACTGGGTAATTTATAAAGAGAAAGAATTTATTTCTTAGAGTTATGGAGGCTGAAAAGTCTAAGGTTGAAGGGTACATCTGATGAGAGCCTTCTTGCTGGTGGGGACTCTGCAGAGTCTGGAGGTGGCCCAGGGCATCACGTGGTGAGAGAACTGAGCATGCCAGCTGAGGTCTCTTTTCCTCTTCTCATAAAGCCATCAGTCCCACTCCCATGATAACCCATTAATCCATTAACCCATTAATCCAAAAATGGATTAATCCATTCATGAGGGCAGAGCCCCCATTACCCAATCACCTCTTAAAGGCCCCACCTCTCAATACTATCACATTGGGGATTAAATTTCAACATGAGTTTTGGAGGAAACAAACATTCAAACCATAGCAGGACCTGAAAACAAATGCCTACCACATCAAAGATGCTCAATAAGCCTCTGCTGAAGTTGACACTGAGACCTGTCTGGCAGTAGCACAGGATGTCTGAAAAACTGGTGGGAACTTTGAACAGGGTAAAGGGAGAGAATGTGACAGGGGAAGAAGTGGCTGTTTTAATCACAGTGACAGCAAAGACCCTTTCAAGGAGGTAACACATAAGCCGAGGCCTAAATGGAGCTTGCGGGAGTGACCCATGTGGGGGCCTGAGGGAAGGATGATCCAGGCAGAGAGAAAAGCAAGTGCCAGGTCCCTGAAGTGGGAAAAAGCTTAACATGTTTGAAGAACATCAAGAAGGTCCACATGATTCCAGTGAAGGGAACAAAGCATAAGCATTAGGAGAGAAAATCAGACAAGTAACCGGCTAGGGGCCAGATCATCTACACCAGCAGTCAGCAACTTTTTCTATAAAGGCCAGATTTTAATTATTTTAGGCTTTGTGGACCATGTGGTCTGTTCCACAGCCACTCAACTCTGCCATTGTAGCACAAAGGAAGCCATACACAATATATAAACAAATGAGGAATAAACCTGTGTCCCAATAAAACTTTATTTATGGGCACTGAAATTTGAATGTCACATAGTTTTACAATGTCATGAAATCTTTGTCTTTTGACTTTTTTCAAACATTTGAATACGTGAAAACCATTCTTAGCTGATAGGTTATACAAAAAGAGGCAACAGGCCGGATTTGGCCCATGGGCTGTAGTTTGCCAGTCCTTTATCTAGAGCCTTGCAGGCCACTGAAGGAAATATGGATTTTGTTCTAACATAACGGAAAGTCGTTGGAAAGTTTTGAGCAAAGAATCTTGGAATATGAATTACAGTTTTAAAAGACCATTCTGGCTACTGTTTTGAGAATGGATGAGGGGACAAGAGAGACTAGCACGGAAAAGTGACTTACTCAGGGCCACAGAAAGAGAGAGGAGATGAGGATCGAAGGGGGCTCTAAGTTGGCCAGTGGAGATCATCATATAACTAGGTACAGTGAAACGTGTTTATCCAAGTCACACCAGAACAAATTCAACAAACTGGTTTGTTTTGTCTTTCTGTACTTTAGGAATGGGAAATGAAGAAGACCTAGAAATAGGATGAGGATTTCATTCCAAAGGAAATATCCGCTTCTCCACCTAAGGCGGAAATGCTTTTATCACAAGGAGATGCCAGGAGAAGACTGGAAGTGGCCTCCGCTCTCTGGAGCACCCAAAAGACCAGCCTTTATTGTCTGCATGATTTTAGGGGACATGGGGAGGGAAGAAGTAGAAGGGCATAGGGAAACAGAGGGCACCCTTATGACTTTACAAAGGGTGGAAATGTGGGTGGAGGGAGACACAAGTCTGCACAGTTGTAAAGGTTTTGTTAGATGTCTTAGCATTCCCTTCTGAAGAAATGAGAGCACATGTGAATAAGCCATTCCATCCCATTCCCAGTCCTTAGAACAAAGGAAGGCAGTGTTGAAGCACCAGTGGTGTAGTGTAAAGACACAAGACTCGATCATCTGATCACTTTGTGCCAACTGGATGCATGCTGGGCATTACTGACAACCTCTGGGCAAGGCAAATGGGCTGAACAATCAATAACATTATCCCTGCCTGCATAAATGTGAACAAAAGCTATAGAGAACATGCGAATTGTACAATCATTCCTCCTTTGCTTTAGAGCTAGACAGAGTGCAGCTACTAGAATCTTCTAGATCTGAATGTTTTAAAATCAGATCTGAGTATGCAGAAGCCAGAAGTTCAGTAGCTGACATATTTTAAGCTCACAGTTATACTCAATAACAGGAGCATGGAGTTCTAATGTCCATAGTATGTTGCAGGCATTGTAGGGTGGGGTCATTTCTGGCAATCAAGTCCTTTACCTATTTTATATGACACTGAGGTAAACAGGAGACACTATGTCTTTATCCTAATGAAGTCATCATCTTGCAGTCAGAAGCCCACTGGTCTGCTCTTCCATATCTGGTATAAAGTAAAACTATCAGGGAAAACCAAGAGGATGGTGACTTATTTCCACCACATGGGTGCTAAGCCTTTTACAAACACTTGATACTTTTATAGGGCAAGGACCTCAAATCCCAGGCAGTACCCTTACTGTGCTACTCACTATTGTCTCAACACTGTAGGCACTTTATGGGGCTGTCTTCAACACATTTCCCTCCAATAAAGATAAAAACCATTTAACTCTTAAGAGCTCAAAGCTTAGCTCAGGGGAGGAGAGAAGGGAAATCCCACAATTACCTTTGGACACTTTGCTAGAGGTTTTCTGTATTTTACTCCACCTAAGGCTTTCCATACTTCAGTCTCACTCAAATCTTACCAGCCCCTGACGTAGCCAGAGACCTGACAACTGGTCACCCAGCTAATCAGTGGCAAAGCATAGGACTTAGGGGTTATGAGCCTAGATCCAGATAAGGCTGGGTTTGAGCCCTGCCTCTGCTGCTGACCAGCTGGGTGACCTTGGGAGTCACTAGACCTCTTCTGACTCTGGGCTTTCCTCATCTGTGAAAACAGGGTTAACAATTGTTACTTTCCTCTCAAGACGGCTGGGAGGATTCAATGAGATAATACCTAAGAAGCATCTTGCATAGTGTACAAGAAATAGGAAATGCTTAGTCAATAGTGGCTCTTATTATTAGATAAGAAATATCTGACTCAAAAGCCTGTGTTCTTTCCACCAAGGAAGAAATGACTTTTACATGGTAATGACAGCCACCAAAAGCAAAAAGGCAACCAATCCATAACTGATAGTTTTCATCTAAATTCCACTTCCGTGTCTTCAGAGACAAAGGAGCTTGTATACTCTGCACTGTCAATGTTCTTTTTTAAAATGTGGATTCTGGAATGGCCCCCAACACTCCAATTATTTCCTCAGTGTCTGTCATACTCATTCTTATGCAGCTATTTTGGGGTTAAGTGTCTTTTCCCACCAAAAGATCTTGGACTTTTGAAAGGAGGGAGCCTAAGTAAGTAATAATTAATATTTATCCAACACTTGCCATCTGTCAGGCACTGTATTAACCAGGGCCAGCTTCACAGGCATGCAACCCATGCAGTCACACAGGGCCCTAACACTTAGAAGGAATGTGCATTTGGTTTAATGCTCTACTCTTGCCTTAATAATTTTTGAAGAAGGGGTTCTACATTATCCTTTTGCTCTTTAAATTATGTAGCCAGTCCTGGTGCTAACTAATCACTTTTCTGGGTGATTTATTCTTTGCTAAAACCCTGTGATATAGGTTATATTATCCCAGTTTTCACAGTTCCAAAAATGGAAGCCCAGAGAGGTCAGGTAACCTATACAAGCTCACATAGTTAGGAAGTGGTGGAGCCAGCACTTGAATACAAGTCTGGCCCTAGAACCCTTACTCTTAATTCTAAAGCTCTATTTCATCCATGTGTCCCCTCCCCTTGCACTACAGCATTCAGAAGCACATTAGCACTTAAACAGATGAATGGATGGAAGTATGCATGCAGCACACTTGGTGTAGGTTGGGCAGCTTGGAGAAATGTAAGCAAAATGGCTAAGTCATGGATACCAGTTCTCGTTCTTGTTTGTTAAGATGCCTTGTTTGGTTGTATTCTTTCAATGTACAGGTCACAGGTCCAAGGTGGACCTGAAGCTCCATCTTTCCCAACACTGCCAAATGTTTGGTCTGTCAGAATTCTAGTGTCACTGGATCCTCAGTGGGGGACCTTGCATAGATTCACCAACCTCTCTGAGCCTCAATTTTCCCATATCTAAAAGGAGATCATAATACCTCCCTAAACCACGTCACCCTTCTCATAAGGCCAAAAGAAAATATACGGTGTTGCTGGGCCTCCGATGCAAATACTCCAGCTCTGTCCCCATGGAACTCACAGACAGCAAAAAAGAAAAATCTCACACAATACAAGTCAGTCACATCATGGTGAGACTGAGTGCTCAAGAACACTTCTTGTTACTTAAAAGAAAAAGTGTTTTTGTTTTGTTTTTTCCTGAGGGGCTATCCAGTAACTAAGCCGGCAACTCCAAGTGCCCTGGACCACAATCACCAGTCCATCCTCACATCTTGTCAGCTTTCCATCCTAAATCTTTAAAATTCATCCACATCTTCCTGTCTTCACTGATACCATCCAACTTCATTCATTCAACAAATGCTTATTGAGCACCTACTATACTAGATGTCAGAAATCAGCTGTGAATAAGTCAGACATTTCATGAAGCTCACACTCTGGTTGGGGAAACAAAAAGAAACCAAAACAAAATACTAAGACGGAAACAAAAAGGGTGCTGGACACAGCTACTTTGGATTGGTGGTTATGAAGTTCTCTCTATTGAGGTGATCCCAGGACAGAGCACCACCCTCTCTTGCCTGGGCAATTACAACATATTGTCTTCCCTACCTCTTAACACCTTGTGATCTCCTCCATACAGCAAAGTGACTCTTTATACATGTAAAGGCTAGCTGACAAGATGGCAAGCCCCTGTGTTCCCAGCTACTTGGGAGGCTGAGGCAGGAGGATCACTTGAGCCCAGGAGTTTGAGGTTGCAGTGAGCTATAATGATGCCACTGCACTGTAGCCCTGGGAACAGGCCAAGAACCTGTCTTAAAAAATAAAATATAACATAAACACATAAAAAACTGTGATATGTTCCTACTGCGATCAGAATAAAACTAAATTGCACTCAGCAAAAAAATTTTGAACACCTACATTAAGGCACTGCTCAATAGGAAAGGACAAAAATATTTGTCTTAATGAAGCTTATATTTTAGTGAGAGGAAACGAGACAATACACACCATTAAAAAAGTTAAGTCGGAAAAAAAGGGCATTGGAGGAAAAAATAGGAAAGAGTGATGGGTAAGAGTTCAGGCTGCAATGTCTTAAATTGTTCACGTGCTCTGGCCTCACCTAACTACAAGTCCTATGTGACCATGATTTGAGTCCCTTACACGCAATACGCTTTCCTCTTCTCTGGGCCATTGCAGGTGATGTTTTCCAATGCCTGAGTCCTTTCTTCTTTGTTTCAGCTCAAAAACAACTCCTTTAGGAAAACATCCCACACTCGGCCATATTTGTATTCTAGGCTCCCGCAGCACCATGCTTCTCGCCTTTAAACACCACTCATATTTTGACTTTGTATCTCCCTGGTATTTATTGTTTACAACGTCACGTAAACTCCATGAGTGCACAGGCATGACCAGCTTCGTTCGCTGTGAACCCCGCGCCTACTTAAGACAGGGCCGGTCCTACCCGCCAACACGCTGAGAACCGGAAGTGTTGCGTTCGAGCCGGAGGACCGGGTAGCGGAACAGCGCGGCACACAGGAAAACCGGAAATAAACCGTTCCTGTCCGGAAGCCCTGAGAGGGAAACGCCTGCAAAGGCTGCCGGGAAGCGTGGTTTCTAAGTGGGCGCGTCTTTTCACTTGAAGTAATTGCGCGTGCGCTGCCTCCGTCAGCCCAAATCGGGAACATGGCCGTGCGGTCGCTGTGGGCGGTCCGGCGGCGGGGACAGCGCCTCCTGGCCTTGAGCACAGCGTGGGAGAGCAGGTAAGCGTTGCAGGAGGGGGGTCGGGGCTGTGAGGACTATGAGGGACGACCTGGCTGGCGGGGGTGGTTGTGGGCTGGAGGGTGAGACTTGGGCAGGCGAGAGGACGCACCGAGTCTCTCGGCCTCTGCGACCGAGCGCGCTCACGGCTCCATTTTACAGATGGGGAAACTGAGGCCCACTGCGGCGCGTTTTTTCCAGGCCGGGAAAGGTGGGAAGATCCGAGGTCATGTCCTGGGCGGTGGCAAGTCTCTTAAGCCCCACGCTTCGATTGAATTGGGGATGCACCTATTTCCCCGCCTTTTCTCTCCTTTGGTATCTGCGGGTAACTTTGGGTTCTTTCTCCCGACTCCGTGAGACCCTACGCCTGGCCCATCTTCTTTATCTGGGCATTATTTTACCTGTTGGTAAGAGGAGGGCGCTGGACTTGATTTCTTCTTACAGCCCTTCCATGTGCCTTGGGGTAGACTGCGAAGTTCCAGCTGCTGCGTTTATCCATGGGCAGCTTTTATTGGTCGCCTACCATGCCGACTGCAAAACTATGGGTAGTTCTTTTTATTATTCCCTGTTTACCCCTTGAGGAGGCTGAGGTTTAGAAAAGTCGAGTAACTTTTCCAAATTTAAAAATACTTGGGAAGTGGTAGAATCAGTCAGAGCTCCAGACTCTGCGCTTTTATTTAATGAGAGATGTTAATTATTTCCCATAGACTATTTCTTCCTAGGAAAAGAGAATAAAAAAATCACTGAGTTGGACCTCCAGATTGTAAATTAAGCTGCGGGGTTGGAGAGTGGGAGCTGGTAAATTTTCATAAGTATTTGTCAACTTTTTTATTTTAACACACCAGACCCAACACTCCTCCCTAGCACTTAGGTTAGGGGTTGAATTCAGAGATTGGGGTTTGGTTTGGTTTGGGTTTTTTCCCAAGTCTTTGGGCAGTTTGTTGGTGATACAGGGAAATGACCAGAATAAAAATGGTTCCTTCTGATAGATTCCCCCCCAACTCCAGTTCTGAAGCAGTAGGAATCTGGGATTGACTGTAACTCCCCTCTTTTTCTCCATCTGAGTTCTGACTATTTTCTCTTTTAACTGGCCCTGAGAAATTTTTGTTTTTTCTAATTTTTGTAGAGACAGGATCTTGCTATGTTGCCCAGGCTGGTCTCAAACTCCTGGCATCAAGCAATCCTCCCACCTTAGCCTCCCAAAGAGGCCCTGAAAATATTTTTACCTGCTTTCAGTTGGGTAAATGTGGTTTTTTAGAGGAAAGGAGGTATCTGACCCAGTGTAATTTGCCAAGATCTATGGTGACCATATTTTCTGAACCAAGAATTTGGAACCTTGTATAATCAGACTCAAGATCATAATAATTAAATTCAAGACCAGCCTGGAAAGTGTGGAAGATAACAGTCCTCTTGCCCACACCTTTAAACTAGCTGTTTGCTCTGCCAGAATGCTCTTCTTTTTTAAAGAAAACTTCTTTACCCACTTTAAATCTTTACTCAGCTGTCACTTCAATGACCACTCTCCAATACGTGGCAGTTTGTATAAATAAGCTAGCTATTTGTTTTAACGAGCTCCTGTACTCACTGATTGATTTTCCTGATAATTTTACTTGAAATCAAATCGTGAGGACCCAAGATGTGTAATGGAGACTTCCTTGAACTAGGGGTCAAAACTGCCACAGTTCAAGATCTACTATAAACTAGCCCCTGGTCTAAATTTCTCCCCGTGTAAACTGAACTAAATGTCAAATATTTGAGCTTACAAAATTTTAGATTGCATAACTAGTGAATATAAGATCTATAAGTATTTCATTGACTTGTTTTACATTCAGGTGAGTTCCCAACTCAGAATTTCTCTTTCTCAGCACAGATTCTCTTACCTAAAAGCCATAATATACCTTATGGTCAAGAAGGCTTAAAATTCTAAGCTTCACTCCAATTTGATAAGGTCCCTTTACTGGACTTAATTTTTCCCATCTGTAAAATGAAGGATTGAATCAGAACTATATGACTTTGTGTTTTTTAATTCCCGCTTCTGATATTGCCCCTCTAGTTCTGGGTATTAGCACTTGGTTTCCTCTTTGCTGACTTTTGTGTATATACTTGTGGCTGTTTCTACTGCTTGATGCTCGGTATCCTGAGTCAGCAGAATGCTAGCTATGTGATCTTGAGAAAATCATTAAGTCTTAAGCCTCTCAGTGTCAGTTTTCTCATCTATAAAATAGAAATAATAGTAGTACTTATTTCACATGTTAGATGAAAAGATGATTCACGTAAAACTGTCTACGTAGTAAGGGCTTCGTAAGTGTTCATTAGTTACTATAACTGAAAACACTTTCTCTAGAGAGTCAGTCTGGGGACCTTATGGTCTCTAAATTTTGTCATAATTTTGGGTTTTCATGATGTCATTTCTTGATTATGTGCCACCTCACTCCCACTTTAGGGGCTGGCTACTTCCATTCAGCACCGCCACCCAGAGAACTGCTGGTGAGGACTGCAGTTCCGAGGACCCCCCTGATGAGCTTGGGCCCTCCCTTGCTGAACGAGCCTTAAGGATAAAAGCTGTTAAACTGGAGAAGGAAGTCCAAGATTTAACAGTGAGTAAATTTTATATTATCTGTTCTTCATATCCTCTCTCTTTAGTTTAAATGTCCAAGTAAAGTTTTGTGTGTCCATTTTTAAAATGAAGTTTCCTCTAATTGGCTCTTTATGCACCCCTCACTCTTCTTCCACTCTCTTGCTCAGTATACTAGACAGAAAAATCTTTTTAGTAGTTCAAAAAGGCCACTGGCTAAGGAGAATCATCTCTTTCCAGTTCCCTGTTGTGCCACAGCACTTAGATATCTGATATTTTGGCAGTTTAAAGGAGGTATAGTGCCTGGCATGGAGGAGACAATGAATGTTTATTGAACGTGTGAGGTCACTGACTATTATTCTTTACTTATCTGACCACATCTGGCATACTGGACTCAGTCCTGGGTTGACGGACACACTTAGGGGGAGATAGATAAGCCAGAGTAATTCCACAGCAAGACCATCCAGAATGGCAAGGAGGCCAGAAAGCATGTCTTGGAGAGCAACTGAAGGAACCAGGAATTGTAAGAATGAAAGAGAAAAAGACTAAAGGGGCTAAAATAACTGCCTTCAAATAGATGACATACTTTTAAAACTTATTCTCACTTGTCCTAGAGTTCAATGCAATGAAAGAAAGGTAGAGGTTAGCAGTATTAGCTGAATGTGGGAAGAAAAAAGGTTTTTCTCAAGATAATGAGCTTGAAAATTGTTTTGTTCAAACTGGCAGGCTAAATGACTAACTTATCAGGGCTGCTAAAGAGTAGGTTTCTGCTTTGGCTGAGGATTTGGAGTGGCCAATCTAAGATTTCTACAGCTCCTAGTTTGTTATATAAAAACCTATCACGGCTGGGCACGGTGGCTCATGCCTGTAATCCTACCACTCTGGGAGGCCAAGGTTGGAGGATCGCTTGAGCTCAGGGGTTCAAGACCAGCCTGAGCAAGAGCCAGACCCCATCGCTACTAAAAATAGAAAAATTAGCCAGGCATTCTGACACACACCTGTAGTCCTAACTATTCCAGAGGCTGAGGCAAGAGGATCACTTGAGCCCAGGAGTTTGTGGTTGCAGTGAGCTATGAGCTATGAGGACACCACTGTATTCTACCCAGAGCAACAGAGCGAGACTCTGTCTCAAAAAAAAAAAAAAAAAAAAAACTATAACAAGGATGAAATTTGTAAAGTAAGCAAAAACATTCTTTTTTACCAATAAGCATTATCTTTTTTCATTCTTTTGACTTTGCTTTTGATGTTCAGGTGAGATACCAGAGAGCTGTAGCCGACTGTGAAAACATAAAGAGGCGAACCCAGAGATGTGTGGAAGATGCCAAGATATTTGGTGAGAGATTTATTCACAATAAAAAAGTCTTTCGGCACAGGGACACTTACTAGTAGTCCTGCAAACTGAGCATAGTGCAAGCACATCTAGGTCTTTAACTGATCCCTCCCCTGCCCTTCCACCATCCCCCAGGCTTCCTGTGTTGCTAATCGGGAATGGTGTCAAGTTAACTATTTGCTAAAATAGTGCTGGCCTTTATATTGATCAAACCTTTGTTTATTTTCCAAACATGTAGTTATTACAGTTAACATACTAGTGCTTATTCCAACAATTCTGTTTAGCTCATCAGTGAACAAGTGAATCATTGAGATATTCAGAGGAAAATCCAAAGAACAAATATGTAGGCAATCAGGAATGCTGAAATATGCTTAATGGAAGAAAAATTGATCTATATCCATAGGGCAATAATCAACTATATCTCCACCAGACAGTTTGCACTACTATGGACAAGAGTCATTTGCTTTGTTGTTAGTACTCTACAACTTACTGAGTTATAAAACACCTCAAAGACAAAGGCTCAGACCCCAAAGTCAGATTACCATGAAGGCTGTGCTGGACTCCATCTATTTTGCTTCCTCTCTGTTGCCTCCTCTCCTACACCAGATCCAACCATATCATACCTAAATCACTTCAATTGGCTCTCTTAGTTCTTTCTTCCCCCCCCATTCATATGCCCCCCCAGTACCCCAAATTCATTATATATGCTGTCTGACTAATTTGAATCACATTTCTACTTGTTTTCCTCAAGAAGCTATAATGAATCTCTGTCACCCTCAAATTGACAATAGAATTCCTACCTCTATCAGTCTTTCCCTCCCATCCAGGCAGTAAGTCTGGGAAATCTCTTTTCAGTCATCTCTTTTATTGCTTGCCTGTAGTTGATCTTCCTTCTTAACTTTGAGTATAGTTAAGGCGACTACCTGTTTTGGCACAGGGCCTTAAACCTGTCCCTAGATTAAAATCAGATCGATAAAGTCCTTGCCTCTCACTAGCCCCCAGAGCTGTGTGATGATGGTATTCGTTATCCTCATTTCTGTAAGAAAAATCCAGTTCTAGAATTGGGAGTAATGGGATTTCTCAACAATTGAGTTTACGTTTGTCTTTTTTTTTTTTTTTTTTATTTTTTTTTTTATTCCTTGTTTTTCCTGGATTCTAGTGACAAAATACGTTTGTCTTATAACAGTTCATGGGACTCATAGGAGATCAGACAAGTTTTTTGGCCCATCTCCAGCAGCTTGATAGTAGACTTGCCTCATCTGTGGATGTGTCTTACATTCCCGTCCTATTAAGCTGGTCCTCAAGAATAAACCAGTCTTGACACCGCTTAGCATAATGTGGTCACCTTGCTTTTCTAATTGTTCCAAAGTCTCTCCCCATGAAATATTAATATCTTGTCTCAGTTGAGGATGTATGACTTAGCATAACTGAGATAGGCAGGAATTTTCAAAATGTTCATAACTCAATACTAAAAGTGAATAGCAACAAAAATTCGAGATGCATAAAAATACTTGTTTTAAAAGGACAGATTTTTGAGCTATTGTATATAGTCTTACCTAGTTCTTGGGTTCTAACCATCTCTTCTATTTCTTAGTAGGATACCTAGTCATATTTGCCTTCCGAGACACTAACTTGTCATTTGGGTCGGGGTGGTAATCAGTGATGATGTCTGAGTCCTGTGTGGCAACCTGTCCACTTTCTGGGCTACCCCATATACCAGCCACCTAACTAGGCCTTCTCCCAAGGGAAGAGTGATTTCCTCACAAACAATAAAAATACCTGGTTTCTCTGCAGGAATCCAGAGTTTCTGTAAGGACTTGGTGGAGGTGGCAGACATCTTGGAGAAGACTACAGAGTGCATTTCTGAAGAATCAGAGCCTGGGGACCAGAAGCTCACTTTGGAGAAGGTCTTCCGAGGGTTGTCGCTTTTAGAAGCAAAGCTGAAAAGTGTGTTTGCCAAGCATGGCCTGGAGAAGCTAACACCCATTGGTGACAAATATGACCCTCATCAGCATGAACTCATCTGTCATGTGCCAGCTGGCGTTGGGGTGCAGCCTGGCACCGTGGCATTAGTAAGGCAAGATGGCTATAAGCTTCATGGCCGTACCATTAGACTTGCCCAGGTAGAAGTGGCAGTGGAGTCTCAGAGAAGACTTTGAACAGGAACTGAATGTTCTCCCAGAGTGCAGTCACCTGCGTTTCTTTTATTTATTAAACTAGGTTTGTATTGTACATGAAGTACTTCATGTGATATGCTTTGAATTTAGTCATATTGGCTTTATTTATAAGATATTCTATTGATTTAATGTGACCTGTTTGGTCTCATCAGAAGTCTTGCCATTGGGCATTTGAACAATGTGACAAGTGTTCCTGTGGCCTTTGTCAAAATATGTTTAGGAAAATTATTTTTAAATTGGTACTCTGATGACTCTGAATCCAAATTCCTTTTTAACTGTGTATTTTCAACTAAATATTCCTTTCTAGTGGTCCCTATAACAGGAATTATGTAACATCTTGTATTCTGTAGAAAAAGGAGACAGTAGGGATTGGTTCATCCTTTGGGTACTTAGATGATAAAGCTTTATGGTTGTAAAAATCATTTGGGTTGAGTTTTATACACATAGATTTTCAAGACTTCTCCTTTTTGTTTTATTATTTTTCTTTTAGCCATCTCTTGTCCTTGTAGACCCTATATCATTGTCCCAAACTCAGCCTTTTCAGATTCCCATTTGCAGGGGCTAAACGCCCAGGCAAGACTTAGAAGACAGGGAGTGTCAAGAAATTCAAGATACCCAGATCCCTTTCAAGCAAGGATGGCCAAGAAACCTTGTGCTTTCTTTGCTCTGAGTTATCTTTAAATTATTTTCAGCCTCCCTAGGTATACAATCATTTCAGGGAAACTGAGGCAGCAGTGACCCAAATGGGTCTATTGCGTTTACTCACAACATCTCATTCCACCAGCCCGCCCTTCTCTGCCCCTTTGTCAGATTTGCTTTATGATCCTTTATTGGATTATAAGGAAGATTTATCAGAATAAAACTGTTAGGTTCCCACAGTTTCTCATTTGATTTAGTTATGCTGAAAGGTTTTTTTTTGAAAGTTTACTCATCCTCTTTGTTATTGTTTGTAATATAAGTATTCTCCACTCTTAGCAAATCCCCCCCTGCCCGTTTTTTTTTAATTCCACAGATATGTGGTCTTGCTGTGTTGCCCAGGCTAGCCTTGAATTCCTGGGCTCAAGTGGTCCTCCCACCTCAGCCCCCCTAGAAGCTGGGACTACAGGCATGTACCACAACAGCCTGTGGAAAAAAATTGTTCTTTAATTGGTACTCACAAGTTACTACCTCTCTTACGTTGACAAGCTTTATTTCCTAGTTTTTGTATCTGTCTTAGGTCACATTTATATAAACGTTTAGCTTTCCTTTTATGTATTAATCTTATACAGTTAATGGACCTATATGTTTATTTTTTCCAGTCTTGCTTATAGCTGATGTTCTGTAAAACATTTGTCTAATAAATGACTTAATGAATGAATGATACATCAGTCAGACTTTAGAAAGGAAGTCAACTGTGGATAGTTCAATGTTGGAGGAAGCCTTGATGATCTAAACATACCCTTTCTGCTTCTGAAGTATGAAAATCTAGTCTTTTTAGGACTGGACCCAAAGGCAAAAAAACATCTCAGATTTCAGTGAGAACTTGAATGAAGAACACCTAGATATTAACTTCAATCATTTAAGATTACTAGACATGCAAATAAATAAGTCCCCAGCAGACAATGAGATGTTGTCAGATGTCCAGATTGCACAGGTTTAGGTTTCAGTCAGTTACCCATAAAATAAATCCACTTTCACTGGAACTCTGATCTCATTCAGTGGCATGGTAAAAGTTACCCTCTTAGACACGGATAATTCTAAGAGACTAAACAAACATGTCAATAAAGCCATCCCCCTGCGGGCCCCACATCTCTCATCAGATTTAGACACTTAAAAAACAAGTAACTATGCACTTTTAAAATGGTGGTAAGATTTTAAAACCAAGACCCTCTTTTGGCCTCCCACTAAGTGCATACTGTAAATTTAATGAGCAAATTTCACAATAGGAAATTGTCCTTTTTTGCCTTCATTTCTGAGATTGACAGATGACAACAAGAAAACGAGCCAGTTATAATTGTGTGCTTTTGATCGCTAGCTATCATTACCAATGAATTAGAGTTAGCCATAATTTTACGTATGGAATGTGATGATTAACTGAAGAGTTTTCTAATACTCTTTTGCACTTCCTGTTTTTTGCAGGTAGATTGAGAATAATTCTGGGTTCTTTTATTATTCAGTAGTTTTTCAGACTTAAAAGTGTAAATTTAGAATTAGAAGATTAAGCTAAAATAGTAAGAATCTCAAGTTGAAGGGCTTAAGGGAGCCCGAGCAGCATAACAGAGCATAAGCTTGGTCAGCATTGACTTGAACATAAACCCCAGTTCAGTCACCTGTGTGACTTTGGGCACCTGTCATTTTCACCCTCCTGAGCCTGTTTCCTTATTTGTAAAATGGTTATAATACTGGCATGATATTGTGACTATTGAATGAAATGTGTTAATTGCCTACTGCAGTAGGCCCTCAGATATTTATTTTTATTTTATTATGCATATTATTTTTCCTACCTTTTTATAGCTGTTTAAAGTCTAGGTAAAGGGAAAGACTGGTTAAGTAATGATTACAGAAAACTTGTAAGCTAATCATTCACAGTGACTTATTTTCCTTCCATTTTCTGGGGCTTTTTATTAACCACACCACAAAAAAGCCACATTTTCAGGCTGAACAAGCAAGAAAATTGTGTCAGTGTTCTTAATTATTTCCATCTTAATGGTAAAGTGAAAAACATTGGCTTACAGATGATCTGTAAGGAAGCTTTGGCTCGCTTGAAGGGAAGATCTTGGTGTTTTAGTACTTGGATTCTACAATCTTTTACTGACTTTTCTACTACTATAAAAGAATCAGTTGATTTAAAATTGATATAAGTTATTTGATGCTCTCATTCATGGCAAAGGATTTGAAAATGAAAAAATTTTCAAACACTAAAGCAAAATCAAATAGGAAAAACTCAAGAGGAAAGGTAATATTCAGAACAACTTTAATAAAATCCAAATTGAAATAACTGCAGTTCAGGTGTGTGGAGTCTTTGCCCTAACTCATATTGTATACGGTGTGTTATAAGGTCACTTCACTGACTGCTGACCCACCTTGTTGATGCTCAGGAGAGGTGCCCTGAGATCTCACAGCAGCACAGCCAAGCAGATGCAGTATAGGCTTTCCACACTGTCTCAGTGTTGAAGTCCTGTCTGTTTTTCTATCTCCTTGACTTGCCTCTTTCCGATTCCTGTTTCTTAGATCTGGACTACTATTTCTGCCTTCCTTTCTGGCATTGCCTTGTTTTCTTGAGTTTTCTTCTTGGTTCTAATTGTCTTATCTGCTTTGACTACTGCACTTGTACTGCTGGACTCCTGACCATCCTCCTAACCAGATTACTGGCATGTGGCCTTGTTCTGGCCTTCAGCTTCTTGTCCTGCCCAACTTTTTTTTAAAGACAGGGTCTCACCATGTTGCCCAGGTTGGTCTCAAACTCCTGAGCTCAAACCATCCTCATGCTTCAGCCTCCTGAGTAGCTGGGATTACTGGCACCAGCCACCACACCAATCCTCTTTCCCAACTTCTTCCTTCCTGGCCTTTGTCTTTACCCCTGCTTCTCAGCTGGCCTCCATATACCCAGCCTCCTGGCTAAATGGCCCTCTGGAGCCAGCCTTTCCTGGGATTTGGCCTTGCATTTTCCTCACTCTCCAATCCTGTTTGTACACCCTGGCTCCATAAATTATTGTTTCCCCTATTCCCAGTGCTAGTCAATAAATACATTCTTATTCCTACCCACTCAAATTTTGTCCACGCTCTTAAGTTCACTGTGGTGGTTTTCAAACATGGCTCCAGAATTCCTTGACACCTATATTGAGTGGTAGGGCCTATGTCCATTCTCCTTGAATCTTCTTGGAGCTCTGTCATTGCTTGACCAGTACAATACAGTGGAAGTGGCACTGCCAATTTCTAGACCCAAACCTTTTAAAACTGGCAGCCCCATTTCCTGTCTTGGGATGCTCACTGTTGGAACCTAACCATCATGCTACCCGCAAGCTGAAGTCACCTTGGAGTGGAACTGAGGGCCCTGGCGGAGCTTTTAGCTGAGCCAGCACCTTCTTGCCAGCCAGTGAGCCATTTTGAAAGTGGATCCTCCCACCCCCAGTGGAGCGGCCCCAAATGACACCACGTGGAACAGATGAGCTGATCTCACCAGAGCCCTGCCCAAAGTGCAGATTTGTGGACAAAATGGACTATTGCTACTTTAAGCCACTAACTTGGAGCGGTTTGTCACACAGCAGCAGATAACTGATTCAGTCACCCCACCACATTCCCAGTCTCTGGTGGCACCTCTGTACCATCAGAATTGTGCCTTCCTGCTTTTCCCCTTATCAGCTCTTTAGAACTTGTCTTACAATTTTGATGAGCTCACACATTGTCAATGGGATGCTAGAAGAAAACAGCTCTAGATTCAAGAATTACAATGGCCCCTAAAATTATAAGAAAAATAGAGTCAAGAAGATGAATTTCAGGCATTAGCATGCTCAGCCCCCATGCCACGTGATAACCTGTGCCACCTCAGGACTCTGTTGAGAGTGTCCACCAGCAAGAAGGCTTTCACCAGACGCAGCCCCAATTTTTTTCTTCATAAATTATTTTTTCTTTTTTTTCCCCCAGCTCTGAGATTGGCAGAGAATCTTCAAAAATTAAAAGATGAATTTTTTTTTTTAGGCAAGCATGAAAATGAGGTTTATTGAGGAGAGAAAGATAGGATTATAGGGCAAGAGCAAGACATAGAGCATGATACATACGCCACAGATGACAACGGGACCCACTTTTGCAGCAACGGGAGAGCAAAAGGCAAAAAAAAAAAAAAAAAAGAGTTTTAATGTTAATATGATTTACCCTACATAAAAACTACAAGAATCAGAATAAGTACATAAGAGAACTTGGCACAAAGTGATCAATGAATGCTTGTTTCAAAAACTTTTTCAGGAAATATCTTGAATCTCTGGAAATGAACTTAAAAGGTGTTGCATTCTGACACAAAAATTACCAAAAAAAGTTTTTTTTTAAGATTATAAGAAATGCTTGTTTATTCATCTACCACTTTACTAGTAGTAATGCAGTTTGGCCCTATTAAATTAAGACTCACAAAGCTGACTTAGAACCCTAGCCATGAACTCTTTTACCTTTCTATGAATCTCTTCAGTTTCTTCTCTTAGCCATAATCTGACTGAATAAATATGGATTTTCTTTATTCTGAAACTCATCCCCCTAAATTTATTTTCTGCCAGAGGAAATCTGTTTTTCACAGCGCTGCTCTTATTTTCTTAGAGTATGTAAATGGAAGCTTATCCTTTCCTTCTTACCTTTTTTCCTTTCTGAAAAGAGATTGGATGAAACCTTTCTTTTTTAGGAAGTAGAAGGCAGATATTAACTATATGAAAACTGCACGCGAAAACAGCAGTATCAAAGCATAAGGATTTGTTTCAGCGTGCACTGCAGAGCTAGTAACTCAGAGGTTGGGCATAAACCGAGGTCTTCAAAGCTTCAGTTCTGTCCCCCATCCATCTCCCTGCAGCACGGCCCTGGTCCTGATGCTGAGAACTCGCGGCGCGCACACCTGCGCCGGAGCGAGGATGAGCCAACCAATGAGGACCCTGCATCCAGGAGGCGGGATGAGGAGGCTGCCAATGATAGAGCCTGCCCCGAGAGAGATGTAGCTAATGAGGGCCTCGTACTGTAGAGGGACGGCTGCTCGGCCAATGAGAGGCAGGAACCTGCGAGGCTGGGAAGGCGGGACGGCCAGTGGGGTGCCGGGGCGGGGCGGGGCGCCGAGCGCCAACCCGCGAGCGCCGGATGCCCGGCGTGCTGCCCCGCTCGCCGCCCGCCATGGCCCGCGATGCTGCGCTCCTCGCCGTGCTGGCCGCGCTCCTCGCCGCCGCCGCTGCAGGCGGAGACGCCCCGCCCGGCAAAATCGGTGCGGGAAGGGCGCGGGGCCGGGGGTGGTTGCTGAGCTGGGGAGGGCTGGGCGGGAAAAGGGTTCTAGGCCGGCAGCAGCTGGGTGGGGGCAGGGAGGGCAGCCGGGTGAGGGAGGGTCCTCGGGAGAGGAGCTGGGTGGAGGAGAGGCGGGGGCAGGGACTGGGCGAGGGTGGGGACCGCAGTAGGGCCGGTGCTGATGGGGAAGGTGGCATGGGCATGGGAAGAGGGCCACCTGGAACGGAAAAGAGGCCTGAGCAGGACTGGCCGCTGATCTCACCGGAAGGTCCGAGGTTACTGAGCATCTGCCCTGGACCCGGCTCTTTGCTAGGCGCCTGGATGACATAGGACAGGGGCTGGACGATGGCATTCACAAAGGTTTATTGAGGGCTGTCTGTGTAGCAGAGTGCTCCGGTTCCTGCTTGGAGGACAGACCTCACAGTACAGGGAAGTCCGTGCTGAGCTGAGAAAGTACCGTGTGTACAGAGGAAGGGCACTTCACTCCAGTCTTGGTGGCCTAGGGAGGACTTCCTGGAAGTAACATCTAAGCCAAAACTTTGGGGACGTAGGAGTCAGTGTTTGCAGAGACAGAACAGTAGATCTGCTGGAAATTTGCTGACTGAGTGGGGAACTTTTAATAGCAGTCATTTGATTTTTTTATTTGTGCGGTTCTCCCAGTACTTTATTTTGAAAATTTTCAAATGTGCAGCAAGGTTGAAAAAATTTTACAGTGATCATCTGTATACCCACCACCTACCTTCTGCCATTAACTGCTAGTATACTTGCTTTATCACATACCTAACACACACCCTTCTATCCATCCATGAATCCATCCTACATTTTGATGCATTTCAAAATAAATTGCAGACATCAGGACACTTTGTTAAATAATTCATTGTGCATATCATTGACTAGAGTTCCATATGTGTTTATAGTTGCTTTTTTTCCCCCCTCTTAACAATTGTCATTTTAACTCTACATGACCTGTAAAGATTTTCAAGTTCCTCACACATAAAATTTCCACAGGCAGAGATGCTAGGCTTCTGGGGTGGGAGGACAGAGTCCCTACTCCACTAGGCTAACCTCCATGCACCCTTTTGGCAAGAGTGCCTTGGGACATCTCATGGGAGCACCGTAGACTTACAGGGGCCAGCGCAGTGCTAAAGTTTGTGTGTTACAAAACCACAGCCCAGCCCATAAAGTGTTAAGACAGACTGAAATCATTTTGGGACTGAGAGTGTGGAGTTTTCTGGGGAAAGAGAATCCTGAGGGCTAGAGTGGCCAGAGAAGACCGCATGGAGAAAGTGGATTTTGAGCCAGGCCGTGGAGCGTAGGGAAGAGTTAGGCAGGCAGTATCCTGGGGTGCAGGGCACTCCCCTTTTTCTTGGAAACGGGCAGAAGGACAGGACATTTCTCACTGACCACTGGGGAAGGATCAGGACCTCCTCCCAGCAGAACAGCTGCATTGTGGCAGCACACTCTGCCTGGCCCCTTCCAACTGGCCCTGCCCACCTCACCCAAGAGTCATCCAGAGCAGGACGCTTGGCAACACCAAGCTGCCCTTTAGCTTTCCTGATTTTCCTCAGTCCTCTGACAGGAGCCTCTGTCTGCCCTTGGTGGTTTGGACTCTATGCCCAACAAGATTGAGAAGCTTCCTGTTAGGATGTCTTAACCCTTGAGCTCCCGCATGATGAAATCTGAATGCTTTGGTGTGGCATCAGTACCCTTTAAACCCACCCATATAATTCCACGAGCTGCCCTGCTGGTGCTGTTCTCTGCAGAGCCTGCATTTCTGCTCACTAGCAAAGCTGCTTGTCCTCCAGCAGCCCGGATCAAATGTTGTTCCCCCTGTGAAGCCTGTGTCCCCACACCCTCTGGGGCTGAATTCATTGCCTCCTCCCCAGGGCTCCCTGGAACCCTGTAGTTGCACTTTGTCACAAGTTGTCATAGCTAATTGTGCATCAGTCTGTATGCCCACTCCATGCTGGGCTCCTGGGGGACAGAAGCCCTGTTTGATTCATCTTTGTGCCCCAGCACATCTTACCATAGACCAGAGAGTAGGTGTCAGTTGTGTGGGTTGAATGAGCTGATTCACAATGAGGTGATGTCTTCTGCTTCCTGATAGCTGTTGGGCAGCTTCTAGGCTTTGTAATATCGGTTTCTCTAGAAAAATGGGTAATTTGGGACTCTTCAAAAGGAGGAGAGGCAAGCACAGTGTCTAAAAAAAAGGGTAAGGGCATTCTTGAAAGTGCCTTTGTAAATACTGAGAAAGAGGAAGTGGTTTATTTCAACATGCAACAAATACTTCATGAACTCTAGTGCCTGCCAGCATCTGGGAACATAGTGACTGTGCTCTCTCTCTGTCCTTAAACAGAACATTAAATACAATGTGGTGGCTCACAGCTGGCCTGTAATCCTAGCAATCTGGGAGGCCAAGGTGGAAGGATTGCTTGAGCTCAGGAGTTCGACCAGCCTGAGCAAGAGCGAGACCCCGTATCTACTAAAAATAGAAAATTCAGCCAGGTGTGGTACACGCCTGTAGTCCTAGCTACTCGGGAGGCTGAGGCAGGAGGATCACTTGAGCCCAGGAGTTTGAGGTTGCTGTGAGCTATGATGGTGCCACTGCACTTTACTGGGGTGACAGAGCGAGACTCCTTCTATAAATTAATTAATTAACTAATGAATTAATAAGGCTTGGGGTAAGCACAGTGTGCTGAGGGAATATGCAGGAGGGACACCTGATTCATCTCAGGTGGGTCAGGCAAGCCAGGCTACAGGTGAGGCACAGGGTGATGACACTCCTGACTAAGGGGACAGCTCAGGCAGAGGCATGTGCCCACAATAAAGGAAGTCTAGACAGACAAAAAAGGTGCAGTATTGCAAGGATAGATCAGGGAGTGGAGTAAGTAAAGGGAGGCCAGATCTTAAAGAATCTGGTATTGTCTGAGGATTCCCTGTCACTTCTTAACAGGAGCTGCTGGTCCTAGGGTCCAATGTGGGTCCAGTAAGGACAAATTACACCAGATTTATCTCATTTTCTTTTTGGATAGGGTTACTGGACTGTCAGATGAGAGGAAAGCAGTGTTTCAGATACATTGTGGGTAAGGTGGTAGTCCAGTGCAGTAGCTTCATAGCTGGCTTACTGTTCTCTCACAGGGCTATTTAATGATTAATATCTGTCTAAGCAGTGATTCCTGGTAGCACCTCCAAGCCTTGTCCTGCGAAATCTTTTTATCAGTGATTTGGATGAGAATACTGATGCCATGTAAACCAAATTTGCAAATAACAGGAAGGCGGGAGTGTAGTAAAGACAATGGATGATAAGACCCAAAGAAAGACCTCAACAAACTGAAACTTTGTAACAAGAGTCCAAACTGAAAGAGTGCCCTGTAAGGGAATGAGCAACCCATCTCAGGGTGCATTCCAGTCTCGGTAAACACAGGCATAGAAATGATTGCAATGTCAGGTGGTAGGATGGTTTAGACCAGGGGTTGGCAAACTTTTTGTAAAGGGCGAGAGAGTGAATATTTTAGAGTTTGCAGGCCATACAGTACAGCTGCAGCTACTCGACTCTGCCTAGCATGAAAGCAGCCACAGACAATAAGTAAAAGAAAGGACGTGGCTGAGTTCCAATAAGACTTTTGTTTGCAAAAACAGGCATCTGCCTGCATTTGGCCTGCAGGCGGTAGTGTGCCAACCCCTGGATTCAGGAGTGGTTTCCAAACACCGAGCCACCCAACAGAACTGCTCAGTAGCTGCTTTTATCAATTCATAGTGAAATAAGAAAATTTGGGACAATGTAGTGGGTTTTGTATAAAACTAAATTTATTCTATTTACATAGGCATCCTGGATTTTGAAATTTTTTGCTGCTATAATATCTTTTTCTTTATAAAATGAAAGTTATAATGAGTGGCAGTTTTCAGGTTTGTCTTTGCCTATTACTAATAGCTCTACTGACAACTCAGTCTGCAAATTTCCTTTTTGAAATGTTGCAAGCCTATGAAATGCAAGCGCCTGGGAACCACCAGGGCAGGAGGATGCAAAGGTGATAGGCAGCCTCTCACTCCCCTACTCTGTTTCTCTCCATCCCTGCCTCCTGGGCTGCTGACAGCGGTGGTCGGGGCTGGAATCGGGGGCTCTGCTGTGGCCCATTTCCTCCAGCAGCACTTCGGACCCCGGGTGCAGATCGACGTGTACGAGAAAGGGACTGTTGGCGGCCGCCTGGCCACCATCTCAGTGAACAAGCAGCACTACGAGAGCGGAGCCGCCTCCTTCCACTCCCTGAGCCTGCACATGCAGGACTTCGTCAAGCTCCTGGGTGAGTGTGCAGTCCTGGGGCTCCAGCACCCAGTGCCCCGGGGCTGGCGGCAGCATCTGCCTAGACCATCAAGTCCAGAAGGTCATGCAGCCCAATCTCCTCATTTTACAGATGGAGCAGCTGAGACCAGAGAGGGGAAGGAACTTGCCTGAGGTTACACAGTGAGTTAGTTGCAGAGCCGGGATTAGAACTCAGGTTTGACTCCCAGGCCAGTTTCTTTCCCTGTCAATTTGCTGCCTCTTCATAATCATGATCATATCAGCTTCCATAGGCTGATGCCAGATACCTAGCACCCTTCTAGGTGGTATGCAGGCATTACTTCCAGTCTTCCCTGCCAGCCTGCAAGATGAATGTTAGGTCTCCTCCTGAGGAAACTGAGGCTCAAAAAATTTGTATACCTCAGCTAAAGCCATGCAGCTAATAAGCAAGAGCGCTGGGATTCAAATCGGGCAGCATTTGTCAGAACCACAAATACACATACTGTTTGACACAGAAGTTGCAGTTCTCAGAAGTGATCCTACAGGTGGTCTTGCAGATATACCAAGTGGCACACATACAAGGTTATGGCATTGTTCATAATAGCAAAAGGTTGAAAATACCCTGTCTGCCCACCCACTGGGAACTGGGGTCCAACAAATTATTGCATAAATATACAGCATTTACTCAGCAGCCAGAATAGGGAAGTGCTTCATGCCCAGCTATAGTATACTCCAAGATGCAGTATGTTGCTCAGGTGCAGAGCAGCGTATATAGTATGTGGGAGTGGGGAAGGAATAAATCACCGAAGCTACGTGCGTATTTAGAAGTCCATCGCTCTGCAAGTTGTAGAGTGCAACAGGGCTGTAAGGAGCTGTGATGATTTCTATGTGATCTTGGTGCCTCGGGCTGCCATCTCAAAGCAGGCCCTGTGGCTCTCAGCCCCTAGACATTCTGGGATGACATCTGAATTTCCCTCACTTGTGGCTGAATGGATCCCTGCTGAAAAAAATGTGAAGTGGTACATTATTTTCGTTTTCATTTTTTCATTGACTAGGAAGACTAAACATTTTCCCAGTGCCTCTGTTTACTGTTTATAAACAAGCAACACACATGAACAAACCGTGGTGTTTGTATTTCCTTTAACGGAGCCAGTCCACTGGCATCAGGAAGGCCCCGAATCTTTGAAGGGGACCCGAGGGCCTCCTCCTCGTCTCCGCAGGGCTGAGGCAGCGGCGCGAGGTGGTGGGCAGGAGCGCCATCTTCGGCGGGGAGCACTTCGTGCTGGAGGAGACCGACTGGTACCTGCTGAACCTGTTCCGCCTCTGGTGGCACTACGGCATCAGCTTCCTGAGGCTGCAGATGTGGGTGGAGGAGGTCATGGAGAAGTTCATGAGGTAGGGCTGGCGGACCATGGGAAGGGTGTTCCGGAGGGGGAGAGGAGAAGGCGGGGAAGGAAGCAGCTTGCCAGTGCATTGTGAAAGAGGAAAAGGTCCCTGCTGGGTGTGAGAGCCCAGCACAGTTCTGTGCAGGCTGAGAGCAAGCCCCTAGCATGAGGAATGGCCTTAACGGGTGCAGGGATGGTCTCCCTCGTGTTGTCACGCCAGCATTCGTTCTCTTTCCGTCTGCTACACTGACAAAAGCGTGGGTTTCAAACACAGTCACCTGCAAGGCTGACCCAGGATGTGAACCAGGGAAACAGCAGGTGGAAGAGAACAGGGGGTAGGGGGAGTGGGTGACCTTCAGAAGAAGGCCCCCTCTGAACGAGGCAGCCAGCATTCCCCTGCAGTCAACTGTGGCCGGCCCTGTGCAGTGCCCACCTCATGGGGACAGATCTTCCGGTTTTGCATAAGCTGGAAATCCAGGGTGATATGTGAAATCTCCCAGCTTTTCAGCATTTGTAGCCAATTCATCTTGAAACCAAGTTAAACATGGGCCAGATGCGTTGCAGCCTGGGGGCCACGTTTACAAACTTTGCCGTCCTCCAGCTTTTCCATCAAGAATAAATGGAGGCCGGGCGCGGTGGCTCACGCCTGTAATCCTAGCACTCTGGGAGGCCGAGGCAGAAGGATTGTTCGAGGTCAGGAGTTCAAGACCAGCCTGAGCAAGAGTGAGACCCCGTCTCTACTAAAGATAGAAAGAAATTAGCTGGACAACTAAAAATATATAGAAAAAATTAGCCGGGCATGGTGGCGCATGCCTGTAGTCCCAGCTACTCGGGAGGCTGAGGCAGGAGGATTACTTGAGCCCAGGAGTTTGAGGTTGCTGTGAGCTAGGCTGACGCCATGGCACTCTAGCCCAGGTGACAGAGTGAGACTCTGTGTCAAAAAAAAAGAACAAATGGGTCCCAGCCCCTCCCCATCACCTTGGGTTTCAGGTATGAAGGACACGTGATCTGTTCTCACTCTGTCACTCACTCACCAAGCTGTCACTTGCCTTTCCCCCAGAGTCCCTTCCGAAGGTGCTCACTGCTTCTGGCCCAGGTGCAGAGGCTGCTCCTCAGGCCCCGTGGTCATCTGCCTCCCTTAAGTGTCACATACTCGGCATGGCCCGTGCCCTCCCTCCCTGGTTCCTGGCACTTCACTCCCTCTCCACTTCTATAACTCTGCTGTTGAGGGCACATCTTATATTCTCCAGATGTCCCCCAAAGCTTACGTCCTTACCCCTCTTTCTTCTTTGATACTTTCTCCTTCGTCAGTTTTATCCAGACCTGTAACGTTGACTTCTGCCTTTTGTGGGAGATAACTTCTCCTTGTCAGCTCTAGTGTCCCCTTCAGTTGACACCCACGTGTCTGTCTGCTTTCTGGACACCTCCCTCTGGTGTCCCACTGATAACAGAACTTCAGAAGTGTACAAAGGAGCCCCAGAATAGACACCATTTCAAAGGCCAGCCAGTCTGGTAATCTACTAGTCTATGCGAGTCCCTGAGATGAGGCAAGCAGGAGAGGGACAAGACGTGAGCTTGAGCGTGAGTGGGAGCCCTGTCAGATCAAGCCAGAGGCGAGGACAGGCTGGGCTAGCAGAGAGGGTGACAGCACTGGCATGAGGCTGCTGCCATCATGGCTAACGTGGTCCTAGAAGCCAGGGCAGAGCCAACACTGTTGGAGAGGGGTCTGTGCCAGCAGGGTTGGGCCGTGGCCCGCTGCTGCCTGGCAGGCCCAGCTGGCTGAAGCAGGGGCTGTGGACTGTGACCTCAGGCAGGCAGTGGCTCAGAGAGGTGACACAGTTGTCATTCTGCAGCCATGATGTGAACCAGGTCTAGTGGGATTCCTTACCTCTACACTGTCCCTTTAGCGGGGACAGGCCCACCACAGCCAGAGAACAGGCCACAGGGAACATAACCGGCCTGTTTCCCACCCTTCCATATGTAGAGGAGGTGACGGGTTCCTGGTGGGCCACCCAGGCACAGGTACCCAGTGGCAGGTGGTCAGCCGAAAGCCTTTCTGCACCAGGACCGCAGCTCTGTGTGTCTCCTAGGATCTATAAGTACCAGGCCCACGGTTTTGCTTTCTCGGGCGTGGAGGAGCTGCTCTACTCACTGGGGGAATCTGCCTTTGTCAACATGACCCAGCGCTCTGTGGCCGAGTCCCTGCTCCAGGTGGGCGTCACGCAGCGCTTTATCGACGACGTCGTGTCTGCAGTCCTGCGGGCCAGCTATGGCCAGTCAGCAGCAATGCCTGCCTTTGCCGGTGAGCATCCAGCCCTCGACCTGCCCACCTGCCCTTCCTCTGCCCACCATGCCCAGAATGGGCTGGGGGCCCTGTGATAACCTCACCTTTGTCCGGCTCATTGCAGTCGCGAAGGCACTTTGCTGCCCCGTTCCCAGTTGATTCTGGCATTGTCCTCCGGGTTGGCAGGGGATGGTATTCACTCCACTTCGCAGACAGCGAGAGCAAGGCTTGGATCAGAGGTGTAGGGTGTTTCTGCCACTCCTGATGGCCTCATAATCCCTTACATGTGCATAAATGTTGGAGTTGAGGTAGCGCTTTGCTGTCCACACTTTGGTTTCAAGAACTCCCCCACCGAGGACTCTGAGCCCCTGGGTGTTCATCTGCTCGAGCACCTAATCTTCCCAGTTCATTACTGGGGCAGGCGGGCCTGTGTACAGCCCACCAGCCTCCGGCACAGGCTGTAAGAGCAGAGAATGTGGACTTCACAGGAGCAGGAGTGTTTGTCTGGTGTTCACTGATGTCTCCCAAACACTTAGAACAGTGCCTGCATCATACCAGCCACTCTGCACATTCTTGTTGGATAGATGCATGGAAAGGCACCTCCCCTGTGCCCAGGTTACTATCCGTCTGGCCCCTGACACGCTAGCTCCTTCCCAGCCTTCAGGTCCTGCTCAGTGTCCCCTCAGTGTGGCTTCTCTGCTCACTCTTCCATTGTCTTGTGTATCTCCTTCATAGCATACCACACAATTACCCATTCAAAGTATATAATTTAGTGGTTTTTAGTATACTCACAGAGTTGTGCAACCGTCACCACGATCAACTTTAAGACATTTTCATCACCCCACAGAGAAACCCCATGCCCTCTATCCATCACCCCCAGTCTTCCAGCCCTGGACAGCCACAGATCTACTTTCTGTTTCTATGGATTGCCCATTCCGGGCATTCTGTATCAGATAGAATCACGGAGTACTTCGTCTCTTGGAGCTGACTCTCACTGAGCACTGTGTTTTCACCTCACAGCATGGTGAACTTTGTTGCAGTGTATGTTTGCCGTCTGTGCCCACGCTTAGAGCCCAGTAGAGTAGTGCTGGATTCCCCAGCCCACTGCCTGGTGGTTCTGAGAACCCACCGGCCCCCTTCCCGCTTTGCCCAGGAGCCATGTCACTTGCCGGGGCCCAAGGCAGCCTGTGGTCTGTGGAGGGAGGCAACAAGCTGGTTTGTTCCGGTTTGCTGAAGCTCACCAAGGCCAATGTGATCCATGCCACCGTGACCTCCGTGACCCTGCACAGCACAGGTGAGTGGGCAGACCAGGAGGCATGGCCACGCACGCTATTGCTAACCAGCTGACACTTCTACTCTGTTCCTCAACCTTGGTCTGTGTTGTGCTGCAGAGTAGTAACAAAAAAGCAATGGGAGGAAGCCCCAGCCCTGCCAAGGGACACTAGGGGGTGCTGTTGTCTCAATTCAAATGTCAGAGCCAGCAAGCTGAGCCGCCCATCAATCTAGCCTTTTTCCAGCAGCCTTGCTCAGGCTCCCCGAGCCAGTCAGTGGCAGAGCCAGAGAAGAATTTGGGTCTCCTGACTCCCAGTCCAGTGCTCGCCCTGCGACTGCACCAGCACAGAAAGACGGGGACCCGCCAGCTACACAGCCCAGCTGCACCCTTGGCGCCAGGGTCTCCTTGCACCATCAATGCTGGGCACCAGGTGGGAGCTCAGTGGGTAGAAGCCAAGGAGTAAGTTGACTTTTTTGCTCCCTTTTTTCTCCTTCCAGAAGGGAAAGCCCTGTACCAGGTGGAGTATGAGAATGAGGTAGGCAACAGCTCAGACTTATATGACATCGTGGTCATCGCCACCCCCCTGCACCTGGACAACAGCAGCAGCAACTTCACCTTTGAAGGATTCAACCCACCCATTGATGACGTCCAGGGCTCGTTCCAGCCCAGCGTGGTCTCCTTGGTCCACGGCTACCTCAACTCTTCCTACTTCGGTTTCCCGGACCCTAAGCTTTTCCCCTTTGCCAGCATCCTTACCACAGATTTCCCCAGCTTCTTCTCCACTCTGGACAACATCTGTCCCGTCAACATCTCAGCCAACTTCCGGCGGAAGCAGCCCCAGGAGGCAGCTGTTTGGCGAGTCCAGTCCCCCAAGCCCCTCTTTCGGACCCAGCTGAAGACCCTCTTCCGTTCCTATTACTCAGTGCAGACAGCTGAGTGGCAGGCCCATCCCCTGTACGGCTCCCGGCCCACCCTCCCAAGGTTCGCGCTCCACGACCAACTCTTCTACCTCAACGCTCTGGAGTGGGCAGCCAGCTCTGTGGAGGTGATGGCCGTAGCTGCCAAGAATGTGGCCTTGCTGGCTTATAACCGCTGGTACCAGGACCTAGACAAGATCGACCAAAAGGATTTGATGCACAAGGTCAAGACTGAACTGTGAGGGCTCTGGGGAGAGCCCGGGAACTCCCGCCCCCCACTGAAGATGGCTCACACCCCGCAGCCCAGGATTGAATGAGCCAAGCTCGCCCACCAAGCCTCTCTCTCTGACCCCTCGGTACTGAGCGTCTTCTCCCCCCGGTGTCGGTCCGGGTGGCCGCTGTCTGCCTATCTCAAGGATCCTCATGGTGGTTGCTTCTTTGTTTTTAAGGGGGACAGTAAGAAAAGGGAAGGGAATTCAAGCCAGTATATTTGTTTTATTTATTTTTCTTAAGAAGAAATAAAAGTCCATCTTCTCAAGCTGCTGCTGACTTGGTTTTCTAACTAGGAACTAGGGCGACTGTGGGAGGGATTATAAGCCAGAGGACTTTGAGTCTAATTCTTCTACTGTATTTTACCACCTACTTCCAAAATGGACAACCAGTGGAGGCAGCCTACGAGAAAATATTTACAACCAGATGGTTGTAAATAAAGTAAAAGGGAAAATCAGAAAACCTAAGAATGATTATAGCTCCTGTTTGCTGTGGGCTTGCTAGATGTGAGGCAGCTAGTTCAGAACTTACTAGACACAATCTCCAAGCCTCAACCACACTGCATATTGGAGGAGGTGACTGTGGTAGGACCCGAGGAAGAGATGTGTGCCTCAACAGAGCCATCAGTATATCTTCGAGCTTCCTGGCAACCAGAGGGAAAAGAGGAACATATCAGGCTATAGGAGGAGGGAACCTTCTCCTTGGCACCTGGAGGAATTGACCATTCTCCTCCTCATGCAAGAGTTGAGGAGTAATACAATAGATTTGTCTTGCAAAGAAGGCAAGTCCACAGGCATAGAGAGCAGTCCTATCTCACCCCCAAACATTCACCCCAGCAGGAAAGGAAAGAAGGTATTGGGATGGAGTTCAAAGATTAACCTGGTGCTTTCTCCTGTGACACTAGCTTGAAAGGAGAGGAAGATTATGCTTTGCTTTGCTTTTTCTACGAACCGTTAAAGGTCACTAGTTTTAGAAAAGAAAGTAAAAGTCCTTTTCATTCCTTTGGACCTGTTCCTTTCTGCAAAAGAGGAGAACAGAGGAACTAAGTCCAAGGTGCCCAGCGTGTGTGATGCATGGACCAACCACCACATTTGGATCTGGGGAAGGGATGGGGGCTTGAGAAAGATGCAGATGCCCAAGTCCCACCCAGACTTGCTAAACAGTCTTTAGAGGAGGGACGTGGATACCGGGAGGAAACAACACTGCCAAATGATGCTAATATTATAGCCTTCCTAAAAGGAACCCAGAGGTCATCCAGCTAACTTCTCTGTCTTTGTAGACAAGGAGATAAAAGCCCAAAGTGAGGAAATAGTTTGTTCAAGGTCTCCTGGTGAGCTCATGGAACAGCTCAAATCTGGAGCTTCTTAAAATTGAGTTCAGCGTGGGCAAAATTCCCTTCCAGTTGGTGGAGGCCCATACTGGCTCTGAGGTTGTTTTTACTATACCAGGGTGATAGTAATGGCAATGAAAGAGATGGAGTCTTGAAAGTTCACGTAGCATACACTTCTCGGTTACTATAGAAATTATGAAACTGACACATCACTAAGAAGGCTTTTGGTCCAACTAGAAAACCAAACTCACATGGACTTAAGCAATAAAAGGTTTTTGCTGTTCATTATAACTTAAAAATCTAGGTGTAGAGCATTTTACAGTCTCCAGTTCCATTACTTCTCTCGTGGTCAAAGATGGCTGCCAGCAGCTCCCAGGGTAAGAATGTCTTTTCCCATAACCACTGAACCAAATTCTGGGCTCTGGGCCCATTGGACCACCCATGAACCAATTCCTGTGGCCAAGGAAATGCCACATGCTGATTGGCTTGAGACTCAGATACCAGGCCAATAGTCATGCCGCAGAGGATGAGATTAGGCTGGCTGGCTTAGAACAGTCAGGTCCTGTCCCTGGAGTCTCATCCAAATTTCAAGGTCAGAGAAGGGAAAGGGTATTGGAAAGAGAACCACAATGTCAGCCCCATCTCATGTCCAGTGAAATCAAAGTGTGTAACGGCATCTTTTGATGCCCTGTGTTTGAAATGAAAATGGCAATGGACTATCATGCTGTAATTGATAGTTGGTATTGGACCAGAGGACCAAGGACAATACAAAACTTATCCCTGATAACCACCCTAAGGAGGATCTATGCAAGAATATGCAAACCATGGCAGTTACACTTGATCCTCGGTCCTGGGCTAGGGCTTTGTCTCCATGTCCAAGCATGACTGCAGCGGAGCTAGCCACATCCTTCAGAAACTTCCTTCACCTGGGTAGGCAGGCCCAAGCAGCTCAGAACCAAAGCCAGCCAAGATGCCCACGCTGCCTGCTTCCCCAAGCCCAAACCTGGGAGTTGGATCTCACCATCTCCCTTCTTTGCAGTCAGGGAGGAAAGCACAGAGATTCCAGAAAGTGGTGTAAGAACCAGCACAAGTCTTTGCCCTACGGCCCACCCCAGCCTTCTCAGGCCTGGGAAGCGCCCAAGTGGCCACGGCCCCCTGGGAGAAGAGAGAGCATTTGCAAAGACAGAGGGAGCCCTATAATCTGCTAAATAAAACAGGAAAGGGCTACACTTGTCCTCAGTTGTCCTGGGTGCGGTGTAGTGGATGTTAAAACCCTCTTCACAGGAACTCCACCTCCTACAGCAAGTGACCCAGGCAACATTTCAGCACTGGGTGGGTTGGGGGTGGTGTGGCGGCTGTGGGGGGTAGAATGGGGGCAGGGGCGTAAGGAATGCCTTGCTGCCCTCCTATGAGGGAGCACTAGAGGGAGCCAGGGGGCAGCTCTTGCGCTCCCACCCACCCCCACCCCATCCACTCCTCCCCACCCCACCATCCTGAGCTCCTGGCTGCTGCCTCCAAATCAGGGGTCTGGGAGGGGGCAGCTGTGATTCAGGCTATGCCAGTGGCCAGCCCAGGCTCAGGAGGCCAAGCTTCTAAGTTGGAAAATAGTGAAACTGAGCAAGACTCCGGAGATCCCTAAATCCTATCTGCTCATTTCACAGATGAGGGACGTAAAGCCCAGAAAGAGGAAAAGGCATCATCCTTAAAAAACTAACCGGCCTTTACTAGATGTCTCTGTGCTTCTGACGCTCCGGCAGAAGTAGGACAGCCCCTTCTCACCATGGTGAGGGGATTCCCCACCCGACCCCTCTGCCCCAGGGCACCTGGGGTCTCCCGAGACTAGGAGCAACCTTCCTGCAGCTCCAGTCTTCTCACAGCCTCACCCCACAAAAAAGCCTCAGAGTCCGTGGGCCTTTCCTGTGGGGTTGAAGTCTTAAGACCCAGAGAGCAGGCTGCGGGGGCCTCAGAGAGGAGCCACCCGAGGATGGAGAGTGGCTGCTGCGGGAAGCTGCACGGGCTGGCACAGGAAGTCACTTTCCATTTGTCTGGAACCAGGCCGAAGCTTCCTGGGGTAATTTTAACCAGTATCCATTCTAGACTGATACCAAAAAAGGTAAGTTACTTAGCATCCCAGACAGACACATACCTAACCATTGGCCTTTCATGAATTAGACCCTTAAAACATTCAGCGCTAAAGCTGCTTTAAGCACTCAAGTTAGAGCAGCCAGTAAAGGATTCCTGTGCTGGGCTGTTGGCCCTTCCCTTGCAATTGACTCTAAAGTGCCAGCTATTCTTACCCTCACAAAACAGCCTGAGCCCCTCAGCTGTCTTGGGGGAGGGAGGGTATTTTTAGACCCTAGAACAGCTGATTTGGGATTTGGTGCAGGGGTTAGAGGACCCAGGGGGAGGATTGAATTGCTAGGGGCTCATGGGGGATGTGGGGTGTTCGTATTTAGGGGCCAAGAGTCAGTGTGGGCTTTAGAACAAGTTAGTCCACGCTGCTGTTTTTGATCAGCACAGCATCTTGATATAAGCCGGTGGTTCTCAAAGTGTGGTCGCCAGACCAACAGATCTGTGGGGATCAGTGTCACCTGGGAGCCACTATAGCAGAAGTGCAAAGAAACCATTGCATACAAATGCAAAGTCTCAGCCCCCGCCTGAATCAGAACCTCTAGGTGTGGGGCCAGCCGTGTGTGTTTTAGTGAGCCTTCTGCGTGATCCTGACACTGGCTAAAATTCAGGGATCACTGATATCAACAAAGTGTCCAAACAGATGCCCCTGTGGGCAGGGCTGGATGAAACAATGATCTACGCTGATCCTTCCCAACTCTTGAGTGTTCATTCCCAGTGAAGCTCAGCCCAGAAAAAGTACATACTCACATGAAAAATTAAGGGGTTCACCGGCCTAGGTTAAAAACTCCTGCTCTTTGGCAACCTGGAGGCCCTTCTTTGGGTCTAAGTCTGGTCTGCAGAGAATCTCAGAACTGAAAGAGACCTTACAGATCATCTGCTCCAACCAGAGCAGACTCCACAATGTCCACAAGAGGCCCAGCTTCAGCCCGACACTTGCAGAAGCAAGGAGATCCCCACATGAAAAGACCTTGTTTCCAATGACCTTTGACTTAACTGGGTAGAGTTAGCTCTTGTTAACTCCTATATTGGTTTATACCAACCAAGCTACAATAACATGGCTCACATAAACGCTGATAATCCCAAAATAAAGGAAGAATGTGACTGTCCTAAAAGGTACAAATGCATGTAGTATGTTTTTAATAGCCTATCTCAGTGTTGGAGAACTGTGAGTGATGGAAAATTCTCCTTTATATTGACTTGAAATCTACCTCCCAGGGACCTCCTACCTGCCCCGACCCTGGTTTTGGCCTTGGCGCCACAAGGAGCAAACCCCAAGTCTTGCTTTCAAAAGACAGCGTTTACTTTTCACAGGCCTTGCTTGGCACGGGGGTGCGGGGAGGGTGGTCCCCGGGCGGCTCAGAAGATGCAGGTGCAGCCCACGGCGATGGTCTCCATGACCGCTCGCTGGCGGCAGGGCCCCGGGCGCGGCGGCGGCGGGCAGAGGCGGCGGCGCACGGGCACCTGGCTGAACACCGGCACGCTCACCATGCTGCGGTCCTCCTGCATGGTGAAGGGGTTCACGCAGCCCAGACACAGGCACCGCGCCTCCGGCAGGTCTGCGGGGACGCGGCTGGGGTCGTGGTTGATGCTGCGGGGAGCAGGAGAGAGCGCAGGGCAGAAGGTGGTCGGGAAAGAGCCAATCGGCAGCCCGTCCCCACGCCCCCGCCTTTCCTAACCCGGGTTTTGACGCCCCAGCAAGACTGTGCGGTGCTGGAGGAAGGACAGCAATCAGCTCCGTCTTCCAGGTCAGGAAACTGAAGAGGGGAGCAGGCAAGTCACGTGCCCCCAGGTTATCCAGGTTCAAGGGCAGCGGTCAGTCACCCTGTTTCCTTCTGTCATACAGTGGATGCCCATCCCAGGACTAAGTCGTGCTGTGGGGATCACAGAGAAGCCCAAGGCCCCCTCCGCCTCCACTCCCACCCCACTTGTTTACATTTTTGTTAAACTTAATCCATGGAAATAATGTGAGCACACTGATGCCTGATTTCCACTTGGAAGAGTCAGGAGGCCTGGATTCTATTCTGACCTCATCTCCATTCATTCAGGCACTTTTTACAGGCTCACCACGTGAGCGGGTCTGTCCTAGGCTTTAGGGTCACTGATGCACAAAGGAGACGTGTTCTGTCTCATGGAGCCTAGCACACAGGGACTTGCTTTGCCACCTTTCACTCTGTGTCCCTCAGTGTCCTCCTCTGCTAAACGTGGGGGGAGGAAGTGGGTGACCCAGACCTGTGGACATGCAGCATCTGCACCACCTGGTTACACTTGGGAGCCTGTTAGCAGCGCAGAACCCTCGGAATAAGAACCTGCATTTTCACAGGGTCCCATGGGCACCGTAAGGAGACTCTACCGACTCGACTGACCTTTCCAATGGCCCCGTTCCAGAGCTGCGCTGCGCAATGCAGTAGCCACTAGCCACATGTGTCAACTCAAATTGAAATTAATCAAAATTAGTTCCTCAGTCACACTAGCCACATTTCAAGGGCTCACTAGCCACATGAGGCTAGTGGCTACTATACTGTACTGTACATCGTCACAGAAAATTCCAGTCAACAGTGCTATTCTAGAGTCTCAGGGTGTAAGTTGTGTGGCTGAAGAATCTTCAGCCTGGGTTTGTGAGTGAGGACCTTCAGGGCCAGCCATTTCTTCACCATTCATTCAACATATATATATTTGGCCCCTTCTGTGTGCCAGGTGCTGAGCCAGGAAGTGGACAAGGCAGGGACAGTGCTGCTGTCATCAGGGACAGCAGGTCTGGATTCCCGAATCGGAGCTTGCAGGGCAACCTCGTCATATGGAGATATACGAAATGCCACTTTCTGGGCCTCCCCCCTGGAGATGTCAGCTGGGTGTGGCGTGGGAATCCTTAGGTGACTCTGATGCAGGCATTGGGAAGGTCCTGGTCTAGTGTGGGAGACAGACATGAGCACGGCCAGGGAAATGCTACAACTGAGAAGAGTGTTTGAGCCACCACGGAGCTGGAGGAAGTGACATTTGGGGAAGGGCTTGCAGGCACTTCAGCTGGGGCTTGAAGAATGGTAAGGGCAGTGCTCTGCATGAATATCTCATCTAACTGCAGCCTACGAAGCAGGTACTGCTATCACCTCTGTTGACGTTGAGCAAACAGAACCTCAGAAAGGCTGATCAACTTGCCAAAAAGCCACACAGCTTGGAAGGGGCAGAGCCACGATTCAAACCCAGGCACCCAGACCTCTGAATCCAAGGTTTAAACAGTTACAATGACTGGGATGTGGGAAAGGCCCCACCCCCCAAAAGACAGCTAGCCGCTGCTGCCAGCCCAGCCTACCTGTAGCCCCACGGAGACAGGCTCCTCTTGTTGGACAGCCACAGCTGCAAGTTGACCTCACACTTCCTCTTGGCCAGCTCAGAGCTGTTTCTCAGCTGGGCCACCATCTCCTCCAGGTTCCTCTCGTATTCCTCCATGCGGGCATAGGGTTTCATCCTTGACACCAGGTCCAGCGGCACCTGGTGAGGCCCAGGGGCCAGGGGCCCTGCCCGTCCTTGCCCCTTCCTCTTGGCTTTGGGGCTCCTGGGCTGGCCCAGCCCCAGGAAGATGGAGATGGTAAGAAGGAGCAGCTGGGGAGGAAGGCCACAGGTCACAGGTGGGAGCGCTGAGCCTCAGAGTCCCATAGGGGTCTCCCAGGCTCAGGTGTGACCCCTCTCTCCCTGCCCAACTGAGCTCTGCCCTCCTCAAATCACTCCCTGCTTCCTCTCTCACTTGTGCCCCAATCTCTGGCCTTCTCTCTATCTCTTACTCTCACTGTGCTCCTTCCTGCCACAGGGACTTTGCACAGGCCTCTTCCTGCAGGCTGTGCCTCTTCTCTTCCCCTCCTAAACACTTTCCTACCCCTCGTGTGTTGGCTCTAGTGTCACTTCCTTAGGTATACCTCTGGGCTTTCTTGGGTTCTCGTAACCCACATGCCTCTGGCATGACAGCAATTTGACAGTTTGTATGTGTGATTCTTTTGTATGTCTCTCCTCCACTCAGCACGGAGGACACGTGTCAGTTTCCACATGCTGTCTTATCCCCGTGTCTGTGGTGCCAGGCACTTAGGCATTCAGTGAACACTTGCTGAGTGAATGGATGGCTGTCCCCATCCCTGCCCTTCTGTAGCTTACAGTCCGGGAAGGAAAACCAACAGTGAACAAGAAAGCAAACACCTAAGTCTCGCTAGTCACACATGCAATGATGGCCCCATGCAGGGTATAGCTGGAGAAGAGTAGGGCCTCCTGCTTAGCCTGTGCCAGGGCAGTGGCCCAGGAAGCTTCGCTGAGGAGGGGACATGTCAGGTGAGGCTTGAAGGACAAGAGGGTGGCAGACATGGGCAGAGGGTGTCTAAAAGTCTTATAGGTGGGGGAAACAGTAAGACAGGAGGTCTGAGTTGGTTTAGAGTGAGTGGGAGGAAGAGGGCATGAAATGAAGTTGGGGAGTTGGGATGGTCACAGGCTGAGGACACCCTGCCCATGACACCCACGCTGCCTTCTGCCCCTGAGCCTCCCCTCCTCCAGCCCCGACCCCCTTCCTGTCCCTCCACCCAATATTGTCTGTCCTTCCAGCTCTCCCTCCCCAGAAGCAGAGTATCAGCGAAGCCTCGGGCTCACACAGAAGAGGACTCAGCCCAGCAGAACCCAGACTTCTCAGGAAGCCAGAGAGAGGAGGCCCAGGGCCTGCGTGGGGGACGGAGCTAGACGGACGGAGGACCCTCTAAGGAGTTTTGTCTCCCACTGACTCTAGGCAGGCTCTGTGCCAGCCCCAGACCTGCCCCAGCTGCCTGCCCCGCAGCCCCGTGGCCTGTGCCTGCTTTATCCAGGCTACCCCGCAAGTCTTGACCCTGGGAGACAAGTCCCAGCACAGCCCCTCCTGGCAGAGCCACTCCTTGGCACCGAATCCACAACAGAGATTCAAGTCACTAAATTCTTCCTTTTTGGTCCTAGACTCTGGGGCAGAAAAATGTCTCTTTTACAATAGGCTCTGTCACCTGAACTTCTCACATAGCATTGTTAAAGTCTGGCTCTCCACTCGGAGCAACCCAGAACGGAGTCCAAGTCCCCCTCCCTCACTTTCCAGATGGGAAACAGAGAAACAGAGGGACTTGCCCAAGGTCACACAGCCCAGATCTCAGGAGCCAGGTCTCGTTGGAGAAACCCCCACCGACGAGTTTGCCAGCATCGCCCCAGATGCCTCTGGCCTGAAAGGGCTTCAGTGTGTCTGGCCTGAGCCCAGCTCAGGAGCTGAGCTGCTAGGCATGGCTGCAGGCTCTGAGACTTGTCTCTGTTTCTTTCTAGTCCTGGGGGAGAGGACAGAGGGAGAACTCGCCTCCGCAGATTCCAAGCCAAACAGAGGCAGCCATTAATCAATAGGAAAGAAATACTGAAATACTCAGGCTCTAAAAGGGGCTGGGGGAGGGCTGGGGAAGCGCCACGTACCAGGTTGTGTGGCCAGTCCATCCGCTCGGCGTCGAGGTCAGCCTGCAGCTGCCGCCCGCCTGGAACCCCAGATGCCACCGCCACCGCCGAGAGAATGGCAGCAACAGGATGGAGCGAAGCAATTATAGCTCGACTGGGGGCTGCTGGGGGAGTGGGTGGGTGGGCTCGTCATCAGCTGGGAGTCTTGGGCCCCCAGCTGGCTGGGCCCAGCGCAGTGGCAGGCGGTGAGGGACATGGGGGCAGGCCAGGAGCCGGGCTGAGGTGCCCAGGGGCTGTTGACCGATGGACAATGCCCTGTGTGTCTGGTGGGGCTCTGGGCCGGTGGCACCTCCGCCTGTGGCCTGCGGCCGGCTGCCGGGCCAGCACCCACAGGGCCAGCTAAGACAATCAGCTTCGTTTGCTTTAGGGATGGCAAGAGGGTGAGGGTGGAGGAGGGACAGGCTGTCGGTTGGTCAGGAGAGCAAATGTTCTGGGAGTGTGCTGGCCAGCAGCAGGGCACAGGCCCCGTCTCCCAGGGAAACAGCCCCAGGCACTGCAGCCTCTGCCAGCCTCAGGTGAGCGCCATAGCCCGAGGAGACCGCAGTCCCACCCTCTAGTTCACAGGCAGGGAAACTGAGGCCCGAGTGAGGAAGGGACTCGTCCCGTATTATGCAGTGATTTAGAAGTGACAGAGCTGGGGTTCATGCTGGTCTCTGTCCATGGCTCTATCCACCACCCCCGTGCTGTTTTTCTTGGGATGCTTTCTGTGCAATTCCAGCCTGCTGTGAACATGTCTCTGAATCAGTGTGCCCTCACTCGGGCCGACTTGCAGATCTGTGAGGACTTCATGGCCGATTGCTCTGGCCTTTCTCCCAGGGAGGTCTCCCCACCCGCGTGCGGCAGCTTGTGACCTCCCTTCTCTCTCAGCCTCAGTCCCTTCTCTGTAAAATGGGAGTTGTGTCCAGGAATAGACAGTGACCTAGCCCGTTCCTCCCTGAAATCTTTCTGAGCCTCAGTTCCCACCTCTCTAGATTGGGAATAATCATAGCATTCACCTCCTGAGGCCACTATAAGGAATAAAGGAAATAACTCATGTCAAATAGCCAGCACAGTGCCTGGTCATAGTAAGTGCTCAATAAACACTTAGCTGTTTATTATAAAACTTATAAAATAATTTTATAATTATTGATATAAACATTAGCTGTTCTAATTAGCGTTAGAGCTAGCACGGTTCTCAATACTCAGCCCACTCTCCTTTCTACCCTCTCAGGCCCCCCTCCTGGCTGCTAAGAGAGCTCTAGGCCTCTAAGACTCAGACCATGACCTCATGAGGTCAGGTCACCCCCAGGGTCCATGGGTCCTGGAATCACATGCTAAACTGACCGGCTCCTCTGGCCAATGTCTCTCACCTGGAATGAACAGCCCAGCCGGATGGGAGCGAATCCACGCAGGGAGGCAGGTGTGGGGGGAGGGGTGTGAGGACAGACGTCCAGAACTGCCCTGTCTTACCGAGGGCCAGTCTTGGCCATTTACAGGAAACGGCCCAGTGGAAGAACGCAGGGCGAGAGGCGCTCCCAAATGTCACAAGATTAATCTGTCCAGGGCAGGTTTCCACAGCATAACTGAGAAGCTGGCTAGGGCTTGAGTGCATCGAGAGATACCACTATATTTGGTCAAATGCTAGACAGGGCTCCATTCTATCGCTGGAAACTCCAGAGGGAGGGGGACTCTGAAAATACCTCCTCAGGCAACAAGGGCCCCCGCCCCACCCCCCAGGCTGTCCCAGCCCCTCTGCCAGGCATGGGGGCAGCCTGGGTGTGCTCCGAGCTGGCTCTCTGCTACCCTCTGTTGCTGCGTGCAGCGGGGTCCGACAGACAGGCAGCTGGGGTGACCCCTCCCACAGCCATGGAAAGGTGGGGGAATTGATAGACGGGGTCTGGGGGATGAGGGATTCCTCTGCCTCCGAGGACCCCTGAGATCACCACACTTTCCTTACCTGCTGGCAGAACACACCCCTCGCTTCTGCCTCCCAAAGCTGGGACTGATCAGCCTCGCTCCATCCTAGCTGCAGTGCTTGTTAATTTACGTTCCAGGGTCCCAGCCCAGGGGCTCTGAAGTAGCAGGCCGAGGAATCTGCATCTGGAGAGCCCAGTCTGGAAGCTACAAGGGCCCTCACCCATCACCTGGCCCCCTCGTCCCACCCATTTTACTACCAGAAGGAGACCAAGGCCCGGGAGGGAGGGGCCTTACCCAGCCTCACACAGCACATTTGTGCCAGAGCTGGGAGCAGAACTCAATCTCCTAATTCTCATGCATTGCTCTTCCCCCAAACTGTACAAACAGCTCCAGACAAGACTGATTGCAGGTCTGGCGGGGACCAAGGAGCCAGGCCAGTCCTTGTGGGGACCCCAGGTCCCCCACAATGGGGAGGGGAGCTGTGGGGTTCCCAGGCAAATACGGTAAGGAATCAGGCACGGGCCCAGTGACTGTCATTCGGTTTCCCATTCCTGGGCCATCTCAGGCCAGGAGGGAGGCCCCTTCCTCCACCCTCGGCTTCTAGAAACCGCTAAAGGGTCATCTGCCCTTAGGGATGTCCTGACTGCGAACCCAGGCAGGCTGTGGGACCCAACCCCAGGGGTCAGTGCCAGGCCAGAGAGGGAGGTGTAGGAACTTGGGCTTCAGGGGCTCCCACCCCACAAGCGAGGCTGGGGTCCTCATGTGTGAGGCTGGGCGGTGGGTGGCTAGAGAGCGAGGAGGCAGTGGGTTGTCATGGTCGCTCAGAGCCTTCAGCGGCAGTCCCCGCCAGAAGTGCTGCACTCGGCCACTCGCCACCAGGTGGCGCCACCAGAAAGCCAGACAGCCCCTAAGAGCTCCCAAACCTCGATGGAACTTCCCTGCCAGCCACCCCTTGTCCCTGGGGTGGGCCCTGGGGCTGAAAATGAGGGGTGGGCCAGTGGGTAGGGGCCCTGCACCTGCCTTCCCAAGCGACTCTATTGTTGATGGGGATCAGCGCCCAGGACACCTTCCACGTCAGAGCAGGAAAGGCACAGCAGGTCGGGGTGGCCGAGTGATTCCCTTCACTTTGAGCACCTACTGTGTGCTGGGTTCTAGGCATTTGGCTCCCGGACACTAATTCTCAGAAAATAACAATTAGTAGCGATCACAGCTACTGCTTAACAGCCTTTTACTGACTACCTGGAGTTGTGCCGGATCATGTGCTCTGTGCCATTAAACCCTCCCGACAACCCCGTGGTGAGGTCCTCGTTTTATCCCGAATTTACAGATGAGGAAACTGAGGCTCAGACCACTTAGTCACTTGCCCAAAGTCACAGAGGATTCAAAGCAAGTTAGTCTGACTCCTGCACATGCTGCTCCCTGCGTGGAGTGAGCAGGGGCAGTGCAGCCAGGAGAGGAGGGGGAGGTCCAGCCAGTCAGCTGGTCAGAGGAGGGTCGGGGATGGCCTCAGTGTCACCCTGCCGTCCCCAACCTGGACCCTGCAGCTCACTAAGCCCAAGCCCAAACTAGAGTCCTCAGGGGTGTCTGAGAGCTCCCAGGCCGTGGGTGCGGCACCCAGCAGCTTTCCTGGCAGGTGCTAGGCATTCACCAAATAATTGATACGTTGAATCGCACCAGCTGGAATACAGGGTGGAATGCTGGGATGCAGAGTGGGAGGCCGGAGCAGTGGGCACCCAGAGGGGCAGGTGCAGCTCAGGGGATAAGAGGCCAGGCTCCACAGGTTGGCAGACCTGAGTTTCAATCCTGCCCCTGCCCCTTCACAGCTGTGCAACCTTGGGAAAGTTACTTGACTTCTCTGAGCCTTAGTTTCTTCTGCACGGTGAAGATCGTAATAACTTGGCTGTCAATGGATAGCTGTGAGGATCAAATGAGATAATGCACGTTGGCAACAGTAAGTGCTCAATTAATGGTAGCTGCAGTTGTCATTCCTATTGTTAAAACAAGTTTTGAGATAAGCTTTCAAGGATGCTTCTGGAGTGTTCCTAGGTAGGAAGGGCTTTGTGAGGTGGGAACAAGGCTGGAAGCGACAGAGGAATGCAGAGGCCCCTGTTTCCAGTGGGCGCACCCTAGTGCCTCACCAAGGCCAGGAGGACCTGAGAGGTTGGCCTAAAACCTTGTCCAAGTGGACTCTATAATGTCAGAGAAGCAGGAGGAGGCTAGCGGGCACCTTTGCTGGCTGTGTGTGGCCAGGAGGGCACAGCCCCCACAGGAGGTCCTGGCTCCCCTGCTGTGTGGCCCTGCCCTCCCTCCCGCGTAGGAGTCCTTCTCCCAGGCCCATATTTGCACAAATGCCTGCCTCACTGCTCACTCCAGAGCCCCAGCCAAGAGGGGCTATTTTAAGCTCCCTGGATGGGAACATTGTTGGTGGAAACAGCCCCAGCCAGCGAGCTCCCAGTTCTCAAAAAAGGGAAAGGCCTGGATAAATGGGCGGCCCCTGGGACCCGCAGAGGGGACGCCCCATCAGCATGACCCTCTGCCAGACACAGTGCCTCCTCCCCGCAGGGGCAACTCAAGGCAACTCGAGGTGGGGTGGGGCTTGAAGAGGTGGTCTTGTTCGCTGGCGACTAGGTGGCCTCGGCATTCTGCCCAGCACCCAGCCTTGAAACACCAAGTCTGTGTTTCTGGGTTGCAGATCAACTCCACACTGCACCTCGCCTCTTGTTAGCACTCACCGCCCATGTGCTATCAGAGGTGGGGGTATCTCATCCAGCCCCGACTAATGTGGGAGCCTTTCTAAAGTGTCTTTGCTGGGTACTTCCAGTCTAGGGATGCCGTTTCTCTCTGAGGATGCACATTCCACTTTTTTAAGCTCTAGTTGTTGAAAATAATGATTATAATTGCAAAAGTTTTCTTTTGTATTATGCAGAAGTCCCCCTCCTGTGGGGGAAAGACTGCAGACGTCAGGCACTGTGCTTGGACACTTGATCTGCCCCTTATTACTTGGCCATGTCTACCTTCCCCAACTTTGATGAGCCTCAGTTTCCTCAAAGGGTTATTAAAATGCATTAATCATAAAAATCATTGTTTTGCCTAGCACATGATGGAACTTGACATTTGGCAAGTTTGGGCTGGGTTTTTTTGTTTTTGTTTTTGTTTTTCTGGAATTTGGTTTGGTCTTGTGTGTGCCTGTGTTCATTGCATGGTGTTTTCTTTGGGGGGGGGGTGCTATTTTTGCTTTTTGATTAGAAACAACCAGTCTAGACTAATATTTAAAGCACAGACTTTGAACCAGAGTGACCTGAATCCCAGCCCTGCCAGGCAGCAGCTGTGTCACCCTGGGCAAGTGACCTAACCTCCCTGAGCCTACATCCTTCAGAAGGAGCTGGGGGGGGTTAGCAAGATAATGCATGAAAGTGCCTGGCACACAGTGGGTGCTCAATGAATGGCCCTGCTGTTATTTTATTGTATACACTGTTCTGAGCTCTGCCCAATCAGGTGGCGCAGAACAATTCTAGTCAGCTCTCTTCTAGCACTTTCTAACTGCCAGAGAGTCCTAGCAATGGAATGGGCTGCCCGGGAAGAGAGGGAGCTCCCCATCGGCCGAGGTGTTTCCACCAAGGCCAGGGGACTAGTTGGGAGATTCCAGAAGAGGAAGGGGCCGGGCTTCTTGAGATTTCAAAGTTCCCTTCCAGCCTTGAGACATCAGAATCTCATGTCCAGGGCTCAGGCCCCCTTGTGGGGCTGCCCTGCCTGCCTGGATGGGCCCAGACCTGGGGCAGGAAGGAGCCCAAGGGCGCCTGCAGGAATGTGGAGTAAACAGCCTGTCCCTGCAGCAGATGGAGGCGCCGGGCCCTGTCCCCAGGAGTACCCTCCCCTCGGTCCCGGGGGATGTTTACATTCTGGTCAGAGTTTACAGGACGTCTGGATTTACAAGATCCAGAATTCTGACTTTTCCCCCTAAAGCCGTCAGCCCCTCCTCCTGCCGGGTGGCTCTGTGTCTATTTTGGGTGGGAGGCCCCACCCTGCAGCAGAAGCAGGAAGAGGGTATAGCGTGAGAAATGTTTCTGCAGACCCCCAGAGCCTGTGCCCTGGTGGGGGAAGCAGCCGTGCTGTGGGGATGTGAGGAGGAGAGGGTGGCATCTCCCTGCAGAGGAGTCCTGGGACCGGACTGGCCGAGGGCAGAGGGCCGTCTTTTGCAGTCTGGGTTCAAAGGCCTGGTCCCCTGAGCATTCAGCTAAAAACGGATGGTCCCTATCCAACCTGTGTTGCATAGTGACTTCTGTTACTGGCTCAGAGAGAGCTTTTTTTACTGTGGTTGTTTTGGTGTGTATCTGTATGGCTGTGAATTTGTGGATGGCGTCCTGTGCGTGTGTGTTTTGTTTTGTAATTGTTTTAAAGAGCCATCAGGTGAGAGCTGCCCACAAGCCACGAACATGCCTCACTCACACATGTGCCTCTCGGCACCTGGCTCGGGGAACCAGGGGCCAGCTGTGACCAGGGCAGGACTTGCTGAGGGATAGCCCGAGAGCTACCAATAACCCACCACTCAGGGGACAGGCAGGAACTCTGAGACACATCACATCACCCTTCAGCAAGGAGCCTTGATGGCCATAGCCAAGGACTCTGTCCTTTGCCCTCCTGAAGCCCAGAAAACTCATAGGCTTTTAGGGCTACAGTGAGTCTCAACCCTGGCCTCCCTGCAGAAGGTCGTCCTGTGGCCTGGACCTGCTGGGAGATGATGTTGGGAAGCTTCCCCAGCTGGTCGTTTAAACATCTTGCCTGGGCTGCTCTGTGAGCTTCTGTGAGCTGCGACCTCAGTGCATTAGCTGTGTATTAGCTGTGGGCAATGCAGAGCCTTTGAGAGTCCCTGATGAGGGTTCATTCATTTCAATCAACAAATACATATTGAGCACCTACCTTGTGCCAGGCACTGTTGTAGGCACTGGGGATATAGCAGTGAACAGCTAAAACAGTTCCTGAGGTCCTGATGGAGGGTGGTGGACATGACAGTATCGATACTTTAGGACGAGCCTACAGCTCAGGGACTCTGGCCAGGCCCCTCTTCTCTCGGTCCCGTGCACCTCCTGCAGCCATGGGAACAGCTGGATCTAGTGGGAAGTCCATGACCTCCCCTCACAGGGCATGTGGAGGAAGGTACAATGTCTCCAGAATGTGAAATCTTGCCAAATTTCCATTGGAAGGTCAGCTCTCATAAATACTGTGAGGAAAGAGGAAGAAATGGCTAGTGTGGAATCTGACCATTTCCAGAGTCTGGTTCCCAGGAAAGAAGGTCGAGTATGGCTCTAAGGTTAGAAGGCAGCCTCAAGGTTTCTGTCTCTGGGAGACGGAATGGTCCAGCGCGGGGACCCAGGCCGATGCTGATGATAATTGTCTGGTGGTAAAATTGACAGCCCATGCGTGTGGGCAGCACTCTACAGTTTGAAAGACACTTCTGCGTCTAGACCGTATTTACTCCTTACATCAACCCATGTGAATATAAAAATTTTACAGAAGAGGAAATTGAGGCTGAGGGAAGGGAAATAGCCTGCCCATGGCCATACAGTGAGGAGAAAAAGGACGGAGCTTGGAATGAAAGGCTGGGCCCCCAAGGTTGCTTTGGACTACCAGCTACCTCCCCTTGCCCCTCCCCTTTGCCTGCAGCTTAGGGAAAGGTAACGAGCGCAGGCACAGCAGTGGGTCGAGGTGGGCACCTCAACATTAGGCAGTGGACACAGCACTGAAGGCCTCCAAATTATTTCTGCCATGGTCAGCTGTGCTCTATGGACAAATTTACACTGGAGGAAAATATGTCTGGTGAGGGAGCTCCATGCTAGAGGGACAAGTTTTCTGAGTCAGCTCTGGAGACAATTCAGGGGTCAGGCTGACCCTGATCCCCCTCTCCCCAGCAGTGTGCGCTTTGGAAAAACTAGGATTGTTTGGCCCTTCCGTCTGGCTGTCACGTAGCTGTGTTCACGAATTCTTGTCTTCCATACTGGGATTTCCTTGTATTCGGTCCCACTGTCTCAACCACAGAGCCAGCTCTGACCCTGGCATTCCAGAATCACTTACTAATCTTCCCAGTTTTTTCAACCATTTCTTCGACTCTCAAGCTCAACGGGGCCATTTTGCTGGCTTCTCAATGATACTCCTGTTAAATGCTTCTCAGTCTCTTATTGGTTGTTTTGAATGTCTGCCTCCCTTCCTCTGTTGACTGCAAATGGGCTCTTTGAGACTATACAGAGCAAAGCGGCCCCTTCTGCCCCTGGTAAGCAGCATCAGTCAGGGAAGGCCAAGGCGTGCTGCAGTAACAAGCATCCCCCAGATCTAGGAAGCTTCGCTCAGTACAGGTGTCCTTATCACCTGTGCTACATGTCCTGTGCAGGCAGGCAGGGCATGGCATGCTCTGCTCATCAGAATCACTCAGGGACACAGTGAAGGAAGCCACATCACAACTCTTGTTTCCTCAAGCACCACAACAGGGTCAGAGGTCTGTAGACAGGAGGTCTGCAGAGGTCAAAAATGGGTTCTGGGGTATCAACTCCAACCACGGAGCTCCTTTGGGCAAATTCTTTCATCTCTTTATTTGTCAATTTTTCATCTGCAAAATAAAGATAATGAGAAAGAATGTACCTCACAGATTTACTGCAAGGTTAACCGAAAGAGGGGGTGTGGACCCCTAACACAGAGTCTGGCTCATAAAATGAACTCAATAAATGTCAGTGACTATGATGTCAGCATAACAGTATGTTGACTTAATAGTGGCTACCATCTCCAGTCAGAGCAACCCTGGTGCTGTCTGCTGTTCCTCATGTTAGCCAGTCTGAATTTCTTCAGAGGTAAAGAGTTGTCTCTTCTTTTCTCACTAGTCATTTTTAGATTATTTTCTGTGCATTTTATCTCATTGGCAAGGCCCTTAGGGGTTCAAACCTGAGACAGAAGAAGGTTGATCTATGTGTCCTGCCAACCCTAAACTAGATTTATCCAGTTCAACTTTCATTACCATGTCGTTTTGAGGGGCCCAAAGGAGGAAGATCAAATTTGGGAAAGCCCTCGCTCAAGATAAAACTCAATGGTAGAGAGACGCAGAAATCAAGCAGTAGAGTATCAGAACTGAAGGGACTTTTAGGACAAGACCCATTATCTCCTCTCTTTTACAGATGGACAAACAGAAGTCCAGAGAGGGAAAGAGACAGATAAAATGTCACACAGCAATGGAGTGTCAGAGTTGGACAAAACCCACTGTCGTTTATCCCAGTCTTGGGGCTTTCCGGGCACCACATACGGGGACCACATTCTTCACCATCGGGAGAGGGGAGGAGCGATCTCCTTGGATTTATGGTTTGTCCTCGTTTTGCAGAGTCGTTCTCCAGCGGAATTGTAAAGTTAAGAGCCTTATAAACATTACCTTATTAAGGCTTCTTGGAAACCCAAGGTCATAGCTCCTCTGGGTCATGGGACATGAGTTGAGCATCCAGTGAACAAACACAGGGTAATGTTACATTTTTCACTTCGTTAATGAAACCTGGCTTCTAATTATAGGATTTGTTTAACAGTTTGCGAAGGCCTGGAGTCAGCCTGCAGTCCTGAGGGCTGGCTGAGCAGTACCAGACAGGGACACATGGCAGGGCGGGGGCTTCCCCACCAAAGGGAAGACGGACACGCAGGGCGAACCTAAGCTGAGGCCCCGAGGGGGACATTAAAGTAATTTCCCCTAATCCCACTGAGTTGCTCCCAGGTGGGAATCATCTCTAATAGCTTCCCTCCGTTGCCATAACCCTTTCGTGCGCGGGTGGTAAATCTGAATGTGTTCTATGGCAAGCAGTGAAATAATCATCCTATTCCAGGCCTGCCTAAGAGCTAAAAAAAAAAAAAAAAAAAACAAATAATCATCCTATTACTCTTGCTGTCCTTTGCAAATTGAATCCCCTGCAATAGCAGTCATTATTAGCGACCCCGTTCCCTGTCCTGGGGGAAAGTGGGCCAGGGGCCTGGCTCCCTCTCCTGTCCCTCACTCTAGCGGAGCTCAGCATCTGAGGAGGCAAGGGGTAGGGGCTCGGGGGGCGTGGAGAATGGGATCACTATGAAGATGAAAGACCGCCCACCCTCTTGCAGCCGAGCTGGGCTACAGGGGCCTTGCCAGCCTCTGCCACACCAAGATGTTGGAGGTCCAGCCCATCCACCGTATGGTCACGTCCCCCTCTTCCCTCAGGGCTCCACTGTAAGCTCAGCCCGGTTTCCTTTAGTGGCTGAGTCCCAAGTCGCCCGAATCTCACAGCACCTCCATTCCCGAGCTAGCACGCGCACGCGCGCACATAGCCCTCCAAGTCCCCTGGGCAACCTGGCTCTCTGCATCCCTAAAGCTAGGTCAGTGGTTTCCAAAGTAGGGTGTGCTTGGAGGCTTAGGGAGAATATTAGGGACTTCTATTTTTACTTCTATCTTTTCTAATTTCTATTTTGTACTTGTGTTAAAGGACTGTATTAGTATAAAGCACTTTATAGAATTTACAAATAAAGATTCATTTTTAAAAATAACTTAAAATATAAAAAATTATTTAAATAAATTGTTGTTTAGTGTCAGGGGTTTATGATCAAAAAGCCTGAGGACCCCTGGGCCAGGATTCTGACCTCAAAGCCCCTTAACTCTGGGCGGATGGTCCTGTCCTGCCAGGACCGGGAAGGGCAGAGACAGAGCCACTCAGTCTTGGAGGTGCTGAGAACGTCAGCCATGGGGTGTCACCAAGTCACTACCTGTGATGTCCAAAGTCTCTTTTTTTTAATAACCAGATAAAATGGCTTCAGCTCCCAAGCCACACATTCAGAGAGAGCAGGGAATTCTTGGTGATTTCCTGAGTTTTAGGGGTCTTAAGTTTCTCCTGAATTAGTCCTCAGCACCGCCTGCTTTTCCACAGCACTGGCTCCTACCGAGGCTCCTGAATTCTCTTCTGAGCTGCCTCTGCTGACCCACCCCCTCCCCGAGAGGCATCTCTCCTTCATCTCCCAAGTGCCACTCCTTGGAATGCAAGACTGGAAGGGTGGCAGGCTTGTCACTGAGCTGCCAGTGGAGGAAGGCGACTGACAAGTGTACTCGACTTCACCATTGGCCATCAGCTCTGCGAGCCTGAAGGTCATGGTCATGACCCCAGGAACTTCTCCTTGGCCTTGTCTCTCCTTAGGCTCCAGGTTCCTACTGGTCCCCAGGCCTCGCCCTCAAAGGACGTCCTCCTTTCTCCCCGTGGCCAGCCCTCTTCCTCCATCTCTCTCCCAGGCTGCCTGAAGGAACTCAAAATCTCTGTGACACGGGCCTCTCATCCATTGCAGGTGGGAGTGTGTATTGGTTACAGCCTCTGGGGAGAGGGGAACAGGGGACTGGAGCAATCTCGATCACTATGTTGGTGTTTGTGTGCACCCAGCTTTATCACTGTGGTCATCTGACATACCATGATGAACAACCCAAGTCTTTGGACAAGAGCAACCAAAAACCACAGTGGGTCACCATTGCATATGCAACCACCCAAAGAGTGGCGATCTAAAAAATTTATCTTTCACAAATGCAGATGTGACAAAAAGGACATCTCTTCATTTATTGAGGAAGTTTCAGTGTTTTTATGTACACACAAAAGGCTTACACACAAAGTCAGCGTTGCAATGATGCACTTTTGTGGAGCCAAATTTGCAAAAAATGCATAAAACAAATCAGAACTCTAAAAGACTTTACACACCTTATACTCCCAGTATTGGAAATGATTCAGATATGAAATACATAGCACAATGAATTGTAAAAAGTAATGCTGACAATTTAAAATGGTGAGAAAAAAATGAAAAAAGAAAAAAACTAAAAAACTGAAAAGAAAATTAGACATACGAAAAAGCGTATTACAGGGATAGATTAATTCTGGGCAATTGCACAGAGGTGGTCCCTAAGAGTGGGCCAACTTTCTCAATCATTAAGTATGTTTTGAAGTTTTGCATCACGATGAATAGCTTTTAGGGCATGGCTCTCCTTGGAGAACACTTTTTTTTATTTCAAAATTTTTATGGGAGTACAAACGTTTGGGTTACATCTATTGCATTTGTACCGCCCAAGTCAGAGCTACAAGCATGCCCCTCCCACCCAATGTGTACCACACCCATTAGGTGTGAATTTACCCATCCCCTCCGCCCCACTCCCACCGGCCCTATCCCCAATGACCCATTCATTTTCTATGTGGCGCTGCTCTTTTTGAAGTTCTGTGATTCGGTAGACACCAACATGAGCATTTCCTATTAAATGTTCCCATCTTCTGTGCCACACTTCTACATTGCTTTGGGCACTCAGAAATTCATTTCACATGCACTCATATACAGACCACAAATTTGGCAGAAACAGTACTGGTTAGCGAATGGCAACACCATTGTGTAAGTGTCTTCTTATCCTACCATGCACATAATTATTTTTGAACCAGTCGATCATTCACTGGCTTCTTCAGGCAAATGTGGCTTTTATCCATTAAAAGCTCCTGGAATGTCATCAGCTGAAAGGAAAGCCGACACAGGCAAATGATGCATTTTTTTTGTTTGTTTGTTTGTTTGTTTTTATGTTTTCCCTCCAGGACAGTTTGACAAATGATGCATTATTAAACTGAAGTTTTCATCAGCGCCATGTCACGTGGCCAATTCACTCATCTGAATTTTTTGCCAAATGTATTGGGCTATATGGAAAAAACAAACTTTGTTGATAACACCTTGAAATTCACTTTTAGAAGCCTCAATCACACCTAATTCCAAATCTATCATGGTGGTTGGGGGATTCAGCTGAAATCTATTTTCTCCTGTGAGGTTCACCAAATCTTCAGGCTGGGTGTGGTGGTTCATGCCTGTAATCCTAGCACTCTGGGAGCCTGAGGCAGAAGGATTGCTTGAGCTCAGGAGTTCGAGACCAGCCTGAGCAAGAGCGAGACTCCATCTCTGGTAGAAATAGAAAAATTAGCTGGGCATCATGGCACGCACCTGTAGTCGTGAGGCTGAGGCAGGAGGATTGCTTGAGCCCTGGAGTTTGAGGTTGCAGTGAGCTATGATGACACCATCGCACTCTACCTGGGGCAACAGAGCAAGACTCTGTCTCAAAAAAAATAAAAATATAAAAGTTCACCAAATCTTCAAATAAGCATTTATAAAGTGCTTCACTTTTCCTAGTCATTAATTAATACATAAAAGAGCAGATAAGTTCTAGACTCTTAGGATCCAACAGGGATTGTATATAGTAGATATGAAACACTGGGGACAGTTTTGAAAGTGCCAAAGTGCCATCAGCCAAAGTGAAGTATGTGCTAGTTTTTCTGTGTTAGATTTAGTGGTAAATGTAAGAAATTTATCTTCTTTGACTGCCAAATCTCTAATCAAGAATAGTTCACCGTATAATGTGTTCTGTAACACTGCAGGAACCTCAGTATCAGCAAGTGTCTTTGGTTTAAAAGGTCTCTGAGCTTGTCAAATTCTTTTTATTCTCTGACAAGGGCACTTTTTTGAAGGCAAGCAAGGTGCTGTGTGAAGGGGCAGAGGTTGTACACAATTGCATAATTTGGCAGGAGAGATTTCTTGCATTTTTCATCTGTGTTTTCACTTCTATGATCTTTAAAACACTCGTTGCACTTGTACTTACAGAGTGGTTGTGGTCTACAAATTTCATGAATATACGCTGTCCATTTCAAAGTCTCATTAGTGCTCAGCCATCACAATTAAGTGATTTTTTGCTTTTGCAGCACCAATAATAATTAGAGTTTAAATTTTTATCCTTCGCCATTTATAGCCTCGTACACTTATCACAGTCTTTCTGTGAAGAGACAATCTCACAGATCTCTTCTACTGTGTTGTAAGGAATACGGTGAGAAGGAATGATATTCAGCTTCCCCAATAGCAAACCTGTAGTAGTCAGGGTTCTCCAGAGAGACAGAACCAATAGGATATGCACATAGATGTATGAGGAGGGATTTATTAGGGGAATTGACTCACACAATTATGGTGGCTTAGAAGTCCTATGAGAGGCCATTTGCAAGCTGAAGACCCTGGGATGCTCGGGCCAAAAACCTCAGGACCCTGATGTAAGCTCTGGAGTCCAAACTGATGAGCCTGGAGTTCTGATTGATGTCCAAGCCACAGAAGAAAAGTCCGTCCCAGATCTCAGACAGATCAAAGTCACCTTCTGTGTGTGTTCTCTCCAGGCCCCCAGCCGACCGGATGGTGTCGCCAACATTGAGGGCAGATTGTCCCCACCTGATCACTCAGACTCACACACCAACCTCCTCTGACAACACCCTCACAGACGCACCCCAAATAAAACTTTACCACGTTTCTTAATCCAGTCAAGTTGACATCTAAAATTAAGTCCACAAATTGCCCCCTCGCGAACTTGGCACCCATACTCATCTCCTTAAACCAGACTTAATTTCCAAATAAAGACAATAGCAAGGTAATAATTCCAACCACTATGATGCAACTGTCCTGTGATTGTGATTTTCAGGATTTTAGATGTTAGAGATTTTAGACTTTAGGGATTTAGACTTGAAGGATTTTGATCTTTCAGGATTTCAGCATTCAGGATTATGGCATTCAGGATTGTGTCTTTCAGGATTATGATCCAAAGCCCAGTGAACTAAGTCTGTATTAGACGTTGATGGCTGCATTAAATTTTCAATTTTGCACACTTGGCACATGTAAGTTCTAACACAAAGTAAGTGTCAAGCTCTTGCTGTATGCCTTTTTAAAAGTGATAACTGCCTTTTCTTCTGATAGTGAAAAACAATAATGCCCAATAGAAATTTAACAAAATACAGAAAATAATAATGATGTAAGCCCACATCACCCAAATTCCTACCGCCCAGAGATAACCTCTGTACTTATTTTGTTGAACATTCTTTCATACATCAAGCAGTGTATTTTGGCACACAGGCAATCGCGCGCACACTCACATGTGTTACTGGGGTGTTCCCCTGCACGGTTCAGGGTGCAATTATTGTGGCCCAGTTCTTGCTACTCTCACACTCACCCCTCCCCCAACACACACACACACACACACACACACACACACACACACACACCATTTTACTTAAGTGGCATATACCACATATCTTCTTCTACACATATATCCTTTATTTTAAACCTCAATAGTAAATCATGGATAGCTTTCTATGGCATGATGTTTTTGAGAAATTGGTTTGGTTATGAGGCAAGTAATTATAAGCATTTCATCACTAATTGTCTATGTACTCAGCTCCCAGATTCAAACTCCACCAACTAAATAAAAGTTTTATGTTCTGCAAAGAGAACATATGAAGCTTGATGTTTAACTTGGGGGTTATGGCCCTTTCTAATACATAATTATTTCCCAGCTGATCACCCCTCAGCTGTGCCTTTTGGGTAGAATTGGTATGAAGTCAGGCCTAGGGGTTAGAGACAGGTTGGAGTGAGAACAGGAAGCGAGAGATAAGTGCATAGGCTCTTGGGGCTAGAAGAGACTTGCCAAGTTGTCATCCAGCCTCTACTTGCATTCCTTTAGTGACAGGGAACTCACCACTTTACCAAGACAGCTCATTAGCCAACTTCATCCTGGGGTAGCTCCACTGACTAAAAAAAT